>OX336358.1:6034249-6783288 GCA_946902875.1 Nematopogon swammerdamellus | reverse complement strand
CGCAAGTCACAATGTTTTGTTAGTACCTTATCCTTCCTTACCTATAATAAATCCAACGTCTGCTTTCTGTCTGAATGTCTGAGTGTCTGAGTGTCTGTCTGTCCGCTTATAACTCGAGAACCACTGAACCGATTTTAATAAAACAAAATTCTACGGATAGCTTGATTCTTCCCATCAACTATAGGCTACTTACTATCACGCTAAATGGCTTATGAGGTTAGCAGTGAAGTGAAATATGAGAGCACTTGGCAATATTTGTATGTAACGGACACGGAATCATTCACCCGAGTAAGAACCGATGACATTACAATATCCTGAAGGGGGGGGGGGGGAGAGGGGATAAGTAGAGGCATATAGGGAGGGGGGTGAGGGAGGGGCGGGAGGGGAGGTGGAGGTAGAGTGATGGAATCCCCCTTATCCTTATCCTTTCCTTTCTTCCTTACCTCTAATAAAATCCAACGTCTGCTTTCTGTCTGTCTGTATGTATGTCTGTCTGTTTACCATCTTTGAGGTTGCCATATTTACTCGAAGTATCGATGATGGCGAGACTCAACGGAAGGGAGGGAGAGGCAGGAGATGGAGGGAGAGGCAGAGGGAGAGGGAGAGGGAGAGGGAGAGGAGAGGGAGAGGGAGAGGAGAGGGAGAGGGAGAGGGAGAGGGAGAGGGAGAGGGAGAGGGAGAGGGAGAGGGAGAGGGGAGAGGGAGAGGGAGAGGGAGAGGGAGAGGGAGAGGGAGAGGGAGAGGGAGAGGGAGAGGGAGAGGGAGAGGGAGAGGGAGAGGGAGAGGGAGAGGGAGAGGGAGAGGGAGAGGGAGAGAGGGGAGAGGGAGAGGGAGAGGGAGAGGGAGAGGGAGAGGGAGAGGGAGAGGGAGAGGAGAGGGAGAGGGAGAGGGAGAGGGAGAGGGAGAGGGAGAGGGAGAGGGAGAGGGAGAGGGGAGAGGGAGAGGGAGAGGGAGAGGAGAGGGAGAGGGAGAGGGAGAGGGAGAGGGAGAGGGAGAGGGAGATTAAAATAGGGGAATGATTTCAAAATTAGATTTTAGGAGTTTATAAAATTTTGTACAGAGATGAATTGCATCCTGAGGAAGGACATAGTCTCAAAAAACAACCCTTAAGGGGGGTAAAATAGGAGATGCGAAAGTTTGTATAGGAGTATCGGTTTCTTAAAGGTAGGAACTTGAAACTCATAAGTATAGCCTATTCATCATATCAATACTAATAATAAATCTGTTAGGGATGGTCATGGAGTAAGTTACTTTGTTTTAGGAAATATTGAGTTTGTAGCCTCTATGTATGATACTAAAGCTAAATTGACGATTTTTAGAAATCTTTTCTGTATGTATGTATGTATGTATGTATGTATGTTCCTCCATAACTCTTAAAGCCATAATCCGAATTTGATGAAACTTAGTACAAACCCATTTTACTATACGGGACACAGGATAGGCTTACTAAAATTCACTTCCGGCTACGCTAAGATGTGGCTCCCATACAAATCGAATTGTTCCAAGCGCCGAAATCCGGCGCGGCGGGGGTTAGTAGCGCGTCTCGCGGAGACTGGCAGCCCGGCGGCGGTGAAGGCGCGGGGACGCGGCGCGGGGTGCGGTCTATTCGGTGGTCTGGCGGAGCGCGGTGTGTGTGTGTATGCATTGTCTCGGCAGAGTTTCTTATATTTTAATTCGATTCATAATATTATGTAGGTTAACTTCGTTAGGTATCTATTTGATTAATTTTAGGTGCAAACCTATGTAAAAGTGTTATTGCGAGTCGATGTTAGCGGATATTTATTTAACTGAAGTTCCTATTTGATTTAAGTTAATTGATCGTATGTTTATTATATTGTACGTAGTGTAGTATGCGCGGTATATTAGCAAAGAGATTCTTATTTTTACCCGATTACGGCGAAGCGAAAAGGAGAATTATGTTTTTGACCGGTATGTATGTATGTATGTATGTTCAACTGTTCCCTCATAATAACTTCGACACTACTTATCATAATTTGACAAATGAGGTATCGTTGGATGCGTCTTGGACCGTACGCTGGTCGTCAAGACGCATCCAACGTCTATAGGCCTATAGGATATGGCGCCCTCTAGAGGACATAAGTAATGATAAAAAATTGCCCGCGGCTTCGCTCGCGTGAAATTCGTATTTCAAAGGAAAAAAGTAAGTAACTAAGGGCAAGCTGGGTTCAGGTAAACGATAAACCGTCTCAAAGAAAGTGAGTAACTTTTTGAGGCCGAAGGCGAAGTTGCGTTCAGGAAGACGATAAAGCTTCTCGAAGACAGTAAGTAACTATGGGCGAGGCCGAAGGCCGAGCTGCGTTCAGGAAGAGGATAAACCATCTTTAAGAAAGTAAGTAACAAAGGGCGAGGCCGAAGGCCGAGCTGCGTTCAGGAAGAGGATAACCCTTTTCGAAGAAAGTAAGTAATTATGGGCGAGGCCGAAGGCCGAGCTGCGTTCAGGATGAGGGTAAACTTTTCGAAGAAAGTAAGTAACAGAGGGCGAGGCTGATGGCGGAGCTGCGTTCAGGAAAACGATAAACCTTCTCGAAGACAGTAAGTAACTATGGGCGAGGCCGAAGGCCGAGCTGCGTTCAGGAAGAGGATAACCTTTTCGAAGAAAGTAAGTAACAGAGGGCGAGGCCGAAGGCCGAGCTGCGTTCAGGAAGACGATAAACCTTTTTCGAAGACAGTAAGTAACTATGGGCGAGGCGAAGGCCGAGCTGCATTCAGCATGCGGGTAAACTTTTCGAAGAAAGTAAGTAACAGAGGGCGAGGCCGAAGGCCGAGCTGCGTTCAGGAAAACGATAACCTTCTCGAAGACAGTAAGTAACTATGGGCGAGGCCGAAGGCCGAGCTGCGTTCAGGAAGAGGATAACCTTTTCGAAGAAAGTAAGTAACAGAGGGCGAGGCCGAAGGCCGAGCTGCGTTCAGGAAAACGATAAACCTTCTCGAAGACAGTAAGTAACTATGGGCGAGGCCGAAGGCCGAGCTGCGTTCAGGAAGAGGATAACCTTTTCGAAGAAAGTAAGTAACAGAGGGCGAGGCCGAAGGCCGAGCTTCGTTCAGGAAGACGATAAACCTTTTCGAAGACAGTAAGTAACTATAGGCGAGGCCGAAGGCCGAGCTGCGTTCAGGAAGACGATAAATTCTCGAAGACAGTAAGTAACTATGGGCAAGGCCGAAGGCCGAGATGTGTTCAGGAAGAGGATAAACCTTTTCGAAGAAAGTAAGTAACAAAGAAGTTACTTTCTTCGAGAAGATTTATGGTCTTCCTGAACGCAGCTCGGCGTTCGGACTCGCCCTCCGGTTACTTACATTCTTCGAAAAGGTTATCCTCTTCCTGAACGCAACTCGGCCTTCGGCCTCGCCCTTTGTTACTTACTTCTTAAAGATGGTTTATCCTCTTCCTGAACGCAGCACGGCCTTCGGCCTCGCCCATAGTTACTTACTATCTTCGAAAAGGTTTATCGTCTTCCTGAACGCAGCTCGGCCTTCGGCCTCGCCCTCTGTTACTTACTTTCTTAGAAATGTTATCCTCTTCCTGAACGCAGCTCGGCCTTCGGCCTCGCCCATAGTTACTTACTGTCTTCGAGAAGGTTCAGTTTTCCTGAACGCAGCTCGGCCTTCGGCCTCGCCCTCTGTTACTTACTTTCTTCGAAAAGTTTACCCTCATCCTGAACGAAGCTCGGCCTTCGGCCTCGCCCATAGTTACTTACTTTCTTCGAAAAGGTTATCCTCTTCCTGAACGCAGCTCGGCCTTCGGCCTCGCCCTTTGTTACTTACTTTCTTATAGATGGTTTGTCCTCTTCCTGAACGCAGCTCGGCCTTCGGCCTCGCCCCATAGTTACTTACTGTCTTCGAGAAGGTTTATCGTCTTCCCTGAACGCAACTCCGCCTTCGGCCTCAAAAAGTTACTCACTTTCTTCGAGATGGTTTATCGTTTACCTGAACCCAGCTCGCCCTTAGTTACTTACTTTCTTCCTTTGAAATACCAAATTTCACGCGAGCGAAGCCGCGGGCAAAAGCTAGTATAAAATAACGAAGTGGTCCAGGATTGTTGGATTTTCACATATAAGGGGAGGAAACGGAGTGTTAAAGATTGTATGGGAATATCGTTTTTTTTAAAGGAAAATCATAATTATAGCTACTCAAAACAAATAAATGGGGGGGGGGGGGGGGTGGGGGTGGGGGGGGGGGGGGGGGGGGGAGGGGGGGGGAGATGGGTGTGACGGTGGCCTCGCCTTTAGTTACTTACTTTCTTCGTTGAGGTTTATTGTATTCCAGAATGCAGCTTAGCCTGAAGCCTCGCCGTTAGTTACTTACTTTATTTAAGAAGTTTTATCGTTTATCTACACGCCATTACTTTCATCGAGAAATCGAGAAGGTTTATCGTCTTCCAGAATACAGCTCGGCCTTCGGCCTAGCCCATAATTACTTACTTACATCAAGAAGGTTAATCCTCTTCCTTAACGCAGCTCGGCCTTCGGCCTGACCCATGGTTTATCCTCTTCCTAAACGGAGCTCGGCCTTCGGCCTCGCCCTCAGTTACTTACTTTCTTCGAGAAGGTTCATAGTCTTCCTAAAGGCAGCTCGGCCTTCGGCCTCGCTCTTTGTTACTTACTTTCATCGAAAAAGTTTATCCTCTTCCTGAACGCAGCTCGGCCTTCGGCCTCGCCCTTAATTACTTTCTTTCTTAGAGATGGTTTATCGTCTTCCTGAACACAGCTCGGCCTTCGGCCTCGCCCTCAGTTACTTACTTTCTTCGAGAAGGTTTATGGTCTTCCTGAACGCAGCTCGGCCTTGGGCCTCGCCCTCAGTTACTTACTTTCTTCGAGAAGGTTTATCCTCTTCCTGAACGCAGCTCGGCCTTCGGCTTCGCCCATAGTTACTTACTGTCTTCGAGAATGTTTATCGTCTTTCTGAACGCAGCTCGGCCTTCGGCTTCGCCGTTTGTTACTTGCTTTCTTCGAGAAGGTTTATAGTCTTCCTGAACCCAGCTCGGCCTTCGGTCTCGCCCTCAGTTGCGTAATTTCTTCGAGAATATTTATGGTCTTCCTGAATGTAGCTCGGCCTTCGGCCTCGCCCTTAATTACTTACTTTCTTAGATAAGGTTTATCGTCTTCCTGAACGCAGCTCGGCTTTCGGCCTCGCCCTTTGTTTCTTTATTTTCTTCAAGAAGGTTTATAGTCTTCTTGAACGAAGCTCGGCCTTCGGCCTCGCTCTTTGTTACTTACTTTCTTCGGGAAGGTTTATAGTTTTCCTGAACGCAGCTCGGCCTTCGGCCTCGCCCTTAATTACTTACTTTCTTAGATAAGGTTTATCGTCTTCCTGAACGCAGCTCGGCCTTCGGCCTCGCCCTTAGTTACTTACTTTCTTCGAGAAGGTTTATAGTCTTCCTGAACGCAGCTCGGCCTTCGGCCTCGCCCTTAATTACTTACTTTCTTCGAGAAGGTTTATAGTCTTCCTGAACGCAGCTCGGCCTTCGGCCTCGCCCTTAGTTACTTACTTTCTTCGAGAAGGTTTATAGTCTTCCTGAACGCAGCTCGGCCTTCGGCCTCGCCCTCAGTTACTTAATGTCTTCTTTGAAATACGAATTTCACGCGAGCGGAGCCGCGGGCTCAGCTAGTAATAAATAAATATATAAAAACCTTAACATATATATGTACCTATAATAAAATCCAACGTCTGCTTTCTGTATGTCTGAGTGTCTGTCTGTCCGCTTATAACTCGAGAACCACTGAACCGATTTTAATAAAACAAAATTCTACGGATAGCTTGATTCTTCCCATCAACTATAGGCTACTTACTATCACGCTAAATGGCTTATGAGGTTAGCAGTGAAGTGAAATATGAGAGCACTTGGCAATATTTGTATGTCGCGGACACGGAATCATTCACCCGAGTAAGAACCGATGACATTACAATATCCTGAAGGGGGGGGGGGGGGGGGGAGTGGAGGGGGGGGGATAGGTAGAGGCATATAGGGAGGGGGGTGAGGGAGGGGCGGGAGGGGAGGTGGATACCTATAATAAAATCCAACGTCTGCTTTCTGTATGTCTGAGTGTCTGTCTGTCCGCTTATAACTCGAGAACCACTGAACCGATTTTAATAAAACAAAATTCTACGGATAGCTTGATTCTTCCCATCAACTATAGGCTACTTACTATCACGCTAAATGGCTTATGAGGTTATTACAATATCCTGAAGGGGGGGGGGGGAGTGGAGGGGGGGGGATAGGTAGAGGCATATAGGGAGGGGGGTGAGGGAGGGGCGGGAGGGGAGGTGGAGGTAGAGCGATGGAATCCCCCTTATCCTTATCCTTTCCTTTCTTCCTTACCTCTAATAAAATCCAACGTCTGCTTTCTGTCTGTCTGTATGTATGTCTGTTTGTTTACCATCTTTGGGGTTGCCATATTTACTCGAAGTATCGATGATGGCGAGACTCAACGGAAGGGAGGGAGAGGCAGGGAGATGGAGGGAGAGGGACAGGGAGAGGGAGAGGGAGAGGGAGAGGGAGAGGGAGAGGGAGAGGGAGAGGGAGAGGGAGAGGGAGAGGGAGAGGGAGAGGGAGAGGGAGAAAGAGAGGCAGAGGCAGAGGGAGAGGGAGAGGGAGAATAACGAAGTAGTCCAGGATTGTTGGATTTTCACATATAAGGGGAGGAAACGGAGTGTTAAAGATTGTATGGGAATATCGTTTTTTTTTAAAGGAAAATCATAATTATAGCTACTCAAAACAAATATTAGGGGGGGGGGGGGGGAGGGGGGGGGGATGGGTGTGACGGTGGCCTCGCCCTTAGTTACTTACTTTCTTCGTGGAGGTTTATTGTATTCCAGAATGCAGCTTAGCCTGAAGCCTCGCCGTTAGTTACTTACTTTTTTATCGTCTTCCAGAATACAGCTCGGCCTTCGGCCTCGCCCATAGTTACTTACTTACATCAAGAAGGTTAATCCTCTTCCTTAACGCAGCTCGGCCTTCGGCCTGACCCATGGTTTATCCTCTTCCTAAACGGAGCTCGGCCTTCGGCCTCGCCCTCAGTTACTTACTTTCTTCGAGAAGGTTTATAGTCTTCCTAAAGGCAGCTCGGCCTTCGGCCTCGCTCTTTGCTACTTACTTTCATCGAAAAAGTTTATCCTCTTCCTGAACGCAGCTCGGCCTTCGGCCTCGCCCTTAATTACTTTCTTTCTTAGAGATGGTTTATCGTCTTCCTGAACACAGCTCAGCCTTCGGCCTCGCACTCAGTTACTTACTTTCTTCGAGAAGGTTTATGGTCTTCCTGAACGCAGCTCGGCCTTGGGCCTCGCCCTCAGTTACTTACTTTCTTCGAGAAGGTTTATCCTCTTCCTGAACGCAGCTCGGCCTTCGGCTTCGCCCATAGTTACTTACTGTCTTCGAGAATGTTTATCGTCTTCCTGAACGCAGCTCGGCCTTCGGCTTCGCCGTTTGTTACTTGCTTTCTTCGAGAAGGTTTATAGTCTTCCTGAACGCAGCTCGGCCTTCGGTCTCGCCCTCAGTTGCGTAATTTCTTCGAGAATATTTATGGTCTTCCTGAATGTAGCTCGGCCTTCGGCCTCGCCCTTAATTACTTACTTTCTTAGATAAGGTTTATCGTCTTCCTGAACGCAGCTCGGCTTTCGGCCTCGCCCTTTGTTTCTTACTTTCTTCAAGAAGGTTTATAGTCTTCTTGAACGAAGCTCGGCCTTCGGCCTCGCTCTTTGTTACTTACTTTCTTCGGGAAGGTTTATAGTTTTCCTGAACGCAGCTCGGCCTTCGGCCTCGCCCTTAATTACTTACTTTCTTAGATAAGGTTTATCGTCTTCCTGAACGCAGCTCGGCCTTCGGCCTCGCCCTTAGTTACTTACTTTCTCCGAGAAGGTTTATAGTCTGCCTGAACGCAGCTCGGCCTTCGGCCTCGCCCTTGATTACTTACTTTCTTCGAGAAGGTTTATAGTCTTCCTGAACGAAGCTCGGCCTTCGGCCTCGCTCTTTGTTACTTACTTTCTTCGGAAAGGTTTATAGTTTTCCTGAACGCAGCTCGGTCTTCGGCCTCGCCCTTAATTACTTACTTTCTTAGATAAGGTTTATCGTCTTCCTGAACGCAGCTCGGCCTTCGGCCTCGCCCTTAGTTACTTACTTTCTTCGAGAAGGTTTATAGTCTTCCTGAACGCAGCTCGGCCTTCGGCCTCGCCCTTAATTACTTACTTTCTTCGAGAAGGTTTATAGTCTTCCTGAACGCAGCTCGGCCTTCGGCCTCGCCCTTAATTACTTACTTTCTTCGAGAAGATTTATAGTCTTCCTGAACGCAGCTCGGCCTTCGGCCTCGCCCTCAGTTACTTAATGTCTTCTTTGAAATAGGAATTTCACGCGAGCGGAGCCGCGGGCTCAGCTAGTGTATGTATGTGTATCATAGTTATGATTGTCGGAATTAAGAGAGGAATCATTAATGTATTTTCTGGCATAGCATATGTTCTGGTAAACATATGCACTTGGTAAAGTCATGATTCCTATCTCCCCGAACGCTGTCCTACAAGTATCTCTAGTATTCATATTTAGGATGTACCGCAAGGCCCTCTTCTGTAATAAAAATATTCTATTTGAGTCTGCTGCATTTCCCCAAAACATAAGGCCATATGACATGATGCTCTCAAAATAGGCATGATAAACCGTCTTTGCAGCATGAGTTCCGCATAGCTCTTTAATTTTTTTTATAGCATAACAAGCGGAACTCAACTTACCAGCTAAAGAGTTTATGTGGGCTTTCCAAGTAAAACTTTTATCAAATATTACCCCAAGAAAAGTTACTTCATTAGCAAGGTTTAATGACAAGTTTTCTGCAGTTTTTAATATGGCATCAGTGTTATTACGTCTATGAGTACCTAGAGCAAAGTGCATAATACATAATACAAGTTGTTTAGTTTCACATATAGAATAACTCCCTTATGTCAATTATAAATATTACGGGGGCACCGTGCATAACGGAAAGTTGTGCGAGTGGTTACTTAGATAATATTTCATTTTGGGAATTTTTTTTACTCACAATTGTCACTTCGCTAAACGCCCCTAGGAAACGTGTACCGCAGAGCCTGTACATTGGATATATTAATTTTAATAGTGTTATGTGAAGGATATAGTTGGCAGGAATAATTTACTTATGTGTTACCGTGAACACCTGAAATCAGTAAGAAAGAACACGTTTTTACCAAATTTTACTAGTAAATACGCGAAGTATCTAAGAGCATCAGAAACAACACGTTTTCACTAGTAAGTACTTCTTACCAAAGGCAGTTAGGTAAATGCCGAATAAAATGTTTACATCGGCTTTTTACTGCACTATTTTTTTTTTATTTTTTTTTTTTGGAAACTGACACGGTTGGCTTCATCACCAACATCCGTGATGTCAGCCCATAACACCGGGTGAACTAGGTGCCATGTCAGTGCTTCCCTTCGATCGTGCCGGCTACACTGAACTGGACGGAAAACACAAACTATTTACATACCGACGTTTCATTGTGTTAAAACCCGTTATTACTAAACGAATAACAGTAAATATTCCTATTTGAAATAAAAATGTCAAATATATAAAATAAATACTTTAATAATACGTATTAAAAAAATACAACGATATTCTACTTTTTGGACAGGCCTCGTCATACATTTTACCGGTAGAAAGGTGCGATTGGAGTTATTGTATATATTGCCAATATTTAAAACAGCGTAAGTGCGCGAGCGCCTCATGCATCACGTTACGTTTCCGCTCTGTGAACGTCGATAGAGTAAGACGGTTAAATGGCAATTTGATACGTATAAGAGAGACAACGATTGGAGAGTGCGCTGAATGCTCACATATACAGTACCGTGTGGGGCCGGTACTTTAAAAGAATAGCTCCACTGCATCTCTCCCCGTGTATGTCGTAAAAGGCGACTAAGGGATATGACTCCCTTCTTATATTACTAGGTGGTAGGGTTGAACCCGCCCGGGTTGGTACCACCGCACTGAATGAAGGGTCGGTCGAAGCGGCTATGTAAATAGTTTTCCGTCCAGTTCAGTGTAGCCGGCATGACCGAAGGGAAGCAAGCACTGACGTGGCGCCAGTTCGCCCGGTGTTGTGGGCTGACATCACGGATGTTGTAGGTGATTTGGCCAACCGTGTCAGTTTCAATAAAAATAAAAAAAAATATAGCGCGCCTCAATTCGGTGCGTTGTATGCCACTTCCCGATACTTTTTAATTCATTGATTAAATACGTATTATTACAAGAATCATTTATTGATGTGGTTGCAAAAAATTCTTATACTTTTAGTACTTAGTTACAGTTACTTACTTAGCTTATTACTGGAATCAATATTGAGGCAGTTGCCTCATTTGAAAATGAAAAAGGCATACACTTAGTTTCTAGTTACAGTTACGAGTAGTTATGTACTTACTTAGCTATCATTACAGAAATCACTATTGTTACAATTGCTTGAATTAAAATAAAATAAAAACATTAAAAAAGGGAATACTTATATAAAAAATCTGGCTGCTTAGGTTACCTTCGCCTATGATTTTCTCTAAATCCTCTTCTATTTCTAAAGTGGGAATTAGTTCCGAAGACAAATAAGACGAAGGTAGCCGCATCGGATGTTTCGGTTTGTATATATTTTTTTTTTTTTTTTTTTTTTTTTTATTTATTCTCTTTATTAACACCGTCAGGTTTAGAGTACATTTTATACATTTTTCACATTTTGACAGTTGCATACACACACTAATCTTACATCCTCACTATTAATACATTAACATTTTATAATTTATAATAAGTAAGTTTTTTCTATTTATTGCCATATTTATGTTTTATCTATCACAGTTGTGCTATAAGTATATTGTTCTTTGTACAGTCAGTAATATACCTATATATATCAGTCATTCTTAACCAAAAAATTATCATGTCATACAGTATAAGAATAAAAAAACCAAATTCATTATAATATTAAAATAAGTCAGTCAAAATTCATTATGTTATTAAAATAAGTCAGATAAAATACAATTTAAATAGTTTTGAACACAGAATAATATTTCAGATATAATTAATATTACAGTAATTCAATTAGGAATGTTGTCAAAAATGTAAAATTTGATTAAATTAAAAATAAAAATCCATTATAATATTTAAATAAGTCCGTCAAAATTCATTATGTTATTAAAATAATTCAGATAAAATAAAATTTAAATAGGTTTGAACACAGAATAATATTTCAGATATAATTAATATTACAGTAGTTAATTCAATTAAGAATGTTGTCAAAAATGTAAAATTAGATTAAATTAAGTAATAGGAATGTAAGAAATATTCATTTAATCAATAGTCAAAATATTCTTTCAGAGTATAAAATGATTTACTACTTAAAAAGATCCTTAGTTCGTTCTCAAATCTTGTTACAGTTTCAGTGTTCTTTATATTGTGAGGCAATTTATTGAACAATTTAATAGACATGTAGTCAAAGCTGTGTTGCTTTAAATTTGTTTGTACTGACGGCAATGTTAGCTTATTTCTATCTCGTAATGTATATTTGGTTTGTTGGTCGCCCTGCTTTGCATGATTATTAATGTTTTTATAAGTTTCTACACACAGTATAAATATGTATAGACTTGTCACCGTTAGTATATCTAATTCTTTGAACAGTGGTCGACAAGTTGCATCCCATTTGGAAGATGTAATAATTCGAATTGATTTCTTTTGTAGTAAAAGTATTTTTTGTGCATTAGTGCTGGCTCCCCAGACTTCTATACCGTACCTCAATATGGATTCAATATAAGCAAAGTATACCATCTTTAGTGTGTCAATATTTGTAATTTTTTTTATTGTTTTTAAAGCATAACACGCATTGGAGAGTTTAATGCACATTTTTTCTACTTGTGATTTCCAATTGAGATTACAGTCTACTATAACTCCTAAGAATGTTACTTCATTCGTCCTCACTAGGGGAAAGTTTGTTAGATTGTCATCACTGTCTAGCACATTATTCCTATTTCTAAAAACAATGTATTGGCTTTTATCCTTGTTAAGTTGTAAATTATTGTGATTAAACCATTCAGATAGTTCTTTAAGTGTCGTTTTCATATTTTCTCCCAAATGGTAAGGGTTCTTTCCACTCACTATGCAGCTTGTATCGTCTGCAAATATATATACATTACTTTTTGTGAGATGATTAGGCAAGTCGTTAATAAATATTAAGAATAGTAGCGGTCCTAGAACTGAACCTTGTGGTACTCCGTACTTTATAGTTTTATATTCAGACGTAATTTTTATTTTAGTTCCTTCTTTAGTGTACTGACTAATTTCCACATATTGTTTTCTGTTTGTCAGGTATGACCTGAGCAATGCCAAAGGTAGTCCTCTAACACCATAGTATTCTAATTTATTTAATAGTATGGAGTGGCTCACACAGTCAAAGGCCTTGCTCAGGTCACAAAACAAACCAGCACATTTAGTTTTAGAATCTAGGAAATCTATTACATTACCTATCAACTCTTTTATAGCCTTAGTGGTGGATTTATTCTTTCTGTAGGCGAACTGTTTGCTCGTTAAAATATTGTTTTTTTCTAGGTAATTAAGAAGCTTATTTGATATAATTTTTTCAAATATTTTTGTGATCGGAGACAGTATTGATATGGGTCTATAGTTTGATTCATCATTTTTGTTACCCTTTTTAAAAACAGGTATAATTTTGGCAACTTTTAATACATCTGGATATGTTCCTTTGGCAATACAATCATTAAATATATTAGTTAGAGGTTCGCATAATGTTACTGCATTTTCTTTTAATATATCTGTACGTAGCCCGTCAATTCCTATACTACCACTATTTTTTAACCTTTTTATTGTCTTGAATACCTCTATTTCTGTAAGATATTCTAAATAAAAGGATTTTGTTGTATCCATTTTTATATTTTCAATAAACTTAAGTATTCTGCATCAAAATTTTCATTTTTAGGTTTTCCCACATTTACATAAAAGTTATTAAGTAATTCTGCAACAGTTTTTGGATCAGTAATTTTTTTATTGTCTTTTATTAACATTATGTTATCAATTTTTTCAACTTTTACTTTGTTAGTTCTTTTCTTTATTACATTCCATGTAGCTTTTGATTTGTTTTTAGATTTAGTAATCTCTTCTCTATCAGTAATTTTCTTGGCTTGTATTATACATTTATTTATTATACTTCTATATTTTTTATAATTTTCCTTGCTTCGTTCTGTGTTGTTTTCTCTTAAGTTCTTTAATAGCTCACACTTTTTTTTGAAAGATATTCTTAGTCCTTTAGTTATCCATTTACTATTTAATTTATACGAGCTTTTTCTAATAAGTGGGAAAGTGGTCTTAACTAGGTTACTTAAATAATAAAAAAAAATGTTAAATCTATCGGTAGTGTCATCTTCCATCTTATATAATATATCCCAATTAGTCAAATTTAACTGTTCTTTAAATATCTCTTTATTTTTATTTGAGTAGTTGTTTACATATTCACATTTTAAAGGTTTTTGTTTCATAGGTTTTTCATTTTTTATTCTCAGCAGTATAGCTTCATGGTCTGATATGTCACATGTTATGGTATTTACTTCCATTTCATTAATGTTAAGATTAGTTAGTACGTTATCTATTGTTGTTGCCGATTTACTTGTTTTACGGGTAGGTTCAGTTAGCATATATTTTAGATGATGTCTTTTCATGAAATTATGAAATTACTGTATCCTTTAGCTTTTTTATCCTTAATGTTTATATTGAAATCTCCTACAATTATTATATGTTTTAAATATTTTTCATTTATGATCCTGCTCATCACCTCACAAAATGTTTCATAATTAACAGACGCAGTAGATCTATATATAGTCAGTATGCTTATGTACTTGTTAGACAACATTTTTAACTGTAAACCTACCACTTCTATGACCTTTTCAATACTATAGTTGCTAAGATCTAATTTATTATATATATTTATATCTTCTCTACCAAATATTGCTGTTCCGCCTCCTCTGTACAATACTCTACACGGTTCTGTTGCGACTTTGTAATTATTAATACACAGGTGATCTGATTCATTTTTTTCAAGCCAAGTTTCGCAGAAGCATAGTAGAGCAGGCAAAACCTTTTTATCATTAAATAAGTTATCTATGAACAATTCTATCAGATCTATTTTATTCCTAATACTTCTTACATTCAGAAATAAAATACTAAGTTTGCTATTTGTCTTATTAATCTCATAGTGTTTGTTTACTATCTGACGTTTCCCTGATAGAGAGTTCTGTAAAAATAATTGTTGCTATTGTAATATTTTTCATTAATTTCTATTAATATCTTATTTAGACCTTGAACAATTTTATCTTTCCCAGCAATATTTAATGTGAATCCATTTATTCTATAATCTTTACCACACAGATCCTTGTTAGTATCAAATATATACAATCCTTTCATATCATTAAATGTTTTTAAAATTTCATAATTTATTTTATATACAAAATTATTATAATCAGATTTATTTATTCCAGTATCTGTACAATGTGGTATGGTGCAAATAACGGTATTCGTATTTTTTAGCTTATATATTATTAACTGATATGTGTTTAGTAAGAACAGGTTTCAACTGAAAAGTGCAGTAAAAAGCCGATGTAATTATTTTATTCGGCACTTGCCTAACTTCCGTGGTAAGAAAGGGTTCTTACTAGTAAAAAAACGCGTTGTTTCTGATGCTCTTAGAAACTTTGCGTATTTACTAGTAAAACCGTTTCTACTGATTTCGGGTGTTTACGGTAACATATGCATGCATATAAGTCCGCATACTTTCGAAAATTACAGTTCGCAAACCTTTGATTAGTTTTCAAAATAAGATTCTCAAACAGCACTGCTTCGCTGTAACAGCACTGATGCTGCATTCTAACTTTAGTTCAGGAAAAATGTGCTCACCGTATTCGGACCTGGCTTAGAGGACGCCCAGGGGATTACTGAAATGGGTTCTTCTCTGCGCCACTTCTGCCGCTAAGTCCAACCACAGAATATTGAACGGCGGCGTTAGTTTTATACTATGTATTAAAATAGGACCAACCTTACCTTACTAGGATGTAAGGTTTAAACAGTCCGAATTGATCCCTGCACTAAATGAAGGTCGGTCGAAACGGATATGAAAATAGTTAGTATTTTTCGTCCGGTTCAGTGTAGCCGTCGTGCCAGAGGAAAACACTGACATGGCTCCCAAGGCCAACCGGAAGGCGGTGCGATAAACTGACATCACTGTAAGTATGTGATGTCATTTCATGTTAATTATTAATAGAAAGAATAGAAAGAACTGTTATCTCATCTTATCTTATCTATCTTCATGTGTCAGATTCCATACGGACTGTCAGGGTATGTACAGTTACCGGCAGCAAATAATGCGTGTCGAGCTTTAGAAAGAGACAATCCGGTTGTAGAGCGCCGTCCCTGTCGCACGAACTCGCACGTCTCTGTGCGACAGGGACAACGCTCTACAACCGGATTGTCTCTTTCTAAAGCTCGACAAGCATTATTTTCTGCCGAGAACGGTACCTACTTTATTTAAAGACGGCAGCGCGCAGCGATGTCGATCTATCATACAATATCCAACGTTTCATCCCAGAGCGTTTAAGTCTAATATAATCCATCCGCTAAAGCCGCTGATATCCCACGAGTCGCCTTTGAGAGCATCTGCCAGCGTCGTCTTCACCGTCGTCTGCGTCGCGCAGCGCTGCAGCGTGGCGTCTTCGTAATGTCCTTTGTTTGCATCGAGCATGGAAACAAATATTTAGAAGTGGCATCGAATTGTCGAGCAGGCGAAAAAGAGAGTGCACGAAGATAAATGTAAAGATACTTAAATAGGAAGCTACAAATATAAAATGTCTATCTCTATCATTATTTCTTTACTCACGTATCTTCCGTCAGCGACAAATATATTTTTTTATTTTATTTTACAAAGAAAGCCAGCGCCGTTATGTTTGTATAAAAAAAGTCAGTATGTTAAGCAATATCGTAATGCTGATTACAGGGTTTACCTAGCTTGATTATTTTATGACAAATTAATAATACATTTCAGTGAAAATGATCATATTGTTATTTATTTATATCGGTAAATTCCCAGTGCATTTACAGTGACAAACTTATGAATTTACACAAGATACAGATGTAAAATTTGAATTACATTATACCTATAGCGAACTCCGCATGAATAAAGTTACAATGTATGTATACAAAATATTTGAGGCTATGCTAAAGACTCAATTGGAGAAAAATTTATAGCACCAACAGGATATCACTGAACGTGGAACTACGTGTGTAAAAATAACAAATAGTTTAGTTACATTGGTAAACTAAATACGAGTACAAAACAGAAGTGGTGCGTACAGCACATGCCATATATTAGACAAAGGGAGAAAAATAAGAAATAGAAAAAGTTAAAACAAGACAGTACAAACCTTGCCATCCAGCGCGGTAATGCCGCCAGTGTTCTAGGAACATTCGAAAACGCCCCTTTCTTTTGATAGTTATTTTAATGTTTTTTAAGTAAGTTTTAATTTTTTAGTTATTAGTATTATTTTTTTATATAAATAGTTAATTATGAGTATAAAATATTAATTAACATTTCATAAAAGCGTTTATGTATTTTGATTTGAATTAAAAGGGGATTAGTCAACATCATCACATCATCAATCGTGTTGAGTAGGTTGTAAGTTTTTATTTTCTTTAATAACAATAATTATTGTACATTTTAAATACATTGTTTCCACCCTATAAAAAGGTTTGTTAATATTTCATCAGTATGTGCTACAAGACAATAAATAGAAAAAAACATAGAAAGAAAAAGTAATACGAAAAAAAAAATTGTGTGCACGCCGACCAAATTGTTGTCCAAACTTCAAATATATGCAACATATGGCGATACTGATTCTCGTTATTTATTTCCGCTACATCGAGCCGCAGCCAACGAGTGGAGCCCTGGGATTCTGTTGAAAATCGCATCGTTGTGCCACTTACCTATCGTGTTTGTGAGATTTCTCATTTCGAGAAAGTGCAAGTTTCACGAACAATAGTTGTTCAATGTTTCGAATCACAAAAAAAAAAACGGTCAAGCGCGAGTCGAACTCGTGTGGAGAGAATTCCGTACCATTACGTTACTACTTAGGATTTTCGTTTATGTTTTCCTGTAAACTATAAGAAAGGCCCTATAATGCCATTTTTTTTATCCAAATTTTAGTCTATTCGGAGATATTATTCGTCCAGTAGATTCGGAGAAAATAAGCTGTGGCGGCGGATGGATCAGTCGCCTGTTATTACTGCTACGGAAACCATCAATTGAAAAAAAAACGGCCAACTGTGTTTACGCACCACAAAAAAAAAATCTTGTATGGGGACGCCCCTTAATTTTTTTACTTTATATATTTTTTATTCTGTGAAAATTTCAACCGGCTAGCTATTACGGTTCCAAAGATACAGCAATAGGTCAGACAGACAGACAGACAGACATACAGTCAGATAGACAGACGGCGTAGGCTTCCATACGGATACGGAATCCTAAAAATACATACCAGTACAAAAGCAATAGACGCACAAAGAATTTGTCTGAAACATAAACATAAGTCAACTCAACGCATACACTTTCGCGACGCTAGTTTCACGCAGCGTTTACACGATGAAACAACTTGCGTGACAATAGTTACGTCAACTAATCGCGCAGAACCACGAAACTGACTTCATTTCACAACATTAATGCATGCATTGTGAAATTGGCGGTTTACACATGAAACTGTTGATAAAACTAATGTCGTGAAACTAGTTTTATGCCACAAGTTTCGTGACGTAAATTAGGCTTTACCTGCCGGTGCAAACTTACCGAACTTGCCTCAAGGGACGTATAGCGGGAATTGTGGCGAGGGACCACCGACCGCCGATCCTAGGGACGATAGCTACACACATTCCAAGCACACACCACACACATCCTCACTCTCTCTCGGACCGTGTGGGGCCGGTACTTTAAAAGAATAGCCCCACTGCATCTCTCCCCGTGTATATCGTAAAAGGCGACTAAGGGATATGACTCCCTTCTTATATTACGAGGTGGTAGGGTTTAAACCGCCCGGATCGCTACCGTACTGAATGAAAGGTCGGTCGAAACGGCTATGTAAATAGTTTGTGTTTTCCTTCCAGTTCAGTGTAGCCGGCACGACTGAAGGGAAGAACTGACGTGGTACCAAGTTCACCCGGTGCTATGGGCTGACATCACGGATGTTGTAGGTGATGTAGCCAACCGTGTCAGTTTCCATATAAAAAAAACTAGAATAAGTGTATTTTTTTTATGTTTATGTAATCCGGTATGGGTCGGATTACATAAACATCGGTGAGTCGGAGGGGCCAAAGGAGAACACAGCCGAGGCTGCTATGCGGCCATCTTACATCCAGTACGGTGGTATCAACCCAGTCGGCTACAATTTGAGCCTACCACCTAGTAAGGGCAAGGGAAGGGACCTACACTTTTACACCGGTTCCGAACTGTGAAGCAGCAGGTGCATACCTAATGCACGTAATTTTTTTCGTCCGGAAAAAGTCATTGGTACACGCCGACCGGATTCGAACCTCGGAACTCTCGCATGAGAAGCCGATGCCCAAACCACTCGGCCACCCGCTGCTTAACGTGACCAGCCCACTGCCACTTGAGCTTAGTGTCAAATATCGAATACTTTAGTACGTCGGCGGATTGCCTCGTTACGCACCATATCACGTAGCGATATTCCCAGCATGGCTCGATCCATTGCTCGATGCGCAACTTTCAACCTTTGGACAACAGCGACCGTCAGAGTCCACGTTTCACACCCGTACGTCATAACCGGGAGGACACACTGCTTATGGGTCTTTAAATTTTGCGGAAGGTCAGACGTCAGGGCGAATGTCAACTTTCCGAAGGCAGCCACGACCCAGTTGAATTCGTCCCTCGACCTCCTTGCAGACCTTGTCTACCAAGCCGCAGAATTTGACCGAGATATACGTACTCTTCAACCTGTTCGATCACTTCTCCGTCAATAACGATTTGTCCTCCCGTCATAACCTCGGTCGCCATGACCTTGGTTTTGTCCCGGTGACCCACCTTCATAGACGCTGTATAAAGGTCTTCCAGCGTGATCTGAAGCTGATCTCGGGATTTTGACAGAAGAACAATGTCATCGGCGAAACGCAGATGACTGAGAAGACCCTCATTCACGTTGATACCCATTTTGTCTCACCCAAGCTATAATTAATAAGCCAGTTACATAATATAAAAAAAAATTGAAAATGTGAAAATTAAGGGGATCCCCATACAAGAAAAGTGTTTTTTCAACGTTTTTTTTGTGGTGCGGAAACCTCGGTGCGCAAGTCCGACTCGCACTTGGCTGGTTTGTATGTGCTTCTAGCGCATATTTAGTACTCACGTCACGGCACCGTGATAATATGTGATCCTTAGGTTCAGTGGACTTTGCAAGGGACGCATGAAACTTTACATTTGCTGGTGTTCAAGGTTGGGTGTTCTACACCTGAAGCAGTAGATATACAATGTTTATACATTGTATATCTGTCATTGTTTTGTACCGTGTGGGGTCGGTACTTAAAAAGAATAGCCCCACTGCATCTCTCCCCGTCGCATGTCGTAAAAGTCGACTAAGGGATAAGAAAATTCGTCAGCCTCGGTAGCTCAGTGGCGCGGTTGGTTAGTCAACTGTTATTAAGCAACGCTGAGCGCGGTCAGTGATTGGATGGGTGACCGCTCGACCGTTGGAGGCTGACCGTGGTTCGGATTCCACGTTAAACTGTAGGTCCCTTCCCTTCTTACCTTACTAGGTGGTAGGGTTTATCCCGGCCGGGTTGGTACCACCGCACTGAACGAAACGTCGGTCGAAACGGCTATTGTTGTTGTTGTTTATTGTATAATTTCATCCACAGGTAGGTTTGGACATGCGCTTGGACATGTCGAAAATTCCGCCAGTTCTAAATTCAATGCGAAGAAGAACTGACAAACAAACTTCGCAAGTCACAATGTTTTGTTAGTACCTTATAAGTATTATATTATAGTAACTTACAAATAATTAACCCATACTACCGCTCACAAGAGCATTAATATTTACAGCATAAACATGAATACTGAAGAATTTGACCACTATGTAAATAGTTCGTGTTTTCCGTCCAGTTTAGTGTAGCCGACATGAAATGAAGGGAAGCACTGACATGGCACCTAGTTCACCCTGTGTTATGAGCTGACATCACGGATGTTGTAGGTGATGTAGCCATCCAGTGTCAGGTTCCATAAAAAAAAAAATAATCTACTGAATGTATATCTATTGATCTATCTGATGATTAGATAAGAAGTCATGCTTTTGAATAATAATATAATTTTATTAAAAAAGTTAAATGAAAAATTTGTTTATAGCCCGTGTGTTATTCTTAACCTCGCTGCCATAGGTCACTTATTTATTACTCTGAAAATTTACCGAACTTTTAACACGAGCGAAAGCCGCCAGCAAATGCTTGTCTAACCCAAAATATCACAGAATAATAGAAGCGCTTTACAGCTCACAAAGCTGCAATCTCTGGTATACAGAAATTACTGTAATTTACAGTACAGTAATTTACAGTAATTTACCAAAACACTACCCGAGCTTCTGCGTAGACAATGCGGCGAAAATTATTATGTTCAGACTCATGGAAAGAAATATCCAGAAAGGGCATTTGTCTTATGAAGCGTACTCACCGGGAACATTCGCGGGGAGAGCAAATGTTCGCCCCGCGAACATATTTTGTTCGCAGGGCGAACATATTTTGTTCGCAGGGCGAACATATCTTGTTCGCAGGGCGAACATTTGTTCGCGGCACGAACTTGAACTTTACTTACGCCGATTGTCGGGATACAGCGTGTGGTATGTATGTATGTATGTCTGTATTTTACTAGAAGACTGATAATCGAACGACGAAAATAAATATGGAACGGTCTTCCGGTGAGTGTGTTCACAACCACCTATAACCTAACCTAACCTAACCTAACCTAACCTAACCTAACCTAACCTAACCTAACCTAACCTAACCTAACCTAACCTAACCTAACCTAACCTAACCTAACCTAACCTAACCTAACCTAACCTAACCTAACCTAACCTAACCTAACCTAACCTAACCTAACCTAACCTAACCTAACCTAACCTAACCTAACCTAACCTAACCTAACCTAACCGAAAAAGCCTATATAAACCGCCGACTCGAAGCAGTGCAGCGGAGCTTCGGCTTGCGTATCGCCAGAGCCCACCGAACCACCTCGTTGACGTCTGTGTTGATCTTGCCCGACTGCTCCCACTGCGCTTGCGAATCCAAGAGGCAGCAACACTTTACATCGCAAAGAAAGAAGGGGCTACAGACCTACTGCCAGACAGGCAACTAGAAACTAGGTGTAGCCCCTTCGATCTGGAACACCCTGCCCTCAGGCAGGAGATCAGCTTCGTCTGCCTGGAGAACGAGGAGGAAGCGCAGTGGGACCCAGTCGCGGATGTCAGAATCTACACGGACGGCAGCAAGATAAGTGGCTTGGTCGGTGGGGCATATACCTGTTGGGTCGGCGAGACTGAAATCAGGAAGGCATGCTTCAAACTCTCGAACTACTGCACCGTCTTTCAAGCCGAAATGTTCGCGATTAAAAAGGCTTGTGAATTCGCGAAAGGCGATTCAAGGCGGTGCAGTATCTTGAGTGACTCGAGGTCCTCTCTCCAGATCTTGACCGACGCGGGTAACACGCATCCCCTTGCTGTCGAGATCCGCCAGCTTATGGCGGAAATTACGGGCAAGGGGGGTTCTCTCCAATTATTTTGGGTGAGAGCCCACGTCGGTATGGCTGGCAACGAGAGGGCCGACGAGCTGGCGAAGCATGCCGCCCTGAACGTAAAAACCGCCCCAGCTTACGACAAGTTCCCGATATCGTACGTGAAGTACCACACACGCAATCAGTCTGTGAGAAGGTGGCAGGAACAGTATGACCTATCAAGCACAGGAGAGGTCACCAAACTCTTCTTCCCCAACGTGAGGGTGGCCCATAAATATCTGGTAGGTGTCCGCCAAACGAGCATGAGGTCCCAAATCTGGAGCGGTCATGGGGGAATTGCTGCCTATTTACACCGCTTCAAATTGAAGGACTCGCCTTCATGCTCGTGCGACGACACGTCTCCACAAACTATGGAACACATCCTGTCAGAGTGCCCGAGGTTTGCCGCCAAACGCTATGATCTCGAGCACTCTGCCAGGATGAAAATTGAACCTCGGAACTACGCCGCATTGCTCCACAACGACGACCGGGTGGGGGAGTCGTTCCTCAATTACTGTGAAGGTGTGATGGCGGTAATAACTAAGGAAAACAGCACATAAGTCCTGAGCTTTGCTTTGCATGTTACGCAACTCTTGTTTGTAAATATTGTAGGGATTAATCTTGTTTTTCTCTTTAGTAGTCATGTGTTAAATTAGTGTAAATAACAAATCTGTATTTAGTTGTTTAGTTATGTAAGTAGTATGTAGTTATATGTAGTTAACATGTAAAAAGTAAAGTTAGCTTAGCTATGTTTCTATAAAATGATTTGTAATATATTATTATTATTGTAATGTAATGCACAAGACTGAATAAATTAAATAAATAATAAAGAAAACTATAAGGGAATGAAAGGCGTGTGTCCCCCGTGTCCCTGGAGTTCGGTCCGGGCACGGGGTCGGGTTGACACTAAACCCGACATTGAGGTATGAAAGAAAAGAGAGAATGAACATGCCTCGGCATTTATAGCCGAGATTTATTTTGGAACCTAAAAAAAAAAAATAAAAAAAAAACAAAAAAAAAAAAAAACCTAACCTAACCTAACCTAACCTAACCTAACCTAACCTAACCTAACCTAACCTAACCTATTAGCGGCCTTGTCGGTGGCGCCTATACCTGTTGGGTCGGCGAAGCCGAAATAAAAAAGGCATGCTTCAAACTCTCGGACTACTGCACCGTCTTCCAAGCCGAAATGTTCGCCATTAAAAAGGCTTGCGAATTCGCGAAAGGCGAGTCGAGGCGGTGCAGTATTCTGAGCGATTCGATGTCCTCTCTCCAGCTGTTGACCGACGCGGGCAGCACGCACCCTCTTGCTGTTGAGATTCGCCGGCTAATGGCGGAGATCTCCAGCAGGGGGGGCTCACTCAAATTATTTTGGGTTAGAGCACACGTCGGCACGGCTGGCAACGAGAGGGCGGACGAGCTGGCGAAGCATGCCGCCCAACACGCTAAAACCGCCCCCGCTTATGACAGGTTTCCCGTGTCGTACGTTAGGTACCACACGAGAAGGCTGTCAGTGGGGAGCTGGCAGCAGCAGTACGATGGGTCCAAGACGGGTGGGGTTACACGGATCTTCTTCCCCAACGTCACTGCCTCCTACAAATACCTGGCCGGTGTCCGTCTAACGAGCACGAGGAGTCAGATCTGGAGCGGGCATGGAGGGATAGCAGCCTACCTGCACCGCTTCAAGCTCAGGGACTCTCCCTCGTGCTCGTGTGACGGGACGTCCCCGCAGAGCATGGTACACATCCTGTCAGAGTGCCCGAGATTCTCCGCCAAGCGCTACAATCTCGAGCACTTTGCCGGGATGGATATAAAGCCGGAGAACTACGAATCTTTGTTGATCGACGACGAGGGAGTGGGACAGGCTTTCGTCTTATTCTGCGAGGATATAATGGCCTTGGTGACCAGAGAGAACAGTACATAGATCTTTTTATTTCTAAGCCTGTAAACTCTGTATTTATAGACCTTTAAATCTTCCTGCTTTACATTTCTATTTGTAAAATT
Organism: Nematopogon swammerdamellus; assembly: GCA_946902875.1. NCBI lineage: Eukaryota > Metazoa > Arthropoda > Insecta > Lepidoptera > Adelidae > Nematopogon > Nematopogon swammerdamellus. Next base: position 6,759,435 of record OX336358.1, on the reverse strand, counting down.
GTATTTGTGAATCTATAACCTTTCTGCTTTTTTGTATCTGTGAATCAGTAAACCTTTTTGCTTTTGCTTTTGTATCTGTATGTGTTTTTGTATCTGTATGTGCTTGTATGCTTATGTATCTGTATGTGTAAAATTGTACTTATGAATCTGTAAACCTTTTTGTTTTTTGTATTTCTATTTGTAAAATTGTGTTTGTGAATTCTGTAAATTAAACAAAATTAAATTAAATTAATTGAATATGAGAGAAGGAACCTTCACCCTGCTGGAACCAGGGTGCAGGAGGGTGCATGGGGGCGAGAAGTATGTTAGCTGTGCAAGGACTCGGCCTATATAGCCGAGGTGTTTTACTGGAACTGGGAAAAAAAAAAAAAAAAAAAAAAAACCTAACCTAACCTAACCTAACCTAACCTAACCTAACCTAACCTAAAGGTGGATCTTCAAAAGGCATGTTAATAAATTAGACGAAGACCTTTTTCCGCCTTATAGCAGGCATGGCGCTTCACTGAGCGTGGTTTCGCGAGGAATGGTGTTATTGGCTGTGTCTCATCTTGTGGGCACAGCCACCCGTACCGGTTGTTCTGTCGTCGCCTACCACCTGCCGTGCTATGTTTTTGCAATTAAAAAAGTAAAAACTACAAACTGCTTGTATTATTCTTAACAAAATAAGGAATACAATAATGCTAATGTTTTTTAAGAAAAAATAATCTAAACTGTGTCTAAACGGTATAGTATATTATTTTTAAAACAAAACAGCTTTACTCACGGTTCTTCCCGAGCTATGTGGCTTGACGTTTCGGGCCAAGCGTATGGCCCATCCTCATGAGCACTCTGCCTGGTGCGACGGTTGGCAGAGAACTGTCAGATCTCCGTCCGTCGCTGACGAAGATTGTAGCTGTGGCCAGTGCGGGTAGTTTCCGTAGACGAGGGTAGAGACGTAGAGAAAAAAAAATCGGTATAATATATATGAACAGATTTTGAACATCGCCATAGAATGTTTATTTATTTATTTTTTTATTTTCGTTTATTTGGGAAATCAAGAGCAGTTTTACAATAGGTGTGATTATGTATAGGTTGTACAATAGAAGCCAATTAAAGATTTCGACTGCTTAATCAATCAGATTATGTTGTGCCTTGCTACCTTACTGTAGGTAGATAGCTAATAAAATGTTAAGATGGATATGTATATATAAAGAATTAACAATTTTAACAGCATCCACTCGCGATAAGATAGGATTTACAGATTATGTGAATTGTTTTGTGCTTATTTACGTCGCTCTTGAAGAACGCAAGACATTTGGGGGTAAATACATGGGCTAGGCGAGTATTCCAGAGTTTACCGGCTCTGTAGATGAAATATCTACTTACAACTGAACGACTAGTTCTCATTCGCGGTAAATCAATCGTGAATGTATGTAGGTAATCTTAGTCCAGTGCGGGTGGTGCGGAGGTGGAAAGGGGACGGTATGATCGCACCGAACAGCTCCTTCGAGCATTCCCAATGGAATAAGCTATGGGTGACGGGAGCTGACATCTCTGCCAGTTTTTTTTTTGTTGAAACTGATACGGTTGGCTACATCACCTACAACATCCGTGATGTCAGCCCATAACACCTTGGTGATCTAGGTGCCATGCCTGTGCTTCCCTTCCGTCATGCCGGCTAAACTGAACTGGACAGAAAACACGAACTATTTACATAGCCGTTTCAACCGATTTTTCATTCAGTTAAACCCTACCACCTAGTAAGGTAAGAAGGGAAGGGACCTACAGCTTAGGAATCCAAACCATGGTCAGCCTCCAACGGTCTAGAGGTCACCCATCCAAGTACTGACCGCGCTCAGGTCACGGCCGACCGCACCACTGAGCTACCGAGGGTGACGAAACTCTACATCCATAGACAAGGGAAAGCGCGGCCCCTCTACAATTGTACTGCCATGTTCAGAGTTGTTCGCGATAAGTCTGAGCTTAGCTGCGAGGATTTTGTCTAGCACAATAGGATTTCGCTTACAAGTTGGGAAAGTCTCACTGATTTAGGATACGGGTGTTGGGAGGCTTAACGTGGGTCCTCTGTTTTGCTTCTCGAAGAACAACCTTACTGCGAGCTTTCAATAAAAGAGTCCCTGAGATTAAAACAATTAAAATAAAAAGTTTGGATCTTTGTGTTTGTTCTATCGCCTGTACCACGGAGAGTGTTCCAAGGAGCTGCACGGCGCGATCCCACCATCCCCATTCTACCATCGTGCAACAGATTGGGAAGGGGGAATGCATCCACACACTGTCGATATCCCCACACTTAGGACATATAGATGCTGTCGGACTGTATTCCGACTGTAGTTTGCCTCGATAGCTTGGATGGGTGACCGCTCGATCGTTGGAGGCTGACCGTGGTTCGGATTCCACGTAAAACTATAGGTCACTTACCTTCTTACCTTACTAGGTGGTAGGGTTCAACCCGCCCGGGTTCGTACCACCGCACTGAATGGAACGTCGGTCGAAACGGCTATGGAAATAGTTTGTGTTTTCCGTCCAGTTCAGTGTAGCCGGCACGACCGAAGGGAAGCACCGACATGGCACCTAGTTCACCCGGTGTTATGGGCTGACATCACGGATATTGTAGGTGATGTAGCCAACCGTGTCTGTTTCCATAAAAAAAAAAGCCGTCCGCGGCGACGGCGGCGGCGGAGGCGACATATGGCGCCAGCTCTGCGTGGCGCCAAATGTCGTGCTTCCAAATTTGTATTCATGTGAAAAATAGATACATACTAGAAACAATAAAACATATAAAACAACTCTTGACTTACAATGCGTTCCCATCACATAAACTGACCCCACGGCTGCTGTAGTATAGACCAGGGCCTCTCAACCTTTTTTCCTTTGCGACACGTCTGAAGATTTTTTTTAGACTGGCGACACACTCAAAGAAAACACAAGTATTACAAGTAGATAGGCACAGAATTGTATTACAATTAGAGATTTTGAAAGCATATATACGATTAATATCAAATAACTAAGTAATACAAGTAATAGTTTGAACACTAAACATTAGGCTGGTAGATTCTAATGTGATACTTGAGCCTGACGACCTTTAGACAGATATTTTACACATGGACGAGTTTTGGTTAAACACTCTCATTTCACTGTCCACATTGAGCAGTCTTGACCTGTTTTTGGATATTAAGTTTTTCAGTGCGGAGAATGCAGCCTCACACAAGTATAACGTTGCGAACGGTAGTAGAATAGTAATATCTGATATCTCTGTATACTAATTTTTTATCGACATCCAAAATGTATCTACGGGTACATCTTGTAAATCAGACAGATGATATATTATATTTTCTTTTAATTCATTGTTTTCATGTATTTTCAAGTTACTTGAGGCACTTAGAGAAGCTGGAAAAACGGTAAAAACGTAAAACGTCCACTTCTACTGCTGATTTCCATAGCATAATTTTTTTCGCGAACCCGTTTATTTTACCACTTGCTGATATTATTGTCTCATTGCGTCCTTGCATGCTCGTGTTTAACAAGTTCAGTTTATTGAATTTTTCTGATAGATAAGCCAGCTTAGCAAACCAAATAGGCTTACTGAGATTTTCTGCCTCTGGGTGAGCATTTGCTTCTTCATTAAAAAATTTCAGTAGTTCATCTTTCAATTCCAAAACTCTCTTGAAAATTTTCCTTTCGAGAGCCAACGAATCTCAGTGTGATACAACAAAATTTTGTGATCCGCGCCCATGTCTGCACACAATTTTCCAAACACCCTGGATTTTACAGGGCGAACTTTTATTTAATTATTATGGAAACTACTGTTTTAATAACTAGTCCCAAACTAATTCCGTCTGTGCTTTTCACCATATTAGCGCTTCTCGGTGTAAAAAGCGCGACAGCGCGGCGACCGGGCGAAAGAGCAAAATTTTTAAATTTTTTGAAATTCCAACATCGAGGTCGCAAACTTTATTTTTTAAAAGTACTAAAAAAAAATTACGCTGTTATCCCTAAGGTAATTTAATCTTCTAATTAATAAAATTCTGGTTGAGAATGGCTGGTATAGACGGACCGTTTTTCATAGTTTTGCACCTTCAATCAATTGTATTATTTTATTCATTTACTTACACATGGCGTGATTTTTTTTTTTTTTTTTTTTTTATACTAAGCGCGACATGTGGCGCCGAGTCACCCATAAGGTGTCTAGCGACGCCCATGGACATTCGGACGTATGCGGGGGTTGCGAATGCCATGCCGGCCTGACAGGTGCCCATTCACGCCTCTCTTGAAGGACCCGAGACTATACTTGGGGGGAAATATGTGGGCAGGTAGAGCGTTCCAGAGTTTACCGGTTCTGTGGAGGAAGGATCTGCAGAACCGATTTGTACGCATCCGCGGTAAGTCCAGCGTATAGGGATGCAATCCCTGCCCAGTGCGCGTTGTACGGAGGTGGAAAGGGGACGGCGGAATCGCGTTAAACAGCTCCTCCGAGCACTCCCCGTGGAATAAGCGATAGAACACGCTTAGGGCAGCGACATCCCTACGAAGTTGCAGCGGTTCTAGATAGCGGGACACGTCGGGGTCATCCACTAGTCGCACGGCTCGACGCTGGATCGAGTCCAAAGGCGCAAGCTGGTATTTGGCTGAGCCATCCCACAGGTGCGAGCAGTACTCCAGGCAGGACCTTATCTGCGATTTATACAAAAGCAGCCTTTGGTCCGGCGTGAAGTACCGTCGAACCTTATTGAGTATGCCTAGCTTTTTTGAGGCCAGCTTGGCCTTGCCCTCGATATGGCGCCGGTAGTTTAGGTCGTGCGACAGTTCGACTCCGAGGACCCCGAAGTGGTCGCTTAATTTAAGCGACGTGTCTTGGAAGCAAGGAGCTGGTGAGAACGCCGCTCTCTTCGCACTGAACGCGCAAGCTTGTGTTTTTGAAGCGTTGAACTCGACCAAATTACTTCGGCCCCATTCGGAGATAGACCGAAGCGTTTGTTCGAGTTCAGACACAAGTCTTCGCCTCTTTTCATCCACAACCTCTCGTCTGGCTGAAGGGTGACGGTATAGGATCCGTGTGCTGTACTGTCATCCGCATAACAATGTATGTTGCCGAGTGGCAGCATGTCATTGATATGCAGAAGAAACAGTGTGGGTGACAGCACAGATCCCTGCGGTACGCCGGCATTCACTGACATGGCATCCGACGAGCAACCGTCCACTAGGACCTGTATGCTACGCCCATGTAGGAAGTCGGCGACCCAGTCGCAGAGGCCAGAAGGAAGTCCGTACGCCGGAAGCTTGCCCAGGAGCGATTTGTGCCAAACCCTGTCGAATGCCTTGGCAATATCTAGGCCAATTGCCAAGGATTCACCATGTACTTCAAGCGATTCCCCCCAAAGGTGAGTGACGTACGCTAGGAGATCACCAGCGGATCGGTTTGGCCGAAAGCCATATTGCCGATCGCTGATGAGGTTATTTGTCTCCAGGTACGCCATGAGCTGGGCATTGATAATGCGCTCCATCACCTTGCAGAGTAGGGAGGTAATCGCTATAGGTCGGTAGTTCGAAGGGTTTGAGCGGTCGCCCTTTTTGGGGACCGCTTGAACAAATGCAGATTTCCAGGCCGCCGGCACACGGGAAGTAGAGTAAGAGAGGCGGAAAAGGCGCGTAAGCACTGGAGCCAGCTCGGGAGCACACCATTTCAGCACCAATGCAGGAATCCTATCCGGCCCACTCGCCTTCCTGGTGTCTAGGGAGAGAAGCTCCGCCCGCACAGTTCGTTGTCGGAACTGTACTTCCGGCATGGAGTTCTCACACCTAGTTATGGATGGAGGGATGGCACCCCCATCGTCCAGGTTGGAGTTCCCCGCAAAGAGAGACACCAATAAATCGGCTTTCTCCTTTGCGGAGTGGGCAAGTGAGCCCCCAGGACACTGCAGTGGAGGAAGTGAGGAGCGGCAAAAATTCGATTCGACAGATTTGGCGAGAGACCAAAACTCACGGCTCCCAGTTGGGTGCTGGTTCAGCCTATCGCCAACTCTGCCGATATGCTCTGTGATATGATGCGTAACGGAGCAATCCGCCAACGCACCAAAGTAGTCAATATTGGACAAGTTGAAGTGGCAGTGGGCTGGGCGCGCGAAGAGACGATGACCGTTGGATTAATCGTCTCCTACGCTGGCGCCCGTGGACAGGAAAACAGAGTGTGGGAAGACCAACCGCCAGGTGAGACAATGACATCAAGTACGTCGGCGGAAAGCAGTGGTTCCGTATCGCTGAAGGCCGGGAGAACTGGAGGAAAAGTTGGAGAGGCGTATGTCCAGCAGTGGACGCTTACACGCTGACTGAGTGACTGACGTACACATTAACAACATATATATAATATTTTTATGTAATTTACAATACAATAAATTGTATTTATTTAATAATAATTATACAGGCCCGATTGCTGTCAACCCATTAGTGTGCTACGCCATTTTGGGCAAAATCGATTTTGGCCAAAATCGGGTGCGCTCTGCGTTTTTGGCGATATTTCTAGACTTTTTTCTTTTAAACGTATATGAAAAGGTTTTATTTTCCAAATGTACATTAAATTTTCTATAATTTCAGTGGTAATGTGTTTAATACTATCATTATTAAACTGGTTTAAAAAATTCAAGAATTTTCGGAACGGTTTTTGCCTAGGGGGTTACCAAAATTACGATACTTTACGAATAAATCGTTCCTCAGCGCCGAGAAACTATTGTAAATGAAGATTACTTACCCTTCCATCGTTTTTCACAAAGAAACCACCAAAAAATCTACAAAAACCCACTAAAAACACGAGGCGCACACGTCACCGTCCGCGAACGCGAAGAGACCGACTGAAGATCGCTTGTCAAAATTATTTTGACAGGACAAGCACATAGAAGTGTGTATTTTTAGGTAGCCTACTCTTTCATGAGTAATTATACGTAAGCTAGAAGAGATTAGATAGATTTTTGACATAGAAATAAATTATTTTGTATGAAGTTGTGCGGGCGGCCCAAATTGGACCGGTAGCACATCCGACACAGCAAATGACACGGTCCAAATTGGGCCGGTAGCACGCGAGGGGGCGTATTTTTTATAATCTGACAACTTACTCTTAGCAATATCAGATCACTGGAGTACGTTTTTAGGGTTCTGTATCCGGTACGGGACCCTATTACTAAGCCTACGCCGTCTGTCTGTCTGTCTGTCTGTCTGTCTGTCTGTCTGTCTGTCCGTCCGTCCGTCTGTCTGTCCGAGGGCTGTATCTCTTGAACCGTAATAGGTAGCCGTTGAAATTTTCACAGAATATGTGTTATTATGGCCAATATAACAACAAATAATAAAAATAAGAAAAAGTAAAAAAATCACGGGGGTTCCCATAGAAGAAACCAAAAAGTGTATGCGCGCGCGCCATCTACCGAATAGAGTGTGAAGCATTTTAAATATTGACATTTAACTAATATGAAGTATTTCATAACACGCCATAGATGGCGTGAGTGGCGCTAACCATGACATGGCGACAAGGAACCCTCGTTGCGCGAGTTCGACTCGCACTTGGCCGGTTTTTTATATTTATACGGACTAATTCACAGTCAATGCGGCTCACATGTGGAATCAGCTTCTTGCGAACAGGCAGGGCGCTCCACTACTATCGACATGTTCAAAGAACGCATCCGCAAACTGTTTCTGAGGCTCGATTAGGGTAAGCGTCCATCAGGTGGATCGGTTTAAACAAGTAGGAAATGATTACGGAACCCTCTGCGTGTCAACAACGATGTAATGCAATGCAACATACATAGAGGGTTGCCAACATGTGGAATGCACTCCAACCTGCATCCTTTCCTCCAATGTAAAGTCTGGGGTTCTTCAAACATATTGTGACATGACATGGCATTCGTAGCCCCCGTATTCGATTCCGAATGCCCGTGTGCGCTGTCGGACTGTATTCCGACTGTAGTCAGCCTCGATAGCTCAGTGGTGCAGACAGTCGACTATCGGTCAGTTCTTGGATGGGTGACCGCTGACCGTTGGAGGCTGACCGAGGTTCGGATTCCTTGTAAAACTATAGGTCCCTTCCCTCCTAATCTTACTTGGTGGTAGGGTTTAAACCGCCCGGGTTGATACCACCGCACTGAATGAAACGTCGGTCGAAACGGCTATGGAAATAGTTTGTGTTTTCCGACCAGCAGGTCTATTCTTGTAAATTCTGACAGCGGAATCAGAGAGCCACTTTGGTAAGTGGCTCTCAGCGCCACAACAGCGCTGATTCCGCTGTCAGAATTTACAAGAATAGACCTGCAGTTCAGTGTAGCCGGCACGATCAAAGGGGGAAGTACTGACATGGCACCAAGTTCACCCGGTGTTATGGGCTGACATCACGGACGTTGTAGGTGATGTAGCCAACCGTGTCAGTTACCATAAAAAAAAAACATCTGCGCGGTTACATACTATTTAGTTTTGATTTATTTAGTGTGATGATTATTATTTTGTACGTTATAAACAAACAATTTATCTCAGTTGAGTGAATTATTTACAGAATGCCCGCAAATACTGTTTACGCAAATGTACATAGTAAACTTTGCCGACGGTTTTCTGAAAAAGTAGAGCATTTTTAACACAAATGCATATATTCATCTTCCTCCGGACGACGGGACGGACGAGAGTTTTTTAAGAGCACAGCTAATATTTGCTCGGATGTATTACGTGCAAGTGCAAAATGCACTCTCCCGCGCATTTTTCAGTTCTCCATAGGAGTGACATAAATGGCACAAGTTTTAGGGTTCTGTACCCATACGGAAGCCTATTAGTAAACCTACGCCGTTTGTCTGTCTGTCTGTCCGTCCGTTCGTCCGTATAGATAGGGCATAGTCTAACATGACACACTACAGATCTAGAACGATAAAAAAGGTATGGACCCCGAACCCTATCCTCGCCAGCGTAACACGATATAAGTAAAAGCATACTTGTTTCATTGGACGGTCGCGCGCTGGCCCGTCAGTCTGTCATCGGCCGCGTTCGCAAAAACCTGTTTAAAATGCCCGCATGCTCTTTGTTTACGTGTAAAAACACTACAGCCAAGTTTAGTGTGCACAATAGTGGAATATCTTATCATCGGTAAGTACACTCCGCTCCCCGCAACTCGGCGACGCTAGTTCTCATACAAGCATTTGACAGTCCGGCGTCCATACCTTTTTATCGTTCTAGCTACAGAGAATGTCACCACTGAAAGGGCCGCATGCGGCTACTTCGCATCAGACGTAGCGCCACACGCGTGTTGAGAGTATCACGAGATTTAACCTACACCGCGTACTACGCTACGCCGTGTTCTCCGCATCATTTTGTATGGAGAAACGAAGTTCGCAAATCTATCACTAGAGGCGCTGCTCCGTTTCTCCATACAAAATGATGCGGAGAACACGGCGTAGCGTAGTACGCGGTGTAGGTTAAATCTCGTGATAAGGGTACATAACGGAACGCGCCGATGCTGCAGAGCGTTAGCCTTTTGTTAACATGAGCCGGCGTTTGAAGTCACACACACCGTTATGTCTAATTGGTGTTTGTTTATTGCATAATTTCATCCATAGGTAGGTAACCTACGCTTGGACATGTCGAAAATTCTGCCAGTACTAAATTCAATGCAAAGAAGAACTGACAAACAAACGTCACAATGTTTTGTTAATACGTATACGTTAATAAGTATTATATTACACTAACTTACAAATAATTAAAGTCCTATCGATTTAAACCTTTCATTTGAACACTTGATCAGTTTACCGCAACATAATAAACAATCGTGACTTTATACGGATTTACGGAGAAGTTTTTGACTTCAACATTTAATCCTGTTTGTGTCTGTGATTTCAATCCCTATAAACTAATGTCCCATATCCCAGCTTAGTGTCCATTAATCCCTCAGCACTCAGCGGATAGGGGAGCGCCCGGGGCACCTGATTTAGTTTAAACTGCGGCAAGCCTGCTAGTCGCTTCCAACTTAAGCGCGCAGTCGAAGGTACCTATCCGTTAAAAAAAAGCCCTGGATACAGATATCAACGTATGTTAACTTCAATACAGTTTTGTGTGACAGTATTGCGGTCGAGGTTGTAAAGTTTGTAAGGCGCAACCTTCACCTGTTCAAGATCAACGGAGTGTCACACACAACTTACAAAACTGTCCTACTCGATTCCGTAAAAAGTTACACATGCTCATCAAGAGCGAGAGGTCGGTATTTGTGATTGGCCCCACGATCTACAACAGGCTGGAGTTTGTGATTCGTAATGCCGAATCGGACGGAATCTTTGTATTTAGGCTCAAGAAGTTTCTAGTCTTAAAGCCAATTACTCACTAGATAAGTTCATGACGGACGCTGTCGATAACCCCGCCGTAATGCAACCTAAACTGTCTTTTATTGAAAATTGTGGTTACACTGCTGGCATTGGAACCACAAAACGCTGACAGACTGACTGACTATTCTGTCAAACACCGTGTTATACGCGATCTCGATCACCCACAGGCATTCGCCTAGGTAGACTCACCAGTCCGAACCAACCAAGCGTACCCCAGGGATGCGACAAAGCAAAGGCGGGTTGAAAAGATAAAAATACTGTACAATTACTTGGAATCGAGCTTCGGTCCCCAGCCCACAACGCAACGTTTGCTGGCAGGCTTTTAGTGAGTCCGGGCTGCGTCACTCTGGTAGGACCACAGCGCCTGTGTTCCGACTTTGACCTGAGTTCTGACAGCACAGTCAACTTTCATTTTATGTTTTCATATGACTGACTTTATGAAGTGCTGTGCGAAGACGGACTATCAAGCTAGCGACGACGAGCTAATCTGAATACGACTTCGGTCAATTTCGACCATGGACGAACTATGATTCCGACGCTCTGAATGGCCTATATATGCTACCATGATGATATAATGGGTGATTTTTAGGGTTCCGTAGCCAAATGGCAAAAACGGATCCCTTATAATTTCGTCGTGTCCGTCTGTCCGTTAGTCCATCCGTATGTCACAGCCATTTTACTCGGAGCCTATAATTGGCATTATATAGATTAAATTTGGAACGAACATGAGCCGCTATGCATTGGTGCGGTGAAATTAGGAAAAAAAAATTGGTTGTCTGTAAAGTCGGTTTACGGACGATAGTTTTACGTGATGACGTGGAATAATCGTAGTACATAGAGCAAAGATCGTTATTCTATTTCCAGTAGAAAGATTAATCATCTTGTGACTGGCCATCAATAAACTTCTGTTGTCTGATCTTGACAGTTTTACTTCTTAAGACGTTTCCATGGTAACTTTGATTATACCGATTGTGCCTCTCTATCGTTTGTTACGCGCTCTCGCTTGCACACACAGGCTCAGATGGAACGTGACACTTTTTCGTGTGTGCAGCCGGTGTTCATCAATTTATAAGACGTGACGACATCACGTCAAAATAAATTTGCGGTAGCACACCATACGTAACTGAGGGATGAAAAAAAAATTCAATGCACTAAAGCGTGTGAGGGTATCGTCGGATAGGTCTTACAAAATTACAAAGAAGTTTCAAAATGACTTTTTGGTTTAAGTAAAATTGGTTGTCTGTAAAGTCGGTTTACGGACGATAGTTTTACGTGATGACGAAATTTGAAATCTTTGCCGACCCGATTGTGCCTCTCTATCGCTTGTTACGCGCTCTCGCTTGCATACACAGGCTCAGATGGAACGTGACACTTTTTCGTGTGTGCAGCCGGTGTTCATCAATTTATAAGACGTGACGTCATCACGTCAAAAATTGTGTGAGGTATGCGGTTCTAAAGCAACGAATTAAAAAGTATCAATTAGTATCATTTATTAGTATTATTTATAATATAACAATTAGTATCAATTAGAAAGTAGAATGTCGTTGTTCTAAAGTCGTAAAAAGTATGTTTTTAACCGTGTCACTGTCACGTTGAAAAATTACTCGCACGTTGTAAAATTCAAATAATAGAATGTTGAATAAAATTGAAAGTATAGTTCTGCGAGACAGAGTGCAGATGTTGTTTTGTTTTTTCGCGAGAGACACAAAATGGCTGCCTTGCTTGAAAGTGGGTGAACAATTAATGGGGAGGCGTAGGCAAAGCTAATCGCAGATGGCGCCACAGTAGTTGGTACCCTTTTCGTTTGCATAGATAACAACTTCTAATTGAACTGAACTGAGCAACAGACAACATTATTATTCTGTTGTCTGTGATATTATATGGCTGAGTACCAAATACGATGCGCCACCTAGCGGGAGCAATCCGCGCATTTCCTCCCCATTCTGGTGGTTTGTTCGCATCGATCATAAAAATTTCCGTCTACGTTTGTTCGTGTTGTTGTTTATGGATTGTTCCCCTTCGTATCTCGCTTCGTATGCAGTAAAGCGGGCACCAAAAATGGACATTCCCGGACATTTTACTGTTCCGTATACATACGGAAGCCTACGCCGTCTGCCTGTCCATCTGTTCGTCTGTCCGTCCGAGGGCTGTATCTTTTGCGTATTTTGATCATCCGGACTTCCTGACATGCATACTGCATTGTCCGGCACACTCCCGGACGGGTGGTATCTCTAGTATGTATGCAGGTGTTGGTAGACGAGCCATGTCCGCAAAACATGTTGACGTCTGGCGACCGACGGCGCGGCGGAGCGCGGCGGCGTGAGCGTTTACTTTAGCTGACAACGCGTGCGTGTCGTCGCACCTCCTTCCGACAAGCGGCGACTACGTGACAGGACTTTCCTCTGACGGTTTGCAGGGGCGAAACTTTAGGCGTTAAGATATGTGTACTGAATTATGTGCACTTTTCTATTCTTCAAGCTAGATGTAAACAACAATTTACTTTTTTAGGGCTCCGTATCCATACGGGACTCTATTACTGAGCCTACACCGTCTGTCCGTTTGTCTGTCCGTCCGTCTGTCTGTGTTGTACCTGTTGAAATTTCTGAAGGCAATTATAAATCTTCTAGAAATGTTTACAGAGTATGTGTTATTTTGCGGATAATAAAAAGAACTAAATTTTGAAAATAATAATTTACAATTCGTTTTTTCAGGTTTTTCTCAAAATCCACTGCATCACAGGTGAAAATTCACTGCACCAGTTTATAATTCATCGCACCATACAGGTTACAATCCAGTGCATCACAGGTTAAAATTCACTGCGCCAGTTTAGAATTCATCGCACCATACAGGTTACAATTCAGTGCACCACAGGTTAAAATCCACTGCATCAGTTTAGAATTCTGCGCACCACACTGGTTACAATCGAGTGCACCACAGGTTAAAATTCACTGCACCGGTTTAGAATTCTGCGCACCATACAGGTTACAATCCAGTGCACCACAGGTTATAATCCACTGCACCAGTTTCCAATTCTGCGCACCACACTGGTCACAATTCAGTGCACTACACGTTAAAATTCGCTACACCAGTTTAGAATTCAGCGCACCCCACAGGTTAAAATCCACTGCATCAGTTTAGAATTCTGCGCACCACACTGGTTACAATCGAGTGCACCACAGGTTAAAATTCACTGCACCGGTTTAGAATTCTGCGCACCATACAGGTTACAATCCAGTGCACCACAGGTTATAATCCACTGCACCAGTTTCCAATTCTGTGCACCACACTGGTCACAATTCACTGCACTACAGGTTAAAATTCGCTGCACCAGTTTAGATAATTGACATGACTTGATACGATATGTATCAACAATTTCTGACAAAGGCTCTACACACCTGATTTTATTTATACTTTTACTTTTGATTTTATGTGGTCAGAATTATCAAGCTTAAATTATAGTTATTCTAACTCTCAAACTATATCTCAACACTGTAAGCGGTGTCTATTGTGTAGTTAGTCACAATGTATTGTAATCGAAGACGTTAAAAAAATTACCCTGCGAAGTTTCTTGCCGGCTCTTCTTTGTGGGTGTAATCGAACTGGATTGTAAAAACTAAACAGGACAAATTCAAGCGTAGTGTCCATACGAATGATGAATAAAGAATAATGAATAAAGAATTCAACGCACCCCACAGGTTAAAATCCACTGCACCAGTTTAGAATTCTACACACCCGGCACCACACTGGTTACAATCGAGTGCACCACGGGTTAAAATTCACTGCACCGGGTTAGAATTCAGTGCACCACACGCCACTTAGGTTAAAATTCACTGCACTAGGTCTTTTATCCAGCGCACGATACATGTTACAATCCAGTGCACCATAGGTCAAAATTCACTGTATCAGGTGAGAATACAACGCACCAAACATGTTACAATACAGCGCACCACAGGTTAGAATTCACTGTATATAGCGAATTATGCATCCCTTTCACCACTTCGATATGAATAGATTTTTAGTACTACCGAACGAAGGTACCGCAGGAGAACAGGAAAATGTGGAAGGCTTTCCGCGACAAAGTAAAGGATAATTGCACAATACAGCCTTCCACTGAAATTACCGCCCACTTTCCTTGGAAGCCTTTTTAAAGTGGTTATTAGAAAGCTTTGTAAAATCAGTGCCTGGTGGCCTGCCTGTCTAAGAAATGTTATTACGGAATCGATCAATTTTATACCTATATTAATAGCTACGACAAAAATTCAATGAAATGCTGTTTTATTTTAAATTATTTACCTTCGTAGAATATACATACATAACCGTCACCTTTTTTGAGAAAGTATACAATACAAAATTAAAAGAGCTGCAAGCCGGTTGAGTCTGAAAATAATTGTATGTATATTCTTGTTTGAATGTATGTAAGCGTGCATGCCATCCTTCTTTAACCACGTCATTTTAAACAACTTGTATTTATAGTTTTTTATGGGAGGTCAGGATCAGGTTCGCAAGGTGGGACTACATCAACTATCCTGGATTTCCTGTCCGGGTTGGGGGGAGAAATTATCTGCTAACGTCGTCTTTTTTTATGGCGACTGACACGGTTGGCTACATCACCTACAACATCCGTGATGTCAGCCCATAACACCGGGTGAACTAGGTGCTATGTCAGTGCTTCCCTTCATTTCATGTCGGCTACACTGAACTGGACGGAAAACCCGAATTATTTACATAGCCGTTTCGACCGACGTTTCGCTCAGTGCGGTGGTACCAAGCCGGCCGGGATAAACTCCTACCACCTAGTAAGGTAAGAAGGGAAGGGAGCTACAGTTTTACGTGGAATCCGATCCGTCAGCCTCCAACGGTCGAGCGGTCACCCATCCAAGTACTGACCGCGCTCAGCGTTGCTTAACAACAGTCGACCGACCGCACCACTGACCTACCGAGGTTGACACTGCTCTTCTCTGCTCGATCTTTCTAAGTTCTTCCACGTCGCAAGGCCTGCATACACGGTGGACGAAGTGAGCACTGGTTTATGCTCCTGTATCTGCTATGAAAAATATATCATTATAATTATGCTCGGTGATTATAATGTTTAAAAATATTATTACTAAAATGAATAAAACACTTTTTAGGTTTCCGTATCCCGTACGGAAGCCTATTACTAAGCCTCCGCCGCCGTCCGTCCGTCCGTCTGTCCGAGGGCTGTATCTATTGAACCGTAATAGGTAGCCCGTTGAAATTTTCACAGAATATGTGTTACTATGGCGAATATGACAACGAATAATAAAAAAAAGAAAATGTTAAAAATCCCATACAACAAACGTACCGAAAAATCGATTAGTCACACTACTGAATAATAGATGGCGCCACAGGCTGAAAGACAAAAGATAGGCGGATAGATACAGAAACCTCCGCGCGCGAGTAAAACTCGCACTTAACAGATTTTTACTTTTACTTTACCTTACTTCACGGTCGTCGCTAAGGTCCATTAATTAGTTAAATTATTTTGAGATGATACTTGTGTCCAGTAACTAAACCTGTAATTTTTAGTACACTTTGTCGGCACAATCCCAGCAGCCATCTTGTTCAACAACATTTTATATACGCATTTATTGAAATTTTCATTGAGACTATTAATTGTGTTTTAGATACTAAGTTGAACATTAAATAACCACCCGTTAGGTTTTATAACTCGTAACTAAATCAAAAGGCATGTCTAGGCAGATTTCCAGCTAATTACACTTTGTACAGCGACTGTATTACCTTGCTATTGGGTTAGGTCCGGAGCGTAAATGGCGGGGTGTAATAATAAGGGTGCTTTTACACGAGCGAGCAGCGCTTGGAACAGGACGGTGTAAACTTTATGTTTGCTTCCATTAGGCTCCAGACACAGTACATAGATAGGAGCAGTACAACACTTCATTTGATCCAGTTGAAACACCGGCTTACCTCTAATCCTAGCACAAATAAGATATTACTAGCCACAACAAAGCCTGAGACTCAACAAAGCGTCATTGCAATTTAGAAACAAACATACATACATATATACATACCAAACGCTGTATTCCGACAATTTGAACAAGCAGAGTAATCAGCGTTGTGCTGCGAGTACTCTTGTAAATTACAACACAATACCGACTGCGTTGGTACATAAAAAACGTCGGTGGGCGATTTTATTAAATTTTTAAAATTTTGTTCCGAAAAAATAAAAAATCTAACTTTGCATCTCCGTTAAGCTCGGTTAAACGCGAACTCGGTTAATGCGAGCTCGGATAATAATCGGAGTTCTACTGTACTTTCATTTTATTTCTTTTAAGTTGTTTACTTTTTTTCTTCTAATTTCAATTTACATAATGTTTATTCAAAATAACTAAAACAGAACATAAAAATTAAATGACAGAAAGAACTTATAGTGAAAATTAAAACTAAAACTAACCTAAAACAAAACTTACCTATCTATCTAACAAAAAAAAAACTAAGTTAACTAAGTTGTTTACTGTACAATCTTTATACTGTGTCTGAGCGTCGGTGTAGGGGTGGGAGTTGGGACACCGGTCATTATCAACCCTAGTGGGTCGCTTTCTACTAACATTGACGACTTGATAAGGAAGTGAAATATATGTATAGGTAAATATACATAGCTACGTTAGATAAATCGTTATAGCTATCTTTAAGTAAGGCTCGGTAGCTCAGTGGTGCGGTCGGTCGGATCATATCCACACCTGGGCGCGGTCAGTGGATGGATGGGTGACGCTCGACCGTTCGAGGCTGACCGCGGTTCGGATTCCATCAAAACTGGAGGTTTCTTCGCTTCTTACCTTACTAGGGGGTAGGTTTGAACTCAACCACCTAGCAAGGTAAAGAAAGGGGCCCACAGTTTTACAGGGAATCCGAAACACGGGCAGCCTCAACGGTCGAATGGTCACCCATCCAAATTCAGACTGCGCGTTTAACTTGAAGATCGGAAGCCATCAATCGCACCAGCGATATACCGAGCGAGGCTGAATTTGCAATCAGTTCTGAAAATCCACTCTATAGGGTTGCCAAATCACCAGAAATTGCAAATGTTCCCACAAATAACAATAAAAGGTGAACATTACATTTAGCTGACGGGGCGCACTCCCGTTCCCCCGTAAGACCAATATAAAATTTGACTGATCAGGCCGACATAAAACTCAGGGGCGGTTAAACCTTCTTCGCGAAGTACTAGCCATTAAAATCGGCTCGAAATTTCGTCTCAAGTAGGTGGACGGCAGTAAAGAAAGTCCCTGTACTTGGAACAGTTTAACTTCCTACTTAATTTTAACGTCATTCAGGCAATGAATGAGGAAAATCATAGCATTTTCGTCTACGACGTATTTTATAAATGCACACAATTTTTAATATATATGCACACAATTTTTTTCAGACGACTCTTACATGTGTATAAAGTTAAATGAATGTGTATAAAGTTAACCACTAATGTATACACATACATACACATGCATACACAATAATACATACATATATACTTCGCTCGTGGTAGACTCGGCTTAATAGCAAATCCGATTTAAACGCAAATATTATAATAAACGATCGCTTCACTTATTATTCTCTCTTTCTCTCTCTCTCTCTCTCTCTCTCTCTCTCTCTCTCTCTCTCTCTCTTTCTCTCGACACTAAATTCCGTTCATACTAAGTTTCTTTGATACTGCTCGGCCGTATTGATATTCAGCGTAATGGTATATAGCTTATAGTGAGCCTCAAGAACTACCCTTTACATTGATGCAAACCGCATCTAAATCTGTTCAGTGGTTCCGTAGTTTACCAGATATAGATATAGATAATAATAGATATAGATATAAATAATAATATAGATATAGATATATAGATATAGAAGAAAGAAGTAGAGATAGAGAAGAAGATAGAGATAACAATGTTGAGTCACAGAATTTATAATGTTGTTTCACCTGCTCGATTTAATTATGGTGCGTCCATTTATTTTAATTCTTTGGGAAATGTAATTGTTATTTTAGAGCTAATATATTTTCTGAATGTCGCAGGGGCCCGGTTATAATGGTTTATGAGTTTTCGCGTTGGTTTTATTATTGTTCTTGCTTACAGTGGGGTCATCGACCAGACGACTACTTGAAGAAATAAAAGTAAAACAGGTTTAATAAACTTTTTTTATATTTACTCGTTTAATAAAACAAAATGACGTTCTAGCGTAAACTTAATTAAAATAATATCCTTCCTTACCTATAATAAAATCCAACGTCTGCTTTCTGTCTGAATGTCTGTGTGTCTGAGTGTCTGTCTGTCCGCTTATAACTCGAGAACCACTGGACCGATTTTAATAAAACAAAATTCTACGGATAGCTTTGTATGGAGAAACGGAGCAGCGCCTCTAGTGATAGATTTGCGAACTTCGTTTCTCCATACAAAATGATGAGTAGCGTAATAGTAGGTTAAATCTCGTGATTAGGGTACTGGACTTATTCGTCGGTCGCGTCGCCAGCGCCAGTCACTACTCTAAAATAGTTTTAATGTAATGATTTTTTTTAATATGGTGAAATCTGAAGCAAGAGCAAGAAATAGCCAAATTCGTATAAACTTACGCAGTCCACGACATGGTCGGAGAGTATTTGGCGCAGGAACGAGCATGCGATGATCGCGGCGACGATACGGAGATACGGGCTATTTTTAATGCGTCCAACGTCTCTCGAGATACGGAACGGAGGTACGCCACAGATTACTTAATAGTTACTTCGTAACAGATAAATCACTCCATAGAAAATGTTCCTACCTTCGGGCTTTAATAGCCCACTGTTTCACGTCGCCAATCGCTGCGTGCGAAAATGTACCTTAACGATCGAGTGCAAAGTGGTTATTGCTTTGCAGCTGCGCGCAGTTTCGTGGGCGAGCGCCTATGTATACTTCGCGCGGCTGACGAATTTTCACTGAAATAGACCGCCGGCGGCCCGTCGGGCGGTAGGTAGTTAGCGCGCGCAAGTACATAGAGTGCGTGAGGCATGGATACGGTACGGGCTAAATAACATAATATTATCTGGATACGCCACCTTCTGGTTCAGAAACTCCGCATTGGTTAGTTAAGATTGCGATTTAGCGAAAAGTTTCAAAATTTCACGCAAGCGAAGCCGCGGTAATAGGTAATATCATTTATACATAATACTCGTATAATCCAATACACACTGCCTGCGACCGGTTTTTGAAATATTAGGTAAACCACCTCAACAAGTCGCCGTGTCTCAAAATCGTCTAGTTTCTTTATCAGCACATCATTGATGATTCGGTCGAAATATTTAGCCGAAACAATCATTGTCATCAGCCCGTATCGGTCCACTGCTGGACATAGGCCTCTCCCAAGGCACGCCAGCACACGCTTTATTCACGTACGTGAGCTATATATTCACCAAGAAATTTGAATTTTCCATTCAGTATAACATTCTCTACATTTTCACAAGTAAAATGAAGTCTTGCATTTTCTTGTTCATAATGGTATATGATGGCCTAATGAAGCCAAGGCGTCTAATGAAGGACTCAGAAGAAAGTTGCGAGTTTGAAAGAAACTTGTAACTTGGTGAAATATAAATGTTACGAGAAACATTAGCTTCGGTCACTAGGGAGCAAGTTACTTGAAGCTGCCAGATTATTTTGCCGACTTTATAATAAAGAGCCAGAGAAAAGTAATTTTAAAACCTCTTTTTTCATAAATGGGGTGCAATTTTAAGTGTAAGAGCCCTGAAAGGTCGGTCTAGCTAGATGAAAGGACATTTCGGGCTTCGTTCGCTACAAAAGGTTCAAGATTTTTAGGTTTTTACATATTTTTAAAGGATGAAGGTAAAAACTTTACCTTCAACCTAGTATCACTCTTGTTCTGTCTGTCTGTCGCGGTGTATTTTCTTCGAATCTACTGGACGAAAAGTTGAATTTTGGCCCATAATGTAGAGTGTGATGACTTGATGACCCATTCATGGACATATGCGTAAATGACGAATTTTGATTGTGGGGGTAAATTTAAGGGGACAAATTAAAGAGTAAAAAAAAAAAAAATTTTCTCGAGTCCACAATGTTTATTTTCCGTGGAAGTGGCTCGTTATACTGAAATATAAATATATATTTTTTATAATTTTTAAAATGCATAGTTTAAAAGATATTACAGAAAATATATGAAAATCGAGCATCAGCACCTTATCTCCGAAACCACTGAGTCTAAGATTTTAAATAAAAGAAAACAGGGAATATTATGGCCTCTCTTACAGTTTATGTAGGAAAACTTAAACGAAAATCCTAAGTTTTAAAGTGCTCACGGAAAACAGAATGGTACGGAGCCCTCTCCACGCGAGGTCGACTCGCACTTGACCGCTTTTCTTTATAGGTAGAGCGACATGTGATGCCGAGTCATTCATAATATGTCTAGCCACGTGGACATTCGGTTCATTGCGTCTGTTGCGAATGTCAAGCAGTCCCGACAAGTGTACATTTAAGTCCCTCTTGACGGACCCGAGACTGTACTTTGGGGGAAATAATATGGGCAGAACTGCGTTTACTGCGTTCCAGAGTTTACCGGTTCGTGTACTGGAAACTGACGGGCGTGCATACATTATGAGAGTGGAAGAGGCCACACAGGCGCGACAACACAATGACACTTTGGATAGTTCACCCCGTTAGAAGAATGCTGAATTCGTAATCACATATGTTAGCCTCGGTAGCTCAGTGGTGCGGTCGGTCGACTGGTTGTTAAGCAACGCTGAGCGCTTTCAGTACTTGGTGTCAGAATTGGTGACCGCTCGACCGTTGGAGGCTGATCGTGGTTCGGATTCCACATTAAACTGTAGGTCCCTTCCCTTCTTACCTTACTAGGTGGTAGGGTTTATCCCGGCCGGGTTGTACCACCGCACTGAGCGAAACGTCGGTCGAAACGGCTATGTAAATAGTTCGTGTTTTCCGTCCAGTTCAGTGTAGCCGACATGAAATGAAGGGAAGCACTGACATGGCGCATAGTTCACCCGGGGTTATGGGCTGACATCACGGATGTTGTAGGAGATGTAGCCAACCGTGTCAGTTTTCATAGAAAAAAACATACAGTTAAAAGGTCCGTCCACTGCTAGACATACGAGTACGTCGCTCTAACATTCATTCAATTCGTCCCGGACTACACAGTGGTACGGAACCACTACTTTCCTCCGACGTACCTACGTCATGTCTACACCGTGTACTGCAGCTAATTCTCACTGCAGTGAATCACTACAACATTGCTCCATTTCTACAATAAGGAAGAAGCTACTAAAAATCTTAACTATGAACCTAAGAAGCAGGCAGCATTCATGTCATGCCTCATGCGAGTATGGCTGGTGGAGGAAACTGCATCTCATACACTGTGCAACATCTGGGGGTGAAATGAGAATGCGCAACGCGCGCCAGCATTTCAACATACATTCTTCCTAGTGTACAGGGGGAAAATATTTCGAATTTGCGAAAAAAAAAATTGGAACATCTGAATATGGCGCAGTCTGTTACAACCATTCGTAGTTGACTAACGATATCGTTGTGTATTTAAGAATAAAACGTCTACATATACGAAGTTCGACAAGTCGCCGTGCTAAAGGGCGAAAGGCTAGCCACCCCCCACCTTGGAACGGTCCTTCCATCGAGTCATGCAGCAAATGGGTCTCGTGCCTTGCTGCTTGATAGTTGTCTTGTTCTAATACATTGCTAAACGTGGTGGACGGTGTTGTGGTGTAATTTGCAAGTGTACTCGCAGCAAAACACCGATTACTATGCTTACCCAGATTGTCGGGATACAGCGTGTGGTATGTATGTATGCAGCTAAAAAGAAAAAAAAAAACGTATTGTATGTAAGTGCCCGTTTGAGCAACAATTTTATGTCGTTGGTAAAGAAAAATATGCTAACGTTTCATCTTGAACGTAGAATATGTTTTCTTTAAATGGAAAGGGATTGCCTGACGAATCGCACTATTGTTCAAGCACAATATCAGCTAATTATAATTTCAAACATTTATAGTCCACCATGAGTAACATAAATAGGAATATTTTACTATGGGAATTGAACATTCGATTTTTAAATTTCAACCCCGCTCGGCGAGTTCAATGTTCGAATTTAAAGTCTCCCCAGTGGACGTTCGTGTAGAGTGTGCGGTGAACAACTGCAGCGAGAATGTTTTATTCGGGTGCATCAACAATTCGGCGAGTGTGCCGACTTGTAATATCTAACATACTTTGTATAGTGTCATGTGTAGCTTAGGGAGGATTTTCTCATTGAAGAAAGGAAGGTTGAATAAGGTACGTAAATATAAACATGTGTAAAACTTCTTACATATTATAGGTACCTATCTATCGAGTAAATTTTATACATATTATGATCTTATTGATACTGTTTGACAAATAATGTTAAGTTAGGTTAGGTATGCTGTAACCATAGATAGCTACACTAACTGAGCGTGGTTTCGCGAGGAGAGGTGATTTTGGGTCTGTGGACTGCACCATTGGTCTCTCGGCACAGCTACCCATATTGGTTTACATATAAAAAATATAGATACGACTACCGTACCGTGTACTACGTACGCACGTACTACGAGAACCGTGCGGGGCCGGTACTTAAAAAGAATAGCCTCACTGCATCTCTCCCCATGCATGTCGTAAAAGACGACTAAGGGATAAGGACAAGATGCCGCGCTAAAGGGCGACGGGATCGCCACGCCACCTCTCACCTAGGCACGGTACTTCCACCGAATCATGCAGCAGGTGGGTCTTCGTGCCTTACTTGCTGCTTGATCGATTGAATCTTGTTCGAATACTTTGCGAAACGTGGTGGACGGCGCTGTGCTGTGATTTACCAGAGTTATTGCAGCACAACACCGATTACTCTGCTTGCCTCGATTGTCGGGATTCAGCGTGTGTGATATGATGATATGATGAGATACGACTTATAATATTATAGCTGTGGTGTCGCGTCCTGGTCACGATCTGCGGTGGCGATGTCCTGGTCGGAGCATATTTGTCAGCCTCGGTAGCTCAGTGTTGCGATCGGTCGAATGTCGTTCTTAATAATAAGCACACCTGGGCGCGGTCAGAACTTGGATGGGTGACCGTTTGACCGTTGGAGGGTGACCGCGGTTCGGATTCCACGTAAAATTACAGGTCCCTTCCGTTCTTACCTTACTAGGTGTTGGGTTAAACCCGCCCGCCTTGGCACCAGCGCGACGAATGAAAAGTCGTTCGAAGCGGATATGTAAATAGTTCGTGTTTTCCGTCCAGTTCAGTGTAGCCAGCACGGCCAAATGAAAGCACTGACATGGTATCTAGTTCACTAAGGTGTTATGGGCCGACATTACGGATTTTTAGGTGATGTAGCCAACCATGTCAGTTTCCATAAAAAAAATATGTTCTGATCACTCTGCCCCATACATTATATGGATTACATAAAAAAATTACGTCCTTTACATTTAACTGTCGTGTAGGTATGAAAGCAGAAGAACTGAAATATTTTGTAGCGTCGCACAATCCCACCAGGACACAGGAGTACTGTAGTGAATCCACCGTCAGATTGGATCCGGGACGCGAATATAAAATTCTGCACGTAGTACATTCGACAGAAATGGAAGTGCATCTATGAAACCTTGTCAGTTTTATAGGATTAACGGTTAGCGAGATACAGTGGGTTCGGTTTTTATTAAAAACATTTTTTATGGAAACTGACACGTTTGGTTACAACACCTACTACATCCGTCATGTCAGCCCATAATACCTTGGTGAATAAAGTGCCATGTCAGTGCTTCCCTTCGGTTGTGCCGGCTACACTGAACTGGACGGAAAACACTACACTACGAACTATTTAAATAGCCGTTTCAACAGACCTTTCATTCAGTGCGGTAGTATCAACCCGGGCAGGTTAAAACCATACCCTAGTAAGGTAAGAAGGGAATGAGTCTCATGAATCCAATGAGTCCCTCATTGCACCATTTTATTTGTCTACTTTCATGAAGTCTGAAAACTGTAGGTTCCTTTTCTTACCTTACTCGGTCTAGGTATGTGGAAAGGGGAACACCGGTCAGGTTGTGTCGGCTACATTGAACGGAAAACACTTCGATCGACCTTAGTAGGCGCGGTGGTACTAATACGAGCTATTAGCGGGTTCAACCGTAAACGTTGTTTTTATTTAGGCGCTGGGATCCGTAAATACTCGTATTTAAAAAAAAAATAATAAAAATACAAAAATTGCAACGGGTCCGTCGTGGGAATATTCATTTTTAGGTTTCCGTATCCCGTACGGAAGCCTATTACTAAGCCTCCGCCGTCCGTCTGTCTGTCCGAGGGTTGTATCTCTTGAACCGTAATAGGTAGCCCGTTGAAATTTTCACAGAATATGTGTTACATGGCGGATATAACAACAAATAATAATAATAATAAAAAAAGAAAATGTTAAAAATTAAGGGGGGCTCCCATACAACAAACGTCCGAAAAATCGATTAGTCTTACTACTACTACTATTGAATAATAGATGGCGCCACAATGCAATGTATAAAAGATACATTGCATTGTTGAAAGAAAAAAGATAGGCGGATAATAGCGGATAGCTACGGAAACCTCCGTGCGCGAGTAAAACTCGCACTTACCAGATTTTTTTCAATACTTGTTTCTGACCTGGCCCTAGCACCTTAATAGTTTTTCCACCCTCATACATTTTTGGCTGACAATTCCAATTCCAAAACTGTATGTGGATCGTGATGTAACAAGTTTTGCCTATTTGAATAACGTCCTTAATTTTCGGAACACCGTCTAACCATATTATCCGAGGAGGCGTTTGAATTGTATGGAGTTATCTGGATAATGCGAAGAAAGCCGTTAAGACATATTGGAAAAAAAATTGCCTTTCATCGCGCGAAATATTTCTGATCTTACAGATCCAATAACTTCAATATGTGATGTAGAAAATAAATATAATAAAATTTAGCACGCTTCTATTCATTTTCCGGAATGGAAATTGTCTATAGCGTCAAAAGAGCTTCGTTTTGTATAAAATGAATATTATGAGTACCTAAAAAAAAATCTAATAATCTAGTGAATAATAAATCCGCAGTCCGGCGGATACGGAGCTCTCCGAGATGGGGGTGGTGGTGGCCTACGTGTCTAGTACCACCACCTATCGCTCGTAGCTTGCCTCGCGTCGTCCCGGAGAGCTCCGTAGCCACGGCCTGCACCCGCCGGCGTGCTTGGAGGCTTGTCTCCCGCCGCCGGCGGTATTACCGTATTTAATTTTTATATTAATTTTGTGTATTTTTATTACTTTTTTGTATAATATATATAAAATTAATGTAAAATTTTCAATATGTGAAATAAAGGATATAACAGTCACTGGTAGTCAATAGTTGTACTGAGCACCGAGGACCGCATGGAAGTATGGAAAGGCAAGGCGCTGCACGGTAGGTACTTCCGGTCTCTCACGGGGCCGGATGTAGATCAACTCGCCTCCGAGCACTGGCTACGCTTCGGGGACCTCTTTGGGGAAACCGAGGGTTTTGTCTGTGCAATACAAGACGAAGTTGTCAAGACCAACAATTACAGGAGATTCATTATGAAGGATGGCACCATTGACATCTGCCGCGCCTGCCACAAACCTGGCGAATCCCTCAGACATGTAATCTACGGTTGTTCGCAACTTGCCAACTCCGAGTATTTGCACAGGCACAACCTAGTAGCCAGGATCATCCATCAACAACTTGCTTTGAAGTTCAACCTTGTCGGCTCGGAGGTGCCTTACTACAAGTATAACCCACAGCCAGTTCTCGAAAATTCTCACATCACGCTCTACTGGGACCGGTCGATTATCACTGATAGGACTATTATGGCTAATAGACCTGACATAGTGATAATCGACCGGGAGGCGCGGCGCGCAGCGCTCGTCGACATCACGGTGCCGCATGACGAGAACCTTGTGAAGGCAGAAAAAGACAAGATGTTAAAATACATCGATCTGTCTCATGAGGTTACCGACATGTGGCCCGTGGACTCGACGATCGTTGTGCCCATAGTCGTGTCTGCGCATGGGCTGATAGCGAAGAGCGTCGACCATCATCTCAAGAGGCTCTCACTAGAGCCACTTGCTTGGATCAAGGGTCAGATGCAGAAGGCAGTCTTGCTCGACACCGCTCGAATTGTCCGAAGGTTTCTCTCTCTCAGGTCCGACCATCGGTAGCCTGGGTTCGCCCCGCCGCCGGTGGTGGAAATTCCATTTTGTTATTTTATATTAATTTTAGATTTAAGTTTTTTATGTAAAATTAATATAAAAAAAGAAATGTGTCAATAAACGAATAAATAATAATAGTCATACTTCCATTATTTAAAATTTCATCACCAGAATAATTAACTAATTTACACAATGACTTGAAATCACTATAGTTAAATGTGAGTTGAAAAGACAGAGAAAAACCGGCCAAGTGCGAGTCGAACTCGCGCACCGAGGGTTCCGTATCACCATGTCATGGTTAGCGCCACTCATGCCATCTATGGCGTGTTTATGAAATGCTTCATATTAGTTAAAATCATGATTAGTTAAAATGGTTCATACCATTTTCGGTAGATGGCGCGCGCGCATTAATATATAATTCTCTTCTATGGGAATGACTCGATTTTTTTTTCTAATTTTTCCCAGGTTCCCGCTTGACGTTGAGTTTTGGGACACGTTGTATATATAGGAATACAGATCGAGAGTACCAAAAACAATTTAGTTCGACATGTGGCTCCGAGCTACCTATAAGGTGTCTAATGAATGACGTACATGTACATTCGGACTTGTGCGGGGTTTGCGAATGCCATGCCGGTCTGATATGTGCCTATTCACGCCTCTCTTGAACGATCTGATTATGATGTCTTGTACAAGAATAGTTAATGCACCACCACCAACTGTACAAATACAGACTGAAACTGAGTGTGTCAAGGTTCTACAAATGTATGACCGCTTTAACAAGCGACTGTCTAATTGTGTAGTGGCGTGTCAGCGGCGACAAATCTAAAACACATTTCCCCGACTTGTTAATGTTTTTCCGAGAATGTAGTTTATTTCACGGTTAGATTAGAAATTGTAGGTAAAACCATCGTGATATAGGTAAATCATGAATCGCAGCGCCGCCGCTCACGGACCCACTTTATCTTTCTGAAAACCCCATCCTAATTGGTTCAGTAGTTTTTACGCGATGCGCGCACAAAGGAATATAATAAACAGACAAACAGACGGAGATTGCACAAAAAAGAGAGAATATATTCTATTACTTATTCTTCACCCCCCCCTCCCCCCAATAATTAGTTTTTAATATTTAACGCATAGACAAAATACGAAAGTCTTACATTTTTATTATTATTTGTCGTATTGATTAGGACTGAATAATAACGGAAAGGTTGTATTGATGTGTTTTTACTTTTTAGGTTTCCGTATCCCGTACGGAAGCCTACGAACGAACTAACCCTACAGTACTCTTTTCTATTCTGTGACCCTACGCCATCTGTCTGTCCGTCTGTATGTCTGAACCGTAACAGCTAGCCGGTAAAATTTTTCACAGAATATGTATTATTACGGCAGATATAACAACAAATATTAAAAAAAAATTAATGTTAAAAATTAAGGGGGATCCCCATACAAGAAGGTGTTTTTTCAACTTTTTTTGTGGTGTGGAACAGGGATGTTGCGGATATTCGCCTCCGCATCCGTAAATGCGGAGCATCCGCATTGATTTTGACATCCGCATCTGCATTCGCATCCGCATTAAATCGATGCGGAACTCATGCGGATGCGGATGTAGTGCAGGTTGAGACTTGAATCAAATTGGGCGGACTCCGCGAGTGGCGCGCGCTGCAATTGACCTGTGAATAGGAAGGGAATATGCTGTGCGACGGTGCAGTGCAGTGCTGACGACTTTGTTTTCCATTATTATTGCGTCATTTCATTCCGTCACGTTTCGTGTATGCATGCGTGTCTAACTAAACACGCGCGACTGTCTGTCTGAAAAGGCAGCCAAGTTACTTTTCATTAAATACAATAGCCCAATCTTGAAATTTTCTTACTAAAAATTTATTGATCAATAAAAGATATTAAAAGCATAATCTCTTTTATTCAAGGACTTAAACTAACCGGCTCTTCAAGCAATCTTGTTAAAATCCGCATCCGCATCCGCATCCGCGGATGTGAACGTCCAAAAATCCGCATCTGCATCCGTATCCGCGGATGTCAAATAAATCGCATCCGCAACATCCCTGGTGTGGAAACCTCGATACGCGAGCCCGACTCGCACTTGGTCGGTTTTTAAACGTTCGTGCATACCATTTAAGGTCAATACTCTTGACATGTGGCTGGTTGCTATACCCTATGAGTGAAATAGAGGTTGCGAACTAAGTAAAACAGATGTTTCGTATTTGTTTTTGTATACTGTTCGTGTTCGAAACTGAAGCCACGTTTTATAGTTGAGATTTGTATTTTGTTGAAAACACATTTTTTGGTCGTTCGAACCGGATCTTTTTCTTATTACTACGGTGTCTGACACGGTCGGCTACATTGTCTGCTATAGATAAATACCTATACACATAATGCCAGTATGATAGAACCCTGATAGAGGCACCGCGTGATAGAATCAGGAAAACACACGTGTTTGACAAACACTACTACGTAGAACTAGCTGAAGAACCTAAGGACTATTCGGGGTCTGAGGTAAGAATATACACTGACGGGTCAAAAACAGGGTCGGGAACAGGGGCATCAGCTTTCTCACTTGACCTAAACATACATAAGACAATCAATCTAGGTAATCACAACTCAATCTTCCAGGCTGAGTGCATCGAAATAATAGAGGCAGCAGCAGCAGTACATAGCAAAGAAATCACTGGATACCAGATCAGAGTACTGTCGGACAGCGTATCGGTGCTACAGGCCCTAAGCACAGTGACAATCAACTCCGGACTGATACTCCAGTTCCACCAGCACTAGAGGGTATAGCAGTATATTATACAACAAGGTAACCCTACAGTGGATCAGGGGACACAGCGGCTCCTACGGGAACGATGCAGCGGACGAGCTGGCTAAGCGGGGCTCCAGCTGGAGTGCAGAAGGCCCAGAACCGTGTGTACCCCTACCAATCAGCCATTTTAAATATTGGCTATATCAACTAACAAAATCTAAACATGAAAATCTTTGGGCCAACACCAGGGACTGCAGGCAATCCCGGGAAGCTATTCCCAAACTGGACCTGCGAAGCGCCTGCTAAAGTTCCACAGGTGTCAACTCCGTATGGCGGAGGGACTTCTAACGGGTCACTGCCCACTCACTTGTTTATAATAGGTGTCACCAACAGCTCCCTATGCAGAGGTAGCATGGCGGAGGACGAAATAGCCACCCACGTGCTCCTGGAGTACCCGGTGGTGGCAGAAGAACGACTGCAGTTTCTTGGGAACGTGGGAACAGCTCATGGAGTGTGGAAGTGACCGAGAAGAGTGTTCCACTTCATGAAAGAGCTCTGATGGCTGGAGTAGCCTACCCGAGCTCCAACGTACAAAGGACCGTCTTGAGGTCTCAGTGCGGAGAATGGGCCACCCGCCTTCCCAAGAGGCTGGGCAGCAGACAACAACAACAACAACAACAACATGTTAGTATGATTGATTACACCTTATCCTGCCTAAGCCAGAAACAGGCTTTAATTTATTTTTATTTTTATAGAAAGCGAGACTATACTAGGGGGTATATATGTGGGCATGGAGAGCGTTCCAGAGTTTACTAGTTCTGTGGAGGAAGGATCTGCAGAACCGATTGGTAATGCATCCGCAGTAAGTTCAGCGTATCCCTGCCCAGGGCGCGTTGTGTTATCAAGTTCAGATAAATAATTTAGTTTTGGCCCAAAAATACTATTCAAATATTGAGCAAAATCATTGGAGTATGCGCTTGTTTTCTTGTCTGCCTGCACGCATGGCTGTGCCCGCAAAAGTCCGACGGAAGATAAGACACAGCCAATAACACCACTTAGAAACGCGCCTTGCCAGTCACAGGCGGAGGTAAGGTCGTCGTCTAATTTATTAACACGCCTTTTGAGATCCCGAGGTTATAGTTCGTAGGGAACACACTCAACGGAAGACCGTTCCATATTTTCCACGTATACGACACAGGAACGATTTCGAAAAGCGATGAATTCTCAAATGGATGTCCACAAACATATTATGGATGTTCCGAGCGAGTCCGGCACGGGTGGCGGATATGGATGAGGCCAGGACGGATGAGGGAAGCCAGTTCATCCAAGCGCCGGCTCTGGTAGTACCTAACATGCTAAGGGAACCGATTGTTCGCCTGTACACTCAATTTCATAAGTGCATCACCATATTTAGAACTATTGTCATAATCGCTGACTCGTCGGGAGTGTTTTAGCGAGAAGCGCCGAAATTTAGTTATTGTGGCAAGGTTATAAAGATGGTATTAGTGCTTTTTTGTATGGCATATATGGCTGTGCCCAACTGTCAGTCGTATAAAGACAGTCATACACAGCCAATAGCACCTGTCCTCGCGAAAACACGCTCAGTGAGGCGCCATGCCAGGTATGAGACGAAACTTTTGTTGTCAAACAATTTGTTCACACGCCAGAACACAAACAACAGATTGAACGTGACTGTACATCTGATACGCTGACGTCACAGGATATCGAAGGATTTCCCAAAAAAAAGTCCTTAGATTAAGCCGGATGCCCTTTTACGATCGTCGTGTCGTCACTTTGCGTTACTTACAAAGTCACCGAAGATTGGAGAAATATATTATCCGTGAAATTAATATATTTTCTACCAAAGAGAGAGAGGGTTAAGCTTTGAATTATCTACTATTACAAATTATTACAATAAATGTGTGTTTGTAACGGGTAAACAGCTTTAATACGACTGAAATTGTTTACATTTAACAGCCCGCAACCAACCATTGGCATAAAGCACCTAGATGGGCCTTCCTCATACGCCACTCTCGAAAAAGCATGTCACTGATCAAATCAGATTTTATACTTTTATTAACACGTTTCTTACACGAATTTACGTAATAACGAAAATGTGTACAAAATTTACATAAACACTATGTACAAAAAAAAAACGGAATTACCACCGGCAGACAGGCAAGCCTCCAAGCGCGCCACTCGTAGGCCACCACCATCTCCAACTCGGAGAGCTGTCCCTCTTCCGGGCTGCACGGCGACGTCACGCGGCTATTAACCGTTCTGCGCCTATTATTGTTATTCTTTGGGTACATAGTACAACAATTGGTATACGGTGAGTTCACAATGACTAATGCTTGTGTTGTATGGCTCACTTCAATCTTCTCATGTCCGCAAATACGCGAGTGAGAAGCGTTAGCGCATTTAAATAACGATATGGACTTTAATGCGATCCTTTGAATGTATTCATGATGATAATTGCATGTTAAGGCCGGCGCACACTTGTTTACCGACCGGTGACATGTTTCATCGAGCTTTGCCTCTTCTAGAGTATTTAGTTTCTCCTATTCTCAACTTCCCGAAGCCACTAGCGACCGGCAGACTGTTTCAGGTCGTCAGACCATCTGGCGGGCGGCCTGCCGGCGCTGTATACCTACAGTTTTAGGGTTCGGTAGCCAGGTTCCGTTATTAAATTGGTCAAGTGTCTGTCCGTCGGTCTGTCTGTTTGTCACACACGCTGTGCAAAGTGATTAATTCGGAACGTAAAGATCAACCAAAAAAAAAATATATGTCAGAGAATATGAAGTAGCCGTTGACATTTGAATTTTTAATGTGGCAACACTGGCGAATGACAGATGATGGCTAGAGTAGTTTGTTCAGTCGTTCTGTCTTTCAGTCACTCACTCATACAGTCAGTCAGTAGCGCGATCGATACCGCACAACTCACTTTTTGTCGGGACGTCGCCTGCGCCGGATGTGCGCACTGACAGCTATACAAGGCAAAGATGGCCGACGACGTCGCTACCCACGAAGAATCTAATCCGGTTGAATCTCCGACAGCAGCGGTGGGATCTGCTCAAAAGCCCTCCGAGGTCTACTTCGCGATATCTACTGCCACCAGAAAACAATTTTTCACGGCGGTCGACGTTGGATGATGGAGGAATATGCGCTGCATGCGCATCGGTGCGTGCGGACGGAGGCGGCTGCGCGGACACGTCGGAAGCGATGCGTGCGCGATCGGCGGCGGTGGTGCCGGCGACGCGTGCGTGGACGGCGGTGTTGACCTGACGACCGCGAGCGGCGTGCGAAGCCAATGGTTGGCAGCTTCACAGCAATGGATCGTATTTGGTATGTTTGGTGAACTAATACACGAGCGAATGGCGCGCGCGGCGGCCAAACAGCGCGTCCGGCCGGCGCGTGTGCGACAGCGCGGGCGGCGCCCACGCAGACGTGTCGCGCGCATGCGAGCGGCGAGTTCGGTAAGTAAGGCGCGCCGACCGGGATCGATCACATTATTGGTAGTTTGTGGTATGAATAAAGTTGAAAGTGTGCCCTCGCCGCCGGGTGTCTCATATAAAGTACCTTTACTGGATGGATATTCAGGTAATAGCTCTGATTGTGATGATCTACTTTCTAAAAGACGCCCTGTGCACAGGGGACGTTAATGATTTGTTGCTGTTTGATCTGTGTATACGGATGATTGTTGTTTGGTTACCGCCAATACTGCTATGGCTTGCTTGGCTAGCCGGGAGGTGTGCGTGTCGTCATGCACGTCGTGCATGTCGGTCGAGTGAATGAATCATGTTGCACACCGGATGGAATGGCGAATACCAGTGGAGCGCTGTTAACTAGTATGTAACATCAAACTGAGAAACATATTGACGATTCTATCTGCAGAATCAATCTGATAAACTGAGGTTGAATTGGCAGACTGATTCCTCTGTATTATTTCATTGGCAGAATTGTTGAATTGGTTTGCAGCTATTCACAAGTGTTCGCTTGACTGGACAGTGAGATGCGTTTGTGACGACCGAGAGGGTTGCGCGAACAGACTTTTGGCGTCAGTTTGGCATATTGGCTGTCAGACTGCGCGCGCTGCGGACAGTAGGTATGGGCGCTTAATATGTGCTGTGCTTGGTTTCTTTTCTATAAAGGTTCCGAATCTAACTTGTGTATGTTCACAACTATTCGTGGGAAGCTGCACAGTTTATCTGCGGTGCTACACCAACAACGTCACAGACTGGCTTGCCGGGCTGGACGTTGGCCGAAATGTCTGGCGCTCTGAGAGAGAAAAATTGGCCGCAGGCTGGTCTCGTGCTCGATTAAAACCTTCTCCTACATGCAATGGGTCCGGATGTGTTCGGTGAAGCCATGGGGTGCTGTGTTTGTCACCTACTTCTGAAATATGTGTGTGATGTGAGTGTTGTTCATGAGTTGCAGATGACTTCAGATGACTTGTCGGTGTCAACTGCTATTGACAGTAACGATTAATGCCTGTTTAGCTGAACATGGGTCCTCGTCGGCGATTGCTTCGGAGCACCTCGAACCGATCACTGGCTGCAGATCATTATTGGGGTGTCGTCGTGCACCATCGTGTTTCTCTTTCGGGCTGGACATTTTTTGCAGTAGTGTGCTGGAGCTGATCAGCAGTTGAAGGAGCGGTGCTCAGACGGGACGCTGATCTCGGCCGTTCGCTTCAACGCTTCGAGAAGTGCTCGCAGAGCGGTCAGGCTATGGACTGCAAGAGCTTAGTAACAATGACGAATACAAGGGTCTATGCGTCTCCGTGTGAGCTCACGGATACACAACGGTATTGGCCTGACAGTCGTACGGACGGTGTCGTCCTGTGCGGGCCCGTGTGCTGCGCTACACTCGCGGCCCGGTGTGCGTGCCAGCACGGTGCGGTGCGAGTCTTTGCGTGTACGTCTTGCATTGAATGGATGTATGCAGTGGGGGCACACCGTTACTGTGGGCAAGGTGCGGGGGGCCCTTCAGCCTCAATGAACTGGAATGCCTTCTGCCTGTAGATTGTTGGAAATCTGTTTTTGTATTTCATTTGAAACACTAAAGTGATTTCCACCTATTGTGTTGCTGGTTTTGCAGCAGTTGAATGTTCTGAAGACTGCATTCTGATTTTGAGAATCATTGGAATATGTGATAGAACTACTTGCCAATCCGGTATGTAATAGGAGTCACAACGGACGTGTGTGAAGTATCCCTGCTTGACAGAGTCACCTCGTTTCAGATGAGTATTGAAAAATGTGAAATCAGAGCGAAAATATCTTAGTATTTTTACTGACTTTTGTAGTCATCATCATGATCGGCCCGTATTGATTCGCCGTTGGACGCGAGCCTCTCTCAGGGTGCATCACAGCGTGCAGTCTCTGCTACCTTTGGGTTGTCTCTCCGCCTTGCTGAGGTGCGTCCCACATTGTATTTGCTCGCGCGTGGCCCCATTCTAGCACCCGTCTACCCCAGCGGTGATCGGGCCTGGGCCTGTGGCCGATGTGCCCAGTCCACTGACACCTCTGCCTTCAAGTTTTCTTAAAGTAAAGTACTCTACCATGGTTCTCTGTCATACTTCCTCATTGCAGATTCTATCGATGAAAGAAATGAGTGAAAAATTTGTTGCTGTAAATAATATAAAACTGCCACATGATTCACTAATTTGTAATTAACTCAAATATCAATCGGTTCTGTGCTGTACGTTGAGCAAACTATGCCAAATCAATGGGATGTGAATTTGATGTGAGGGATACGATAACACATCCTAAGAGAGATAAATGCCTCTTAGTTTTCAGTCAGAGTGCGGTTTGCTTCATACAGTGAATGTTTCGACGTACTGTGCGTGCCAATCCGCTGTGGGTGCGGTTCCAACCAGTGCGTTGCGGCCCTCATCGGACAAGCTATGCTTTGCTACTACGAGCTCTACGAACTGCGAGCTCACTGGACACAGTTGTCATGGTTGGCATGATGATATGGTAGGGTATGACGATGTGAAAAATTTGAATTGAAACTTTGAATGGCTGGTTATCTAGCAAGTTGTTTTACAATGGAGTGGTGTGACCACGATAACCAATTCATCGGGTTTGCAGACCATTTTGGTTGCTCAGCGTGGCGTGTGTGGGGAGGATAAATTCGGGATGAACGAGCGGGTTTAATGAGAGCCGTTAGATATAAATAGTGCCGGAATTGAATCATTCATTGAACCTTTTATGTGGTACCGTTTACACTGGAAGTATGTGAACTGTTGTGGTGCCGTTTACACTGGAAGTATATGTACTGTTTTGGTACATTTACACTGAAGGTGTGTGCGTGTTGTGCTGTGTGCACCGAAAGTATGTGCGTTATTGTGCTATTTGCACCGGAGGTGTGTGCGCTGTTGTACTGTTTTCACCGAAAGTGTGTGCTAATGATCGTTGTAGGGTAGAGCTGGGGGTCGTGAACAGTACGTGTGTCAGGATGAGCGACTACGTAAATATCCTTAGCTTACCGGATGTATCAGAATGTCTGAACCCTGTTTAGTTTTGATAGTATCTGATTGTTGTCATGGTACACGCCTGGTACAAGTGCACAGTTAGTACTGCATAGTGCATCCCTGTGATTGATTTTGTTACCCTTACTTATGTCGTTATGGATTGATGCGTTGATCGTGCGCTGATCTGTGAATATTTAAATATTTGAGAATTTTGAATTTATTTTGTTTATGAAGGGTAATGGGACCTATTTGGAGGATTAAATACTGTGACATTGTTTATACTGAGGGCTCATACGCTTTGTATACGATGTGATATAAAAGCTTCTACGCTTTGACAAAAGTGTAAGTTGAAAGCTGTTTAACGCTTTGCTGTACAGTGGAAAGTTTGAAGCTTAACGCTTCACTATGTCGATGGGCTGAAAGCTGTTTTAACGCTTTGCTGTAGAGTAAACAAGTTGGAAGCTTAACGCTTCACTATGTGAATGGGCTGAAAGCTGTTTTAACGCTTTGCTGTAGAGTAAACAAGTTGGAAGCTTAACGCTTCACTATGTGGATGGGCTGAAAGCTGTTTTAACGCTTTGCTAGAGAGTAAACAAGTTGGAAGCTTAACGCTTCACTATGTGGACGGGCGGAAAGCTGTTTCATCGCTTTGCTGTAGAGTAAACGAGTTTGAAGCTTAAGGCTTCACTATGTCGATGTGCTGAAAGCTGTTTTATCGCTTTGCTGTAGAGTAAACGAGTTTGAAGCTTAACGCTTCACTATGTCGATGTGCTGAAAGCTGTTTTATCGCTTTGCTGTAGAGTAAACGAGTTTGAAGCTTAACGCTTCACTATGTCGATGTGCTGAAAGCTGTTTTATCGCTTTGCTGTAGAGTAAACGAGTTTGAAGCTTAACGCTTCACCATGTCGATGTGCTAAAAGGTGTGTTATCGCTTTGCTGTAGAGTAAACGAGTTTGAAGCTTAACGCTTCACTGTTTGAGCAAGCTGAAGGCTCTATCGACGCTTTGCTGTAACATAAGGATTGTGAACGCTTTCCTAAGCCTTTTAATAACTCACGCTTTACTATAATGTGATGTATGGACGCTGTTACGCTTCGTATAGTTGAAAGCTATGTATAGGTTAATGATGTGTGTGACTACTGATAGATATTGCACTTAAAAAAAAAAAAATCTTATATGATGTGCGTTTCGTTTCATAACGTTTTACCTAATCAGAGTATAGTTTGCTGAAAGCCTTTACGCTTTGCTTGTTTCGATAAAGACAACGCGAGAGCGCGTTGACCCGCAGAATGGCCGTGTCAGAGAATATGAAGTAGCCGTTGACATTTGAATTTTTAATGTGGCAACACTGGCGAATGCCAGATGATGGCTAGAGTAGTTTGTTCAGTCGTTCTGTCTTTCAGTCACTCACTCATACAGTCAGTCAGTAGCGCGATCGATACCGCACAACTCACTTTTTGTCGGGACGTCGCCTGCGCCGGATGTGCGCACTGACAGCTATACAAGGCAAAGATGGCCGACGACGTCGCTACCCACGAAGAATCTAATCCGGTTGAATCTCCGACATATATATATATATAAATTAGTTCTTTTCGTGCTTCCTACGGCATGAAAACCATATTGAAGTTTATATCTGAAACGGTTATTGACTCCCTATGCGCGCAAGAAGAAAATGGCTACATACATACCACACGCTGTATCCCGACAATCGGGGTAAGCAGAGTAACCGGTGTTGTGCTGCAAGGACTCTGGTAGATACAGCACAACATCGACCGCCACGTCTAGCGAAGCATTAGGACAAGATACCTTGTAACTATCAAGCAGCAAGTAAGCACGAAGACCCACCTGCTGCGTAACTCGGTGGAAGGACCGCGCCAAGGTGAGAGGTGGCTATCTGTCACCATTTAGCACGGCTTCTCGTTCTTATCCCTTAGACGTCTTTTACGATGTGAACGGGGAGAGATGCAGTGGGGCTATTATTTTTAAGTACCTACCGGCCCCGCACGGTAATCGGAAGAACATGGCTGCGGAACCATGAACGGCTGGCACGGATGGTAAATAACACATTGTACTTCGTTACTACACAAACACAGATGTTGAGTAGAAAAATCGATACGTAGTAACATTTTTGGAATCGGTTTTCCAATCGATAATCGTTCGATTATAGTATATAAGATGCTTCGTTATTTATGTCAATAACTTCGGGAGGGTTACATAGACACTCAAACAAACACTTTACGTAAGAAAAAAACATATGTTTATAGGAGCATTTTTTCTCCTAACAAAAAAATAAAATCAAATAAGTAGCTGTAAAAACCAATCATAGTGACCTTGTGACTTACTTACAACAAACAGCTGTTCTGCGTTTGAACATAGTACGGTCATTGACCCCGTACAATGCAAGTTATCTACTGTTACACACAGGTTAATGTTTAGGTAGCAGACATGTTTTGTTAAATTTCTCGAAAAGTAATGCTAAAAATATGTATTTTTTGCGTAACGTGTTTATTTGAGTGTGTATGTTACCCTCCCGAAACATTTGACATGAATAACGAAGCTTATATATTATATAGTATGTCAAGCAGAGGCGTAGATAATGCCCTTAACCAATACGCCGTGAAACTAGGCAGTAGGTACATTCACTTCAATACCTACGTGAACACTATTATCAGAGAAGAAACAGACACATAATCTTCATAAAGTTCGTGTTTATTACTGCGACACCGTTATATCTTACATACCATAGATGTAAATATCCAGAAATGGCATTAGCATACATTTGATACGTTAACGTGTTACTAAAATTTGATCGGCATGCACACAATTTACTGCGGACGGAGGATACGTGAGTAAACAAAGTGTGATAGAGATGGCTCCTTGATTGAACCGGACAAGGTTGGCTAAATCACCAACTTTTATACATACATACATATCACACACGCTGAATCCCGACAATCGGGGTAAGCAGAGTAATCGGTGTTGTGCTGCACGAACTCTGGTAAATTACAGCATAGCACCGAACACCACGTTTCGCAAAGTATTCGAACAAGATTCAATCGATCAAGCAGCAAGTAAGGCACGAAGACCCACCTGCTGCATGACTCGGTGGAAGTACCGTGCCAAGGTGAGAGGTGGCGAGCCTGTCGCCCTTTAGCACGGCATCTTGTCCTTAGTCGCCTTTTACGACATGTATGGGGAGAGATGCAGTGGGGATATTTTTTTTAAGTCCCGGCCCCACACGGTACTTTTAAGTACCGGCCCCACACGGTACTTATTAACTTTTATTTATTATTAATTAATTAATTAATTATATTTCTTGTTTATTTTGGGTTGTGGGTTTTCTTGAATTGTAGCATAGTGTGTAATCTGTATTTGTAGATAATAATATTATCTAAAAAACAAAACAAAACAGTAGTAAAGCTGTACCTCTGTAATATTATTTACTTTGTGGTAATATTTGTAGGCTTTAGACTATAATCATTATTATTTCATGTTTATACGATATTTCGTTGCATAATGCACCTATCAATGAATTTAGTTCGATACCTAAAGCAGGGGGTTTCAACCGGTGTGCCGCGGCATACTGGTGTGCCGCGAGTGACATCCAGGTGTGCCGCGGATTCTAAGTAACTCATTCAAACTGTGTATGAAAACCGCGGAAGAAAAGAGCAGGCATAATTTTTCGTCTATCTATATACATAGATAGATTATCCGCAATGACATTTTCTGACTGATTTGTTTGAACACCTCAAGAAATTAAATGAGAGTTCGCAGGGAAGGGAGTTCGAAGGGCATTTTGACATCCTCAGTTAAAATGACATCCAGGTGTCATATCCACACTCTCATCTCCGTACTGAACAATGAATTAAATTTAATAAATAAGCGAATTTTGCGCCCTTCTTTGAATGGCGCCCAGGGCACGAGCCCCACCTGCCCCACCCTAGTTACGCGTCTGCCTCCTCGACAATTTGATGCCGCTTCTAGATGACATTTTCACGTAACCTTTAACTGCTGACGTGGGTGTGTGGGTGATACCGTAAATTATTGATGCACGATATTTTTTCGATTTTTTCTTCGTATAACTAGATATGTATGTTCCTCTCAGTTTTTTTTTGTATTGAAAGCGCGACATGTGGCGCCGAGCCACCCTTATGGTGTCTAACGACGGCCATGGACGTTTTGTCGTATGCGGGGAGTGCGAATGCCATACCAGCCGGAAAGGTGCCTATTCACGCCCCTCTTGAAGGAACCGATGTGTTTTTGCGTGTTCTTTGAAATAGTGTGCGCTGCGAACCTTCCTGTCAGAGCAGATTTCACACTGAATAGTTTAAAGGAGAATCTTTGAGAGGGTCACAGAATTGTAATGTTGTGTTACTTTGTACATTTTTCTCGACAGGTATTTTAGTGAAGTTTAAGAAATTGAAACATATAAACTCGTATGGCTTATATTCACTATCGCACACTCCCAGGAGACGAGTGGGTGTGTAGCGGCAAAGGCTGCTCCTCTTCTTTTTTATACGGTTCCGTATCCGTCGTACGGGACCCTATTAATAAGCCAAGCCGTCTGTCTGTCTGTCTGTCCGTCCGTCTGTCCGAGGGCTGTATCTCTTGAGCCGTAATAGATAGCCCGTTGAAATTTTCACAGAATATGTGTTATTATGGCCGATATATAACAACAAATAATACAAATAAGAAAAAGTAAAAAATTCACGGTGGTCCGCATATAAGAAACTAAAAAGTGCATGCGCGCCATCTACCGAAAAGAGTATGAAGCATTTTAACTAATCATGAATTTTAACTAATATGAAGCATTTCATGAAACACGCCATAGATGGCGTGAGTGGCGCTGACCATGACATGGCGATACGGAACCTTCGGTGCGCGAGTTCGACTCGCACTTGGCCGGTTTTTTCTCTTTCTCTCTTTTTAGGTACTTGTACCACATAATATATGTATTATTGGTTGTTATTTATTACGGATTAAGATTAAGAGAAAATAAAAATAATTTCTTTCTTTCTCTCTTACCTTAAATTAGTATGCTATAGATACCAAATTACCGGTGTAATTCGAGAATACATTACAAAATATACATAACATGAAATGAAGGGAAGCACTGACATGGCACCTTGTTCACCCGGTGTTATGGGCTGACATTACGGATGTTGTAGGTTGGCGGCGCGGTAGGTCGCTGGATTTTAGAAAATTTATAAAGTAGAAAAAGGCCTATATCGGTTCGCACAAAGTGTTTGGATGGTCTTATGCAATGCACAATGTCCTAGGGGTAAAAGAATAAGGAAGGTGGGAAGACTCACCCTGATGGAGACTTCCTGGATTACGCTGGTGGCCACCACGCTGTTCCTTCCTCTCCCGCAGGTTGTTGAACGCTGCAGCCGCGGTGATGAAGATAGCGAAGCAGTTCCTTTGGGGTTTATATCTCCGAGCATACACAGTACTTGGCGAAGTACTCAAAATCTGGGTAACGAACGACCCGGCGGTAGCGTGGTATGATTTTGGCGGGAAGGGCTACGACGACAGTAACGGTCCGTGCGTAGCAAGGCGAATTTGCACACTGAAAGCCTTTTCAGTTCATTTTCGACAGCACTTGCTGTCAGTCTTCGCTCCATCAGGTGAGAGAGAGAGAGACAGGTGTATGGGGGGGAACAAGGATAGGACTAGGTTAAAGTACATTACACAAGACCATACAGCCATCGATTGCGCGAGAGCATTCGGCCTAACCATAGGTGATGTAGCAAACCGTGTCAGTTTCCATAAAAAAAAATGTATATATATTCAAAAGTTTGAGTGAGATACACTTATAGAATTAAAACACACTTGAGAGACGCCACATCTGTAGTTATGTACCGCCCGAGCCACGTCACCAGCTAAAGGTTAAAGACAATAAAATAACGAAATAATTGCTCTTATCGCCACTGAATTCGGCGCCCGCGCAGCGCGCAGTAGGTAACAGTGTTGCAAGACCTAAGATGCAATCAGCGCGGTTATTTGTTTCTTATTTAACATTCGAGAGGCGCCCCGCCTCCAGCTTCAAGATCGCGCGTGGTACACTCCGGTTCGTAATTTAATTATCACCTTTGGAACCATTTCATACTCGCCAAATCGCTTTACACCTCAGCTTCTTCGG
Organism: Nematopogon swammerdamellus; assembly: GCA_946902875.1. NCBI lineage: Eukaryota > Metazoa > Arthropoda > Insecta > Lepidoptera > Adelidae > Nematopogon > Nematopogon swammerdamellus. The sequence continues at coordinate 6,717,524 of OX336358.1, read as the reverse complement.
AAGTATTAGCCCGCTCCCATACTAACTAATCGAAAGATCAATTTAAAGCCAAGGGTATCGGCTTTTCTATTCATTTAATATTGGGGGTGGTCGGTTTTATGCTGTAATTTACCGGAGTTCTTGCAGCACAACATCGATTATACTGCTTTTTTATAAGTAACCACATATTGATAAAAATATTGTTCCTATAGGTACAGAAGCACAGACCCTGAGTATAGTAATATTTTCACCCTACATACAAAGCAGCAAATAATAAGGCACAAATACCCACCTGCTGCATGACTCGGTGGAAGGACCGCGCCAAGGTGAGAGGTGGCTAACCTATCGCCCTTATGCACGGCATCTTGACCTTATCCCTTAGTCGCCTTTTTCGACGTGCACGGGTAGAGATGCAGTGGGGCTACAATTACACTCTACATCAAAATATAGGTTTTAAACGAGGTTTTGAAGCAATCGTTTGATATGTTAGTCATTGATATTATAACTGAGGTGCACCGTGAAATTTACTTTTGATAAGGAATCCGTTTATATGTCTTACAAACCGTTCGGTCAAGTGATGACAATATCCTAACCAACTCCATTCATAATACTGGTTTTTACACAAACTCATTTTATGTTCACGCAGATTCGACTGTGGAATCTACTACCTCACTGTATACGGCACTGCAAGTCGCTTCCGTTATTCAAAATATTCTCTGCAAAAACACTTAAGAGAACCGGGAAGTCCACTTTTCTCATACACCAGGGGAAGTCCCAACCCGTAAATCTGGCACTTAAATTTTTGTGTGTAAAAGATAATAGCAATATCTATGTTGTCCCTATGTTGTCCTTTTTTTTCGTTATTTAATTAAATGAAATATATGTATTTGATTATAAAAATGTTGATATCAAAAAAAGGGAGGAATAAAGGAAGGAAAAGGGAGGAAGAATAAAGACATGAAAAAAGACGCCTGAATGATGGATGATTCACAAATATTTTGTAGGCAGTTTGCTTCTGAGCTGCAGTTGTCCTTTTCGCGTGCGTAGGCAGCGGCGTGCCCCACAGCGGCAGCAGTACGATAAAGGAAATTCTAAATTTGAAAACAGTTCGCAGTACACGATGCTCTTAAAGTTGTACTATCTCCGTCAGTGTGAAGTCAATAGCTGAAAAATCCTTTAAACCTGAATGGAAAAGTATATAGTTAGGTATTATATATAATATAAACTGTAATTAATATGTATAGGTAATTACATGTAGTATGTTATATTCCTTATATTATATTTTACATTTCCACACTCAAGTCTTTTGCTATTACCTACTTATATCTCACAACATACGAGTACGACTCTCAAACATTAAAAGGTTGACTGGGAGAAATCCCTATAAGGGATAAATTCGCCTTAGCCTTCGTTTCCCTAGTCTTAGCCTTAGCCTCTCGTCAGTCTCGATAGCTCAGTGGTGCAGACAGTTGGCTGTCGCTATTGATTGTTAAGCAACGCTGGGCGCGGTCAGTTCTTGGATGGGTGACCGCTCGACCGTTAGAGGCTGACCGTGGTTCGGATTCCACGTAAAACTGTAGGTCCCTTTCCTTCTTACCTTACTAGGTGGTAGGGTTCAACCGACCCGGGTTGGCACCACCGTACTGAATGAAACGTCGGTCGAAACGGGTATGTAAATAGTTTGTGTTTTCCGTCCAGTCCAGTGTAGCCGGCACGACCGAAGGGAAGCACTGACATGGCACCTAGCTCACCGGTGTTATGGGCCGACATCAAGGATGTTGTAGGAGATGTAGCCAACCGTGTCAGTTTCCATAAAAAAAAAGCCCCTCATGTAAATTACTTATCGTTTGTTGCTGTAGAATGTTTTATAGTAATAGAGTACTTTTCTAAATAACGTATTTTTTCTTTTTATTTACGGCTTTGCATCGATCTAACGAAGAAATATAAAGCGGGTACATGTATCAATCAATCAATCAATACTAATAATAAATCTGTAAAGGATGGTCATGGAGTAAGTTACTTTGTTTTATGAGATATTGCGTTTGTAAATTCTATGTATGATACTAAAACTAAATTTACGATTTTTAGAAATATTTTATGTATGTATGCATGTTCCTCTATAACTCTTAAACCGATCATCCGAATTCGATGAAACTTAGTACAAGCACATATTTTACCTATACGTGACACAGGATAGACTAAATAAAATTCAGTTCCGGTTACGTTAAGATGTGACTCTCATACGAACCGTATTTTTCCGCGCGCGCCGAAATAAAGGTACGGTAGCGGGATTAATTACTTTCTTCATTTTAAATACGAATTTCACGCGAGCGAAGCCGCGGGCAAAAGCTAATATGAAAACAAAATACGTAATGTAACATTTTCTTACTTCGGATAAAATAAATCTTCAATCAAATATACGAGTATTTTAATGATATTTTCAGCTACATCGCGATTACTGTTTACTAGCGTGTTCTACGTAACAGACAAACGGACAGATATAACACTAACAGAGATTCTGATTTTACCTACTCTATTTTAAACACTCGGAAAACTTAACTCAATTGCAATCGCTTACCCAAACACGTCAGTTAAAATGTCGACACTTCAACTCAACATTATGTCTTCAGTGCTGTCTTTTGAAACACCTCAAAATATTCAACCTGTGCAGGGCCGCTACCGTTCGCTTTTCCATTTCCTACTGAAAACTTCAACGTATGTATTTCTATAGATACATACAGTCGCTCGCAATCCACCGCTTGCTTCGCTTAGAGTTGGTAGACGTGCGTGAGTACACGTACGTGTACGTGAATATGACCTTCCGTATGTGATATGGGAAGAGTATTCACATAGTTACTGCGTTCTTGCTTAGGGACATCGGGGCTTAGAACAGTAATAGAACGGATAAGAGAATATTCTTTTGGCAGATTTACACTGATGTGTAAAATAACAAATATTTTAATATTAGCCAAAAGTAAGTAGATAGATACATATAAATACATTATTGTTTCAAAAATACATTTTACATAAATAAGCAAAAAACACAAGTTTACACGAGATTGAAATATGGACTTATCCTTTTCAGTAATTTCTTCCAGTCAAAATTTCTAAATGCCATACGCAAAAAAATTATATATATACATTTTGCATTGCTACTAAAGAAAACAAAATTACGAAATGGAAGATAGAGAAATACGGTTACGATAACAGTGAAACTGAAAATTCAAGAAGCAATTGATTTAACGGAGTATTCGAAGCCAAGTAGTACCAAGTAAAAAAAATATATTTAAGTAAGATTTCAGTCGTATCTGTATCATACGAAGAAGCGCTTCATTTCACAGGTGGCGTACGTGATTTTTCAGTGCTGAATGTGATTTTTTTCAAACGGTACGTGAAAGCGTAGGTGTGATCTGACAACGCTGCGTTCGCCTTCGCTTCAGTGTATATCGGATATTCTGAGGGGTCGGACGTTTCGCTCCATTCATAATGTCGCGTACGCACGTCTATTATTCGTTACTATGGAAATAGTGAAAACTTGCACTTGAACTATCGCTTCGGAAGTGAGCGGGAGAGAGTTTGTCGTGTGAAGTGGTTTTGGTGAATTTGTGAATTTTTTGGGAATTATCTAATCAGTTGTTTTGGAATTGACATTTCGATAAGACCTACAATTAGATACGTCTTGAAGATAGCATATCAGGTGCCCAGCGACAAGTTGTTTTTTTTGTCAAGTATTTTGTTCGACAGGTATAGATTGTATCGTTCGAACAAAGAAGATGCTACTGTGCTCTTATTTTTTCAGTATGTTTTAGTGCCGGGATGCCCTTGCAGGTACTGAAAGTGTTTTAAAGTGTCTGTTAGTGTATTCAGCTTCAGCGGGATAATCGTTCTTCATTCTGCACCGTGTAAGTATTTTTTTATTTAATTTTCCTCTGTACCAAATTTGCGATTTAAAAAAAAAAAACTTAACTTAAAGACCTATGTATCAAAATAGTCGACACAGCCACAGTCTAGTATTAAACCCGGACGATGTCAACAATGATCATATTAGGCACAACAAAAAGGTTTTTTTTAGAGAGATCCAAAAAACATCAGACCACACAATGCTGGTCCAACTTATTATCATACCCATAATAAGAGGTAGGAGTTAGGAGTCATATTTGACCAACATCTTAGGTTTGATGAACACATAAACAATTAAATTAAAACCTGTTACACAGACTAAAACGCTTTAAATATTAAGGATTTCTTAACGAATATAACACGCTAAAAACTAAACTACCATTCGATTACTGCATCAACTGTGTCGAATTCACTAGATTATCAATAAAGGACGTAAAGAATACCTATTCTAAAATTGTATTACAAGTTGAAAAACCTCCCGACACACAACCCTTAAAATGAAAAAAAAAAAAAAAAAAAATATTCCGCTTAGTTCATTAAAGGCGTCGGGGGGGCAGAGTTTAATTGTTTTTTACTTAGTGGTCCCACGACGCCTTTAATTAACTAAGCGGAAATAAATTTTTACTTTTTAAGAGTTCTTGATGTGTTGGTTTTTTTTAATTAAATTTTTATTTGAACTTGTAATCATTTTGTTAGATAGGCTAGGTTAGGTTAGGTTAGGTACTTGTAGTACATAAATAAGTCTTGTAATAATTTCAGTTTATTTATTTAAAGGCCACGAGTGGAAGTGTAATACATTTACATTTTACAGCAGTTAAGTATACTACCTTCACCATTTAGGAAAAGCGCTGATGATCTTCGAATCGGCTGACCTTATCTTCATCAAACATAGCTAGGAACCATACCGGTTAACCGCATCCAAATCGGCCCATCCGTTTGGGAGCTACGATACCACAGACAGATACACAGACACATGGAAAGACACACAGACAGACGGTGGCGTCAAACTTCTAACACGCCTCCTATTGCGACGGGCGGCAGAAAAAGATCATGGGTCAAAGACGAGCACTTCTACCACAACCGTGCTAGCTAACACTAGTAGTGTACAATACCCAAACAACAATCTGCATCGTTCGAAGGAAGCCTCAGGTGCTCGCCGACAAAATGTTGGAACAACATACGACCACCAGTCAAAAACCTACACAATTTCAGACAAAAGTATCATTATCATCATCAATATCATCATCAATACTAATAATAAATCTTTCAGGGATGGTCATGGAGTAAGTTACTTTGTTTTTTTTTATTTTATTTTTTTTATGGAAACTGACACGGGTGGCTACATCACCTACAACATCCGTGATGTCAGCCCATACCACCGGATGAACTTGGTGCCACGTCAGCGCTTCCCTTGGGTCGTGCCGGCTACACTGAACTGGACGGAAAACACAAACTATTTACATAGCCGTTTCGACCGACCTTTCATTCAGTGCGGTGGTACCAACCCGGGCGGGTTAAACCCTACCACCTAGTAATATAAGAAGGGAGTCATATCCCTTAGTCGCCTTTTACGACATACACGGGAAGAGATGCAGTTGTTATAAGAGATATTGCGTTTGTAGACTCCATGTATGATACTAAAAGTTAACGATTTTTAGAAAAGTTTTCTGTATGTATGTATGTTCCTCTACCGATCATCTGAATTCGATGAAACTTAGTACAAGCACATTTAACTATACGGTACACAGGATAAAATTCAGTTCCAGTTACGCTAAGATGTGGCTCTCATACAAACCGAATTGTTCCGCGCGCCGAAATAAAGGTACGGTAGCGGGCTTTCTTACTATCTTCTTTTTAAATGCGAATTTCACGCGAGCGAAGCCGCAGGCAAAAGCTAGTAAAGAAATATTACTCAATCGACAATCAAATGAAAATGGATGTCCATTAAAATCTCCCGAATCCTGAGTGTCTTAACAGACTAGACAGCCTAGCAACAGTCCGCAAATCTGCTGGCACGGGACCTAACTGACTGTGTTTTCGCGAGGAGATGTGATTTTGCATCTGCCGACTGCATCTCTCGGCACAGCCGCCCATGTTGGTTTACATAAAAAAAAATTAAAGAAACAAAAAAGTAAAAAAGTAAAAAAAACCCTTTTTAAGTGCATTTGTGACGTCACTTTTTTCACTCTACTATCTACCTACTCTACTGTCAAAAAAACAATTTTTCATGACAGCGCTTTTTTTAAATTTTTTATGTAAACCAACATGGGTGGCTGTTTCGAGGGACCAATGGTACAGTCGACAGAGCCAAAAACCCCTCTCCTCGCGAAACCACACTCAGTGAGGCGCCATGCCAGCAGATTTGGGGACTGTTGCTAGGCTGTCTAGCCCGTTGATACGACGCGACGCGAACGACGTTTGAAGAAACCCAGGTTAAAGGATTCGGGAAACACACTCTCCGGGAGACAGATCCACCCCCTGGCGGTGCGACAAAGAAACGATTTTGAGAACCTTGCTTACCTTAAACTTACATTACATTACATTAAACAATACAATCGCATAGGTACGACGAGCAAGTACACGGACATACCATAGCACACACAGACACACCCTCGATCAAATCCTCCCTCACCCACACACCCTCACACATACACATAAACACACACCATCTCACACATAGCAGCAGCGGCCTCGGCAGCGCAGCGGCTGTAAACTGCGTGAGGTTATAGATCTATCAGCCTCGGTAGCTCAGTGGTGCGGTCGGTCGACTGCTGTTAAGCATCCCCGAGCGCGGTCAGTACTTGGATGGGTGACTGCTCAACCGTTGAAGGCTAGGAGATAGGAATGCTCGATTTTGTTTCTTTATTGTCTTTAAAAACTAGATGCATTTTAAAATTATAAAAAAATCTATGTTTGTATTCCTTATAACGAGCGCTTTTCATTAATGTGTCACATTGTGAACTTAAAAAAAATTACTTTCTAATTTATCACCAAAAATTTACCCACAACATCAAAATTCTATAATAATATATACGTTCGTGATGGGGTCATTAAACTCTATATTACGAGTATATGTACCAAAATTCAACTCTTCGTGCAGTCGATTCGCAGAAAATAAGCTGTGACAGACAGACAGACAGACACAAGAGTGACCCTATAAGGGTTCCATTTTTAGGTTTCCGTGTCCCGTACGGAAGCCTATTACTAAGCCTCCACTGTCTGTCTGTCTGTCTGTCCGTCCGTCCATCTGTCTGTCTGTCTGTCTGTCCGTCCGTCCGTCCGTCCGTCCGTCTGTCTGTCCGAGGACTGTATCTCTTGAACCGTGGCGGATATAACAACAAATAATAAAAAAATTGGAAAAGAAAAAATTAAGGGGGGTTCCCTTCCCATACAAGAAACCTGTTTTTTTTCAATGTTTTTTTTTTGTGGTGCGGTAACCTCGGTGCGCGAGTCCGACTCGCACTTGGCCGGTTTTTCCTCTTTTGAGGTACGGAACCCTAAAAAAAATATTTTAAATTTTTGATTTAATTTAAATCATGTCAGGACCTACATATAAATGCACTGAAACGGAAAATACACATACACACTTAAAGAGGGGACGTTTTAGCGGTCTTTGATTTGGGGCGGTCTTTGATCTTGGTCCGTTAAATTATTTTAATGAGGGTAGGTAGTGAGGGCTCCGGTGAATTAATACTTGAACTGGTAAAAAGTCGGTTTGATCAAAGAAACTCATCGATGAAGGAATTTGAACGAAGAGAAATAATTAAAAAGATGTTTAAAAACATTGCGCAATTTGATGTACGCAAATATTTATATACTAACTTTTTAGGTTGTATATTCAAGTCGTATTTATGTAAACGGTAAATCCTCAATGCGTGATAGATAATGTACTCTTACCTATATATACATTGGTACCTTGTGCCAGACTAGAAAACTACAAGGTTGTGGCTTTAAACCTTCATAAGAAAATCTATCAAGTGCGAGTTTCAATCACACGCAGAGGGTTCCATCCATGCACCCGCTATACCATATCTATCACACCACTAAAACTGTTTTAAAATTCGATTCAACATTTTGATATTAGTTTTTTAAATTACCGTGGTTGTTAGACATTATTTTTTTTATAACAAAACAGCTTTACTCACCGTTGTTCCGAGCTATGTTGCTCGACGTTTCGGGCCAAGCGTATGGCCCATCCTCATGAGCACTCTGCCTGGTGCGACGGTTGGCAGAGAACTATCAGATCTCCGTCCGTCGTTGACGAAGATTGTAGCTGTGGCCAGTGCGGGTAGTTTCCGTAGACGAGGGTTCAGGTGCGTTTCGGATCTCGGCGGAGAGACAGAAGACGCTGACGGTGTCCACTTCCGGCTGGTCGTGTCCGTCGTGTCTTCTTCTCTTGAGCGGCGCTATGACTGGGTTCCACATCGGCGACAACTTGAAGGCGTCCTCCCGGTTGAAGTTGTCGTGGTTCTTGATTTCGATGGACTCTCGGACGAGACGTGGGACGTGTCGTGCTGTCGTGTTTCAGTCGCAAGAATTTTGACCTGATCGAACCTAATCCGTGGTTCCTTCTGGAGTCCATGTGATCGTACACTGCCGATTTGTTGGAGTCCAGTTGTCTCGCCGCTCGTATGTGCTCCGAGACCCGCGTCGCTACGCTCCTCTTCGTCTGCCCGATGTATGACTTTCCACAGCTACATGGGATTTGGTACACGCCGGCAGACTGGAGAGGTAACTTGTCTTTTACCGAACGTAGCATCTGGGATACTTTTTTTGTAGGGAGTAAACACAGTGCCGATTCTGAGTTTCTTCAGTCTCCTCCCTATTTTATCCGTCAGTCCACGGACGTACGGTAAAAATGCTCTCTGTCTGTCGGCGCGTTGCACGGGTTGAGATGTCTTTTCGTGAGGTATCAGTGCTTTTCCACCGCTGCGCTGATAGCGCATGCTCATTTATTATTATAACAAATTTGCATGTGTTAAATTACCAATTTCTTTAAAATATGTGAAAATGTATTCTAAAGTTATTACTATAGTGAGCGCAGAACGAATGTGCCACACTTCGTTTATTAAAAGAGTATTTCTGTGATAACTAAAATTTCATTTTATCATTTCTAATTTCATTATTAACCATAACCTCTAAAATGAATTAAATGAGTATTAATATTTCAAGCATTTTGTATTTTCTGTCTAGATATTGTCAAGGACTTTTTGATTCTTCCTTTGAATCCTCATTATTTCGGTGTGGTAGTTTTCCGACATGAAAAAATATAAAATTAAAACAATTAATGTTTATACTGTACGTGCGAGTGTATAGGAACAGAAGAAACAAGAACAAAACACAAAACTTACTTTAGTTTTGCTCACTTACCCTCGTAACCTACTCCCATCGATGTTTAGTTATGCTAAATAATTCTATCGACCAGTCTCATTCACTATTTTCGTTCGCCCAGACACAATCTGCATTTTAAATCGGCGACTGGCCCCATACTGCCTATCGTAGACGGAGCTATAGGCAGTATGTATGTATTGTATATAGCTCATTAGTCGATCAATATAGGTACCTTAGCCAATTCTGAGAATCAAAGGTGGTCCCATGAACTCTGGGAAATTATATTCATACGCCTTTTCGATGTCTACATGTCGATGTTTTAATTTAGTGAGCGCAAAATGGCAAAATCCAAAAATCTGTCGAATAACCCGATTTTTATAACTGCGCACTTCGAGCTGTCAAAGTCGTTAGGTTGGCAGGACTGAATTCACCCCCCGCTTACTTCCTCACCTCTCCGCCGACGCCTATCAGTACACACACACACACAGCAAGGGCGTGTACTGATAGGCGTCGGCGGAGAGGTGAGGAAGTAAGCGGGGCGTGAATTCAGTCCTGCCAACCTAACGACTTTGACAGCTCGAAGTGCACAGTTATAAAAATTGGTTTATACTTATGTATTTTCGCTTATAAGTCAAACGGCTCAACCTATTTACTTGAGGTTTTTATCTATGTAATACGACATAATCTCCGCAAGGTCATAGGCTATGTAGCATCACGCTGTAAATATTTGCTAAGCATTGGGGTCGAAAGCGTACACATTCGGAGAAAATTCGATTATTTCCGTCCGACTGAAATCAGAATTGCTATTACATTGACTTTACCGCGAGCGGAGCGGCGGGCGCAGCTAGTATTATTGTGAAATAGATGTTACAGAGTCTATCTAGTTCACATAGCAGTAGTGTATTGTTTTCCGTCTGAATGGATGAACGGAAATGAAAAAAAAATGGTGAATACTAAATGTGATTCATTTTATGAAACCCCAAAAAATACTCACTTGTCACGTAGGGTATCGAACCCCAATACTTTTGCTTTGGAGTCTGGTACGATTTAGGTACTACTTTCCATCCCTCTACATACAAAGACTATGTAAATATACTAGAACAGCTGGCTCTATACCACTTGAGAACTATGTTTGACCAATGTAGAGAAGTGATGTTACTGACACTGAATTGGCCGGATATTGGATATCCGGCGTACATCATGACCGGATACCCTTATATCCGGCCACGAGTGAGCTTGATTTAAGTGTGCAATGACCCGTTCGAGATAGTTTTATAATCTTTCGTTTCTTCGCAAAAGCGTTATATTGACATTTTTAAATTAAAATGATTGACAAATTATAATTTTATGAGTTTGTTAATTTGTTTGGTCATTTGTAAATGTTGTAAATTATAATTTTATTATTTTATGAATGTTTGAATTTATTATTTCAATACATAATAAGTATGCAAATTTATGATTGTATAGTTGTTGCTATGATTGACATAAGGTACCTGTTCATTTAAATAATAATAAGTATGTAAGACTACTCTAGCATTGTAGGTATGCCTGCTGGGCAAGATGTGAAAAAAAAATGCTTCGACTTAATTTGACCTACATACATACTGTCTGTTATCTCTGAACACAGAAAAACAATTGTTTTACCTTAGGGAACGTACCCATATCATGTGACTGATTTTAGGCGAATTTTTGACGGAGCTTAGAACCAGACCAGTCTGGCCCAGGGGCGGTGTGGGCCGATCGTTGTTCTGTGGTCCACGCCACCGAAGCGATTGCTTTTGTGTGTCTCAGATCGCCGCCGCTGCGTTTTTTTAGTCTTTCTATACTATATTTTGAAGAAAAATTGGTTGTCTGTAAAGTCGGTTTACGGACGATAGTTTTATGTGATAACGTCATAAAGTGGTAAGACTACTGGGAACGGTTCTAAAGTACCAGGGCAGAAGATGAGAAAATAACGACTATTAATTTTTGTTTATTTTATATAAAAAAAAACCTAAAAAGCCAAAAAATCCACTACATATCAAATATTGCAGTGCAAGTTTAGTTTGCCCGAGCGAAGCCGGGTTCGCAGCTATCGTGCTTAGAAGTTCAATTCTTAAATCGCAAATGTGAATACTTTAAAAACTAATAATATTAATTATTAATATAAACTTTAAATTTGTAAATTTCTACATAACACAATTAAATCTACCTACTTTATCAATAATCCTACATAACGCCATCTACATATCAACGTTGCAACACCTACCTAACTGCGAATCAAGTAAACTATCGCTGAAGTATTTCATTTACTATTGACGCTAGATGTCGCTCCAAAAGACTCAACGCCATGAAATCTTCACCTACTGTTGACCGAATTCGCTTCGCTAGTACATGATCGATTTAGCCGGGTGGTTAAGACGTCTGGTCGGTCACACAATATTGGTGGCAGGGACCGCGGGTTCGAGGCTCGCGACGAACAAATATATTTTGTATTTCCTACTCTCCTTATATGCCTCTCTATCGCTTGTTACGCGCTCTCGCTTGCACACACAGGTTCAGATGGAACGTGACACTTTTTCGTGGGTGCAGCCGGTGTTCATCAATTTATAAGACGTGACGTCATCACGTCAAAAAAAAAACCACGAGACAGGGTGAATAACCCCCCTCCCCCCTGTGACCCAGCGTGGTATTTTGACAAACCTTTCCTTCCCCCCAAATCGGTCACATGGAATGGGGAAGGTCCCTTACCATAATTTGCAATTCAAGCTCACTTACGATACATTAATAAAGCAGCCGGATAGGCCGGATACTGGCTAGTAACCGGATATCCGTAGCATCTCTTCAGTGGAGTGTCCGTGAGCAGCCATGCCAGTTTGTTGTATAGGCACCATGTTTGTGTAACCAAGGAAATGTCCATACATACTCGTATTTACATAGTAATACTGTTGCTAGCCTGAATGTGGCAGAAGTTTGTTACTGATGTGGGCCCGTTAAAAATAATAGCCCCACTGCATCTCTCCCCACGTATTTTGTAACGGGGACTGCTTAAGGGATAAGAACAAGATACCATGCTAAAGGGCGACAGGACAGCCACCTCTCACCTCATGCCTCGCCCAGTCATGCAGAAAGCATACCTGCTGCTTGATAGATATCTTGTCCGAATACTTAAATATGAGTAACATTATGTATAATGGAAATGTTGCATATAAGTCAGTGCACCTAGTTTATAGAAAAATATACATTTAGCCACCGAACTATATCTATACTAGAAGCAGCAAATCGTGATAAAACTTGTTACCTGTCTGCAAACAAAATGTGCGTGCCTTCACGTGCAATAATTGTCAGAATGAATACTTTCAAACGATCACATTACAAGCCACCTCAGGCTATGAATGCACTAATGCTCCTCACTACCGTATTTGCGGACATAAGGCGATCAATACTTTAAGTCTACCATGGATATTAATATTAAGGATGGTATTTGGCTTACCATGGTTAAAATTCGCGGTCACTGTGGCCGACGTTTCGGACTGGTGCGTGCAGACCATCACATTCTGCTCCTCGGCGGAGGTGCGGAACGTAGCCCAAGCCGAATTGGTGCCTACCCACAGCTGCAACTATAATCTTCGCAGCCGCTCACGTTTGACAGACAGTGTTCTGTCAACGGCGGGCCCGACCGCAGCCAGGCACTCGCCCTGATGATGGACTGGACGCGCCAGTCCTAAACGTCGGCCATAGTGACTGCGAATTTTAACCATGGTAAGCCAAATACCATCCATAATATGGCGATCAGGCGAGCCACATCACACAAGCATCAGTCATTGTGAAATGAGCTTATAAGCTCCTTTGGTAGATGACGTGTTTTTTTCGGGAGTGACGTATGAGAAAGGGTCATCTAGTAGGTACTATAGATCAGTGGAATTAGCTCCGTCAGCGTTCATGTAAAAGTTAAACATTGTTGATTTATTCTTACACTCGGAAGTACCGTGTGGGGCCGGTACTTAAAAAGAATAGCCCCACTGCATCTTCCCCCTATGCATGTCGTAAAAGGCGACTAAGGGATAAGGACAAGATGCCGTGCTAAAGGGCGAGAGGCTCGCCACCTCTCACCTTGGCACGGCACTTCCACCGAGTCATGCAGCAGGTGGGTCTTCGTGCCTTACTTGCTGCTTGAACGATTGAATCTTGTTCGAATACTTTGCGAAACGTGGTGGTCGGTGTTGTGCTGTAATATGACAGAGTTCTTGCAGCACAACACCGGTTACTCTGCTTACCCCGATTGTCGGGATTTTGCGTGTGTGATATGTATGTATATGGATCTTACACTCGAAGAATGTACTCGTATTTTAGACTAAATAATCTTTCGCCCTAATCCTCAGACAGAATCTTATCTGTGACGTGTTCTCGGCGAGATGAAAGATACCGAACACTCAATGTCATTACTACTGTGACCGTCAGCCTAGTGATAAGGCGCTGCAGGTTTCTTAAAAGAGAAGTATAATGCGCGGGACGGATCTCGGCGTGTCGTCGCCGCAGCGGGCGACCCGCCACGCGAATACACTATACAAGTACGGTGCGGGTGCGAGGGAGAACACTGACGAACCGCTGCGGCGGCGACACGCCAAGATCCGCCCCGCGCATTATAACTTCAGAACCCGGTATTTAAACGGTGGAAATGTATTGATCAATTTTGAATTTGAATCAATGTGTGACTTATTGCTGGAAAGGTATTTTGAGAATAGATAAAATTAAGTTTTTGATCAGTTTAAGTGTATTAAAAAAAACCGGCCAAGTGGGAGTCGAACTCGCGCACCGAGGGTTCCGTATCGCCATGTCATGGTTAGCGCCACTCATATGGCGTGTTATGAAATGCTTCATATTAGTTAAATGTCATGATTAGTTAAAATGCTTCACACTCTATTCGGTAGATGGCGCGCGCGCATACACTTTTTGGTTTTTTCTATGGGAACCCCCGTGAATTTTTTACTTTTTCTTATTTTTATTATTTGTTGTTATATTGGCCATAATAACACATATTCTGTGAAAATTTCAACGGGCTACTTATTACGGTTCAAGAGATACAGCCCTCGGACAGACAGACAGACGGACGGACAGACGGACAGAAAGACAGACAGACAGACAGACAGCAGACGGCGTAGGCTTAGTAATGTATTCAGACCGGATACGGAACCCTAAAAAGTAAAAAAATAACGGGTCCCCATACAAGAAACTAAATTGGTTGCCGATTAAAAACTCGTTTGCACAAAAGCGGGGTCTAGATACAACTATTTTCGTTGACTTTAATAAATAAATGCTTATTATAATGACTTAATTAATAGGTTCTATATCCGCTTATCAGCTCAATGTTTTTTTGTGGCTACGTTTTAGTGACCAGTAAATTATCTAATAACCATATTTCACTGCCAACCAAGGTGAGCTAGACGAAGCCATAACTTCCGACTTTATAGATATCTAATAAATTCTTGATAATTGCATAAAACACGCTGTGTGGTCCGTCGTTTCGGTACTAATCAATGGTACAAATATGGCATTTAACACGAAAACAAATATCAGAATAGCACTGACGTATAGAGGCATTAAGCCGAGAGAGCTACCTCCCTTTTTTGACCGGCCAATATCACCTCCGAGAAGGTAGGTGCCATGCCGGACTTCCCTTTGGATTGCTGGCTATACTGGACTAGAGGAGAACACAGCTGAGGCTGCTATGCGGCCATCTTACATCCAGTACAGTGGTACCAACCCAGTCGGCAACAATTTGCTACTAGGGGCAAGGCAAGGGACCTACAGTTTTACACCGGTTCCGAACTGTGCAGCAGTACAGTGTGGGTATGCACGCAAATTTTTTCATCAGAAAGAAACTCTTTACTGCATGTCCGCCGTTTTCGAACCTCGGACCCTGAGACCAAGAGTCCAAGCCAAGACGGTGCCGACCGCCCGTCGCTTGTTCGCTCTTTTCTGGATTATATTTCTTCTAGCAATCTAAAGGGAAGTCTGCGGTACGGCACCTACGTTCTCTGAGGTGTAATTGGCTGGTCGTAGCCTGTGCTCTGGCCCCTCTGACTCGGCAGTCACCGGATTAGATAAAAAAAAATATATATATTTTGCTGATTCAGGGCAAATACTGACAGTAATGTTGAGTGTGTACGGAAGCTAAACTTTATGAATTTGTTTTTTTTTTTTAATGAAATCTTGACATATGGCGCCCAGGCACCCATGAGGTGTCTAACGGCGCCCATGGACATTCGGTCGTATGCGGGGGTTACGAATGCCATGCCGGCCTGACAAGTGCACATTCACGCCGCTCTTGAAGGACCCGAGACTGTACTTGGGGGGAAATATATGAGCAGGGAGAGCGTTCCAGAGTTTACCGGTTCTGTAAAGGAAAGATCTGCAGAATCGATTGGTACGCCATCCGCGGTAAGTCCAGCGTGTAGGGATGCAATCCCTGCCCAGTGCGCATGGTGCGGAGGCGGAAAGGGGACGGCGGGATCGCGCTAAACAGCTCCTCCGAGAACTCCCCGTGGAATAAGCAACACACTTAGTGAGCCGACATCCCAACGGTGTTGCAGTGGTTCTAGATCGCGGGACACTTCGGGGTCACCCACTAGTCGCACGGCTCGGCGCTGGAACGAGTCCAGACGCGCAAGCTGATATTTGGCAGAGCCATCCCATAGGTGCGAGCAGTACTCCAAGCAGGACCTGATCTGCGATTTATGACCTGATTTGCGGTTTCATCGTCAATATCAACCAAAATTTTCACCGACTCGTGTGAAAGTCGCCAACAGTGTACAGTGGCGTGCCGGCTTGCGGACCACACGCGGGCGGGACAATACATAATGTACTATACATACAACATAGTACACAACGTACACCGTACGCTATCAGTGTCAATGTTAACATTACCGCCGGGACGTGACGCTTCCGCTGTGAGTAGAAACAAATTGAAAGATAGAAGGGGCATCAAAGCGTCAATCAGGTGAAAATTATTTTTAATTAGAAAAATGCAAATCGAAAATCATTGGAAAATATACATCCCGACCAGGATTTGAACCTGGGTCTCTGGCTTGAGCCGCCAACGCGATAACCAACTACACCACCGCGCCGTTACATATTATTTCCAAATTTTTGATCTATTGCCACTGCACCTTCTGGAATGATGTCGCATAATTTTTGCGATCAGTCAACTTGCACGGTTCTACAGTGAAAATTAATTTTTTTTATGGATACTGAGAGTAAAGTACAGCCTGGGGTTTTTCAAAGGGACGTGAAAAGGCTTCCGTCAGACCGATGTGGCATTCGCGATACCCGTGCATCATAGATAGTCCATGGCCATCGTTCCTAACGATGATGGTACGTGTCGATCTTTCCATAAAAAGAAAATTCTACCACCTAGTAAGGTAAGAAGGGAAGGGACCTACAGTTTAACGTGGAATCCGAACCACGGTGAGCCTCCAACGGTCGAGCGGTCACCCATCCATGTACTGACCGCGCCCAGCGTTGCTTAACAGTCAATAGCAACTTTCGACTGTCTGCACCACTGAGCTATGGAGGCTGGCAAGACAATCATCAAGATAATTGGGGAATACAGACTAGAGTACAGGTTTCGTCAGCCTCGGTAGCTCAGTGGTGCGGTCGGTCGACTGTTAAGCAACCCTGAGCGCGGTCAGTACTTGGATGGGTGACCGCTCGACCGTGGAGCGCGGTCAGTACTTGGATGGGTGACCGCTCGACCGTTGGAGGCTGACCGTGGTTCGGATTCCACGCAAATCTGTAGGTCCCTTCCCTTTTTATCTTACTAGGTGGTAGGGTTTATCCTGCCCGGGTTGGTACCATCGCACTGAATGAAACGTCGGTCGAAACGGCGAAACTCAGTGCTTCCCTTCATTTCATGTCGGCTACACTGAATTGGACGGAAAACACGAACTATTTACATAGCCGTTTCTACCGACCTTGTGCGGTGGTACCAACCCGGGCGGGTTAAACCCTCCCACCTAGTAATATAAGAAGGGAGTCATATCCCTTAGTCGCCTTTTGCGACATACACGGGGAGAGATGCGGTGGGGCTATTCTTTTAAAGTAGCGGCCCCACACGTTTCTCTGTTAGTTCCCACGACGACATCGGTGATTTTATTTCAATACGTCGCGTCTCGTGGCTATTCAATTATGATATTTCCTTTCACTCGTCACATCATTATGACGCTTGCGCACTGGCTGGGCACGCAACACACGAGGTACAGAGCAGACGAGCGGCTTTTTGATTCGAGTTGAGTGTTTAGAATTTCTAATTATTCACACATTTCTTTTTTATATTAATTTTACACATAAAACATAAATCTAAAATTAATACAAATAACAAAATGGAGTTTCCACCACCGGCGGCGGCGGGGCGAACCCAAGCTACCGATGGTCGGACCCGAGAGAGAGAAACCTCCGGACAATTCGAGCGGTGTCGAGCAAGACCGCCTTCTGCATCTGACCCTTGATCCAAGTAAGTGGCTCTAGCGAGAGCCTCTTGAGATGATGGTCGAGGCTCTTCGCTATCAGCCCATGCGGAGACACGACTATGGGCACAACGATCGTCGAGTCCAGGGGCCACATGTCGGTAACCTCGTGAGACAGATCGATGTATTATTATATTATTATTAATAGGCTAACAGCTATTAGCTGATGCGCCTATATCACAACACTTATTTAGTTAATAATATTATTTTTTTTTTTTTATTTTTTTGTTTATTTATTTACTTATTTTATTTATTTATTTGTTTTTTTTTTATGATTGTCCAATTAGTTTTTAAAATTATTCACCGATACATAATTTACAACTTCACTGTTCCATGATTCTACTACTCTGTTGGTGAGAAAGTGTCGTCGAGGGTAAACCGATTGTTATAGAGCTTTTTCGAGTGCTTTCTCAGGTTTGTAGTGTTAGCAAGTGTTAGCTATGTGTTACGTATGTCTACAGAGCTATATCTTATAGAGAAGACACTACTAAGAAAGATTCAATGATTTTTTATCACAACAACTGAGGTATGAGCAAGGGTAGTGCATGGAGCGAGCGGGGGGAACGCAGAGTTAGAGGTGGTAGGTGGGCGGAGTTTGTTTGTTATATTATAATTTATAACTCTCGCTCGCACTGTGGCACCCTCCGTATTTTATGTCTCACTTCATCGCGAAGTTTACTGTGCAAGCGCTGAAGTTAAATGCATAAACATGCATGGTGTACTGTTGCCCGCATGCGCATAGGTCCCGCCCGGCACGAGTTAAGGTCCTATTCCGCTGATGCAAAATATGCGAACAATGAGCGTTTTGGATTATATTATGTGCCATTTGTTAGAATAATTTTCGAAACCGTCACTCACACACGTAAAAAGTCACTCATATTTTTCAATCGGATTTTTTTTCTTTTCAATAAAAATATATGAATTATAACATGCTTACTGATTTATTTCTTATAACATGTAACTTTTGCAAAAAAAAAAAAAAATTGAAAATTTAAAAAATCTCGTTTTCTCCTAAAATTTGCATATCGCAGCCTTAATAGCGCTCGGCAAAAAGGGTGTGATTAGTTCGCGCATGTGTAAATGCGTTGTTGCTATTATTATGGCAGAAAGTATCGAAAGACACACGACTTCACTAGAAGAAATATTATATTAAACACTTAGAACTTGTATTCTTACTCCCATACCGGATTACATAAAAAAGAAGAAATTCGTTATACTTACATACATAATGTTCAGTATGTCTCGTATATCTAAATATACATCGCTCAATGCTCTTATTAACTGGCTACAAAGTCCTAACCAAACTAGATAGACTCGGCGCTGAGGCTCTGCGCTTGCTCCGCCAAAAGGAATATGAACTTAAAAGGAATATGATTGGCCTAGCAGTCAGTTTGGGCATTCGGCCGCCAGTGAACGTATGCGCGCGTCGACGAGCCACTCAGAGAAATGTGGAGAAATGCATAAGTTCCAAATGTGTTAAAAAGAGATCAATAGTTTTCTCGCCGTCTTTCTCCGCTCTACGATGATTGTCGCTAGTAGTGATGTTATGCTTAGCATTAACAAAATGAATTCATCCCCGTTAGCGCTTAGCACTGCTAAGCGCCGTGATGAATAAAAATGAATGTTAACGCTAAGCAATGAATTATGTGCTATTGTTCTGTGCTAGTGCTGGCTGCGCTAGCAGCTAAGCAGCTAAACAATGCGAATGCGATGCGAGCGAGCGAATTAGCCCGTCCAGTGACGAGGACGCGTATCGCTGGACAGCTGGGATTGTTTACATTTGTTAGTAATGTGGTTCGATGTTTGGAGTGTTGTTTCTTTATTTCGTGAACTGACTGATGGCATTTACTGACCCAATAAAATTCAGATACGTAAACAAACTCTATTATAACAAATAACTATTTCGTTCGTTAAGTAGGAAACATAATCAATAAACATTTCTTTTTAATAATATCAATTAGTATTTTTTTTTTATAGAAAGCGCGACATGTTGCGCCGAGTCACCCATAAGGTGTGTATTATTCATTATAAGTTAAAATGCTCGTTCATTCATTCAAACTCTTCGGTGAATTCGTACTACATTCATTGTCAAAATGAAGTATGAGTTCATTGCATTTCATGAACTGTCAAGCGATATTTTTCGCATTCGCATTAGCATTCAACGTTAGCATGTTAATGGTGTAAGATTCGCAAGTGAATTAAATGAATGCTTTTTCGCATTAATTAACAAGACTAGTCGGTAGAGGTCGGTAGCAAGGGAGAGGGGTGGCGGAATTTTGGAGCATGATTGTCGAGATAATACTTATCGAGCACAGCGTATATCTAGTTGGTACGGTCTTTGACTGGCTATATAATCTTGCGCACATTTATGTATTATTCGCTGTTTATCTCTACGAAAATCGCCCGTATGTCCCGAAAGCTGCAACGTACACCTTGTGCGTGTACGTGCACAATGCACCGGCACTGGGTGGCATGGCACCTAGGAGCATCAGTGAACAATAGCCGGTAGCCGAGTAGCGGTCGACAGTTCAATTGACACGAATCGAACAATTGACTGCGAAGGTACTCGCGGTAACACGCAATGTCGACAAGATTAATTCTACTCTGTTGTTTTCTCTTGCCTGTACAAAATCCGTCTTAAGCGAATCAGTTCTAAACATAATCTGTCGTAAACCTAATCTGTCCTAAACCGAATCAGTTGTAAACCTAATCTGTCCTAAACCGAATCAGTTGTAAACCTAATCTGTCCTAAACCGAATCAGTTGTAAACCTAATCTGTCCTAAACCGAATCAGTTGTAAACCTAATCTGTCCTAAACCGAATCAGTTGTAAACCTAATCTGTCCTAAACCGAATCAGTTGTAAACCTAATCTGTCCTAAACCGAATCAGTTGTAAACCTAATCTGTCCTAAACCGAATCAGTTGTAAACCTAATCTGTCCTAAACCGAATCAGTTGTAAACCTAATCTGTCCTAAACCGAATCAGTTGTAAACCTAATCTGTCCTAAACCGAATCAGTTGTAAACCTAATCTGTCCTAAACCGAATCAGTTGTAAACCTAATCTGTCCTAAACCGAATCAGTTGTAAACCTAATCTGTCCTAAACCGAATCAGTTGTAAACCTAATCTGTCCTAAACCGAATCAGTTGTAAACCTAATCTGTCCTAAACCGAATCAGTTGTAAACCTAATCTGTCCTAAACCGAATCAGTTGTAAACCTAATCTGTCCTAAACCGAATCAGTTGTAAACCTAATCTGTCCTAAACCGAATCAGTTGTAAACCTAATCTGTCCTAAACCGAATCAGTTGTAAACCTAATCTGTCCTAAACCGAATCAGTTGTAAACCTAATCTGTCCTAAACCGAATCAGTTGTAAACCTAATCTGTCCTAAACCGAATCAGTTGTAAACCTAATCTGTCCTAAACCGAATCAGTTGTAAACCTAATCTGTCCTAAACCGAATCAGTTGTAAACCTAATCTGTCCTAAACCGAATCAGTTGTAAACCTAATCTGTCCTAAACCGAATCAGTTGTAAACCTAATCTGTCCTAAACCGAATCAGTTGTAAACCTAATCTGTCCTAAACCGAATCAGTTGTAAACCTAATCTGTCCTAAACCGAATCAGTTGTAAACCTAATCTGTCCTAAACCGAACTGTCCTTAAATACCTAGATTAAATCTTTTTAAAATTACATCACATTTTATTGTTACAAAGCTGTTGACTGCGAGGTGGACTCGCGCGTCTAGGTTCCGTAGTGTACAGAAGCTTCGAGCACCAGTGAATATTCTTGAGAAATAATACACTTCTTGACGATGCGAAAATAAATAATTTATTCAATTATCAATATTTTTTTATACATGTGAAGATTTTGCTGCTTAGGCCTGAACTGAGCTGTTTACAAACAAAATCGACTAGGTAAAACGACACATTCGAAATATTGGAAAATCCTACTTTGAATTTGAAAATTAACTCTAAATTGGTTCTATGACAAAAGTATAGAATCTCGCGCTGGCTAACTGCCAGTGCAGTAGCTACTATACCCACTTCTATGATTCTATGATAAACATTTTTTTTTATGTATAATTGTTTTATGTTCTAATTATTGTTCTCTTTTCTATTGTTTTGTTACTGCTCTAACTAAAATTAAGTTTAAATTAATCTTGTAGCGCCCGTCGATACGCGTCATTTGACACCATAAATATTCATGTAGGCATAAAACTCACGACACCAGGGCGAATTCGCACTCTCGCTGGAAATCGGGGACTATATACTGAAGCGATCGAAAAGACATTTTCAATGACAAAAAATACGGAATCCTAAAAATGTACACTGTTGACAAAGCGTGAATGAGACCATGCACTTACTCACCGATGAAATGAGTACCTAGTGATTTGATTGAAGGACATGATAGATGATTGCACTGATCTCATTGTCGGGTCCGTAATGCACACTCACACATACATAAATCATGTGAGTACTTATTCATTGTGTACTGTAATTATCTGCGAGGGTTACGTGTGTATTAGTTTTTTTTTTTTTATGGAAACTGAAACGGTTGGCTACATCACCTACAACGTCCGTGATGTCAGCCCATAACACCGGGTGAACTAGGTGCCATGTCAGTGCTTCCCTCTTTGATCGTGCCGGCCACACTGAACTGGTCGGAAAACACAAACTATTTACATAGCCGTTTTGACCGACGTTTCATTCAGTGCGGTGGTACCAACCCGGGCGGGTTAAACCCTACCACCAAGTAAGATTAGGAGGGAAGGGACCTACAGTTTTACGAGGAATCCGAACCTCGGTCAGCCTCCAACGGTCAGCGGTCACCCATCCAAGTACTGACCGCACCCAGCGTTGCTTAACATTCAATAGCGACAGTTGACTGTCTGCACCACTGAGCTATCGAGTTTGTTTAAAAACACATTCGTTTTTTATAGATAGAAATACTTTATTGCTCCAAAATAAAATTTTACAGAAACAAGCTCGTTATATAATTTACATGAGGGGCATAGGCGGACTTATGCCTTAGTAGGATTTCTTCCTGTCAACCTTTGGATGTTTGAGAGTCGTATGTTGTGAAATATAATTAAGTAGTAGCAAAATACTTGAGTATGGGAATGTAAAATCCTTACCTATAATAAAATCCAACGTCTGCTTTCTGTATGTCTGAGTGTCTGTCTGTCCGCTTATAACTCGAGAACCACTAAACCGATTTTAATAAAACAAAATTCTACGGATAGCTTGATTCTTCCCATCAACTATAGGCTACTTACTATCACGCTAAATGGCTTATGAGGGTAGCAGTGAAGTGAAATATGAGAGCACTTGGCAATATTTGTATGTAACGGACACGGAATCATTCACCCGAGTAAGAACCGATGACATTACAATATCCTGAAGGGGGAGGGGAGGGGGGGGGGGGTAAGTAGAGTCATATAGGGAGGGGGGGGGGGGGGGTGAGGGAGGGGCGGGAGGGGAGGTGGAGGTAGAGCGATGGAATCCCCCTTATCCTTATCCTTTCCTTTCTTCCTTACCTTTAATAAAATCCAACGTCTGCTTTCTTTCTGTCTGTATGTATGTCTGTATGTCTGTCTGTTTACCATCTTTGGGGTTACCATATTTACTCCAAGTGGAAGGGAGGGAGAGGCAGGGAGATGGAGGGAGAGGGAGAGGGAGAGGGAGAGGGAGAGGGAGAGGGAGAGGGAGAGGGAGAGGGAGAGGGAGAGGGAGAGGGAGAGGGAGAGGGAGAGGGAGAGGGAGAGGTATATCGGTTTTTTTAAAGGAAAATCATAATTATAGCTACTCAAAACAAATAAATGGGGGGGGGGGGGGGGGGGGGGATGGGTGTGACGGTGGCCTCGCCCTTAGTTACTTACTTTCTTCGTGGAGGTTTATTGTATTCCAGAATGCAGCTTAGCCTGAAGCCTCGCCGTTAGTTACTTACTTTATTTAAGAAGTTTTATCGTTTATCTAAACGCCATTACTTTCATCGAGAAATCGAGAAGGTTTATCGTCTTCCAGAATACAGCTCGGCCTTCGGCCTCGCCCATAGTTACTTACTTTCATCAAGAAGGTTAATCCTCTTCCTTAACGCAGCTCGGCCTTCGGCCTGACCCATGGTTTATCCTCTTCCTAAACGGAGCTCGGCCTTCGGACTCGCCCTCAGTTACTTACTTTCTTCGAGAAGGTTTATAGTCTTCCTAAACGCAGCTCGGCCTTCAGCCTCGCTCTTTGTTACTTACTTTCATCGAAAAAGTTTATCCTCTTCCTGAACTCAGCTCGGCCTTCGGCCTCGCCCTTAATTACTTTCTTTCTTAGAGATGGTTTATCGTCTTCCTGAACACAGGTCGGCCTTCGGCCTCGCCCTCAGTTACTTACTTTCTTCGAGAAGGTTTATGGTCTTCCTGAACGCAGCTCGGCCTTGGGCCTCGCCCTCAGTTACTTACTTTACTTACTGTCTTCGAGAATGTTTATCGTCTTCCTGAACGCAGCTCGGCCTTCGGCTTCGCCGTTTGTTACTTGCTTTCTTCGAGAAGGTTTATAGTCTTCCTGAACGCAGCTCTGCCTTCGGTCTCGCCCTCAGTTGTGTAATTTCTTCGAGAATATTTATGGTCTTCCTGAATGTAGCTCGGCCTTCGGCCTCGCCCTTAATTACTTACTTTCTTAGATAAGGTTTATCGTCTTCTTGAACGAAGCTCGGCCTTCGGCCTCGCCCTTGATTACTTACTTTCTTAGATAAGGTTTATCGTCTTCCTGAACGCAGCTCGGCCTTCGGCCTCGCCCATAGTTACTTACTTTCTTCGAGAAGGTTTATAGTCTTCCTGAACGAAGCTCGGCCTTCGGCCTCGCTCTTTGTTACTTACTTTCTTCGGGAAGGTTTATAGTCTTCCTGAACGCAGCTCGGCCTTCGGCCTCGCCCTTAATTACTTACTTTCTTAGATAAGGTTTATAGTCTTCCTGAACGCAGCTCGGCCTTCGGCCTCGCCCTTTGTTACTTACTTTCTTCAAGAAGGTTTATAGTCTTCTTGAACGAAGCTCGGCCTTCGGCCTCGCTCTTTGTTACTTACTTTCTTCGGAAAGGTTTATAGTCTTCCTGAACGCAGCTCGGCCTTCGGCCTCGCCCTTAATTACTTACTTTCTTAGATAAGGTTTATAGTCTTCCTGAACGCAGCTCGGCCTTCGGCCTCGCTCTTTGTTACTTACTTTCTTAGATAAGGTTTATCGTCTTCCTGAACGCAGCTCAGCCTTCGGCCTCGCCCTTAGTTACTTACTTTCTTCAAGAAGGTTTATAGTCTTCTTGAACGAAGCTCGGCCTTCGGCCTCGCTCTTTGTTACTTACTTTCTTCGGGAAGGTTTATAGTCTTCCTGAACGCAGCTCGGCCTTCGGCCTCGCCCTTAATTACTTACTTTCTTAGATAAGGTTTATAGTCTTCCTGAACGCAGCTCGGCCTTCGGCCTCGCCCTTAGTTACTTACTTTCTTCGAGAAGGTTTATAGTCTTCCTGAACGCAGCTCGGCCTTCGGCCTCGCCCTTAGTTACTTACTTTCTTCGAGAAGGTTTATAGTCTTCCTGAACGCAGCTCGGCCTTCGGCCTCGCCCTTAGTTACTTACTTTCTTCGAGAAGGTTTATAGTCTTCCTGAACGCAGCTCGGCCTTCGGCCTCGCCCTCAGTTACTTACTGTCTTCTTTGAAATACGAATTTCACGCGAGCGGAGCCGCGGGCTCAGCTAGTATGATATAAAATTAATACATACATACATACCACACGATGCGCTGTATGCTGACAATCGGGGTGAGCAGAGTAATCGGTGTTGTGCTGCAAGGACTCTTGTAAATTACAGAACAATACCGACCACCACGTTTAGCAAAGTATTCGGACAAGATAACTATCAAGCAGCAAGTAAGGCACGAAGACCCACCCGCTGCAGCACGACTGGGTGGATGGACCGCGCCAAGGTGAGAGGTGGCTATCCTATCGCCATTTAGCACGGCATCTTGTCTTTATCTCTTAGTCGCCTTTTACGAAATGCACGGGGAGAGATGCAGCGGGGCTATTATTTTCATATACCGGACGAAACGGTACGACAGGGAATAAGGGATGCTAATATTACTCAGAGCAGGTTTAAAATGTTCATATAGCTATCGTTTTCTATATCATCATCTTGTAGATTACGTTATAGATGGAATAGTTACCCACTACCTGTTCCTTGTACGATTACGTCAGTATTCTATTGACTCTATCCATTTGCAACCATTTCAGATAGCACTCGGCTATTAAGTTCAACGACGTATACGGCCCAAAATATGTACTTGAACGGGAAAATACTTACACGTGCAAGAGTTGGAATTTAACGGTGATGTGAAAGCGTAGTAATTGACCGGATAACGGATATCCGACCTACACATTGACCGGATTGTCAGACATCCGGCTAGGAGTAAATGATTACCGGCTTGCAAAAAATTTGGCGTTTTGAAACAACAGAATAAGAGATTGAATTACTTGAATTGTTTTTTTGTTAGCTTAAATTATAGCTATATAATAGTGATGACTACGAATTTTGAATTAAAAACTTTCACTTGTTTCTAAATAAAATAAAAGTCAAACTGAACAGTTAATTACTAATGCCAGCAAAAATAAGTAAGGACATTAAACATTATGAAGATTAATCCTTGATACTATCTTAATAATTTACTTTCTTGTTTTAAGTTAATTATTAAAGATACTTTTTCACTTGGGTTGCTTCTTAATAATTATCTAATTTTAAACCGAAAAGTTTGCGGGTAAATTTTTAGACTCTACCTGCGGCTTTGTTCAAATTTTTTATTTTATTAAGGAATATTTCTCAACCCTTTTAAAGAATTTTCGGGACAATGAAGTTTTCACCTTTATAAGTCACTAGCTGAGCCCGCGGCTCCGCTCGCGTGAAATTCGTTTTTCAAAGAAGACATTAAGTAACTGAGGGCGAGGCCGAAGGCCGAGCTGCGTTCAGGAAGACTATAAACCTTCTCGAAGAAAGTAAGTAATTAAGGGCGAGGCCGAAGGCCGAGCTGCGTTCAGGAAGACTATAAACCTTCTCGAAGAAAGTAAGTAATTAAGGGCGAGGCCGAAGGCCGAGCTGCGTTCAGGAAGACTATAAACCTTCTCGAAGAAAGTAAGTAACTAAGGGCGAGGCCGAAGGCCGAGCTGCGTTCAGGAAGACGATAAACCTTATCTAAGAAAGTAAGTAATTAAGGGCGAGGCCGAAGGCCGAGCTGCGTTCAGGAAAACTATAAACCTTCCCGAAGAAAGTAAGTAACAAAGAGCGAGGCCGAAGGCCGAGCTTTGTTCAGGAAGACTATAAACCTTCTCTAAGAAAGTAAGTAATTAAGGGCGAGGCCGAAGGCCGAGCTGCGTTCAGGAAGACTATAAACCTTCTCGAAGAAAGTAAGTAACTAAGGGCGAGGCCGAAGGCCGAGCTGCGTTCAGGAAGACGATAAACCTTATCTAAGAAAGTAAGTAATTAAGGGCGAGGCCGAAGGCCGAGCTGCGTTCAGGAAAACTATAAACCTTCCCGAAGAAAGTAAGTAACAAAGAGCGAGGCCGAAGGCCGAGCTTCGTTCAAGAAGACTATAAACCTTCTTGAAGAAAGTAAGAAACAAAGGGCGAGGCCGAAAGCCGAGCTGCGTTCAGGAAGACGATAAACCTTATCTAAGAAAGTAAGTAATTAAGGGCGAGGCCGAAGGCCGAGCTACATTCAGGAAGACCATAAATATTCTCGAAGAAATTACGCAACTGAGGGCGAGACCGAAGGCCGAGCTGCGTTCAGGAAGACTATAAACCTTCTCGAAGAAAGCAAGTAACAAACGGCGAAGCCGAAGGCCGAGCTGCGTTCAGGAAGACGATAAACATTCTCGAAGACAGTAAGTAACTATGGGCGAAGCCGAAGGCCGAGCTGCGTTCAGGAAGAGGATAAACCTTCTCGAAGAAAGTAAGTAACTGAGGGCGAGGCCCAAGGCCGAGCTGCGTTCAGGAAGACCATAAACCTTCTCGAAGAAAGTAAGTAACTGAGGGTGAGGCGGAAGGCCGAGCTGTGTTCAGGAAGACGATAAACCATCTCTAAGAAAGAAAGTAATTAAGGGCGAGGCCGAAGGCCGAGCTGCGTTCAGGAAGAGGATAAACTTTTTCGATGAAAGTAAGTAACAAAGAGCGAGGCCGAAGGCCGAGCTGCCTTTAGGAAGACTATAAACCTTCTCGAAGAAAGTAAGTAACTGAGGGCGAGGCCGAAGGCCGAGCTCCGTTTAGGAAGAGGATAAACCATGGATCAGGCCGAAGGCCGAGCTGCGTTAAGGAAGAGGATTAACCTTCTTGATGTAAGTAAGTAACTATGGGCGAGGCCGAAGGCCGAGCTGTATTCTGGAAGACGATAAAAAAGTAAGTAACTAACGGCGAGGCTTCAGGCTAAGCTGCATTCTGGAATACAATAAACCTCCACGAAGAAAGTAAGTAACTAAGGGCGAGGCCACCGTCACACCCATCCCCCCTCCCCCCCCCCCCCCCCCATTCAGGATATTGTAATGTCATCGGTTCTTACTCGGGTGAATGATTCCGTGTCCGCTACATACAAATATTGCCAAGTGCTCTCATATTTCACTTCACTGCTAACCTCATAAGCCATTTAGCGTGATAGTAAGTAGCCTATAGTTGATGGGAAGAATCAAGCTATCCGTAGAATTTTGTTTTATTAAAATCGGTCCAGTGGTTCTCGAGTTATAAGCGGACAGACAGACACTCAGACACACAGACATTCAGACAGAAAGCAGACGTTGGATTTTATTATAGGTAAGGATAAGGATGGAAATTAAAAATAAATGGATGCGGGCGAGGGATGAAGGAAGCCAATTCATCAGCGCACTGGCTATGGTAGTACCACCAATTTCGCCAGCCTCGGTAGCTTAGTGGTGCGGTCGGACGCTGAGCGCGGTCAGTATTTGGATGGGTGACCGCTCTACCGTTGGAGGTTGACCGTGGTTCGGATTCCGCGTTAAACTGTAGGTCCCTTCCCTTCTTACCTTACTAGGTGGTAGGGTTTGGTATCACCGCACTGAGCGAAACGTCGTCAGTAGAAACGGCTATGTAATTTAATTATAGTTCGTGTTTTCCGACCAGTTCAGTGTAGCCGACATGAAATTAAGGGAAACACTGAAATGGCACCTAGTTCACCCGGTATTATGGACTGACATCACGGATGTTATAGGTTATGTAGCCAAAGGTGTCAATTTCCATAAAAAAAACCAATTCATCAGAGCACTGGCTATGGTACGATAGTACCACCCCTTCACGACAGTTAGTAGAATACGATAGATGGGAGCCCGTGAGAAAATAACATTTGTATTGAATCGATCGACTTTTTCGCTTTCATGCACTTCACCTTTGAATAATGTATGAAGAGTCGTATTTTTTTTATACCCACCCACATCGGATAGATGTGGGTGGCCTAAGCACATGCTCCGACCAGCCAATATCATCTCCGAGAAGGTAGGTGCCATACAGGAGACTTTAATTTCACCCAGTGAGCTGCGGGTGGCCGGGTCGTTTGGGCATCGGCTTCTCATGCGAGAGGTCCGAGGTTCGAATCCGGTCGGCGTGGACCAATGAGTTTTTTCTGACGGAAAAATTAACGTGCTTCACCGTTCGGAACCGCTGTAAAACTGTAAGTCCCTTCCCTTGCCCCTTACTATCAGCCTCGGATCTACGATTTTTCCGAACCGGGGCAAAAACTTGAAACTGGCGCCCCTCCCCTCCAGCATTTTAAATTAGTGATTTAAAAAAACTCACAAAACGAATATACTAGGTGGGATTTTTTGTGACCGGGAGAATAAAAAGCCTTAAATAAATTTGTACTTTTTGTTAAACATTTGCTACAGTTTTACACGCCGAGCTTTCCGTTCCGCGAAAGAATCTAGTACTTCATCGAAGTTCGTCTCGTAGGCAGTTTTATTTTCGATGGCTAGGATCGCGAGGCCAGACAGACGATCATGCCTCATTGTTGAACGTAGGTACGTTTTAATTATTTTCGAAGTTTTTAACCGACTTCCCAAAAGGAGGAGGTTCTCAATTCAACTGTATGTTTTTTTTATGTTTGTTAAGCGATTACTCCGTCAATTGTGGGCTGATTTTGAAAATTCCTTTTTTGGTAGGTCATACTCAGAGGTGGTCTGGTATAACTTTTATCGAAATTGATTCAGCGGTTTTTGAAAAATCAAGGTTACCTTCAGCAAAACTTTTGTGATGTGGACTTTTTCAGCAATTTGCAGTTTTACACATGGTGAATAATTCGGTACCACTTCAACCGATTTCGATTATTAAAAAATCTAACCCTAGAGTTGAAGGCGGTGCTAAAGCAAGCAAAAATTATGCACGAAAGAAAACATGAGTGGATGATATCCTTTGTGATTTGTGTAGCCTTCTTTAGCACAGCCTTCAACCCCTAGAGTTCGATTTTTTTTATTTCATACATTTTTGAAGGCGGTATTTATATTTTTTTAAATAGTTTTTAGTTTGCTGAAACTTCGCTCACAGCTTGCAGAGGTCGTCGGTAATGTGCAGGATATTCTTAAAGCTATATACTAATATTGGGAAAAGCTTCTTGTAAGTCAAGTATGCATATATGTTGCAACAGCTCGAGGAACTTGCTTTTTAAATGCAGCAAGTTCCTGACAGACATCAGTTGCATTTAAATCTCTGTAATATTTTCGAGCCAGGTTGGCTCCAGTTTTTTGCAAATCAACAAAATAATTTTAGGTTGCGTTCGAAAATCAAATGAACAATCGATAGTACGATACGTCCTGAATGTAGCGCTTTAGTGATTTTTTTTTTCAAACTTATTTTGGCGCCCCCTTACAGAGCCCCCCGGGGCATGCAACCCGGTTTGCCCCCCCCCCCCTCCCCTAGATCCGGGTCTGCTTACTATTATAGGCTCAAGACCGTCAGTCCTAGGTCAGTCCTAGGGATGCATCTTTTGAACCGTAATAGGTAGCCGATTGAAATTTTCATAGAATAGGAAAGTAAACAAAATTAAGGGTGTACATACACGATAAAAGTATCATAATATGCAAAAGAGCGCCATCTCTTTAGAATCATCCAAATATTTTGATTACAAAAGTCTTAACGGTCACCGATAGATGGCATGACACTCGCTATGCGTGCAAGAAGGAACATGTGGTTACGGAACCCTGTGTGTGTCAACGTTCTTACTTAACAGGTTTTTTTAGTTTAATTTGTCTTTTTTAATATAAAACCTTACACTATTACAAATAAAGTTTTTTGAAGTTTTAGATAATCAATGTCTTATTAATTGTACATTATTTATTATTACAATAATTCTATCATACTCGTAGTTATACGATGTAAGATGATGTGAGTGGAGGAAGGAGTGAGGAAGGGTCGCCCTAGACGCACATATCTAGATCAGATCGGCCATGTGCCCAAAGTTTAGTTTGTAGAAAATTCCGCGAGGCATTAAACTCGCCTTAACTCGCCGGTTAACGATAAAGTGCATATATTTTCATTTCATTGACCACTGCAACTCCGTAGGGATGTCGGCTCCCTAAGTGTGTTCTATCGCTTATTCCATGGAGAGTGCTCGGAGGAGCTGTTTAACGCGATCCCGCCGTCCCCTTTCCACCTCCGCATCACGCGCACTGGGCAGTGATCCTTACACGCTGGACTTACCGCGAATGCGTACCAATCGATTCTGCAGATCCTTCCTCCACAGAACCGGTCAACTCTGGAACCCTCTCCCTGCTTATATATTTGCCCCCAAGTACAGTCTCGGGCCCTTCAAGAGGGGCGTGAATAGGCACCTGCCAGGCCGTCGTGGCTTTCGTAACCTCCGCATGCGACCGAATGTCCATGGGAACCGTTTCACACCTCGTGGGTGCCTCAGCGCCATATGTCGAGCTTAATAGAAATAAAAAATGGAATTACTAGACACACATACCTAGACCAGATCGGGCATGTGCTCAAAAAGGGTCAAGTGCGTAGTACCCGAAACCGACGAGCATGTACGAAGAAAGCTATGATAGTGGAATAGGCGGCAGAGATGTGGTGTGTCGTGGTCGTGGCACGTTGAGAACCGTTGTCTCTGCCTACCCTACTGGGAAAACAGGCGTGACGCTCTGTATGTATGTATGTAAACTACTTTGAAAATAATATTGCCTTAACCCAGACATCTAGATATCTAGGCGCAGTAATCACTTGGCCAGTTCCTAGAGATAATTCGGCAAATCTGCGATTACCATAATCCGAGTGCTATCTGATTGCCATTACTTATATTTGTGATTCGGCGACGCGACCTTGATACGGCTCGACTCGTGAGTGCAAACCTGAACACAAGAGACTTTACCAAGCTCTATCGGAAGGGGCAAATTAACGTATACGAAATTACATACAAGTGTATACATGACGAATCCAAGGGTGCCTTATAATAGTTATCATATCATGTTATTAAGGTTATTAAGCAACGCTGAGCGCGGTCAGTGATTGGATGGGTGACCGCTCGACCGTTGGAGGCTGACCGTGGTTCGGATTCCACGTTAAACTGTAGGTCCCTACCCTTCTTACCTTACTTGGTGGTAGGGTTTATCCCGGCCGGGTTGGTACCACCGCACTGAACGAAACGTCGGCCGAAACGGCTATGTAAATAGTTCGTGATTTCCGTCCAGTTTAGTGTAGCCGACATGAAATGAAGGGAAGCACTGACATGGCACCTAGTTCACCCTGTGTTATGGGCTGACATCACGGATGTTGTAGGTGATGTAGCCAACCGTGTCAGGTTCCATAAAAAAAAAAAAAAAAAATGTTTAACGCGACGTAAATCACGTTTGCTAAAGTTAAAAATCCGTATACTAATGTTAAAAATCCGTGTGCTAATGTTAAAAATCCGTTTGCTAAAGTTAAAAATCCGTATGCTAATGTTAAAAATCCGTTTGCTAATGGTAAAAATCCGTGTGCTAATGTTAAATATCCGACTGCTAATATTAAAAACCCGACTGCTAATGTTAAAAATCCGACTGCTAATGTTAAAAACCCGACTGCTAATGGTAAAAATCCGTATGCTAATGGTAAAAAAACGAATGCTAATGTTAAAAATCCGACTGCTAATGTCCAAAATCCGACTGCTAATTTTAAAAATCCGTGTGCTAATAGTAAAAATCCGTATGCTAATGGTAAAAACCCAAATGCTAATGTTAAAAATCCGACTGCTAATGATAAAAATCCGACTGCTAATGTTAAATATCCGACTACTAATGTTAAAAATCCGACTGCTAATGTTAAAAATCCATATGATAATGTAAAAATCCGACTGCTAATGTTAAACATCCGACTGCTAATGTTAAATATCCGACTGCTAATGTTAAAATTCGTATGATAATGTAAAAAATCCGACTGCTAATGTTAAAAATCCGTATCCGACTGCTAATTTTCAAAATCCGTATGGTGATGTTAAAAATGCGTATGGTTTTTTAAAAAATCCGTGTGCTAATGGTAAAAATCCGTATGCTAATGGTGAATATCCGACTGCTAATATTAGTAAAAATCCGACTGCTAATGTTAAAAATCCGACAGCTAATGTTAAAAATCCGACTGCTAATGTTCAAAATCCGACTGCTAATGTTAAATATCCGACTGCTAATGTTAAAAACCCGACTGCTAATATTAAATATCCGAATGCTAATGTTAAAAATCCGTATCCGACTGCTAATGTTCAAAATCCGACTGCTAATGTTAAATATCCGACTGCTAATGTTAAAAACACGATAGCTAATGTTAAAAATCCGACTGTTAATGTTAAATATCCGAATGCTAATGTTAAATATCCGACTGCTAATGTTAAAATTCGTATGATAATGTAAAAAAACCGACTGCTAATGTTAAAAATCCGACTGCTAATGTTAAATATCCGACTGCTAATGTTAAAAACCCGACTGCTAATGTTAAATATCCGAAT
This sequence comes from Nematopogon swammerdamellus, assembly GCA_946902875.1. NCBI lineage: Eukaryota > Metazoa > Arthropoda > Insecta > Lepidoptera > Adelidae > Nematopogon > Nematopogon swammerdamellus. The sequence continues at coordinate 6,683,817 of OX336358.1, read as the reverse complement.
GCTAATGTTAAAAATCCGTATCCGACTGCTAATGTTCAAAATCCGAATGCCAATGTTAAATATCCGACTGCTAATATTAAAAACACGATAGCTAATGTTAAAAATCCGACTGTTAATGTTAAATATCCGAATGCTAATGTTAAATATCCGACTGCTAATGTTAAAAATCTGACTGCTAATATTAAAAACACGATAGCTAATGTTAAAAATCCGACTGTTAATGTTAAATATCCGAATGCTAATGTTAAATATCCGACTGCTAATGTTAAAAATCTGACTGCTAATGTTAAAAATCCGTATGCTAATGTTAAAAATCCGACTGCTAATGTCCAAAATCCGACTGCTAATTTTAAAAATCCGTGTGCTAATGGTAAAAATCCGTATGCTAATGGTAAAAACCCAAATGCTAATGTTAAAAATCCGACTGCTAATGTTAAAAATCCGACTGCGAATGTTAAATATCCGACTGCTAATGTTAAAAATCCGACTGCTAATGTTAAAAATCGTATGATAATGTAAAAATCCGACTGCTAATGTTAAACATCCGACTGCTAATGTTAAATATCCGACTGCTAATGTTAAAATTCGTATGATAATGCTAACAGCTAATGTTAAAAATCCGACTGCTAATTTTCAAAATCCGACTGCTAATGTTAAATATCCGACTGCTAATGTTAAAAATCCGTATCCGACTGCTAATGTTCAAAATCCGACTGCTAATGTTAAAAACACTATAGCTAATGTTAAAAATCCAACTGTTAATGTTAAATATCCGAATGCTAATGTTAAATATCCGACTGCTAATGTCCAAAATCCGACTGCTAATTTTAAAAATCCGTGTGCTAATGGTAATAATCCGTATGCTAATGGTAAAAACACAAATGCTAATGTTAATAATCCGACTGCTAATGTTAAAAATCCGACTGCTAATGTCAAATATCCGACTGCTAATGTTAAAAATCCGACTGCTAATGTTAAAAATCCGACTGCTAATGTTAAATATCCGACTGCTAATGTTAAATATCCGACTGCTAATGTTAAAATTCGTATGATAATGTAAAAAATCCGACTGCTAATGTTAAAAATCCGACTGCTAATGTTAAATATCCGACTGCTAATGTTAAAAACCTGACTGCTAATGTTAAATATCCGAATGCTAATGTTAAAAATCCGTATCCGACTGCTAATGTTAAAAATCCGACTGCTAAAGTTAAAAATCCGTATCGGACTGCTAATGTTAAATATCCGACTGCTAATGTTAAAAACACGATTGCTAATGTTAAATATCCGACTACTAATGTTAAAAATCCGACTGCTAATGTTAAAAATCCGACGGCTAATGTTAAAAATCCGACTGCTAATGTTAAAAATCCGACTGCTCATGTAAAATATCCGTGTGCTAATGGTAAAAATCCGACTGCTAATGTAAAATATCCGTGTGCTAATGGTAAAAATCCGACTGCTAATGTTAAAAATCCGACTGCTAATGTTAAAAATCCGTGTGCTAATGTTAAATATCCGACTGCTAATGTTAAAAATCCGTATTCGACTGCTAATGTTAAATTTCCGACTGCTAATGTTAAATATCCGACTGCTAATGTTAAATATCCGACTGCTAATGTTAAAACACGATTGCTAATGTTAAATATCCGAATGCTAGTATTAGTAAAAATCCGACTGCTAATGTTAAAAATCCGACTGCTAATGTTCAAAATCTGACTGCTAATGTTAAATATCCGACTGCTAATGTTAAAATTCGTATGATAATGTAAAAAATCCGACTGCTAATGTTAAATATCCGACTGCTAATGTTCAAAATCCGTTTGCTAATGTTAAAAATCCGACTGCTAATGTTAAAAATCCGTATGATAATGTAAAAATCCGACTGCTAATGTTAAACATCCGACTGCTAATGTTAAATATCCGACTGCTAATGTTAAAATTCGTATGATAATGTAAAAAATCCGACTGCTAATGTTAAATATCCGACTGCTAATGTTCAAAATCCGTTTGCTAATGTTAAAAATCCGACTGCTAATGTTAAAAATCCGTATGATAATGTAAAAATCCGACTGCTAATGTTAAACATCCGACTGCTAATGTTAAATATCCGACTGCTAATGTTAAATATCCGACTGCTAATGTTAAAATTCGTATGATAATGTAAAAAATCCGACTGCTAATGTTAAAAATCCGTATCCGACTGCTAATTTTCAAAATCTGTATGGTGATGTTAAAAATGCGTATGGTTTTTTAAAAAATCCGTGTGCTAATGGTAAAAATCCGTATGCTAATGGTAAATACCCGACTGCTAATATTAGTAAAAATCCGACTGCTAATGTTAAAAATCCGACAGCTAATGTTAAAAATCCGACTGCTAATGTTCAAAATCCGACTGCTAATGTTAAATATCCGACTGCTAATGTTAAAAACCCGACTGCTAATGTTAAATATCCGAATGCTAATGTTAAAAATCCGTATCCGACTGCTAATGTTCAAAATCCGACTGCTAATGTTAAATATCCGACTGCTAATGTTGAAAACACGATAGCTAATGTTCAAAATCCGACTGCTAATGTTAAATATCCGACTGCTAATGTTGAAAACACGATAGCTAATGTTAAAAATCCGAATGCTAATGTCAGATATCCGACTGCTAATGTTAAAAATCCGACTGCTAATGTTAAAAATCCGTATGATAATGTAAAAATCCGACTGCTAATGTTAAAAATCCGACTGCTAATGTTAAATATCCGACTGCTAATGTTAAATATCCGACTGCTAATGTTAAAATTCGTATGATGTTAAAAATCCGACTGCTAATGTTAAAAATCCGACTGTTAATGTTAAATATCCGAATGCTAATGTTAAATATCCGACTGCTAATGTTAAAATCTGACTGCTAATGTTAAAAATCCGTATGCTAATGTTAAAAATCCGACTGCTTATGTCCAAAATCCGACTGCTAATTTTAAAAATCCGTGTGCTAATGTTAAAAATCCGTATGCTAAAGATAAAAACCCAAATGCTAATGTTAAAAATCCGACTGCTAATGTTAAAAATCCGACTGCTAATGTTAAATATCCGACTGCTAATGTTAAAAATCCGACTGCTAATGTTAAAAATCCGTATGATAATGTAAAAATCCGACTGCTAATGTTAAACATCCGACTGCTAATGTTAAATATCCGACTGCTAATGTTAAAAATCTGACTGTAATGTTAAAAATCCGAATGCTAATGTCAGATATCCGACTGCTAATGTTAAAAATCCGACTGCTAATGTTAAAAATCCGTATGATAATGTAAAAATCCGACTGCTAATGTTAAAAATCCGACTGCTAATGTTAAATATCCGACTGCTAATGTTAAATATCCGACTGCTTATGTTAAAATTCGTATGATAATGTAAAAAAATCCGACTGCTAATGTTAAAAATCCGACTGCTAATGTTAAATATTCGACTGCTAATGTTCAAAATCCGAATGCCAATGTTAAATATCCGACTGCTAATATTAAAAACACGATAGCTAATGTTAAAAATCCGACTGTTAATGTTAAATATCCGAATGCTAATGTTAAATATCCGACTGCTAATGTTAAAAATCTGACTGCTAATGTTAAAAATCCGTATGCTAATGTTAAAAATCCGACTGCTAATGTCCAAAATCCGACTGCTAATTTTAAAAATCCGTGTGCTAATGGTAAAAATCCGTATGCTAATGGTAAAAACCCAAATGCTAATGTTAAAAATCCGACGGCTAATGTTAAAAATCCGACTGCGAATGTTAAATATCCGACTGCTAATGTTAAAAATCCGACTGCTAATGTTAAAAATCGTATGATAATGTAAAAATCCGACTGCTAATGTTAAACATCCGACTGCTAATGTTAAATATCCGACTGCTAATGTTAAAATTCGTATGATAATGTAATAAATCCGACTGCTAATGTTAAAAATCCGTATCCGACTGCTAATTTTCAAAATCCGTATGGTGATGTTAAAAATGCGTATGGTTTTTTAAAAAATCCGTGTGCTAATGGTAAAAATCCGTATGCTAATGGTAAATATCCGACTGCTAATATTAGTAAAAATCCGACTGCTAATGTTAAAAATCCGACAGCTAATGTTAAAAATCCGAATGCTAATTTTCAAAATCCGACTGCTAATGTTAAATATCCGACTGCTAATGTTAAAAATCCGTATCCGACTGCTAATGTTCAAAATCCGACTGCTAATGTTAAAAACACGATAGCTAATGTTAAAAATCCAACTGTTAATGTTAAATATCCGAATGCTAATGTTAAATATCCGACTGCTAATGTTAAAAATCTGACTGTTAATGTTAAAAATCCGAATGCTAATGTTAAAAATCCGACTGCTAATGTTGAATATCCGACTGCTAATGTTAAAATTCGTATGATAATGTATAAAATCCGACTGCTAATGTTAAAAATCCGACTGCTAATGTTAAATATCCGACTGCTAATGTTAAAATTCGTATGATAATGTAAAAAAATCCGACTGCTAATGTTTAATATCCGACTGCTAATGTTAAATATCCGACTGCTAATGTTAAAATTCGTATGATAATGTATAAAATCCGACTGCTAATGTTAAAAATCCGACTGCTAATGTTAAATATCCGACTGCTAATGTTAAAATTCGTATGATAATGTAAAAAAATCCGACTGTTATGTTAAATATCCGACTGCTAATGTTAAAAACCCGACTGCTAATGTTAAATATCCGAATGTTAATGTTAAAAATCCGTATCCGACTGCTAATGTTCAAAATCCGACTGCCAATGTTAAATATCCGACTGCTAATGTTAAAACACGATAGCTAATGTTAAAAATCCGACTGTTAATGTTAAATATCCGAATGCTAATGTTAAATATCCGACTGCTAATGTTAAAAATCTGACTGCTAATGTTAAAAATCCGTATGCTAAAAATCCGACTGCTAATGTTAAAAATCCGTGTGCTAATGGTAAAAATCCGTGTGCTAATGTTAAATATCCGTATCCGTGTGCGTAAAAATATTAAATTAAAAATCCGTATTCGACTGCTAATGTTAAATTTCCGACTGCTAATGTTAAATATCCGACTGCTAATGTTAAATATCCGACTGCTAATGTTAAAACACGATTGCTAATGTTAAATATCCGAATGCTAGTATTAGTAAAAATCCGACTGCTAATGTTAAAAATCCGACTGCTAATGTTCAAAATCTGACTGCTAATGTTAAATATCCGACTGCTAATGTTAAAAATCCGTATCCGACTGCTAATGTTAAATATCCGACTGCTAATGTTCAAAATCCGTTTGCTAATGTTAAAAATCCGTATGCTAATGGCATAAGTCCGTATGCTAATGTTAAAAATCCGACTGCTAATGTTCAAAATCCGACTGCTAATGTTAAATATCCGACTGCTAATGTTAAAAACACGATTGCTAATGTTAAAAATCCGTATGCTAATGTTTAAAATCCGACTGCTAATGTTAAATAACCGACTGCTAATGTTAAAAATCCGACTGCTAATGTTAAATATCCGACTGCTAATGTTAAAATTCGTATGATAATGTAAAAAATCCGACTGCTAATGTTAAATATCCGACTGCTAATGTTCAAAATCCGTTTGCTAATGTTAAAAATCCGACTGCTAATGTTAAAAATCCGTATGATAATGTAAAAATCCGACTGCTAATGTTAAACATCCGACTGCTAATGTTAAATATCCGACTGCTAATGTTAAATATCCGACTGCTAATGTTCAAAATCCGACTGCTAATGTTAAATATCCGACTGCTAATGTTAAAAACACGATTGCTAATGTTAAAAATCCGTATGCTAATGTTTAAAATCCGACTGCTAATGTTAAATAACCGACTGCTAATGTTAAAAATCCGACTGCTAATGTTAAATATCCGACTGCTAATGTTAAAATTCGTATGATAATGTAAAAAATCCGACTGCTAATGTTAAATATCCGACTGCTAATGTTCAAAATCCGTTGGCTAATGTTAAAAATCCGACTGCTAATGTTAAAAACACGATTGCTAATGTTAAAAATCCGTATGCTAATGTTTAAAATCCGACTGCTAATGTTAAATAACCGACTGCTAATGTTAAAAATCCGACTGCTAATGTTAAATATCCGACTGCTAATGTTAAATATCCGACTGCTAATGTTAAAACACGATTGCTAATGTTAAATATCCGAATGCTAGTATTAGTAAAAATCCGACTGCTAATGTTAAAAATCCGACTGCTAATGTTCAAAATCTGACTGCTAATGTTAAATATCCGACTGCTAATGTTAAAAATCCGTATCCGACTGCTAATGTTAAATATCCGACTGCTAATGTTCAAAATCCGTTTGCTAATGTTAAAAATCCGTATCCGTGTGCTAATGGTAAAAATCCGTATGCTTATTTTAAAAATCCGTGTGCTAATGGCATAAGTCCGTATGCTAATGTTAAAAATCCGACTGCTAATGTTCAAAATCCGACTGCTAATGTTAAATATCCGACTGCTAATGTTAAAAACATGATTGCTAATGTTAAAAATCCGTATGCTAATGTTTAAAATCCGACTGCTAATGTTAAATAACCGACTGCTAATGTTAAAAATCCGACTGCTAATGTTAAATATCCGACTGCTAATGTTCAAAATCCGTTTGCTAATGTTAAAAATCCGACTGCTAATGTTAAAAATCCGTATGATAATGTAAAAATCCGACTGCTAATGTTAAACATCCGACTGCTAATGTTAAATATCCGACTGCTAATGTTAAAATTCGTATGATAATGTAAAAAATCCGACTGCTAATGTTAAATATCCGACTGCTAATGTTCAAAATCCGTTTGCTAATGTAAAAATCCGACTGCTAATGTTAAACATCCGACTGCTAATGTTAAATATCCGACTGCTAATGTTAAATATCCGACTGCTAATGTTAAAATTCGTATGATAATGTAAAAAATCCGACTGCTAATGTTAAAAATCCGTATCCGACTGCTAATTTTCAAAATCTGTATGGTGATGTTAAAAATGCGTATGGTTTTTTAAAAAATCCGTGTGCTAATGGTAAAAATCCGTATGCTAATGGTAAATACCCGACTGCTAATATTAGTAAAAATCCGACTGCTAAGCTAATGTTAAAAATCCGACTGCTAATGTTCAAAATCCGACTGCTAATGTTAAATATCCGACTGCTAATGTTAAAAACCCGACTGCTAATGTTAAATATCCGAATGCTAATGTTAAAAATCCGTATCCGACTGCTAATGTTCAAAATCCGACTGCTAATGTTAAATATCCGACTGCTAATGTTGAAAACACGATAGCTAATGTTAAATATCCGAATGCTAATGTTAAATATCCGACTGCTAATGTTAAAAATCTGACTGTAATGTTAAAAATCCGAATGCTAATGTCAGATATCCGACTGCTAATGTTAAAAATCCGACTGCTAATGTTAAAAATCCGTATGATAATGTAAAAATCCGACTGCTAATGTTAAAAATCCGACTGCTAATGTTAAATATCCGACTGCTAATGTTAAATATCCGACTGCTAATGTTAAAATTCGTATGATGTTAAAAATCCGACTGCTAATGTTAAAAATCCGACTGTTAATGTTAAATATCCGAATGCTAATGTTAAATATCCGACTGCTAATGTTAAAAATCTGACTGCTAATGTTAAAAATCCGTATGCTAATGTTAAAAATCCGACTGCTTATGTCCAAAATCCGACTGCTAATTTTAAAAATCCGTGTGCTAATGTTAAAAATCCGTATGCTAAAGATAAAAACCCAAATGCTAATGTTAAAAATCCGACTGCTAATGTTAAAAATCCGACTGCTAATGTTAAATATCCGACTGCTAATGTTAAAAATCCGACTGCTAATGTTAAAAATCCGTATGATAATGTAAAAATCCGACTGCTAATGTTAAACATCCGACTGCTAATGTTAAATATCCGACTGCTAATGTTAAAAATCTGACTGTAATGTTAAAAATCCGAATGCTAATGTCAGATATCCGACTGCTAATGTTAAAAATCCGACTGCTAATGTTAAAAATCCGTATGATAATGTAAAAATCCGACTGCTAATGTTAAAAATCCGACTGCTAATGTTAAATATCCGACTGCTAATGTTAAATATCCGACTGCTTATGTTAAAATTCGTATGATAATGTAAAAAAATCCGACTGCTAATGTTAAAAATCCGACTGCTAATGGTAAATATCCGACTGCTAATGTTCAAAATCCGAATGCCAATGTTAAATATCCGACTGCTAATATTAAAAACACGATAGCTAATGTTAAAAATCCGACTGTTAATGTTAAATATCCGAATGCTAATGTTAAATATCCGACTGCTAATGTTAAAAATCTGACTGCTAATGTTAAAAATCCGTATGCTAATGTTAAAAATCCGACTGCTAATGTCCAAAATCCGACTGCTAATTTTAAAAATCCGTGTGCTAATGGTAAAAATCCGTATGCTAATGGTAAAAACCCAAATGCTAATGTTAAAAATCCGACGGCTAATGTTAAAAATCCGACTGCGAATGTTAAATATCCGACTGCTAATGTTAAAAATCCGACTGCTAATGTTAAAAATCGTATGATAATGTAAAAATCCGACTGCTAATGTTAAACATCCGACTGCTAATGTTAAATATCCGACTGCTAATGTTAAATATCCGACTGCTAATGTTAAAATTCGTATGATAATGTAATAAATCCGACTGCTAATGTTAAAAATCCGTATCCGACTGCTAATTTTCAAAATCCGTATGGTGATGTTAAAAATGCGTATGGTTTTTTAAAAAATCCGTGTGCTAATGGTAAAAATCCGTATGCTAATGGTAAATATCCGACTGCTAATATTAGTAAAAATCCGACTGCTAATGTTAAAAATCCGACAGCTAATGTTAAAAATCCGAATGCTAATTTTCAAAATCCGACTGCTAATGTTAAATATCCGACTGCTAATGTTAAAAATCCGTATCCGACTGCTAATGTTCAAAATCCGACTGCTAATGTTAAAAACACGATAGCTAATGTTAAAAATCCAACTGTTAATGTTAAATATCCGAATGCTAATGTTAAATATCCGACTGCTAATGTTAAAAATCTGACTGCTAATGTTAAAAATCCGAATGCTAATGTTAAAAATCCGACTGCTAATGTTAAATATCCGACTGCTAATGTTAAAATTCGTATGATAATGTATAAAATCCGACTGCTAATGTTAAAAATCCGACTGCTAATGTTAAATATCCGACTGCTAATGTTAAAATTCGTATGATAATGTAAAAAAATCCGACTGCTAATGTTAAATATCCGACTGCTAATGTTAAAATTCGTATGATAATGTATAAAATCCGACTGCTAATGTTAAAAATCCGACTGCTAATGTTAAATATCCGACTGCTAATGTTAAAATTCGTATGATAATGTAAAAAAATCCGACTGTTATGTTAAATATCCGACTGTTAATGTTAAAAACCCGACTGCTAATGTTAAATATCCGAATGCTAATGTTAAAAATCCGTATCCGACTGCTAATGTTCAAAATCCGACTGCCAATGTTAAATATCCGACTGCTAATGTTAAAAACACGATAGCTAATGTTAAAAATCCGACTGTTAATGTTAAATATCCGAATGCTAATGTTAAATATCCGACTGCTAATGTTAAAAATCTGACTGCTAATGTTAAAAATCCGAATGCTAATGTTAAAAATCTGACTGCTAATGTTAAATATCCGACTGCTAATGTTAAAATTCGTATGATAATGTATAAAATCCGACTGCTAATGTTAAAAATCCGACTGCTAATGTTAAATATCCGACTGCTAATGTTAAAATTCGTATGATAATGTAAAAAAATCCGACTGCTAATGTTAAATATCCGACTGCTAATGTTAAATATCCGACTGCTAATGTTAAAATTCGTATGATAATGTATAAAATCCGACTGCTAATGTTAAAAATCCGACTGCTAACGTTAAAAATTCGACTTCGAATGGTAAAAACCCGTCTGCTAACGTTAAAAATCCGACTGCTAATGGTAAAAACCCGTCTGCTAATCTTAAAAATCCGACTGCTAATGTTAAAAATACGACTGCTAATGCTAAACATCCGATTGGTAATGTTAAAAATCCGACTGCTAATGTTAAAAATCCGTGTGCTAATGGTGAAAATCCGACTGCTAATGGTAAAAACCCGTCTGCTAATGTTAAAAATCCGACTGCTAATGTTAAAAATCCGTATCCGTGTGCTAATGGTAAAAATCCGTATGCTAGTTTTAAAAATCCGTGTGCTAATGGTAAAAATCCGTATGCTAATGTTGAAAATCCGACTGCTAATGTTTAAAATACAACTGCTAATGTTAAATATCCGACTGCTAATGTTAAAAACACGATTGCCAATGTTAAAAATCCGACTGCTAATGTTAAATAACCGACTGCTAATGTTAAAAATCCGTACGCTAATTTTAAAAATCCGTGTGCTAATGGTAAAAATCCGTATGCTAATGGTATAAATCCGATTGCTAATGTTTAAAATCCGTGTGCTAATGGTAAATATCCCGACTGCTAATGTTAAAAATCCAACTGCTAATGTTAAAAATCCGTTTGCTAATGTTAAAAACAATATCCGACTGTTAATGTTAAAATTCCGTATGCTAATGGTAAAAATCAGTATGCTAATGGTAAAAATTCGTATGTTTATGTTAAAAATCTGTATGCTAATGTTAAAAAACCGTATGCTTATGTTAAAAATTAGTTTGCTAATGTCAAAAATCGGTATGCTAATGTTAAAAGTCCGTGTGCTAATGTAAAAATCGTTTTTAACATTAGCACATTAGTTACCTGCGTAATGGCGTTGTATAAAATGGAAAGACGCGTGGCTGTCACATAAACGACTACTGCTGGACATACCCTCTGTGACCGTCACAAAAGCGCTGACTGACCCACCTTCAGGGGAAAAAACGTAAGCTGCTACGTCGCTACCATAAAGCTCTTACCATTTTCGTCTACAGATACTAAACATTAAACCAACATTGCTAATGGAATAAATTTGCAAAGCCATAAAGACTTGAAAAAGTTGATTCAGCGACACACACCTATACGCAAACAATTGGGCGTGATTAGTCATTTCCCGGCCCTGTAATGTCACCTGGAAAGTACTAAAAAGATAGACCTGATATTGTATCGTTTAGCAGAACGCAGCTTGGCTTTCGGCGTCGCTCGCCCTCAGTGATTTACTTTGTTCTTTTCTTAAAAGCTAATAGCATATGACTTATTTCATCCCCAATCAATTAAAAAAAATAATCTGTCCCTCATTAGGCAGGTAGGATTAAACCTTATCGAATTGGTACTACCGCATCTTAACTTAAGGCTGCCGGACTTGTTCCGTCACCAATAAAAACATACAAAAGTTTAGAGTGTTTGACTGTGTCAACGAGCAATAGAACGGACCAATCTGGGAGTCAGACAGAGTACGAAACAAAGAAATACGATTCAAAACAAAAAGAAAGCTCTAAAATGCCGCCCATCGTGGGCGAGTCACGTGACGAGACTTCAAGCTTGAAGATGAGCGAGGAAGGTCAGACTTCAAGATTGAAGGTGAGCGAGGAAGATCAGACTTCAAGATGAAGGTGAACGAGGAAAATAAAACTTCAGGATTGAAGGTGGATGAGGAACATCAGACTTCAAGACTGAAGGTGGACGATGAAGGTCAGACTTCAAGACTGAAGGTGGACGAGGAAGATCAGACTTCTAGATTGACGGCATACGAGGAACGTCAGACTTCAAGACTGAAGGTGGACGAGGAGCATCAGACTTCAAGACTGAAGGTGGACGAGGAAGATGACAGAATTGTGTCGGATGGAAGGGGGCGACAACGAAAGAGGTGGCAAGATGACATCGAGGAGCCGGCGGCGGGCAAAAAATGGGTGAAGACGGCAACACGCTGGAGGGAACTGAAGGAGGCCTTCCTTCAACTTGCAGTGGGAGACAAGAAATATTTTAACCTAAATTTTTAGTTAATGAGTGTTATTTAAGTTATGGTTCAATATAAATGCTGTTTATTAATTTAATTGATTTTTACTTAAACCAGCGCACTGAATGAAATGCTGATGGTCTAATGGCGCAGGTGTAGCCGATGTAGTCAACCATGTCAGGGTTGTAATGAAAACATTATAAAGTATACAAATTGCATCATACGACTCGTAATACGCGCGTTGACAAAATAAGTGTGGCAGAGATATATAATTATGTAATTAAATATATTTGTAATTATAATATTTGTAATTAAATAAATATTTTTCAACCACATGTATTGCAGGTCATTTCGTCTTTGCGTCCCACCATTTTATGAGTAAAGATAATGACATCGAAAATAACTTTTCTTTGCTATTGCATTCTTTGTTCGTTCTGTTTTCGCAGTCCGAATTCGAAATGTTTTTTTATGTTTATTGGCAATAATGTTTGATTGGAATTTTATATTTACTCCGTACTTTAGGGCCTTGCTAGACCGTTTGGCTCTCGGTAATATCACGCAAGGTAAAATATCTTCTCGTTTCTCTTCAAGTAATTTGTTCTTGTCTACACAACACAAACAAATTCAACATTGCCGACTGATTCAATATCTCAATATCAATACTTGATGATTAGTCTGGCAGTTAAGTAAGACGCTAAGGACCTGTTTCACCACCATAAGCTAACATCTATTTATCTGCTTGTAAACTCATGTCAACTGTATGAGAATTTTTCACTTTTACCGCAATATAACAGAGACTTAACCAAATGCGGTGAAGTTCAGGATAAGCCTTTAATGAGAGGGCTCCGAGGTTCGGAACCGATATAAGAACCGATTAGTTTTTCGGATTAACTAAATCCGGATTGATACCATCGCCCTGAATGAAGATCGGTCGAAACAGCTATGAGAATATTTCGCGTTTTTCGTCCAGTTCAGTGTAGCCGGCACGACTAAAGGTAATTACTGGCATGATAAGGTTCACCTACAAGCCTTGGATGTAGTAGGTGCTGATGCAGTCAGCAGTACCTAGATTACCCTTTCTCATAGATCAATTCCGAAAAGAACATGTCACTGACCAAATCAGCTTATACGCTGAGTTCACTCATAATGACTTATGCTTGTGTTTTATGGCTCCCCATATCGTCTTATGTCAACAAATACGCGAGTGAGGAGCGTTAGCGCATTCATAGCATGAGATGGCTTTTAAAGCGATCCTTTGAGTGTATTTCTGATAACAAATGGAATGTACACTTGAAGGAGATGTATTTATTTATTAAGCAGCAAAAAAACATTTCATAATAGACAATTAACTAAAAACTATAATGTATAAAAAATCTCGTTTTAATCTGTCCCCGAAATAACCGCGAAGGGTACCTAAAACAATCGCTGCATTTCCACGATGGATAGCAAGGGCTATCCGTTGCCTGAGGAAAGTTTCGCAGTTAGGTGCTCCTGACATTTCCGATAATTTTGAACGTGTTGACTGAACACATTTTTTTTAATTCTTTACTCCAATGTACACTTGTTTACCTTCAGGTAACATGTTTCAACGTGTTTTGCCTCTTCTAGCGTATTTAGTTTGGTGAAGCCAACGATGTCAGGTCTCATAAAAGCAAAATAACAATACAATTCACATTCAGATTCAGATATATATTTCGACATCTAGAACTGTCAGTGTGTGTGTGTGTGTGTGAGCGAACGGAAACTATTTCCTTCCGCATTTAAATACACAGTAGGTAGTACACAGTAGTGTAAAATAAAATGTGATAATAATCTAGCTAGAGAACCACTTTTAATCTTTATATGATAATTCGATACATATGACTTTTTCTTTTTTAAATAATATGTAACTATAGGTAAATTATGTGTAACTGAAAAGCTGTCTGTTAATAATATTCTGTTTTATTCTATTTTATTATTCAGTTCTGTTTATGAACTAATGCCTGGGTAAACTCCGCTTCACACATCACAGTCCCATAACTAGCGTGGAAGCAGAAATTGTAACAAAATGCAATGGTTACGTCTTTTCACCTATTTATTCATATTATTGTTATTATATTAGTGTTGTGTTCTTATTAATAAATGATTTTTGAATTTTGAATCGGTTTTCAAGGTGTATTAATACTATTTGAAATAAGAACTACCTACCTTTCATAATTTTTAACAATATACTTATATTGTTTTATCGCGTGGGGCGGGTACTTAAAAATAATAGCCCCACTTGCATCTCTCGTCGTGCATGTCGTAAAAGGCGACTAAGGAATAAGGCCACGATGCCTTGCTAAAGGGCGACAGATTAGCTACCGAGTCATGCAGCAGGTGGGTCTTCGTTTATTACTTGCTGCTTTATATAGTTTTCTTGTCCGAATATTTTGCTAAACGTGGCGTGGTGGTCGGTGTTGTGCTGTAATTTACAAGAGTACTCTGCTTACTCCGATTGTCGGGATACAGAGTGTGGTATGTATGTATGTATAATATATTGTTTTATAATTTCAAATTTCCAATGTATTTCTTTGTTGGCTTTCCGTATCTATTTGTTATTAAGAATAATGTCAGGTTTAAACTGAATTTGCTCAAAGTCAATGCTCACACAATCCAAAATAATATTTGAAATTAGCAAAAAAACATTAAAACCAACACTTAGCTGCAATATCGTTTTTATTCCTAATTCACACGCACACGTTACGGTTTCGTACAACGTACAAGTTATATCGGCATTGATAAAAGCAATTTGTATGAATACATTTACATTAGAGGATTTTTGTAATATTTTAAAATCTCATTGTCGCCCACAAAGCTGAAATTTTAATAATTACAATACGCCCTTTTGTTAATGGCGCATTAACTTCTTGACATGCTCTGACTTGATTAAGGTCTATGAGAAAGGGGTTCGCTTCGCCCACAGAGCATAAAAACCGGCTAAGTGTGAGTCGGACTCGCGAACAGATTCGTTTCTGCACAACAAAAAAAAAACGTTGAAAAAACACATTTCTTGTATGGGGAACGCCCTTAATTTTTAAATTTTTCATTGTTTTATTATTTGTTGTTATATCGGCCATGATAACACATATTCTGTGAAAATTTCAACGGGCTACCTATTACGGTTAAAGAGATAAAGCCCTCGAACAGACAGACAGACGGCGAAGGCTTAGTAATAGGGTCCCGTACCGGATACGAACCCTAAAAACGACAAGCCAAATTCTCATACAATGAATTGACCACTTTCGACAAATCCTTTGTTATATACTTATTAATAAACAATACATGTAAGTACATGGTAGTTAAATAATAGCCACACTTGTGTTAATACATATATATTATTATACATATATATACTTACAAATTAAATACTTTTTTACACCAATATTAAGTTTAGTTATTTTTATAGTATATATTTTTTAGATTTTAAATAAAAAAAACACATATTTTTAATGATATTTCGACTTATTGGTCGTCTTCAGATAACAATTTTTTTTTATATTTATGCAAGTTTATTAAATTAAGATTAGTCGAAATATCATGAAAAATTTGTGTTGTTTTATACTTATAAAATATAATATATAAATATGTACATACATTCCATCCAGGTATGAAACAAAAGGGTTATACAATATATATAATACATTTACATAGTTAATATTTAATTGGCACGCACTCCACTTGCAGTGTATATAAGATAAGATACATGAGCAAGCAAGGTGCGACGGAGATAGATATACATTTGTAATTAAATGTTTGTGCATCCCCCCCCCTCCCTCACTTGATCTGTGGTATTATTTCCATAGGTCGCCATAATTGGGGTGAAATTAAATTAAATTTTTAAATTGTAAGAAATTATTACGAGAGAGCCTGTCAGGAAGGCGAGGGATTACTCGAGTAGAAGGAGAGAAAAATAATTTAAGAAAAACTTATGACACCCTTCTTTTTGTGTTGGAAGTTAAAAATGAACTGGGATTAAACTTTTAAATGATTTTAATATCTTCCAGTCAACCTTCTGCATTAGGTCCTTTCCCTTCTTCTTTCCCTCCTTAGGCATAGAGAAGTCTTAGACTATTCTTTCATGTGCTGGCCTGTTCTTTCATGAATAATTACACATAAGTTAGAAGAGATTGGCATGGTCTTCGAATAAAAAAAAATCATTTACTATGACCGCACGCAAGCCGCCTTTTAAAGGCGGCTGGCACAAGCGACGGTGTAAATGGTACCGCCTTTTTAAGGCGGCTGGCACTTCAAGGGAAGTTTTATTTTTCTCCATTCTCCATACATTTGGATTCCACCTTTAGCCACCCGGACCGCACTTAATATCCTACAAGCCGAGGACCACGCTGAATCCAAGGACGTCCTCGGATTCTGAGATCAAAGAGTCAAAACAGACTTGGAGTGCCCCTAGTGGCAAATGATTTCTCTCCTATGTCACTTATGAGTTTTTCCGTAATAGTATTTTTTTTCACTGATGAAATATTTTTTCAGCCTCTTTAGCGTCAACACACAACTCAATTTTCTATCGGGCAAATTTGTTCTTCTTAATAATTCAAAGGTTGCATATAAGAAAAATCTGTGATGAATATGCCCGCCTTTTTGTTGTGTTACTCTAAGTAGGTCATATGTGGAACATACTTTATCTAACGTTTGGGTAAATTTTCATTTACCGCAATCGACCACTCGAGCACCGCACTACGCGGTAAATTACCGCAACTTGGGGGTAAAAGGATAATTAAAAGTTAATGACATGTGAAATTACCGCGCTTCGTGAGAGGGTCAGTTCGGTTGAGTTGTGAGTAAGGATATCGGACCCACTTTCTAGAAAGCATGTGCGTAAGTGTGATGTGAGCGTGTGCGAAATTTGAATAAATGTGCGAAGAATAGCCCCACTGCAACTCTCCCCGTGTATGTACCGTGTGGGACCGGTACTTCAAAAGAATAGCCCCACTGCATCTCTCCCCTTGTATGTCGTAAAAGGCGACTAAGGGATATGACTCCCATCTTATATTACTAGGTGGTAGGGTTCAACCCGCCCGGGTTGGTACCACCGCACTGAATGAAAGGTCGGTCGAAACGGCTATGTAAATAGTTTGTGTTTTCCGTCCAGTTCAGTGTAGCCGGCACGAACGAAGGGAAGCACTGACGTTCCACCAAGTTTACCCGGTGTTATGGGCTGACATCACGGATGTTGTAGGTGATGTAGCCAACCGTGTCAGTTTCCGTTAAAAAAAAATTGAGAATTTCGAGTCATGTTTCGAGGTAACCATCGAGAGTGGAGGTAACAATGGTCTGTGTATTCAATGTAACTATGAAAGGAAGTCAACCACTCGATTGATAAATCGAGAATATCGATAAATACCTACACACCACACGCTGTATCCCGACAATCGGAGTAAGCAGAGTAATCGGTGTTGTGCTGCAACAACTCTTGTAAATTACGGCACAAACATCACCACTTTAAATGTTAAATTTAAATTAAATAATTTTAATATAGATATTACGATAGTAAGTACATTTACTTTATTAGGAAATGTAGGTAGTTATATGTCCACTCACGTAAATATACCTAGCATTTGGTATTGAATTGGTATAAACAAAACCTAAACTTATTATTTTATTGATAAAAGGTTGTTTTTAAAAATGGTTTTTTTTTATTATTATTTTCAGTTCATTTCATTTCATTATAAGACCCACAATCAGTTCATTATAAGACTGCTGGGTAATGCCTTTAGGCTTTAAGTCGGACTTTTGCCACTTTTTGTATAGCACAATAAATGATAATATTACTCTGATGCACGTAGTCAAAGCCTTGACATTCTAGTTAAATGTTCCATTTTCTGTGAGCGGCGACCATGGCGGAAAACAAGACTCGTTACATTAATTAAGCGTAATTGGGCTGAACTTGGGGCATAGCGAGCTATTGGCACCGTAAAGCAACCTTATGACGTTCAACAAAAGAAATGTAATTTACTTTGCAATGGCACCAAATCATCACGAAATGGGAAAGCATTGAGATTTCATTACCGACACGAGCAAAGGCGTCGGGTGATCGGCGCGGTCAATCAAATATGTCATAGGTTCACGGAAGATGTGAAGTAAGTGATAACATTTTAAAGCAGAGAATGTTTTTTTGGAAGACGATACCCATAGCTAGCTGATTTGCATAGAAAAAGGTCGTCGTAGTTTTTTAATTTTTAAAAATTAATGGTAATAAAATTTAAAAATTTACAACAATACAGTTCTGTGCTTGTGGTTTAGTTATATATCAGTGCAATAAAAATTTGGTTTTATTCATTCACTTTTGCATCAAATGAAAAAAATCGAAATTAAATCATTTTGTTCATCTGACGCAAAAGTGATTGAATAAAACGAAATTTTTATTGCACTGATAAATAACTACACCAGAAGCACAGAACTCTATTGTTGTAGATTTTTAAATTTTATTACCATAAATTTTTAAAAATTAAAAAACAACACCGACTTACGACCTTTTTCTATGCAAAGCAGCCAGCTATGGGTATCCTCTTAAACTCCAGACACGTCTTGTCGATTGAGAGCTAGGCCGAAAAAAGTGTAAGACTTCGACCGTCACGACACTTTTGTCGTGTTGTAGTACTTATGTGTGTTTGTGTGTTTACAAGCGTATGTCTATGTATTATTTCAGTCATTTATTATTTTTCATTTAATCACTTTCATACGTTGTTAATTTATTTCATTGTGCCTGTTATTTAATCTCATCTCATCTCATATCATCTCACTAATATCATAAATGCGAAAGTATATTTTGTTTATTTGTTTGTTTGTTCCTCTTTCACGCCTGAACGGCTGGACGGATTTTGACGAAACTTCGAATAGTGGTAGAGTTTAATATTCCGGAGTAACGTAATTTTTTGAGGCTCACTATAGGCTACATATATACCATAAAGTTAAATAGCCTTAGCGTTGAGCAGTATCAAAGAAAGTATAGTATGAACGGAATTTAGTGTCGAATGGTAGTGGCTGATGGAGAGGGGAAAGAAGGAAGTAGGGGTTAGGGTGGGAGCGGTGGAGGCGTGAGAGGGAGGTAGGGGTAGGGAGGGGGAGCGGGGGAGGCAGTGAAAGAGAGAAAGAATAAGAGAGAATCAATCGTTTATATTTATATCATATTTAAGTTTAAATCGGATTTGCTATTAACCCGAGTCTACCGCGAGCGAAGCCGCGGGCAAAAGCTAGGACATAATATATAGTAAAAGGAACTTCGTTCCAAACGGTTGTCCCACGACATCTCTCGTCTTTGGCCAAACGTGTGGCCCATCCTGCACAAAGCTTCAAAACGACCGTCAGAGAGGCGATTAAATGTTTAACAAGATATACATACATGCATACATACCACACGCTGTATGTATCCCGACAATCGGGGTAAGCAGAGTAATCAGTGTTGTGCTGAAAGTACTCTTGTTACACGTACCTATAATTTTGTTAATAACGATAAATAACATTGTTATTACTAAGAGCAGTAACCTAAATAGGTATTGTAAATTCAGAGATATTTTCTTATTTACTGAGCTCGTAATTAAAACCACAAAACAATTTCGGTCCCGTACCGCATCGTGTTTTTGGTTTTCCCCTCTCTCATATTATTATTATATTTTGTATTGAAAGGGCGCATTTTCAAAGAAAAACGAAAATGTAATCAAGGGATAAGTTTTATTTTTAGGGGTCAGCCCATAACATCGGGTGAACAAGGTGCCATGCCAGTGCTTCCCTTCATTTCATGTCGGCTACACTGAACTGGACGGAAAAAACGAACCATATTTACATAGCCGTTTCGACCGACGTTTCATTCAGTAGGGTGGTACTAACCCGGGATACTCCAAATATCATTTTTGAGTACTAGAATTTACGTGTAAACTGAAAAACTTAAACTAATAACTAAGGAAGTATCATTTACAGTATTATTACCTCATAAAATGACATAGTCGTAGGAAGATCTTTATTAAAATACCTAATCTAATATTTTCGAATTTAGCTCAAGCCGAATTCCTATAAGAAGAATTACTACAGGTAAGAAGAATTTACCGCAGCGTCCTAGGAATTCTTTGGCTTGTTTTCAACGATACGTGAGTTTGATAAGACGAAACGCTCGACTATAAAGGCATTTTCTAAAAGCATAAATATAAACACAGGTCAAGCTCGAGAAGCTCCTCCTTTCTAGGGTTCCGTATCCACACGGAAGCCTATTACTAAGCCTACGCCGTCTGTCCGTCCGTCCGTCCGAGGGCCGTACCATATTATAATAATTATAATTACTAGTAACGTATAATAATTTCTGATGGTATCTAGTGATTATTACGGATACTTAAATCTTTGAGTCCACTTTATAACGTGGTAATGATCATGTATTTGGAGTGAGGTTTTAGTTAGATGAATATTCTTATATCGAAGTACACGAATACCCACTCTTTACACCAGGCATGGGCAACCTTTTTGGTCCAGAGGCCACATCATTGTTTTGCTGTCGAGTCGCGGGCCACATTAAGGGCCAATTGCGCCAACACGAATTTAACGATATAAGTCAGTTTAACTCGTTAAGCTAGTACCCGTTGACTGTGGGAACCGCGTTTAAATCCATAACTCGCTACTTAACTCTAAATTCGTGTTGGCGCAATTGGGCCTAAGGCCCACTTGCACCAACACAAGTTCAATATATAAACCAGTTTAACTCGTTAAACTAGCACCCGTTGTATGTGTGAACCGCGTTTAAATCCATAACTCGCTACTTAACTTTAAACTCGTGTTGGTGCAAGACGCGCTAAGTCTACATTTCTAAAATGTGTACCCTACCTACTTGCATCGATGCCTATTTATAATAAGTAAATGTGAAAGTAAGTAGATAACACACTATTAAATATTACAATAAAATTTCCTGTCAGAAATTGCGCACAACAAGGAAGCTGAGCGTCGTCGTCGTCGTACTAGCTGGCTGACCTGCAACTGAACTGAACTGAATGAAGTGAAGCGACTGCTGCGCTCGCCGCAAAAGCGCAGCAGCCCGGCGCGGCGCGATTTTTGAATGAATATTTTACAGGAAAGGATCGCGGGCCGGACTAAAAGACCTCGCGGGCCGGATGTGGCCCGCCGGCCGTAGGTTGCCCATGCCTGCTTTACACAATACCTCAACATGGATGAAATAAAAATATGAATTTTTTTTATGGACACTGACACGGTTAGCTTGGGCGGACTTGGTGCCACGTCATCAGTGCTTCCCATCGGTCGTGCCGGCTACACTGAACTGGACGGAAAACACAAACTATTTACATAGCCGTTTCGACCGACTTTTCATTCAGTGCGGTGGTACCAACCCGGGCGGGTTGAACCCTACCACCTAGTAATATAAGAAGGGAGTCATGTCCCCTAGGTACTTAAATTTTAATGGTTGTGGCAATATCAAATCAAATCCCTTTATTTGCACATTATCGTTGCACTGATGATTACTTTCACCAGTGAATGCTGAATATTCTTGTTCTCTATCTTGAAAGAAACTCGGGTAGACGATGCAGTGAAATCATTTATTCCAAGTTAGAAATTTAGTTTACATGTTGAGATTTAGAACTCTAGGGCCGAACTGCACATTACAAAGCAAAACAATAACAAGAACAAAACAGGATTACATTCGAAAACAAACTAAAGTATATATTTTAATTTTGAAAAGCATAGATTGTCTCTATGGCCAAAAGTATAAAATCTTGCGCTGGCAAACTGCCAGTGCAATATTATCAAATAATATTAACAACTACCATTAAAATCTTGATCTTGAGGCATCGTCATTATACATAATAAATAAATAATAATAATAATTTTAATTCTGTTGCGAGATGTTTCCCATCAAAATGGTTATTATCATTTATTTGTATCCATTATTGCTTTTCCATTTTTCCATCAAATAAATGGTTAAATTAATATTATTAAGACCACGGTCGTGACATCGCTTCGGCGGAATTTCGACCACTAGAATGCGGGTCTACAATTCTCCATACCTTTGCCCGCATCCCGTTAATTAATTGTTAGGAGATTCAAAGGATCTGCAGTGTCACGCGGGGGGAGGGCGCCGGTTAGCGGTAAGACGCAGTTAGCGGTTGGGGGTGGGGTTACCAGAGGTAGGGGGAGGGGGATAGGTAGACAAAGGCTTCGCTCGCGCTTAGTCATCGTCGGTTAGCGCGTCTTTTTGGCACCGCACTATCTCGCCCTAGATGTTTTTCAGACTAAGAATTGGATAAAGGAACTATGTTGTAATTCATATGTATTCATGTACCTATACTTTTTAATTAACTAGTACGAAAAATTTAGTAATTTTAGTAGGTAGGTACTCGTATATTAAAATAATAGTTGTATTAAATATATGTCATTTTACATTCTCACACTCAACTCTTTTGCTACTACCTACTTACTTATATTTGACTCTTTACGATCGTGAAAACCCTATGTAAATCTGATTAGTAGTTTTCGCGCGTGAAAAACATGAAAACTAACACAATTAGCAGATTTTTACGACTGTTTTTACTCCCTTTTTCCTCTGTGGTTTTTACTTCCGGACCGACTGCTCAGGTCATATGAATAATGAAATGAAATGACCTATAAACCGGTGAAGATATGTCGTATTACATGGGCGAAAATAGCAAGAAAATAATTTGAGCCGTTCTTGAGTTATAAGATACCATACATGCATGCATACATACACAGGTTGAATCTTATAACATGTAGGAATTATCGTTAGTCCTTCCTACTCTTCCCTGCTAAAATGATCTCTTGACTCTAAACATAATGTAATTTTCAGTAGCCCCACTGCATCTCTCCCCGTGCACGTCGTAAAAGGCGACTAATGGATAAGGACGAGGTGCCGTTCTAAAGGGCGACAGGTTAGCCACCTTGGTATGGTCCTCCCACCGAGTCATGCAGCAGGTGGGTCTTCGTGCCTTACTTGCTGCTTCATAGTTATCTTGTCCGAATACTTTGCTAAATGTGGTGGTCGGTGTTGTGCTGTAATTTACAATAGTTATTGCAGCACAACATAGACTACTCTGTTTACCCCGACCGATTGTCGGGATACAGCGTGTGGTACGCTGTATAGGTGTCGCAATTTTTTGAATGAGGAAAAATATAAGCAACTCAAGTTATTGTTTAAATATTGGTACACATTTGTAGTTTGCGCGAGAAATAGCGTATATTCACCTGTCTCTATTTATAACTGACAAATATAATTATTTCTTGTCTATTTATATCCGGATAAAAAACACTTGATACCTGCTTGACGTATTCGTTACGAGCAGATTTTTTCTGCAGCGTGAACTATGAACTTCGTTGTACACAACCAGTAAGGTAGCTTATAAGTACTCATTTTTAGGGTTCCGTATCCGTCGCACGGGACCCTATTACTGAGCCTACGCCGTTTGTCTGTCTGTCTGTCCGAGGGCTGTATGCATCTCTTGAACCGTAATAAGTAGCCCGTTGAAATTTTCACAGAATATGTGTTAATTTATTATAGCCGATAAAACAACAAATAAAAATAAGAAAATGTAAAAAAATTCACGCGGGTCCCCATACAAGAAACTAAAAAGTATATGCGCACCATCTACCGAAAAGAGTATGAAGCATTTTAACTAATACATAGATGGCGTGAGTGGCGCTGACCATGACATGAAGATACGGAACCCTCGGTGTGCGAGTTCGACTCGCACTTGGCCGGTTTTTCATACACATTTTTTACGTGTTTTCCGCCTAGTTCAGTGTCGTCAACACGTCCAAAGTGACGCACTGACATGACAACTATTTATATTCATACTAGTCCAAAAGAAGGCAAATAAGTTTTTAGCTATTTTGGACGCTGCATCTCTACAATTTTCGTAGAACAGTTTTCGATCGTTACGCGGGAGGCACTCGAACGACTCAAGTTATAATTGCAGGCACTCTAGTTCGCTTTAAAGTGCGGTCTAAGTGCTACCGAAGTCGAGTGTGTCATTGATGTGAACTTGGCGAGTTGCGCATGCGATACACACGGCGAACTTGACACGATCGGAATGGTACCACCGCACTACATGAAGGTTGGCGAAAACGTGCAAACGTATAAAGAGTGTTTTCCAGCCAATCCGGTGTCGACAATAATAGCTGTAGGTACATTTTGAAGTCAGAAAACTTTTGATGGCGAATATGTTCTTTTAAGATTCTATACCCGTACGGAAAGCGGAAATTTTATAAAGCCTACGCCGTCCGTCCGTCCGTCTGTCTGTCTGTATTTAGAACTGTAATAGGTCACCACTTGAAATATGTATTATAGCTTTTGCCCGCGGCTTCGCTCGCGTGAAATTCATATTTAAAAAGAAGAAAGTAAGTGACATGGCACCTGGTTCACCGGGTGTTATGGGCTGACATTACGAATGTTGTAAGTGATGTAGCCAACCGTGTCAGTTTCCATAAAAAAAAAAGTAAGAAAGAAGGCCGAATAATTCAGTTTATATGAGAGCCACATCTTAGCGTAACCGGAAATGAATTTTATTATTCTATTCTGTGTCACGTATAGTTAAAAGTGATTGTACTAAGTTTCACCGAATTCGGATGATCGTTTTAAGAGTTATGGTGGAATACATACAGAAAATATTTCAAAAAATTGTCAATTTAGTTTTAGTAAACATAATACTATAGTTTAGTCTACAAACGCAGTATCTCATAAAACAAAGTAACTTACTCCATGACCATCCCTTAGAGATTTATTATTCGTATTGATAATGGCTGATATACTAATAAATCATTAAACAAAATCAAAACTTAAAACAAGTTATGGCGTTCCCAAACGTCTTCTTCCGCGTTTTTGACAATAATTGTCAAAAACGTGGAATTGAATTATTCACAAACAAGCGTAGTAGTGTAAGTTTTCTTTTCGCTTCAAACAACAATATTATTGAAATTTTATTCCAACTTCTGCATTGGACGAATGCTATTTTCTGCTCGATGCACAACACCTTAATTTAAAAAAAAAATATCTTAATTTTGTTACTTACACTACAGCTTGTTCCAGTGCGTCTTTCCATTCTATACAGCGCCATTACGCAGCCATAGGTAAAACCTCGTGTATATTTTGGAATGCAATTTTTCCACATTTGCGATTACACGATTTTTGCGTAATAGCGGTGTACAGATTGGAAGACGTCAATGAGAAATTTGTATTCCAAACTATACTCGATAAATTACATACCCTTGCGTAATGGGCTTGTGTATAGAACGTAAATACGCTGTTCGAGTGTGCCCACACACCTAATGGTGTATTATAAAAAATTTAATAAAAACAGACCAATTACGTTGTGGTACGGAAACCTCAGTGTGCGAGTCTGAATCGCACTTGGCTGGTTGTTTTTATTTCCCCTATAATTGTTTAAGTTGTCAGTTTGAGGCGCATAATCACTCCAGAAGCGCTTCAGGTAATCAATCTTCCTGTATTTGTCTTAATTATTTATCCGGTATAAGTGGCTGAGTCAGAGGGGCCAAAGCACAGGCTCCCACCTGCCTATATCGCCTCCGAGAAGAAGCTGTGTCAGGTCCAATTTTTCTTGTCTGTATTGTGATTTTTGTATGTATGTGTATTGGGCGAGAGAAATAAAAAACCTTTAATTTAAAATTAAATTCTTGTTAAAAAAAAGGTCAATTATTTTTTATCGAAAACGTTTTAAATGACTGCTCCCTATAAATATTTCTTTCCTTAAAGGCTGTGCCCGCCATCGATTTGACCTCTGAGAGCTCGAGTTCGCCTTAAAATTCCGAAGTCATGTTTTTTATTGTTTCACGAATGCTTTTACCATTCACCCCCTTTCCTCGGTTTCTTTCTCTTAATTTATGGCCGGAAACCGTATTTTTTCCCGAAAATAAAGCCTCTTGAAAGCTAGCGCGCTTTTTATGAGGCATGCATATTTATTCTTTGGGACAATTGTTTTCTATAGAATGGAGGTCGATCGAAACGGATGTGAAAATAGTTCGCACTTTCCGTTCAATTCAGTGTAGCCGACACGACCAATGGCAAGCACTGACGTGGCATCTAGTTCACCAAGGTGTTATGGGCACGGGTGTAATCGGTGATGTAGCCAACCTTGTCCGGTTGCATAACAAAAATATCTTCCCTATATGGTCTGGCGTTAGTATATCTCCCTGTGTGATTATAACTCTAGAACGGCTCAACTGATTTACACAAAATTTTCAGTGATACGATTTTGCATTCCTCCAAATAGTTAAAAGTTAAAGGCTATTATCACGCTATCATAAACAGGGGCTAGGCAGTAGGGATAGAAATGGTCGAAAACATAAGTTTTAAAATAATTTTTAATAAATTTTCAATTTATTATAAATAATCTAATTATACATAAAAAAAAATTCAACTTCCGTAATCTATTTTCAAGAAATAGCTATTAAAATATAAACATCTCCAATACGATTAGATAAAACAGTTAATATTCCAGCATTAAACGAACTAATATTTTGATAATAAATAACTAAACAATAAACAGTTTTGTTGTTAGTCTAACTAAAGTGAACGCGAGTGTAGCCGCGGGCACAGGTAGTCGCTTTCAAGAGTTAAAAATAAATAAAACAGAGATAGAAATACAGAAACACTACTCGCTGAATGTTTATGAATTTCTTGAACCTTGAAATTCTAGGAAGTTGTCCCCTACTATCTACATTGTAAATAGTTTAAAGTTTCAGCAAACTACCTTCATTTTAACCCAAGGCCGCTAGGGTGCTGCCCTGTTTTTATTTCGTTGTTTACTATTATGTAGTAAAAAGCACGGAACATTTGAGTAGCTTAGACGGGAAGAAGAGGCTTGGTCGACTTATTTTATTTTGTATGCGAGGTCGCATGACTGAGTGCAGACGATGGGCCCCAGTAGAAACATGTCTAAGTGAGTTTTTTTTTATATAGAAACTGACACGGCTGGCTACATCATCCATGATGTCAGCTCATAACACCGGGTGAACTAGGCGCCATGTCAGTGCTTCCCTTTATTTCATGTCGGCTATACTGAACTGGACGGAAAACAATATTTACATAGCCGTTTCGCCCGACGTTTCGTTCAGTGCGGTGGTATCAACCCGGGCGGGTAAACCATACCACCTAGTAATGTGGGAACCTTTCGGAACTTAATGTTGAATTCTCATAATGTTGAATTATCAAAATGTTGGATTCTCAAAATGGTGAATCTCAAAATTTTGAATGCTCAAAAAGTTGAATTTAAACAAATCTCAAAATGTTGAATCGAATTTTAAAACAGTTTTAGTGGTGTAGCAACAACATGCGACACATCTAACAAATAAATGAAAAGCTATGTAAAAGTTAATGTATGTTTTATTTAGAGAATTATGAATCTAGCTTAAAAAACTAAATATTTTTTCTTATACGAAAATATCTCCAAAACAAAATATTTTTCTTCTTTTTGGTACAATTATACGGAATTAGCTTAAAACAAAATATTTATTTTTGGTACTTTACGTACCTAGCTTAAGCCTAATAAATATTATTTTACGAAGAAACTTCAAAGGCAAAAGTACCTGTTTTTCCAATTTAGTCAATAGTTTTTCATACTTTTGGTCAAAAATTATATCCCTTAGACTTCAATTTTTTGGGAACGGAAGAAATATACCCCTTTAAATTTTCCTATCAAAATAATATGCTTCTTTTTTTATCGTATGCAATACGAGAAATATATTGGGTTTGTTTGGGAGTCTGGAATTCAATTTGCGATGATACCCTTCACACGAATTAGTAGTCCTGTGGACATCATCTGCACATCTTAACAAATTGTGGTCCATATTCAAAATAATCCAGAAACAAATGCATTTTCAGTGTATTTGGAGCTTTATCTTTAATCACATGCCAGGTGTTTTCCATATGTATTGAAGGCAGTAGCGCAAAATAAGAGCATAAGCGGACGATGTTCCTTTCCGATTTATTGACAAAGTTGTTAGTGGTTTTCTTTTTCTTTTGGGTTATCTCTAATTATTGTTTTCTTTGTTTTTTTTTTTTATGGAAACTGACACGGTTGTCTACATCACCTACAAAATCCGTGATGTCAGCCCATAACACCGGATAAACTTGGTGCCACGTCAGTGATTCCCTTCGGTCGTGCCGGCACACTGAACTGGACGGAAAACACAAACTATTTACATAGCCGTTTTGACCGACCTTTCATTCAGTGCGGTGGTACCAACCCGGGCGGGTTAAACCCTACCACCTAGTAATATAAGAAGGGAGTCATATCCCTTAGTCGTCTTTTACGACGTACACCTTACGACATTCGCCTTCTTCCAAATTGCTTTATTGAAATAATGATATGATAACATCCTGTAATTTTCACTTCACTTCTGTTGTACAGCATTAATCGCCTCAATTAATGCTGTACAACAGATATATATCTGTTGTACAGCATTAATTGCGGCGATTTCGTAATCACATTTGAATAGTTTTATGTTGACTTTGAGTTCATTTTTAATCAGTGAAAACAGCCGTGTATAAGTTCTCTGCGTTTTGTTTGGTAAAAAAGCATATATTACTGGATAAACGTGTAGGTATGCTTTTTTTATCAGAATACACATCAAGGTGTAAAATATATTATTGATAAAAGGGTTTTGGACAAACGCAGAAGTTCCATCGCCATAGTACGAAATACTTTTGACACAACGTAATGTTTTCAACATCTTTTGGGAACAAATTAAAAGTATCTTTTCCACATTTCCGTCTTCAATCACAGTGAACTTTTCTGACAACCCATTTGGTATTCTTACGTCTTCAAGTTTAAAAAAAAATTAATTGTCTCTATCCAAAAACTGTTTTCTTGCTCTGTATAAAGTGGGTCGGACCGACGAATATGTGGGTAAATCACATGCTGGAAAATTAGGATAACATTTTTTAAATTCTGTTACCATATCCTCGAAAATGTCTTGAATTGAATTCAAGTTACCACAAACCTCTTTCTTAATGTTATTCAGGAGCTCCCTTGTTAATAATGAATTATTATTGTCACTTGTTATGCAATATTTATGAACTGTTTTACGTATTATTTTAGTTTTGTCCTTATTCAGAGTGACCGTTGCATTTAAGCAAATAATGTATATTAATCAGTTTTTATCAGAATGTGTGAGAACCACAGAGGAAGGAAAAAACTGGCATTTCAGTCGAATGACATCAGTAACTGTTATTGTGATTTTCCATTTCAAGTTGCCAGTATCAGCTAGATAGGTACGTAGTAATGCAAAGAGGTTTTAAGTACTCGTTTTTACAAATGAAAGGCAAAATGTAGGATGCGGTTTTATATTACTATTATGGAACTACGAGTGTGATCATCTGTTTGGTTTATGTAAAATACTCCAGGACAAATATCTTATCTTTCTTGTATAAAATCCTGATGAAATCCACTATAACTGATAAGAGTGACCCATCCCAAATTTATTTCGCAATTTAATTATTTTGGGAATTCAACATTTCCAGATTTACGGTTCAACTTATTGAGAATTCAACATTTTGAGATTCAACATTTTGAGAATCCAACATTTTGAGAATTCAACATTATGAGAATTCAACATTAATTTCCGGAAGGGAAGGGAAGGGACCTACAGTTTTACGTGGAATCCGAACCACGGTCAACATGCAACGGTCGAGCAGCGGTCACCCATCCAAAAAACTGACCGCGCTCAGTGTTGCTTAACAACAGTCGACCGACCACACTACTGAGCTAGCGAGGCTGACAATAGTACACTATATTAATAATAATTTACAAGTACACTAATTTTTAATTTTATCGCACTACGTATCGATACTACGGACTAAAAATATTTGCTAAATAAAATATCAATACTAATAATAATAAATCTGTAAGGGATGGTCATGGAGTAAGTTACTTTATTTTATGAGATACTGTGTTTGTAGACTTTATGTACGATACTAAAACTATATTAACGATTTTTATTAGAAATCTTTTCTGTATGTATGTATGTATGTTCCTCCAGAACTCTTAAACCGATCATCCGAATTCGAGGAAACTTAGTACAAGCACATTAAGCTATACGTGACACAGGATAGGCTAAATAAAATTTAGTTCCGGTTACGCTAAGATGTGGCTCTCATTCAAACCGAATTGTTCCGCGCGCCGAAATTAAGTTACGGTAGCGGGCTTACTTACTTTCTTATTTTTTCTTATTTTTTAATACGAATTTCACGCGAGCGAAGCCGCAGGCAAAAGCTAGTATATAAATAAGCCACGAGACTATATACATAAGCGATGACACTGATTAGATTTTCACGAGCCCTAATGCAATTATAGCATGGGGTGCTCAACCATTGACAATTTTTTTTATTGAAAGCGCGACATGTGACACCGAGCCACCAATAAACCCATAGGGTGTCTAACGACGCTCATGGACATTCGGTCGTATGCGGGGGTTGCGAATGCCATGCCGGTCTGACAGGTGCCCATTCATACCCCTCTTGAAGGACGTTTAATGTGTTTTTGTGAAATATTATGTTTTTTTTTGTTTACTTAGAGAAATATTATGTTTAATTTATAACTGTTAAATTTGTTTTTTATTCTTAACTTATGTAATATTTTTTCGGTTTCTATTTACCGTGCGTATTTCTAGGCTTGTCATTTGGTGTTCCGTGAGTCGATTTTCATATGTATTTATTTTTATTATTTTATATTGTATAAAAAAACCTAAATGTCGTCGTGGTTTCAGTACAAGTTCAATACGGCCGTTTCATGGCCGTTCCAGCCAATACTACCGTTTCATGGCCGTTCCAGCCTATTCTTACAAATACCTATTTCAGAGCTATGTTTTCAGTTTTATGGGATCATATATTTGCCTACACAATTCGATTTCCATGGGTTTTATTGCACGTTGACACGCATTGGGTTTCGAGTATTTTCACCTCGGTGGCCTTTCTTGATTAGAAACTTGTTGTTCGTGATTATTTTGTATTTTTCGAAGACGTAAAACGTCGTTTCGGCCTATAGCATTGCGAAACAGGGATGACGTTATTATTATAAATTGTAGACATACGTTATTGACAAGAGTGAGAAAAAATTAAAATGGAAAGTAAACATTTTCTATTTTTAGGGTTTACGAAACTTTATTTTAACATTGAAAATGTCTTTTCGATCGCTTCAGTATAGTCCCCGATTTCCAGCGATAGTTCAAATTCGCCCTGG
This sequence comes from Nematopogon swammerdamellus, assembly GCA_946902875.1. NCBI lineage: Eukaryota > Metazoa > Arthropoda > Insecta > Lepidoptera > Adelidae > Nematopogon > Nematopogon swammerdamellus. Next base: position 6,652,553 of record OX336358.1, on the reverse strand, counting down.
TGTCGTGAGTTTTAATTCTACGTGAAAATCGCAAAAAACCCGCTTAAAATAGCCGTTTTTAGAGGGTTTAAAAAAGAGCAATTTTAAATATATTTCTAAATATATATTTTAAGGTTTTATATTTTTATATTGTAGATTGATTGGGAGTTATGATTTTTTTTTATTTTCCATTACGCGAGTTACGAATCGTCTTAATACATTTTTTTTTATAAATTTAAAATGCATAGTTTAAAAGATATTAACGAAATTAAAAGGGTCGCTTCTCTCCCTAAAACATGTTTGAGGGAGGCGATGGCTGGCCCTGGCGTGATGCTCGTGAAATTGGTAATATTGTATATTTTATATGTTAGGCGTATATTTTTAAAAGGAACTATTTTATATGTCATCATGAACTGTTACATTTGTCGCAGATTTATATTTTTCATTATTGGTCCTTTTGGTCTTTGAGATTTTTACTATCTCGTATTATCACAGGTATAAACTTAAGATGCTACAAACATGTTGACTCGAGATTCTGACTGCATATGAATTTTGAATTTTGACATGGTACAACCTGTACCTTAACTAAATATTAATTTGACTAATTGATACATTAAGTATCAAATTTATTTAGCACGCATACTAAAATATTAATTTGACTAATTGATACATTAAGTATAATTTTATTTTTTTGCCATTGTACTACAACGTGGTATGAATATTTCTTTTTGACATGACTGGATACAATATGTATCAACAATTTCTGACAAAGGCTCTATACACCTGATTGTATTTATACTTTTACTTTTGATTTTATGTGGTCAGAATTATCAAACTTAAATTATAGTTATTCTAGCTCTCAAACTGTATCTTAACACTGTAAGCGGTGTCTATTGTGTAGCTAGTCACAACGTATTGTAATTGAAGACGTTAAAAAAAGAACCCTGCGAAATTTCTTGGCGGCTCTTCAAAGCACTGAGTCCGAAATTTAGGCTGACCGTGGTTCGGATCGTAAAACTGTAGGTCCTTTCCCTAATTACCTTACTAAGTTTTTACAGTGCGGTGGCACCAACGCGGGCGTTGGTGCCACCGCACTGAATGAAAGGTCGGTCGAAATGGCTATGTAAATAAGTCGAGTTTTCCGATCGCGATCGACTGTTTGGGCGCCACTGCATATTATGTAGAAATATGTCAAAATTAACACTTTATGAGCGTCTCTGAAACGTCAGGTGTACAATGTGTACGTCAGAACAGTGGTGTATGAGGATTCGTTGGTTCTGTCTACTCTTTGGGAGATAGGCGTTGCTTTAAGTTATTTTTTCTTTTTGTATGTATATGTATTCTTAAACCAATTTATACAAATTAGGCTCAATAGGCGAGCTTGATGCCGTGAGGTCTTCTATTCTAAATAACCTTTGGGATTTGGGAGAATATGCAGGCGAACAATAATAGTTAGTGGGAATGCATTATGCAATAAAGCAATTATGATAAACTACAAACAGTGGTATTAATCATGTATTGTTGTTCAACACCATCAACTGAAGGACAAGGAGAGAGAGAGAGAAGAGGGTAGTTTGAAAATTAAGCTGTGTACTGGACTCAGTACTTCTTTTTTTATGGATAGCGCGACATGTGGCATCGTTTCACTTACAAGTAGGTGTCTAACGATCCCCCATGAACATTCTGTGATACACGGGGATTGCGAATGCCATGCCGGCCTGACAGGAGTCTTTTCACGCCCATTTAACCTAGGCTGTACTTGGGAGGAAATAGACGGGCAGGGAGTGCGTTCCACATTTTCACGGTTCTGTGAATAAAAGACCTACAGAACCGGTTGGTCGTCGGTATCCTATCCTCGGTAGGTTGATTGAATAGGGGTGCATCCCCTGCCCAGTACGCGTAGTGCGGAGGTGGAATGGGAACGGCGGAATCGCGTTAAAAAGCTTATCCAAACACTCCCCATGAAATAGACGATAGAATACACTTGAGCCGAGTTCCCTACGGAGTTGCAGTTGTTCTAAGTCACAGGACACCGCAGGGCCACCGACCAGTCGCACGGCACGACGCTGCTGGATTGAGTCTAGCGGCGCAAGCTGGTACTGCAACGCCTATGATTGTCTGGAATGATGTATGGGCTGTGGAGGTCCATTGTATGGTATGATCCGTGCATTGACAGGCGGCGGCAGTGGTGACGATATGTGCTGCGCCAACGAATCGGACACAATACATGCGTTGATCGACCACAGCACTAGATACGTGACCCCTAACCTAAGCATATGACAAAAACGGGCCACATTTATTTACACACGATAGTAAGTCAATCAAAATCAACTTCTTTGTAATAAACTTACACTAATTTAACAACTCAATCTAATTAAATATCAAAATTTACAATGTCGCTGTGCAACAGATGTTGTTAATATAAATAAATAGACAGAGTCGTCAGATTCTTAAGTATTCACCTTTATCGAGGCCCCAGCCACAACAACTACGGCGGAGGCGACGTCCACCATCGGTCAGCTTGGGGTCATCGGGACCTCGCGTCCCGTCTAGTGCCCCCGCTACCCGTGGTGCAGTGCGCCCATGAGGCGACGCGCGCGCGATGAAGAAGACGTTAAGAGAGCAGCGTGACGACGTCGCCGTGCAGTCCGGCGGATACGGAGCTCTCCGAGATGGAGGTGGTGGTGGCCTACGTGTCTAGTACCACCACCTATCGCTCGTAGCTTGCCTCGCGTCGTCTCGGAGAGCTCCGTAGCCACGGCCTGCACCCGCCGGCGCGCTTGGAGACTTGTCTCCCGCCGCCGGCATTACCGTTTTTATTTTATTTAATTTTGTATTAATTTTGAATATTTTTATAACTTTTAGTAGGTGTAACATATGTAAAATTAATATAAATTAAATTTAAAAACGTGAAATAAAGAACATAATAAAAATATATGTGCGAAATGGTCATAGAGTAAGTTACATTGTTCTATGAAATACTGCGTTTGTAATTAGACTCTATGGATGATACTGAAACTAAATTGACGATTATTAGAAATATTTTCTGTATGTTTCTCCATAACTCTCAAACCGATCATTCGAATACGATTAAACTTAGTACAAGCACATTTAAATGAACGTGATACAGGATAGGATAGAATTATGTTAAGTTCCGGTTACGCTAAGATGTAGCTCTCATACAAAACGCACCGAAATAAAGGTAACGCTGGAACGTAGCTCGACCTTATTTCTTATTACTTACTTACTTTCTTCTTCTTTAATACGAATTTCACGCGAGCGAAGCCGCGGGCAAAAGCTAGTGCTGTAAATAATATTGTACTTGTGAGCGGTAGTATGGTTTAAATTATTTGTATAAGTATAAAATACATGTTTTGTTTTTTTTATTTTTTTTTTATTGATACTGACACGGATGGCTACATCACCTACAACATCCGTGATGTCAGGCCATAACACCGGATGAACTTGGTGCCACGCCAGTGCCTCCCTTCGGTCGTGCCGGCTACTGTACTGGACGGAAAACACAAACTATTTACATAGCCGTTTCGACCGACCTTTCATTGAGTGCGGTGGTACCGATCCGGGCGGGTTAAACCCTACCACCTAGTAATATAAGAAGGGAGTCATATCCCTTAGTCGCCTTTTACGACATACACGGGGAGAGATGCAGTGGGGCTATTCTTTTAAAGTACTGGCCCCACACGGTACATATGAGGAACTAATCAAAAATTGCAACGTACGAAATTTGTCAGTTCTTTATCGCATTTAAATAGAACTGGCGGAATTCTAAACGTATCCAAGATTAGGTAAACTGCACATATGGATAAAATACATTAAAAATAAATAAAGACACAGCAGGCTCCTGTCAGGCCGGCATGACATTCGCAATCCCCGTGCATCACAGAATGTCCATGGGCATCGTTAGACACCTACTTGTAGGTGTAACGATGCCACATGTCGCGCTATCGATAAAAAAAAAACATGGATATGGATGCGTCTTCTTGCAAGAATGAGAGACAATAATGCTAAGTATGTCATGTGTGAGCGAGATAATCGTACGTTGCCTGAGTGAATACAAGACGAGGCGTCCCATTTTATGCGTACTAATATTTTAACGCCGCTATAGCATATCTAGTGATGTGGTTGATCGTTGAGTACAAGTGGGTTTCGCCGGGTGACCAATGCAATTGTCGCGGTTCTGTGTTCGGACAATACTTTATTTTTATGTCTGTTTGCACTTCGCACTTCCGAAACGGTGATTCTGTTTACTCGTCGAGGTCACATAGGAGCGTCATGGACGAGTGAGTCCATTCTCTTGCACTAAATGATACATTCCAAAGGAGTGGAAACTTTTTTTTTGTTTTAAAACAATTGCTTTAAAATATTCGTGATCACCACGAAGGAAAATATGTATTTTTAAACGTGTGTTCCGCCTCCTGACAAATAACGAGCCTCACCTACCCTTACAAATTCTGTTGGCCTCGGTAGCTCAGTGGTGCGGTCGGTCGACTGTTGTTAAGTACACCTGGGCGCGGTCAGTACTGGGATGGGCAATCGCTCGACCGTTGGGAGGCCGACCGTGATTTGGATTCCACGTAAAAATATAGGTCCCATTCCCTTACCTTACTAGGTGGTAGGGTTTATCTCGCCCGGATTGGTACCACCGCACTGAATGAATACTCTTGGCGGGAGGGCGCTACAAGTTTCAAGTATTTTCTCGTATATATGAGGCGAACTCGATGCAGAATTAAATTTCTTCCGGCCAACCTGGTTGCAAATGTTTTCCTTCACTATTCAGTCTCTATAGAGGAAATGTGATGATACTTAGCCTAAAAGCTTCCTGACATATGCTAGACTTCATACCTAAAAAATGATATGAAAATAGGTTAACCCTGCAGCGGTCGCACGCGGAATGTCATTCCGCACATTTAGATTTTACGTAATATCTCTTTTATTTTCGTGGTCATGGCGCCCGCGCTTCTGTTACCTTCCTCCTTCGGGGTGATGTTTGAAACAGTCTAGTCAGTCTCACGCCAGTGTTACCCAGGGAGGCAGCCGAGCTGCTTGCGGAATCTCATTCCGCGCGCGACCCTTTGTGTTTTGGCCTGCGGAACGTAGTTCCGCGCGCGTGTCTTATGTTATTCAAAAGCGAAGCAATATTCATGCATAAAACTATCACTATTTCTTTAGTAAGGAAATCCTATACACGCATGTTAATTTGTCTTGAACATGCCAACTCAATGAACTGACCAGACTTCAAGAGCAAGGTGATAAAATATATAAGTAAAATTTTATACCTGTTCTGTTTCCGTAAGCTCTTACGAGCATTTTCCAGAAACTTTTCCATTCCTGATTTGTTTCTAAATGTATTACAAAAAATAGCCTTCTATTTTCTAAATAGGAAACTGAGGTAGATATACCGATACTAAGTCCTAATTGGCTCTCTAGATATAATGAAAATAGTTTGGTATAAGCACAAATTTGGCTCCTTCGTAGTACAACATAATTTTTTTTTGTTATCGCTAAAATATTCTATTTCTATATTTTGTAGTTAGTTGAGTAGGAATAACATTACATTTAGAAACATGAATCTGATAGAATATATTGACTGATTTAATTTTATTGATCGCAGGAAATTAACTTAGAATTGGTGTTTTTTTTTCAAGTTATCGTAGTTCATACACCAGAGTACATATTAATGATTATTTTATGTTAAATAATAGGTAAATAAATACTCTTTATGATGAATTATGGTGTAGTCTATTAAACCCCAAATTTAAAATAATAAATAACATAAACTAACAGAAAACGCGGTTGCGGAACGTCTTTCCGTGTGCGACCGTTGTTGTGATTTTTTAGGGCGCGACCGCTGCAGGGTTAAAAAGTTTTCAATGTAGCCCGTTGTATTCGTAGAAATTAAGAATAGTAACACTTTCGTTTGACACATTTGACACCACAACCTTGCTTCTATTTATTTTATTTCTCGAAGGAAAGAACTTTCACTAATCACTAAACGCAGAAAGGGCACATCAGCACGTTTTTGCGATATTCAATTTTTGATGGGATTATAATCTTTGTATGTAAATACACCTTCTGTGTAAAAACGGCACACCTGGGACTGCTCTAGCCATCTTTGTATGCGGCGTGAAATTTTAGTTTAGCGCAGAAAGGGCACATCGGAGCCGAATATGTGCCCTTTTTATGGCAAAAAGATAAAAAAAAATCAAGTTACACTACCCTATTCGTGGACATTCGTACTTACCGTGCGACAGAAGTTTCGGCGTGATTGTTAAAATTGTTTCTATTGATAAAAATAACCCTTTTTTTGGTCGAATTAAATATGTAAGTTCAAAATGGTATGGCAAATGCAATTAATTGCAAAAAGGGCACATTTTTTTATAATTTTTTATATCGTTATCTGTATCATTATTCATATTGGTTTACACATCATTCGATTTGTCTATTTAAAGGCTACCCCTCTAATTTTTTTCAGATTTTTTGTAAATAAAGAGGTCAAATTGTTCCGTTTTTTTGCTCTACTGTAAAATTTTGAAAAGTGCTGATGTGCCCTTTCTGCATTTAGTGATTCAGTTATGTACGAGGAGAGATTATGTAATTCAATATAGTGTCTAACTAAAGAAATAACGTCAAAGAAACAGTTTTGTCTAGTGAAAATATTTTAGAAGCATTCTCGAATGCCCCAACTTACTACTCGGTCGATTTTAAAATTTATGCACCTGTCATAAAAACACTAATTGCGCGGCAGTGATGAGCTGCTTTAGTTCTCCATTTATAAATAGGTTTCTAGGATACGTCAACACCTTTCAATAGTGACCAAGTTGTACGGGCTAACTATAACTTGTGTCTTGTTACAAAACTCAAGATTCACGGAGCTATCTATAACGTCTCGTGTGTGAGTCAGGGTCACAGAAGTCAGTGAAGACAGTATATTTAATTTTCATTTTTTCTTTTAAAATTATAGGTAAGTATTCATTAAGGGCGACAGGTGAGCCACCTCCCACCTTGGTCGGTCCTTCCACTGAGTCATGCAGCTGGTGGGTGTTCGTGCCTTATACTTTGCTAAACGTGGTGGTCGGTGTTGTGCTGTAATTTAGAAGAGTAATTGCTAGAAGGATAAAAACAATGATTTCCAGTTCGACAGACACCGAAGACGAAGTACGTAGATACTAACGTAGTACGAGTACTAATAATAAATGTTCATGAAACTTAATTTACAACCCTTAAAATTAGAATTCAAAATGTAATTATCGAGGGCTAGGAATAAGTTGTTACAGTCACTTCAGCGAGCTAGAGGAAGTCGCGAGGAAATGAAATTAGATAATTTTGTTAAATGAATTACGAGAAATTAATTTTGCTAATTTGTTAAATTACGAAGAAACTTGATAATTTTGTAAGAGTCTCCATTATTTTTGACGTAGGATACGCCATAGATTTCGGCTCATAAGAAAGCGCCTATAGCCTCTTTGAGATATGGCGTACTTTGAGAATTGAGATGCGAGAAACGGAAATACCGTATTTATTTATTTATTTATTAGGAAACTTAACAGCTAACTTAAGGTCTATTACATAGATATAAAGAAAAAAATTATAAGGCCTTCTAATTGGCCTTATAATTTTTTTAAATGATTTTAAATTTTTAAGTTTGACGATTTACAAAATACAATATATACATAAACGTCGTGCTAAGCAAAATAAGAAGAGAAAAAAAGAACTAGTAAACAAAAATAACAGAAAAAATACAACTAAACAAACAATATATAGTATAAATTAAATTATCGTAAAAGGCGACTAAGGGATAAAGGGATAAATTTAAATTATCGTAAAAGGCGACTAATGGATAAAGGGATAAAGTTAAATTATCGTAAAAGGCGCCTAAGGGTTAAAGGGATAAAGTTAAATTATCGTAAAAGGCGACTAAGGGATAAAGGGATAAAGTTAAATTATCGTAAAAGGCGATAAGATGCCGCGCTAAAGGGTGACAGGGTAGCCACCTCTCATCTTGGCACGGACTTTCCTCCGAGTTATGCAGCAAGTGGGTCTTCGTACCTTACTTGATGCTTGATAGTTATCTTGTCTGAATACTCTGCGAAACGTGGTGGTCGGTGTTGTGCTGTAATTTACCAGAGTCCTTGCAGCACAACACCGATTACCCTGCTTACCCAGAATGTTGGGATACAGCGTCTGGTATGAATGTATGTGTGTAGTTAAATTATGGCATAATAGACGGCTCAGACGGCAGCGGAGGCGGGATGACATTCTCGTTTATTTCTCTGACACTTAGCAGGAACGCCTCGGCTAACGCCTGGGGTTTAGCTACTGACACAATCCCGGCATTTAATTTTTAGGTTTCCGTACCCCGCACGGAAGGCTATTACTAAGCCTAGAACGTCTGTCTGTCTGTCTGTCCGTTCATCCGTTCGTCCGTCCGTCCGATGGCTGTATCTTTGGAACCGTAATAGCTAGCCGATTGAAACTGAATTAAAAAAATGAAAAAGTGAAAAATTAAGGTGAATTAATTTTCATACAAGAAACGTATGTATTTTTTCAACGTTTTTTTGTGGTGCGGAAAACTCGGTGCGCGAGTCCGAATCGCACTTGGCCGGTTTTTTTATCAACGACACGGTTGCCGTATAAACAAGCTATCAAACATTTAAAAATCCATTCGAATGCATTCAGTAGTTTTGAAGGAGAACGCGAAACTAAAGTCTCATTTATAATAACTAATTTTTAAATGTAATTTTAATCAAATTAATAATAACTAACGCGCATATTAAAAAGCTATCTCTACAACTCATACCTAATTATGTTTAAACTTTTTTATAGAAACATAGCAGGCACTAACTTCCGAATGGTCCATAACGTATAATATCTTCATTCCTCGATGCAGGCGAGAACATTAAAACAACAAACACACATAAAGTACGCAATAAAAACAACATAAACTCACACGTAACAGTTTGCAAGATAATGACTTAGCTACCGACTCAACTATCAGCATTAATATCTTCTAGTACCGCGACAAGCGTCCACTTTAATTGAGAAAAAAATCAGTCGAAAATTAAATTTATGATAAAGTATAAAAGTAACGTGTGGGGCCGATACTTAAAAAGAATAGAATAGTCCCACTGCATCTCAAAATCAAATCAAATCAAATAAAATCCATTTATTAGCACACATTATCAAAAAATTAAAATCGTGATCTTGAGGCATCGTCATTATGCATAAAAATTCTTAAATAATAAATAATATATCGTCCCTCCCATGCTAAAACGACGAATGTGCAATTTTGGCGAAAATGACCTTTTGATGTAGTTTCATTAAGTTTTATCAAATCTTTGCAATGCCAAAGTCACGAATCTCTAAATTATCCAGATACTCAGAGATATTTTGTTGTGAAATAATAACGAATGTGACTTTTTTCGATGTTACCGTGCCAAACACACTAATGTTTATTATTCGTGAAATAATTTCTAAGATAATTTAGAAGTCCTTGCATTTTAGCCATGCCATAGTCACGAATTTGTAACATTGGTTAATTTAGCACTGACAATAAAAGGCAAATATCTCAGAATGACCTTTTTGCACATTCGTCGTTTTGGCATGGGAGGGACGATATACTTTGTAACAATAATTTTAAACTATATAATAATACTAGCTGAGCCCGCGGCTCCGCTCGCGTGAAATTCGTATTTCAAAGAAGACAGTAAGTAACTGAGGGCCAGGCCGAAGGCCGAGCTGCGTTCAGGAAGACTATAAACCTTCTCGAAGAAAGTAAGTAACAAAGGGCGAGGCCGAAGGCCGAGCTGCGTTCAGGAAGACGATAAACCTTATCTAAGAAAGTAAGTAACTGAGGGCGAGGCCGAAGGCCGAGCTGTGTTCAGGAAGACTATAAACCTTCTCGAAGAAAGTAAGTAACTAAGGGCGAGGCCGAAGGCCGAGCTGCGTTCAGGAAGACTATAAACCTTCTCGAAGAAAGTAAGTAACTAAGGGCGAGGCCGAAGGCCGAGCTGCGTTCAGGAAGACTATAAACCTTCTCGAAGAAAGTAAGTAACTAAGGGCGAGGCCGAAGGCCGAGCTGCGTTCAGGAAGACGATAAACCTTATCTAAGAAAGTAAGTAATTAAGGGCGAGGCCGAAGGCCGAGCTGCGTTCAGGAAAACTATAAACCTTCCCGAAGAAAGTAAGTAACAAAGAGTGAGGCCGAAGGCCGAGCTTCGTTCAAGAAGACCATAAACCTTCTTGAAGAAAGTAAGTAACAAAGGGCGAGGCCGAAGGCCGAGCTGCGTTCAGGAAGACGATAAACCTTATCTAAGAAAGTAAGTAACTGAGGGCGAGGCCGAAGGCCGAGCTGTGTTCAGGAAGACGATAAACCATCTATAAGAAAGAAAGTAATTAAGGGCGAGGCCGAAGCCGAGCTGCGTTCAGGAAGAGGATAAACTTTTTCGATGAAAGTAAGTAACAAAGAGCGAGGCTGAAGGCCGAGCTGCGTTTAGGAAGACTATAAACCTTCTCGAAGAAAGTAAGTAACTGAGGGCGAGGCCGAAGGCCGACCTCCGTTTAGGAAGAGGATAAACCATGGGTCAGGCCGAAGGCCGAGCTGCGTTAAGGAAGAGGATTAACCTTCTTGATGAAAGTAAGTAACTATGGGCGAGGCCGAAGACCGAGCTGTATTCTGGAAGACGATAAACCTTCTCGATTTCTCGATGAAAGTAATGGCGTTTAGATAAACGATAAAACTTCTTAAATAAAGTAAGTAACTAACGGCGAGGCTTCAGGCTAAGCTGCATTCTGGAATACAATAAACCTCCACGAAGAAAGTAAGTAACTAAGGGCGAGGCCACCGTCACACCCATCCCCCCTCCCCCCCCCCCCCCCCCCCATTTATTTGTTTTGAGTAGCTATAATTATGATTTTCCTTTAAAAAAACCGATATTCCAATACAATCTTTAACACTCCGTTTCCGTTTCTCCCTCTCCCTCTTCTCTCCCTCTCCCTCTCCCTCTCCCTCTCCCTCTCCCTCTCCCTCTCCCTCTCCCTCTCCCTCTCCCTCTCCCTCTCCCTCTCCCTCTCCCTCTCCCTCTCCCTCTCCCTCTCCCTCTCCCTCTCCCTCTCCCTCTCCCTCTCCCTCTCCCTCTCCCTCTCCCTCTCCCTCTCCCTCTCCCTCTCCCTCTCCCTCACCCTATCCCTCTCCCTCTCCCTCTCCCTCTCCCTCTCCCTCTCCCTCCATCTCCCTGCCTCTCCCTGCCTCTCCCTCCCTTCCGTTGAGTCTGGCCATCATCGATACTTGGAGTAAATATGGCAACCCCAAAGATGGTAAACAGACAGACATACAGACATACATACAGACAGAAAGCAGACGTTGGATTTTATTAAAGGTAAGGAAGAAAGGAAAGGATAAGGATAAGGGGGATTCCATCGCTCTGCCTCCCCTCCCGCCCCTCCCTCACCCCCCCTCCCTATATGCCTCTACTTACCCCCTCCCCCCCCCCCCCCCCCCCCCTCCCCCTTCAGGATATTGTAATGTCATCGGTTCTTACTCGGGTGAATGATTCCGTGTCCGTTACATACAAATATTGCCAAGTGCTCTCATATTTCACTTTACTGCTACCCTCATAAGCCATTTAGCGTGATAGTAAGTAGCCTATAGTTGATGGGAAGAATCAAGCTATCCGTAGAATTTTGTTTTATTAAAATCGGTTCAGTGGTTCTCGAGTTATAAGCGGACAGACAGACACTCAGACATTCAGACATTCAGACATTCAGACATTCAGACACTCAGACAGAAAGCAGACGTTGGACTTTATTATAGGTAAGGATAAGGATTGAAATAATAATATAATATAATATAATAATAATGAATAATAATACCTCTCCCCGTGCATGTCGGAAAAGGCGACAAAGAGATGAGGTCAAGATGTCGTGCTAAAAGGCGGCAGGATAGCCACTTGTCACATTGGAACAGTTCCAGCGGGTGCGGGCGGGTCTTCGTGCCTTACTTGTTGCTTGATATCCGAATACTTTGCTAAACGTGGTGGTCGGTGTTGTGCTGTAATTTAGAAGACCGATTACTCTGCCTACCCCGATTGTCGGGATACAGCGCTGTGGTGAAAAACACAAACTATTTACGTAGCTGTTTCGACCGACCTTTCATTCAGTGCGGTGGTGGCACCAAACCGGGCGGGTTGAACCCTACCACCTAGTAATATAAGAAGGGAGTCATATCCCTTAGTCGCCCTTTACGACATACACGAGGAGAGATGCAGTGGGGCTATTCTTTTAAAGTACCGGCCCCACATGGTTCTCGACTTATAATAAGCGAACATAGACTCGACGACGGCGACGACGTTACATAATTAGCGCTTTATTAGTGCGGATTAATTAAAGGTGACTTGACGTGTATTCAAGGTGACACAGAGATAATAACGAAGCGGAAATTATTATACAATATTTATTATAACACGAAACTAGAGATTATATGAGCTGAATTAATCAAAATCATACGTACCTGCCTTTCCTTTTAATGCTGATACAATAAAGTACATTTTTAGAAAGTCTTTAAGTTTCTAGTGAGATATTTTTTTTTATTAATTAAAAAGACGATTTTTTTCATCAACGCAAACTATGATAATAAATGGTATTTCCTAAACTTGTCAGCTTCGGTAGCTCAGTGGTGCTGTGCAGTCGGTCGACTGTCGGTCGTGATCGTAAGCACACCTGGTTACGGTCAGTACCTACTTGTATGGGCGACCGCTCGACCGTTGGAGGCTGACCGTGGTTCGGATTCCACGTAAAAATGTGGGTCCCTTCCCTTCTTACCTTACTAGGTGGTAGGGTTCGTACGATATGAAAGGTCGGTTGAAACGGCTATGTAAACAGTTCGTGTTTTGTGTCCAGTTCAGTATAGCCGGCACGGCCGAAGGGAAGCACTGACATGGCGCCTAGTTCAATAAGATGGCTACATCACGGATGTAGTAGGCGATGTAGCCAACCGTGTCAGTTTCCATAACATAAAAAGTAAAAAAAAACATATGTAATTAGTTATATTATTTTTAGATTTGTATTCTTTAATATTATTAAAATTCACGACAGGTTTAATATTTAAATAATCTAATTTTTTACAAAAGTTTATTTATAGTATAATTTATGGACGGTTACTGCATATTCTTGTCCTGGCTTTGAGGGTGGAGAATAAATTATTACTTTCTTAATGTCTTTTTAAGTAATCAAAAGATACGGCTATTTATCACCAACCACCCACAATACCTTCAGGGTACTTAATTCTCCTTCACCTCGAATCATGAAATTTGGCAAGAAGCAAGGTCTCACAGCAAAAGTAAAGGAAAAAAAAAAAACTGAAAATAGTTAATTTGTAGTTATATCACATAAACAAATTTTGGTTTTTGTTTTTGCGCTATCGTAAAAACGATAATACATACAAGCGTCAAACTTGGTGTGATTATAGTGAAAACTCTAAAGAAAACAACAAATAGTAAAAACGGGCCAATTACGTGGTGGTACGGTTTTTTATATTGGACTGTATGAGGCCGCAAAACCACGGAACATTATCCACATTTTATCCATCAACTGAAACTGTTTTTATTATTCAACTGTAAGCCGTCGTGAAGCGAGGGTTCTCGCGGATTTTCAAATACAGAGCGTTCTCATTCACGGGGGCGTGTCCATAAATTACGTGAGACGTTTTTGGCGAATTTTCGACCCCCTCCCCGCCTTTGGTGAGATATGGTGAGATATGGCGAAACCCCCTCCCCCCAATATCTTACGTGAGATTTTGTATGTACCCGTTTCCACTTTAGGAATGTAACATTATATACATGGTTCGTCATGCCATCAAAATAACAAGATTTATAGTCATGTAGATAAATCAGGAAGAATGTCTACCAATTTACTGTATTTCCAATTAATAAAAAAATTACGTGAGATTTGTCAAAAACCCCCTTCTCCCCGACGTGATATTTTGTGAGGTTCTTCCTGTTTTTTCTGGAGTTTACCTCATATATACATACAGATAGTTCCCTTTTATTATAAGAAGTAGATATAGAGATTTCTCGACTTTATACACGGTCGTCTCCGAAAGCCAAAACTACGGTAATTTAAAAGCGTACCTACTATATTAGTCAGCCGTTTCGACCGACCTCGTTTCAGCGCGGTGTTACCACTCCGAACGGGATAAGTCCCTGTCAACCCGTATTCACTCGTACTCCTCTTTCAAGGCGCCGCTTTCACTGGTTGGAGTAGGATGCAATACAATTGAAGAATTAGGTTTTTATTTGTTTATTCTAAAACTACGGATCGAAACAATAAAGTTAAACGCTACGGATTTACATATATGTATGTATATTCAACAAATAAAATAAATTTTTTCCAAAGCCTTGATTTGGTCACGTTGCTTTAAATACGATTTTATAACTAAATTCAGAGGCATGCTCATGATTTTTTTCTATCGAGCGAAGTTAATCAAATCCTGTTTTCAAAAAGTTATCGATCTGCGTTGATAGATGAAGTAGGTATTACCTACATACTGGTCTGGCCAAGGAGAGGAGGATAGAGGACGCACCTGGTTCCTTCATGCGCCGGCGACTTTGAGCGTCGCTTCCTCGCTCACCCTGGTGTCCATTTACGTTTGTGGAAGGATGACGCAGACTGGCTCCAGCGACGCACCCAGCTGTGTGTCCAGGCCTGGACGTGCGGTTGGTGCGACGGTCTTGTTTCCTATCGTTTGACGGCTTCCCTAGTGCGTTACTGGCTAGACACTCCTGCACCGTTGCACACGCGGACTTTCTGCTGTCCTCTCGACCGGCGTATATGCGTACACGGGAGCTCACGGCGACAATGGCGTTGATGCGATGCAAGGCGCGCGGTAGCGTAATTTGTTGGTGCTTACTTGTGTAAGGAAGGAAGTGAAGTGGGAGGAAAAAATCGGTATGGAGAAAACTAATTTTAACGTAGGTAGAAAGAAAAGAATCTGGTCAGTCTGTCAGTTGGCGCGGAAATTCAAATGCCTACATGATACATTATTTTATTGTCTGTGTTTGGATTGACCACATACCTACATTAAAACTGAATCTGTCAGGTGAGTAATATTGGTGGTAAACTTCTTGAAATTCGAGTCAGACGCAGCCTCACGTCACCTTAAACCTGACCTACATGGGAAGGAACGATTACCTATGTATATAATGCTGAATCTGAAACATGGAAAAACTATTTTTATATGAAAGACTAAGATGTGCTCGCGGCTCCGCTCGCGGTAAAGTCAACGTAACAGCAAATCGGGTTTCAGTCGGAAATAATGGAATTTTCCCCGACTGCGTTCACTTTCGGCCCCACTGCTCAGCTCAACATTTAAATCGACTAATCTTCTTACTGTATAATTATTACTGAATATTTATTCGTTCGTTCGTGCGTTTTTTATGCGTTCGTAAACCGTCCATCCAATTACGATGAAACATCGGTGGGTTATAGTGCGCGTGTCCACGAAGGTTTCGGAAAAAAATTAATTCACGCGAGCGGAGCCGCGTGCAAAAGCTAGTTATATTAGATTATATTTAATTATAGCCTATAAACTGTGGAGATATGTCGTATTACGTAGGTAAATACACTGAGTAAATAAGTTGAGCCGTACGGCAGAAGTTGGATTGGATCTGCTGGATGGGTCGTGCGTTGCGTTTCGCATCGTTTGGCTCCTATGGGCTCCTGGAGCGGGAGCACAAATGCGTCGATAAGCCTATATCGATCGATAAACATCTATTTGCTTCGTTCGATGAAGTAGAATAGAAGAAGACGAATAGATGTTTATCGATCGATATAGGCTTATCGACGCATTTGTGCTCCCGCTGCTGGTACTTTTCATGTGAGCAGTTATCTCCGCAGTCATTTAGTTTTGTTATGTAAGTGGGTAGAAGAAATTATAAGCAATGTAGAAAATTATGCCAGCAAATATTGAAGGTGTTCGCCCGTCATTGGGTCCACACTATATCTCTAAACACGTTGTAGATAGACATACTTGAATGTAAATGAGTCCGACCTGTTGGTGAAATAAATAAATAAATAAATAAATAATAATTATTATGTAGCGACAGATATAGAGAAGGAAGATAAGAGAAGACATAGAGAAGAGATATGCATACATAAACTCCATTTAAGATCAACTTTCTAAAATATTTATGGAAACAATGGCACGGCAACTAATTCCGGCGTGGTGTAATGAGCTGACATCACGCGTTTAACAGGCGATGTTGTGATGTCAGGTTACGCAAAAGAAGTTTTCATCATCTTTCGACCGGCTGGCTCCGGCATCTGAAGATCGTTTAGGGACGCACGCTCGTATAAATATAGGTACGTGACATAGAAATAAAATGTCCAGAACCCGCTTTCTCAAAGTTAAAAAAAAAAAGTTCAAAAAGTTTATTATATATTCTCATACCTGCTACATTAGTAATATAGGTAACATCAATCATCATCAATCATTAACACTAATAATAAATCTGTAAGGGAGTAAGTTACTTTGTTTTATGAGATATATATATATATATATGCCTTTGTCCGTACTTATATTTTGTAACTAGTAGTGTCCGCGTTTCTCTCCGCTCGCGTTCAAGTTTTACTTCCATCGTTTTCGCCCTTTCGCCCCTCGCTCAGTCGCAATTAAACTAACGTTATGATAAATACAGCTTTCTGCAGATATGACAGATTACATTGGTGAAAAACCACAAGTAAATCGGTTGAGCCGTTCTCGATATACAGACAGACGGAAGACGTTGCATTTTATAATAAGTAGGTACTTATTATAAAATGCAACGTCTTCCGTCTTAGTAGTACATAGTACGTAGAGATGTATGGATTACGACTTTCTGCGAGTTTTAATATCCTCAGCAAATCGATGCAGTGTCTATATTTTTTAACTCTTCGGGTACGTGATGTGTTTATTTACCGAGCTATTAGCGCGGCTGTGTCGTCGTTACCTCAGACCGGTCGCGGCATATTTACCGGAATATACTGCCATTCATACCTGATGAACCTGGTCGAGTTGCCAAACCATAGTTCGCCTCAGCGCAGCGGCCGCGAAGACCGCGTTGGCGGCTTGTAGACTCTGGATCTGGGGTACTTATTCTCGGCGAAGGACGGCACCGTTAAAAAACCTATATATCTTTTTAATTAATGTTATTATACTTTAATAGAAATTAAACTGCTGTTATAAGTTTCACGCCTACGTCTGTCTGTCTGTCTTTGGCATCATAGCTCCCAAACGGATGAACCGAGTTGGATTCGGTTTTTATTAGGCCGCGGTTTAACCGGGGTGGTTCTATATGTTTGCAATCAAGTATTAATACAAAAATACGCATCAAAAACCCTTAAAAAGTCGGAAATAATATCAGCTTAGATATAAAGTAGCGCCCCCTTCCCGCCTTTAATTTTGGACTTTATAAGGGTTGCTGATGTATCGGGGGTATTATTTTGTAATTTAACCTTTGATAATGTATTTAGCAATCAACATTCCTTATAGCACGTTTTTTAACCTTACAGGGTGACATTTTTTTCATAAACTGCTACTTTCATAACGCGGACATGATTTAACGTGATTCACGGCGACTTCAGTCCATTAAATCATGTCCGCGTTCGAATTAGGTGCTATGCCAGTGTTTCCCCATTTTCGTACTTCCTATATGCTAAACCGTTTAGAACTGGAAGGAATAAAATATATATATATTTTTTTCGAACCCGTAGTCGGGTGTGCAGAAGGATTCCTATAAACAGGTAAGCCGAAGCATTATCGATAAACTTCCTCGGTATTTCGAAACGCGTCAAAATCAATATCGTCCTTTTCAACATCAGAAGTGTCATGTCAAATGCTCCAAAGCTACACTACTAACCCGACATGATTCCTCTACAATTATATAATTCAGCAAGCGCTCGGCAAGACTAGTATTTGGCAATACGTGACTAAGACCGGCTCTCTACTTGTTCACGCTGCTGTCATACGTCACGTTGTTCCTGCATTCATTTTGATTTGACAACGTGTTTACATTGTGTATGAACTACCAGTGGCATAGGTATAGATATTTGGGTGGGTACAGTTAAGCCGTATTAACATTTATGACGATAAAAATAAAAGTAAGCATATTTTGTGTATATATTTTTCGTATTTTCGTGATAACAATTGAATGTCGTATTGAAAATACTTGCCAGGATAATGTTTGTCATATGCTCGTTCCATGTTTATTCCATTTTTTTTAGTTAGGTTTTCGGTTCGTTAGTTTGGAAAACGTCGTCGTATTTTCAACAGACGACGTTTACGAAATACTTATATTGTATATTTCAACGTTGTTATTTTTCAAGTCAACGTTTCCATTTTTGTTTTATCATACACTAGCTGAGCCCGCGGCTCCGCTCGCGTGAAATTCGTATTTCAAAGAAGACAGTAAGTAACTGAGGGCGAGGCCGAAGGCCGAGCTGCGTTCAGGAAGACTATGAACCTTCTCGAAGAAAG
This sequence comes from Nematopogon swammerdamellus, assembly GCA_946902875.1. Classification (NCBI taxonomy): domain Eukaryota; kingdom Metazoa; phylum Arthropoda; class Insecta; order Lepidoptera; family Adelidae; genus Nematopogon; species Nematopogon swammerdamellus. The sequence goes on along the minus strand of OX336358.1, from coordinate 6,634,049 downwards.
TAAGTAACTAAGGGCGAGGCCGAAGGCCAAGCTGCGTTCAGGGAGACTATAAACCTTCTCGAAGAAAGTAAGTAACTAAGGGCGAGGCCGAAGGCCGAGCTGCGTTCAGGAAGACTATAAACCTTCTCGAAGAAAGTAAGTAACTAAGGGCGAGGCCGAAGGCCGAGCTGCGTTCAGGAAGACGATAAACCTTATCTAAGAAAGTAAGTAATTAAGGGCGAGGCCGAAGGCCGAGCTACATTCAGGAAGACCATAAATATTCTCGAAGAAATTACGCAACTGAGGGCGAGACCGAAGGCCGAGCTGCGTTCAGGAAGACGATAAACATTCTCGAAGACAGTAAGTAACTATGGGCGAAGCCGAAGGCCGAGCTGCGTTCAGGAACAGGATAAACCTTCTCGAAGAAAGTAAGTAACTAAGGGCGAGGCCGAAGGCCGAGCTGCGTTCAGGAAGACTATAAACCTTCTCGAAGAAAGTAAGCAACTAAGGGCGAGGCCGAAGGCCGAGCTGCGTTCAGGAAGACGATAAACCTTATCTAAGAAAGTAAGTAATTAAGGGCGAGGCCGAAGGCCGAGCTACATTCAGGAAGACCATAAATATTCTCGAAGAAATTACGCAACTGAGGGCGAGACCGAAGGCCGAGCTGCGTTCAGGAAGACTATAAACCTTCTCGAAGAAAGCAAGTAACAAACGGCGAAGCCGAAGGCCGAGCTGCGTTCAGGAAGACGATAAACATTCTCGAAGACAGTAAGTAACTATGGGCGAAGCCGAAGGCCGAGCTGCGTTCAGGAAGAGGATAAACCTTCTCAAAGAAAGTAAGTAACTGAGGGCGAGGCCCAAGGCCGAGCTGCGTTCAGGAAGACCATAAACCTTCCCGAAGAAAGTAAGTAACTGAGGGCGAGGCCGAAGGCCGAGCTGTGTTCAGGAAGACGATAAACCATCTCTAAGAAAGAAAGTAATTAAGGGCGAGGCCGAAGGCCGAGCTGCGTTCAGGAAGAGGATAAACTTTTTCGATGAAAGTAAGTAACAAAGAGCGAGGCTGAAGGCCGAGCTGCGTTTAGGAAGACTATAAACCTTCTCGAAGAAAGTAAGTAACTGAGGGCGATGCCGAAGGCCGAGCTCCGTTTAGGAAGAGGATAAACCATGGGTCAGGCCGAAGGCCGAGCTGCGTTAAGGAAGAGGATTAACCTTCTTTATAAAAGTTAGTAACTGTGGGCGAGGACGAAGGCCGAGCTGTATTCTGGAAGACGATAAACCTTCTCGATTTCTCGATGAAAGTAATGGCGTTTAGATAAACGACGATAAAACTTCTTAAATAAAGTAAGTAACTAACGGCGAGGCTTCAGGCTAAGCTGCATTCTGGAATACAATAAACCTCCACGAAGAAAGTAAGTAACTAAGGGCGAGGCCACCGTCACACCCATCCCCCCTCCCCCCCCCCCATTTATTTGTTTTAAGTAGCTATAATTATGATTTTCCTTTAAAAAAACCGATATTCCCATACAATCTTTAACACTCCGTTTCCGTTTCTCCCTCTCCCTCTCCCTCTCCCTCTCCCTCTCCCTCTCCCTCTCCCTCTCCCTCTCCCTCTCCCTCTCCCTCTCCCTCTCCCTCTCCCTCCCTTCCGTTGAGTCTGGCCATCATCGATACTTGGAGTTAATATGGCAACCCCAAAGATGGTAAACAGACAGACATACAGACATACATACAGACAGACAGAAAGCAGAGGTTGGATTTTATTAAAGGTAAGGAAGAAAGGAAAGGATAAGGATAAGGGGGATTCCATCGCTCTACCACCACCTCCCCTCCCGCCCCTCCCTCACCCCCCTCCCTATATGCCTCTATACCCCCCTCTCCCCTCCCCCTTCAGGATATTGTAATGTCATCGGTTCTTACTCGGGTGAATGATTCCGTGTCCGTTACATACAAATATTGCCAAGTCTCTCATATTTCACTTCACTGCTACCCTCATAAGCCATTTAGCGTGATAGTAAGTAGCCTATAGTTGATGGGAAGAATCAAGCTATCCGTAGAATTTTGTTTTATTAAAATCGGTTCAGTGGTTCTCGAGTTATAAGCGGACAGACAGACACTCAGACACTCAGACATTCAGACAGAAAGCAGACGTTGGATTTTATTATAGGTTTATTATAGGTAAGGAAGGATAATTTCTATATTACTAATTCAAATATTATAATTTCCCCGTTCAATACATGCATGTAACTATGGTCACTTTTTCCACAAAAAAAAAAAAAACTATTTGAATTTACATACATAAATACATACATAATGTCACACCTTTCTCCGGATCAACTCTTCCACTCCCTTTTCTTCATGCATGCTTGTCGGTTACGGGTACTGCGCACTTGACCCTTTTTGAGCACATGCCAGATCTGGTCCAGATACGTGCGTCTAGGGCGACCCTTCCCGACTCTTTCACTCACATTCGCTCCATGAATTTATTTCGTTAGTCTCCTAACATCCATTCTTTCAACATGACCGAACCACCGAAGCATTCCTCTCTCAAGCGTTGTCACTATAATCTTCTTTCAGACCACAGCAGCGCTCTCGCACTACACTATTTCTCAATCTATCTTTCATTGTAACTTTACACATATTTCCACCCTCATCAACGCGCGCATTTCCACAGCATTTATCCTGCTTTCATTCTTCGTCTGCCATGCCCAACTTTCACTCCCGTGCGTCAATGTAGGGGTCAGAACTCCACCATGGACAGACAAACGTGCCCTAGTGGCCATACTTTGGCTGCTGACGTTTTGAATTTAAACATATTTTTTATGTATTCAGATTCAGCTTTACATTTAATTTTATACCATTAATTAGAACTCGAATAAGACAAATTTGTAAAAAGCGATCCTTTATTAATCTTTCTCATTCAGCTCACAGTACGAAGATACAAAATAATCTTATTTTAAAATTAATTACAAGCGCGGATCGTGTTATAAAAAATTAAAATTCTGATTTCATTTGAACGAAAGGAAAACCTACTGAAATCAGAGTGGCGCCTTAAGGCCCGTGTTTTAATAAAGCCTTACCCATTTATTAATGTCTCGTAAGGATCCTCAAGGAGGCGGAAGGATCTCTGGCTCGCTCCTTCTACTCGTAAATAATTCATTCGCTTTTAATTAAAAACTTCCACTCACCTGAATCTTATACTCAACGTGGCTCAATGATACACTGGCTTAGTTAAGTTCTTAAGTTATTATGATAGAAAGAAAGAAAGACAGAAAGAAAGACAAAAAAAAAAGTTTATTTTTCACAATATTAGCAAGTAGGTACCTATCAATATGTAAGAGATGAAAATTTAATTACGTACAAATAACGAGTCTACAAGACACAATACATTTTTTTTTATACTTGTGAAAAAGAAGATACGGGCGCAGCGCAGCTAAGAACTCCCGGAATCGCTGTTGTTAAACCCAGCTTTCGGAAAGTATTTTGCCGTGACAGAATAATGATTTTATACATAATATGTATATACATACATACTTAGATTGACTGAAAAGCATACTTTGACGTGACGTCTATTATTAATGTTAAATGAATAGCAAACGAACAAGAAAGAATAAGATACAACGAACGCATGACTAAACCAATATGTATGCTCGTACAGAAATGATACTCAATCAGGGTGGTGACCCCGTTTTTACAATAAATAAATAAAGAAAAAAACTTATTATATAAAAACTATTTTATAACGTATTTCATAAATACAAGTGCATAATAAAAGCCACCTTAACATTAAAAACAATCAAAATTAAAAGCATTAAAATGCGAAATAAAAACATAACCAATTAACATGAAAATAAAGATAGAAAAATATAATTTTATTTTTTTTACAAAAAATGAAATTTACAAGCATAAAAGCCAAACTTTAAACATTTTAACATGGAACGTGGCCTCCATTCGATCACCGTCTACCGCAGCGGTAATCGGGTCTGCGATAGATGTGCCGATTCCAATGCAACTTCAGCATGCTAATTTTCTTAATAATGTCGACTACCTTAGTTGTAGTTATGTGTGTTATTTAAATTTAAGTTACTTCAAATATTTTATTTTTTAAATATTTTCTGGTTTTTTTATTATTGAAAGCGCGACATATGGCGCCGAGCCACCCATAAGGTATCTAACGACGCCCATGGACATTCGGTCGTATGCGGGGGTTGCGCATACCCCCAATGGCATGCCGGTCTGACAGGAGCCCATTCACGCCCCTCTTGATGGACCCGATACTGTAATTGGGTTGAAAGGAGCAGGTTGAGCGTTCCAGAGTTTACCGTTTCTGTAGAGGAAAGATCTGCAGAATCGATTGGTACGCATCCGCGGTAAGTCCAGCGTGTAGGGATGCAATCCCTGCCCAGTGCGCGTGGTGCGGAAGTGGAAAGCGGACGGTGGGATCGCTTTAAGCAGATTCTCCGAGCTGTTTAGGTGGTGGATGACAATCAAAGTACTTTTTCTTACTTTTTCTCTTCTCGCTGAGCGAACTATGAATGTACTGTTTCATAATGACTTGTCTTCTTCGAACTTGTGGGTCAGTTCACGGCCAACCGGAGTCAGATGTAAATTAGTACCTCGCTTGCTCAGAAGCGCTTGAAAAAATACAGCGACGAGTGCCACTGAGCTGTCATGTCACTCGTCGACGTGAGGCGCTGAATAAAAACGTTTTATCTTTCACGAACAGAACTAGCGGTGACAAAAGTTTTAGCATAGAATTCAATACCCAGAAGAGCCTAAAACTAGTTGAAAGGACGAGGTTATAGATAAGAAAAAAAAGAAAGAAAGAAGTAAGAAAGAAAATCGTTTATTCAGGTAAAACTATAATATAACAAACAAGACAATACAAATGTAAAATAATTGTTTTTAGCTGAAATGGAGCAGACACAGCATGATGCAAAACCTAAAAGTAGGTAGTTGCGGCTGGTTTTAAGTCTGCCCCCCTTACATTACTACACAAACAAACACATTACATTTAATCAAATAGACTGAACAACAAACGAAAACAAAATATAAACACAAAAATCTTTAAAAAATATATAAGAAAGTAAACACAAAACTCTGTCTATGTAACACATGTAAAGCTGTATGTCCCTTCCTTACTAGGTGGTAGAGTCTGATCCGAAAGGACTTGTACCACCGAACTCGATGAAATCAAAGGTCGTTCGAAGCGGCTAAGTAAACAGTTCGTGTTTTCCATCCAGTTCAGCGCAGCCAGCACGATCAAAGGGAAGCACTAACATACTACCAGCACCGAGCTACCGAGTCTGTCTATTCATGCTCCGGTCTGATTCGAATGTACTGCATGCCGACCAAATGATCGTAACGACGCTTATATTGCCGTTTCTGTGTATTTATGTACTCGGTTTTGAGTGATAATCGACTTGGACCATTGAACTTCAGCCAGTGGAATAAATATAGCGGGAACCGTGAACGACTTGCCGCTGAGAAATTACTAACACTTAAGGCTGCACAATTCCGTGCTACAAGGTAACATTTCCTTCTGAGAGATTTACCATCAGGTTTAATATGCAGGGCCGGTAAATTAATTTCACCAGCGCAATCCTCATGATTTTCCGAGACAAAAAAGTCAACAAAGTTTTTCTCTGAAGTGTCTAGTTCTGGAGATATTAATTTTTGAAATTTATGTTTTCGTCAAGTGTAATTTGACGCGCGCGTGGGGAGGGTATTGGCGCGGGAACGGTCGGGGTCGAAAAACTCACGCCGCGCCGCGTCGCCGCCGCCGCGCATCCCCTCTCTCCGCGCACTCGTCCTTGCTCGCTCACTCTCCGCGCGCCTTTCATTCCCACGTTCGTGCGGAACATTAGATCGTTTTACACTAAATAAATAAATTAGTTTGTATGAAAACTGTAACTTTTTATTTGAAGGGAATTCAGAAAAATGTTATGCGACTTTTTTGTTACTATTGATCTCAATAATCATTTCCTAAATTTTATGTAGTGGCCGTTACAACATCCTGTATATAAAACTCTATCAGGGCACCAGAATCAAAAGAGTTCGTCGACAAGTCTGGTGACCAATGTGCCAAGGCTCACCTCATACGGCGAAATAGCCTCGAGATTCAGAGGGGCAACGCAGTCAGTGTGCTGGGTGTCGCTGTGCGCTGGGGCGACGACGACGACGGTTGAATTAAATTTTTCACACTGTAATATTATGTTTTTTTATGGAAACTGACACGGTTGGCTACATCACCCACAGCATTCCTGATGTCAGCCCATAACATCGGAGGAACTAGGTGGCATGTCAGTACTTCCCTTCATTTCATGTCGGTTACACTGAACTGGACGGAAAATGTTTTTTAGGTTTAATTTATATTAGTTTGATTTGATTTAGTTTTAATCAATTATTAAAATAATCAATCAGGGCATAATGGTAGTTTTTTGAAAAAAATATTTGATGAACTTCGCTGAATAGAAAAAAATCATGAAAATGCCTCCGAATTTACATATAAAAACGTATTGGACGTAGTAAATTGAACATACAAAGGCTTTTGAAAAAAAAAATTGATTATAATACTATGTCGGTAGCTTTTACTTTTTTTTACTTTTGCATTAAAACATTAAAATCGAATTTTCGCTTCAGCTAAAAAAAATCTGAACGTTGCATCTCATTCCAACCCGAAAAAGCGGCGGCGTTTCGCCATCCTGCTTGCAATCGCTGAATTTTCACAGTGCTGACTTACCTTCTATGGCGCCTTAAGCAGTCCACCTAGCAATATTCTCAGCGGAAAAAATCCTTGGTGTCTATTATACACATGCGTGACTTATCTTGACGCGACTTGCGTAATACGTAGGTAAATTCCTAATCAATATTTTTAGTTTAAGATTTATTAGCATAGCTTATTAGGTAGGTAATTGTTTATTGATTATTGATTTTTACGGTAGTAAAACTCTATTCTTGAACTAGTCACAATTTATTTTCTTCATATCCGGTTTGAAAACCCTACCACGAAGACCCGGTAAGAAACTTGGCAGGATTTTTATACATATTTGAAAGGCTGCTATGCGGCCATCTTAAATTCAGTACGGTGGTACCAACCCAGTCGGCTACAAGTTGGGCCTATCGCCTAGTAAGGGGCAAGTCCGCAAATCTGCTGGCATGGCACCTAACTGAGCGTGGTTTCGCGAGGAGAGGTGATTTTGGCTCTGTCGACTGCACCATTGGTCTCTCGGCACAGCCACCCATGCTGATTTACATAAAAAAAAAAATGGAAGGGACCTACGGTTTTACAGCGGTTCCGAACGGTGAAGCAGCAGCAGGTATAGGTTTGTACGTAAATTTTTCCGTCAGAAAAAACTCATTTCGAAGCTCGGACCACTCGCAAGAGAAGCCAACGCCCAGACCACTCGGTCAATCGGCGCTAAATAAATACAAAAATAATAATTAAGAATAAAAATAACCCATTAGTCGCAAAATTATAACTTTCCAAGAATTGCCCGCTTTCAACTTTTGCACTTCGAACATAATTCATCCGAACACAATTTCTCGGAAATGGCCGCTTGAGGGTGTTGGCATTTGGTGTAAGCTTTCACGCATTATTAATCCCTTAGAAAAACCTTCACAAAGGCGATGATGAGGCGAAACCAACAGAAGAGCGAGCCAAATACGAAAACTCGATAGAAATACGCCCAGTCACCCTTAAACATTTACGAGTACTGATCTAATAGTACTAGATTGACCTTACCCATGCATCGCTACCGAAAAAATATGTCGCAGACCAAATCAGCTTATCAGCCGAGTTCAAAATTACTGATGCTTGTGTTGTATGGCTCACCTTATCGTCTTATGTCAGTAAATACGCGAGTGAGGAGCGTTAGCGCATTCATAGCATGAGATGGCTTTTAATGCGATCATTTGTATGTATTCGTAATGCAAATTATTGCATGTGAAGGCACGCACACTTTTTTCAAATTCAAATTCAAAATATTTTATTCAAAAAACATAAGACAACAAAAGTATAAAAGATTATGTAGGTATAAGATAATAAAATAAAATAAAACTAAATTATAAAACTTAACTTACATACTGCATAACTTACATAATCCCCCTCCCCCTTCCCCATTTCCCCTACCCCGCCCTCCCCACTTTTATACGACCTAAATACCTAATATTCTGTAAATTATTCTACGTTATTATAATCGTAGATATTTTTTTGGAAATATGTTTATAGGCGTAATACTTGACATATATTTTTTGTAATGTTGTTTCGGCTAGGCTATCTATTTCCCGAATAAAGTAAATATAAATATATATAATTAAAGACTAACTTATGTTTAGTGAATGGGTATCAGGCACAGCTTACGTCTCCCCATAACCGGGAATTTTAAGCCTATAAACAGATAACATATTTCATAGCGCGTTTCCTCTTCTAGAGTATTTAGCTCGCTGTTTACGAGTATAAGTACGAAACGCTCGTCCTATCCTCTATCAATTTATCTAAGGGAAAATTAATTGAACAAAAATAAGGTCTGCCCCAAACGATCAGATTTCTTTGATGCGAAGTTTCAGGGAAGTTTTAATATTTTATTTTAGCTGAAAAGGGAAACAGCCCAAGTTAAATTTTAGGTGAGTGGTGAAACTTTTGAGGTCTTTAATTAACAGCTCGGAATATTCAAATTGATATTGACACACTTATTTGTTAGGGTAAAGGCTTTTTGGAGGAAATGTTCGTAATTTGGAAATAATAAATCAATACTTTTAATTCAGATGTTTGTCGGTTTGTTTAAAAAAAATCCCTACCGCAATATGGATCTGCAATTTTGCATAGAAAAATGGTTTCAAGATTTATAGGTACAATAGTTTTAAGAAATTAAGCTTTTTCCTCACAAAGTCTACACAAAAAAAAAAAACGTTTTCTTTTCTGTCCTAAATTCCAATATTAACTTAGGATGTTCTGTAGGTCGCTCGAAAAAATTTTATCTCCTGCCTCATCCGTGAGCTTGTGTTCCCCCTCCTTACAAATAGCCGCACCCTCTGGTTTCTTCGGCCTGGCCGTTGTGGAGGAACTCCTGGCTGTAAAGCGCTACAAGTTCCAAGTTTCCATTCAATCCATGAAAATAATCCAAGAAAATCTTATTTACTTATGAATTAAAAAAACATACAGCAAGCTTAGTTGATATAAATTAATACATAATTATTTCTTAGGTATGTACTGGTATGTAGGTGGTAGGTTTTTGGGCTGTAATTGTTTTACAGAATTTTAGAATATTCAACATGTATGTACGAGTATGTATTCCATCTACTTAAATATAAAAATATTCAACGAAATACCGCCTGAAATGTTTGTATTTGATTACCGAACATTCTCAATTTTACATGACATCGGAATAATAGCTACGTGTAAAAATCATTTGTATGTGTGTGCGTGTGTGTGTGTGTGCGTGTGTCTTTTTCGGACTAAATGAACAGTTTTATAAGCATTATTTCTATGCCGCCGTGACTCTGCAATAACAATGGAATTTTACGAATGCCTGCAGCGGATTTGCATGCAAATGGGATTTATTTCATCGGTAAATTTAAATAAACGTGACTTTTATTCTTACTCTACTAATGTCTTACTATGTAAGACGCGTTTTGTAAAGCGAATTATTCCATTTTTAACCCTCGACGAAAAATGGTGTTATAAGTTTGACGCGTCCGTCTGTCTGTGTGTCTGTCTGTGGCCTCGTGGCTCCCAAACGGATGGACCGATTTGGATGTGTTTTTTAAAATTAGAAAGCTAGTTAACCGGAATGGTTCGTACCTTAGTAATGAAGTAATTATGAAGTAATAAAAAAATTACGTCTCACAGATGGACCGACTTGGATGCGGTTTTTTTAAGCTTGAAATAAAAGTTAAATTACAAATCTAAAAAAACACCGAATCCTCTAGGTAACTAAACGGAAATTATTTTTGACTTTTTAAGGGGTCGGGGTGTTTTTGTATACGTTTTAGAAGCGAATTTATGTATGTATTATTATGTTTAATGTTGTTAAACAACATTGTTTTACCCTGCGACGTTTCTTGCTGGTTCGTCTTCGTGGGTGTAATGGAACCAGCTATTGGGAACCAGTACCCTAATCACGAGATTTAGAGACTACTACGCTACGCTACGCCACGCCGCGCCGCCGCGCCGTGTTCTCCGCATCATTTTGTATGGAGAAACGGAGCAGCGCCTCTAGTGTTAGATTTGCGAACTTCGTTTCTCCATACAAAATGATGCGGAGAACACGGCGTAGCGTAGCGTAGCGTAGTAGGTTAAATCTCGTGATTAGGGTACTGATAGGACAAAGTTCGAGTACAGTTTTACTGCCATATGAATGATCAATAAACAATAAAGAATACTTTGCGAAACGTGGTGGTCGGTGTCGTGCTGTAATTTACCAGAGTTCTTGCAGCACAACACCGATTACTCTGCTTACCCCGATTGTCGCGATTCAGCGTGTGTGATATGTATGTATGTACACTTCGTCATAACATCGATTCACATGGACGATTTTTTTTGTATTGAAAGCGCGACATATTATGGCGCCGAGCCACCCATAAGGTGTCTAACGACGCCCATGGACATTCGGAGTATGCGGGGGTTGCGAATGCCATGCCGGCCTGACAGGTGCCCATTCACGCCCCTCTTGAAGGACCCGAGACTGTACTTGGGGGGAAATATATGGGCAGTGAGAGCGTTCCAGAGTTTACCGGTTCTGTAGAGGAAAAATCTGCAGAATCGATTGGTACGCATCCGCAGTAAGTCCAGCGTGTAGGGATGCAATCTCTGCCCAGTGCGCGTGGTGCGGAGGTGGAAAGGGGACGGCGGGATCGCATTAAACAGCTCCTCCGGGCACTCCCCACGAAATGTAAGCTTAAAAAAAATTGTTGTACACCAAATTCATCAAAATCCATAAACAAAGTTCTTCCGTTTAGCGTTCTCCGGAGCCTACGTGGGGAGCGGTGGGTTCAGTGAGCCAAAATTGTACATTCAATTTGTAGATGGATTATTTTAGTCCGCAAGGATAATAAGGGAGGCGGCGGAATTACAAAAGGATATGGAGAAGCTGTCTGCGCGTCTGTCTGTATGCTTGTACGTTTGTGCGTTTGCTGAAGGGCGATTTCAGATGGATTAGGGCGCGGCTAAATTGTACGAATATGCATGCGTAGGACTCAGCGAGGGACGCAATTTGGAATATTTTAAGGTGATACCGATTTGGGAGTTTTTTTCTGGCGTTTTTTTTTATGATTAAATTAAATTGTTTTAAATTCTCACGTATTTAGTTATTATTTATGAAACCAAATGCCTAATTATAATAAATAATATCTTATTTTAAAGCTGCTTATTTACACTGATTTGTACACTTCACGTAGTATAAATTTTTCGAAATAAAAATTGAACAATTAGGAAACCAAGCTTTTATTTCTGGTATTTTCCATGTTTAAACATGTACTGTTTTTATTTCTGTCATCCCATTTTATTAATTTTGTACAATTAAACATTTATATGCTATGTAGTTTACAAAATAATTACAAAACTAAAAAAAATTGCAATGGTTTTTTTTATTAGGTAAAAATTGTAGCAAGGTTGACGTTTTCGAAAAAAAAAACAAAATTTTAAATAACTCGTAAACCAAGCATTTTCGGAATAGGAATCATATGGATAAAGAAAACACAAATTACCTCTACTATATTCCCCTGAAAGGAATGCATCGAATTACCAGTAAGCCTGTGTATATCTATCACTCCTGTACTAGAATATGTGATATTATGGCGGATATAGGTACTAACAAAAACTAAATGAAAACAAAAAAATTATGTGAAAGAAAACTGTTTTTTTTTTCGAAGTTTTTTTTTCGTTTTTGTTCTATCGTCAAAACGGTAATACATAGAATAACACGTCAAACTTGGTGCGAACTCTAAAGTAAAACAAGAAATAATAAAAACAGGCCAATTGCGTGTTGGTACGGAACCCTCGTTGTGCGAGTCGGAATCGCACTTGGCCGGTTTTTTATTTAACCAATATTACTACTAAAAAATCGTTGTAAGTACACCAAATTCATCAAAATCCATTCAGCCGTTTTGGAGTTAATAATAATATTACAAACTGTTGCTTAATCCGAAAACCTAAAAATTAATATAATATTACATTTTATGTCACTTATGTGACGAGAGCGGACTTACGCCACTTATGTCTTAGTCAATTTCTTCCAGTCAACCCGAAACCAGGAGTTACGAGAGAATGAAATAACTCAACCACTCACTTACATCATGCCAAATCGTTGTTGTAACAAAAATATCCAGCAATCCTAATAGCTACTTCTACCAAGATGGTACGTAGTTAGCCTAATCGTGTTTATAATTTCGTGTATACAAGGTGTTTCAGGATAGGGTTTCGTAACTTCAGGATTCGAAAGGCGTCCATATTTGAAGACGAAAAGCTCTGAAACTTTTTCCCAGATTTGGTCATTTTATAGTTTTGGTGAAAATAGTTTCATCAAGATTTGGTGAATGGTTATCTTCCACCTTTATTAAATACAAATTAAATGACTAACTTGCATGCGAACTGCATGTAGGTAAATTCTAAACACATAAATTTTAATGACATCAAAAGAAAAAGGGAACTGGACTAGGTCATATCACTTCTAGACCTAGACAGCACTGTTGCGAAATCTCTCCATACTCACTGTCCATAGAGTTTTTATTACAATTTAAATTTTTTGTATGAACACAAAAATAAGGAATTTCGATTTGGGTGATAAGGATTTTTTTCTTCTAATAATGAGTACTTTATATTACTGAAGTTTCTCAAGCCTATCCTGAAACACACTGTATAGCTGAGGAACCCTACGTTTGTATTCAGTATCTGCTCGCACGAGCTCATTAGGTTTTACGAGGGATGTGAGTCTTTACACCGCATCATCGGTCTCCCGGGGCCATCGATCATACGAATTGGTTCATTTCATTACGACCGCGAAAATACCGAAATTATATACACACTAAAGCCGGCTACTCACATCCCTAAATCAGAAGCGATATCGGGGGCAGTCTACGAATTATATTATTCGTAGGGAAGGTTCCGAGGTCGCTTCATATGTCGTCGCGTGTGTAGGCAAATTGGCGCTATATTGTTATCATTGAAAATTCCAATAAAATTCCGATACTGGGAATTGCCTCAAAAAGAGTGGTATGTTCAACGAGTGTATAGATCTCTTACTCGGGCGACGGGCATTGCTCCGCCGAGTTGAGGCACAATTTACTAATTGGGGCACATCAAAACTAGTTGATCGCGACTCTTTTGCACGGACTCTTTCACAGTGCACGCCGCGCCGCACGCACGTGGTATGAACTTCCTTTGCGATTACGCCAATTTGCACCGATCCACACATTCGGAGTGCTGTTGAAAGACTATCTCCTTATCTCTTTATATAATTTTTAATTATTATAATGTTTTATTTTTATACCATAACTTTTTCATATACGTTTATCATGTTTATGTTTTCTTGCACGTACCCTGGTATGAATATATTAAAAATGGCAGGCTGGCGGAAAATGCCGTACCTTCTGTCCTTTTTTAAGCGTAAGTAACAACCGTTTTTTTATTTGATTTGCTTTGAATCCTGCGGTACTGCTAAGGGACAAAATTAATTTTTATTATTCATAGGGTTCATTCTTACGTCGTGCCGTCATGTCATTGTAGAAAGAACCTTACTTTCCGAAAATTAAGTTTAATCTTTCAAATTAATGGCTTGGAGTTTAATGTTCTTTTCGGTTTTTCCAACAAGCGGTCATCAGGATTTTCATGAATGAAACCGCTGAATAGGCCATTGATAAAACCACTGAGCAGCAAACTGGCGAATTAGTCCATAGAACAGATTATATGGGAATGGAAATAATAAGAGTATTTTACTTCGAAGTTAAACACTTTTTTTTTGCAATCCGCAAGCAGATTCAGAGGGGCCAAAGCACACGGACTACCATATCCCCGTTACACTCAGATCCCGACCATCACTGTTACTATTGTTACTTCGCGAAAGTCACTGTTACTATTGTTACTTCGCGAGCGTCACTGTTACTAATATTTCTTCGCGAGTGTCATTGCTACTAGCGACCGTCGAGAGCGTCTAGTGTTACTTCGCGAGAGTAACTGATACTAGTGTTACTTCACGAGGGTCACTGTTAGTAATGTTACTTCGCGAGTGTCATTCTTACTAGTGTTACTTTGCGAGCGTCCCTGTTACTAATGTTACTTCGCGAGTCTCACTGTTACTAGTATTACTTCGGGAGCGTCACAGTCACTAGTGTTACTTCGCGAGCGTCACTGTTACTAGTGTTATTTCGCGAGCGTCACTGTTACTAGTGTTACTTCGCGAGTGTCACTGCTATTAATGTTACTTCGCGAGTGTCACTGTTAGTAGTGTTACTTTGCGAGCGTCTCTGTTACTAATGTTACTTCGCGAGTGTCACTGCTACTAGTGACCGTCGAGAGCGTCGCGGTCACTTGTGTTACTTCGCGAGCGTTACTGTTTCTAGTGTTACTCCGCGAGCGTCACTGCTACTAATGTTACTTAGCGAGAGTAACTGTTACTAGTGTTACTTCGCGAGGGTCACTGTTAGTAATGTTAGTTCGCAAGTGTCACTGTTACTAGTGATACTTCGGAAGCGTCATGGTCACTAGTGTTACTTCGCGAGAATAAGTGTTACTAGTGTTACTTCACGAGTGTCACTGTTACTAGTGTTACTTCGGGAGCGTCACTGTTACTAGTGTTACTTCGCGAGCGTCACGCAAGAAATGAAGAAAGAGAAAATATAATTTATTATATATCATAGTAGTTTGTCATTGTTACTAATGTCACCGTTAGCAATTCGCAATTCGGTCTAGTGCCGAAAAACATCTTCAAAGTCCGGTATAATCCAGCTTACACACAAAAACAAATTAAAAAGACACTTCCATTAGCGCGCCCATTCGTTGTGCTACGAATAGGCAGATAAGGTATTTTCGGTACTGTTGACACTGGCGTAATCCCAAGCTTGACTGCCGCCCTGACGTCACTGCTTGGTTCCGTGGAGCCAATTTTGCACTAACGAGTGGGAGGGTAGGCATTGATGAACTTTGAGATATGTATGCGGTACGTGACGACATGCATGCTCTAGATACCGCACTGAAATGCACGTGTGCTGAAAATTTCAAGTGTGACGTGAATCAGCTTGAATTTGAAGCGCGTGAAAATTTAGTTTTTTTTATTTGTCATAAGAAAAAAAGTTATAAAAATCATACGACTCGAAACCTCCTTATTTTATTCTGTTAAAAAAATGTTAATGAATGTGAATAGTTCCTTGAATTTTTTTTTATTTTTATACGTGAATAGGCGCCTGTCATCCCGTCATACCATTCGCAAACCCCGCATGCGACCGCATATCCATGGGCGTCGTTAGACACCTTATAGGTGGCTCGGCGCCACGTGTCACGATTTCTATAAAAAAAAAAGTTCATCAAACACACATACCAGTGTGATATATTTTGGCTTCGTTAAAGTTCGCTAAAAAGATGACCAAATGATTTACTCTATTTAGATCTAGAAAAAAATATCTCTTTTTCTAGAATATTATGTTTTTTTATTCAGATTTAAAAACGAGAAAAAAGCCGCAATCAGCCCCATTTAATAAATCGTATTTATGCTCGCCTCATTCACCTTAACTTGGTACAAATCGGATCTTGAGAATTCGGGAAAGTAATTTGCATTGGATCATCAAAGGGAGCCCGCGGCATCTTATCAAAGTAATCCGCCGTTATAAATAGACTGCAATAAACATTAAACATACTGTAGATATTATGTGTTTCATTTAAATGTTTATTATTTTCTTGGCACTTCCTTCTTCCTTCTCCTCCTTCTTGGTACTTTTTTTATTTTTTTATGGAAACTGACACGGTTGGCTACATGTTTATTGTTTATTGTTTATTGTATAATTTCATCCACAGGTAGGTAACCTACGCTTGGACATGTCGAAAATTCCGCCAGTTCTAAATTCAATGCGAAGAAGAACTGACAAACAAACTTCGCAAGTCACAATGTTTTGTTAGTACCTTATAAGTATTATATTATAGTAACTTACAAATAATTAACCCATACTACCGCTCACAAGAGCATTAATATTTACAGCATAAACATGAATACTGAAGAATCTGACCACACTGCCTATTTAAATTACCTATATCTGGTGTATAGTGCCATCGTCAATTTTGATATTTCATATTATATCAAGTCAGATAAAACAATTAGTTTACGTTTATTACAAAGAAATGTAATAAGTCATATTAAAAATGACCTACAACATCCGTGATGTCAGCCCATAACACCGGCTGAACTTGGTTCCACGCCATACATCAAAAGAATAGCCCCACTGCATCTCTCCCCGTGCATGTACTACATGCACCTGGCGGGTGGTTCTCCCACACTCCGCTTTCCTGTTCACGGCAGCCAGTGTAGGGCACCAAATGGTCGTCGTCTCTTCGGCTGACGTGCCCAAAAATGGCCAAAAGAAGATCACGTAATTGTTGAATGATCCCTGGGCAAAAGTCGGTTTTCCAATAAATACATAGTAAATTGATCAAGAGATCAAGCGAGGCCTGAATACAATCGGATAAACCTTTCGCTGATGCGTTGGAATTATTCAGAGTTAGTTTTGCGAAGGCCGACGCGCTCCGAGCCCCGCCTGAAAATCCTTCTGAAAATTCTATTATCCGAGGGATTTTGTAACCTCGCTCATCTTTTCGGGTTAAGTCATATTTCGTACAAATTTCTTTACATCTTTACAGACGATTTTCCTCGAGTTCTTCTCGTCCGAGAAACTCGTTGTCAGGATTTGAATTATCATCAAATTGTAACAATTTTGTTTGTTAGTTTCCTTCGTATTTGCGCGGTCTGTTTTCCACGCTTCGCCCAAGGGTTACACTGCTCGGCCCCTCGAAGAAATATTGTGAAGGAAATTGGTTCAGTCGCTTTCAAATTTATCCCCTACCGACACACACATACAGACGTTGTGCGGACGAGATGTGGACCAAGTTCTTTGTGATTTTTATACCTTCTCTAGTTAGCTAGCTAGAGCATACAATTTCTAGTTAGCTGGCTAGAGCATACATTTACTAGTTAGCAGCTAGAGATATACTGTTTCTAGTTACCTAGCTATAGTATACCATTTCTAGCTAGATAGTCATATAATACTTAAATACTCTAGAGTAAACCGTTTATAACTACGTAGCTAGAGTACCTATACAATTTCTAGCTAGCTAGAGTATACTATTTTAGCTAACTAACTAGAATATACTTTTTTTAGTTAACTGAGTATACAATATCTAGCTAGCTAGCTAGAGTATACAATTTCTAGCTAGCTAGATAGAGTAAACTATTTCTAGCTAACTAGCTAGAATTCGTTGGTGATCTGGCAGAAAGTCCTATCTCAAAAATGTAAATTTTTCAAGAGACGTGAAACTGTTTTGTTCAGAACTTAGGGTCATACAATGTAAAAAAAAAAACACGTACAATTTTATTTTATTTTGGTATATTTTAGAATAAAGTCGCCTGAATTTTGTCCTGACATTGTGGAAAAAATTATATAGGACATATTACCACCAAAATCTGAATTTGGCAAAAATTTAGATAGGACTTTCTGCCAGATCACCAGCGTATCCTTACCTATAATAAAATCCAACGTCTGCTTTCTGTATGTCTGAGTGTCTGTCTGTCCGCTTATAACTCGAGAACCACTAAACCGATTTTAATAAAACAAAATTCTACGGATAGCTTGATTCTTCCCATCAACTATAGGCTACTTACTATCACGCTAAATGGCTTATGAGGGTAGCAGTGAAGTGAAATATGAGAGTACTTGGCAATATTTGTATGTAACGGACACGGAATCATTCACCGGAGTAAGAACCGATGACATTACAATATCCTGAAGGGGAAGGGGAGGGGGGGGCAGGGGGGGGGGGTAAGTCGAGGCATATAGGGAGGGGGGTGAGGGAGGGGCGGGAGGGAACGTGGAGGTAGAGCGATGGAATCCCCCTTATCCTTTC
Organism: Nematopogon swammerdamellus; assembly: GCA_946902875.1. Classification (NCBI taxonomy): domain Eukaryota; kingdom Metazoa; phylum Arthropoda; class Insecta; order Lepidoptera; family Adelidae; genus Nematopogon; species Nematopogon swammerdamellus. The sequence continues at coordinate 6,615,973 of OX336358.1, read as the reverse complement.
CTTTCTTCCTTACCTTTAATAAAATCCAACGTCTGCTTTCTGTCTGTCTGTATGTATGTCTGTATGTCTGTCTGTTTACCATCTTTGGGGTTGCCATATTTACTCCAAGTATCGATGATGGCCAGACTCAACGGAAGGGAGGGAGAGGCAGGGAGAGGGAGAGGGAGAGGGAGAGGGAGAGGGAGAGGGAGAGGGAGAGGGAGAGGGAGAGGGAGAGGGAGAGGGAGAGGGAGAGGGAGAGGGAGAGGGAGAGGGAGAGGGAGAGGGAGAGGGAGAGGGAGAAACGGAAACGGAGTGTTAAAGATTGTATGAGAATATCGTTTTTTTTTAAAGGAAAATCATAATTATAGCTACTCAAAACAAATAAATGGGGGGGAGGGAGAGGGAGAGGGAGAGGGAGAGGGAGAGGGAGAGGGAGAGGGAGAGGGAGAGGGAGAGGGAGAGGGAGAGGGAGAGGGAGAGGGAGAGGGAGAGGGAGAGGGAGAGGGAGAGGGAGAGGGAGAGGGAGAGGGAGAGGGAGAGGGAGAGGGAGAGGGAGAGGGAGAGGGAGAGGGAGAGGGAGAGGGAGAGGGAGAGGGAGAGGGAGAGGGAGAGGGAGAAACGGAAACGGAGTGTTAAAGATTGTATGAGAATATCGTTTTTTTTTAAAGGAAAATCATAATTATAGCTACTCAAAACAAATAAATGGGGGGGGGGGGGGGGGGGGGAGGGGGGATGGGTGTGACGGTGGCCTCGCCCTTAGTTACTTACTTTCTTCGTGGAGGTTTATTGTATTCCAGAATGCAGCTTAGCCTGAAGCCTCGCCGTTAGTTACTTACTTTATTTAAGAAGTTTTATCGTTTATTACGCCATTACTTTCATCGAGAAATCGAGAAGGTTTATCGTCTTCCAGAATACAGCTCGGCCTTCGGCCTCACCCATAGTTACTTACTTTCATCAAGAAGGTTAATCCTCTTCCTTAACGCAGCTCGGCCTTCGGCCTGACCCATTGAGTGACATTGATTGACATTGTCACTTTCTTCGAGAAGGTTTATAGTCTTCCTAAACGCAGCTCGGCCTTCAGCCTCGCTCTTTGTTACTTACTTTCATCGAAAAAGTTTATCCTCTTCCTGAACGCAGCTCGGCCTTCGGCCTCGCCCTTAATTACTTTCTTTCTTAGAGATGGTTTATCGTCTTCCTGAACAAAGCTCGGCCTTCGGCCTCGCCCTCAGTTACTTACTTTCTTCGAGAAGGTTTATGGTCTTCCTGAACGCAGCTCGGCCTTGGGCCTCGCCCTCAGTTACTTACTTTCTTCGAGAAGGTTTATCCTCTTCCTGAACGCAGCTCGGCCTTTGGCTTCACCCATAGTTACTTACTGTCTTCGAGAATGTTTATCGTCTTCCTGAACGCAGCTCGGCCTTCGGCTTCGCCGTTTGTTACTTGCTTTCTTCGAGAAGGTTTATAGTCTTCCTGAACGCAGCTCGGCCTTCGGTCTCGCCCTCAGTTGCGTAATTTCTTCGAGAATATTTATGGTCTTCCTGAATGTAGCTCGGCCTTCGGCCTCGCCCTTAATTACTTACTTTCGTAGATAAGGTTTATCGTCTTCCTGAACGCAGCTCGGCCTTCGGCCTCGCCCTTTGTTACTTACTTTCTTCAAGAAGGTTTATAGTCTTCTTGAACGAAGCTCGGCCTTCGGCCTCGCTCTTTGTTACTTACTTTCTTCGGGAAGGTTTATAGTTTTCCTGAACGCAGCTCGGCCTTCGGCCTCGCCCTTAATTACTTACTTTCTTAGATAAGGTTTATCGTCTTCCTGAACGCAGCTCGGCCTTCGGCCTCGCCCTTAGTTACTTACTTTCTTCGAGAAGGTTTATAGTCTTCCTGAACGCAGCTCGGCCTTCGGCCTCGCCCTCAGTTACTTACTGTCTTCTTTGAAATACGAATTTCACGCGAGCGGAGCCGCGGGCTCAGCTAGTACTATATATAGCTAGCTAGAGTATCTATACAATTTCTAGCTAGCTAGCTACAGTATACTATTTTTAGCTAACTAACTAGAATATACAATTTCTAGTTAGCTCAGTATACAATATCTAGCTAGCTAGAGTATAAAATTTCTAGCTAGCTATATAGAGTAAACTATTTCTAGCTAAGCAGCTAGAATATACTATTTCTAACTAGCTGGAGTCATTTATTATTATAATACCCTAAAGTGTACAGTTTATAACTACGTAGCTAGAGTACCTATACAATTTCTAGCTAGCTAGCTAGAGTTTCCATGGTTGTAAGCAACGTAATGACATTGAGCGTTCTATTGAATTCGTTGCACCATAGGAAATTATCGTCTGTTTGGGGCGGGCATAGGCAAGAACCTTCCATTTGGTATTGGTTTGTGCGTAGGTCTAATGAAGACACTAGATTAATGTCGTAGAGTGACTGTGATGAACGACGGAGAGATGACTTGACTGATACACACCAACTAGGCCGTTCGGGCGCGCCAAATCTGCAAAACGGCTTTTACAAAAGGAGACGGGACGGCCTTATCCGTCAGGCCATTAAGGGCGTACACTACGCCTCGGCTTCCATACTAACGATATCACTTAAAAACAATTTGGCATAGGGTAACACTCTTCTTAGTATCGACATTTCCACTCGAGATCTGTGAATCGTAGGAATAAAATAAGTATAAATCGTAGGAATAGAATAAAATCATGTTATTGAATTAACATACGGGATTGTGCCCAGTGAGCATAGTAGGGAATATTATGTAAACACGCATAGCTGTACTGAAATTCACCTAGTGTACACAACATGCAATGAATACCTATGTAAACCAACATAGTAAGTTAAGCAGTACATTTAGTAATAATTTTTACTTTGTGGCAATAATTAATGTAGGCTTTAGGTTAATAATTATTATTTCTTGTTTATTGTGTTGTTATGTTTAAAGCGATTGTGTTGTCCTTGAAATAAAATGAAATAAAAATAAAATAAAATAAAAAATTACTTTATATTAAAAAAAAATCCTACAGAAACATCGATCTTGGGTAGAAAGTTCGTTATAAAGTAGCAAACATTATTCTATGCCAAATGGTTTTGATTTGATCGTTCGATTACATTATTATGGAAGCCGAGGCGTGGAGTATGCTCTTAAGACACGTGCCTCAGGATTCATTGAACACTCAGGAGTTTGAGGTTCATATCCCACCACCATGTGAAGAATGCACCAAGGAGTCTTTAGAATTTTCGAGAAATTTACGTGCATTATTTTATAGTGCAGTAATTAATTATTTCAAAATTTCAAATAGCTATATTTACCAACGAGACTACAATGTAGGCTAGATTTCTAAAGGTTTCGACCGAAGATTCACCGACTATCGGCTAACTGAATGTACCTGCCGTTTTAGTACTTTTTTTTATGTAAACCAACATGGGTGGCTGTGCCGAGAGACCAATGGTACATTCGACAGAGCCAAAAACACCTGTCCTCGCGAAACCACGCTCAGTCAGGTGCCATGCCAGCAAAACACTGCCAGCAAAGTACTGTCAAATTTATGAGAAATTTCACTTTGACCGATAAATTTACTGTTGGATGAAACCTTACCGTTGATGGCGGAATCGGCTACAAGAGGTTATTAAGAAACTGCCCAATTTCCATATATCTACTTTAGGATATGACATCTATGTGTAGACAGAGTCTAATTGAGAATTCCATTCAATATTTATCCACAAAAATAGTACAATCGAAAATGAATCTTATAGCAATGACCTTACGAACTATTGAAGTATTCACGGTGGCCGTAACGATCTTACGCATCCCTGCTAAACATTACTAATTAACTGACGGTGCACATTTTTGTCATAAGCTGTCATCCAATAAGCTTTCAGACATATTCTGGTCAACATTAGTTAATAATGCTTGTTGAGAGATGCCTGGCGAAGGTCGTCGTGAGAAATGGCCGCGTCTGTTGATGGTGTAGCCAAGAGCTGCGTATAACTATATCTATACATATAATATACATCCATCAACGGCGATTCCGAGGGTCGATCTGCGTTCAGATAACCGATTTATTATGTTCTCTCGAAGAAAGTAACTCCGAAACATGAGACATCATATATCACATGAAAGCAAACAGATTCCAAATTTATATTACTTTTGACCTTACTGCTCGGTCCATATGATATAACTGATGGCGTGATGTTAAATCAACATCACAGATCACATTGGTAGGAGTTCTATGTGTATTGGTTTAGTATTTTTTTAATAAACCACTTTAGTTTATAAAATTTCTAATATTTTCGACTACACTACTCAACCCCTATCAAATATAGCGTAATTTTATCCAAATATCAATAATGCCAAAACAGCACAGATAATACTGGTGTAAACTCTATATAAATCGGCTAAGAAATTTTCGCGTAGATCACATGAAAGCTAAATTTAATGGAATTGGTAGATATTTTTCGACCGCGTTCACTTCCGATATCATTGCTCAACTCATATGAATAGAGGCGTGATATGTCGCATCAAATAGGTTAAAACCGCAAACCAATAGGTTGACCAGTTCTCGAGTTATAAGGCATCATATATGTGTACATACACACACATAAACAGGCGGCTGACGTTGAATCATATAATATATTGGGATAAAGAAGGGAAGTCACAGAGGTTCAAAATAATTCAGTGAGGAAAGCAAACACATTATCTTAGTTTATATTTTCAAGTACATCGCATTGTTACAAAACATAATTACCATCAGCGCCTCCGATACAATAGCGTCGGCAGGTGATGTCGAGACAACCTCGCAAACCATTATTCTTCCCAGCGCAGGGCGGAGCGGCGCGCGGCGCGGCGGCACCGCGCTGTCGCCGTGTACGTTTTGTTGTGTTCATTACAACTTCTACACAATACCACGTCTTCGTTCGCGGTCGAGTAAAGAGCTGTACACACACGAGTAGGAAATATTAATTTAATTGAAATCTGAATTCCAAATTTTCCCTTAGCAATTTCAAATGAATCTCTGAACTATTCTCAAATCAAAACAAACGTGCAGTTCGCATAATAAAGTTTTATGGCTTAGTGAAGGGAATCTCCCTTCACTAAGCCATAAAATATTGTTGTGCGAGCTGCACGTTTGTTTTGATTTGAGTTATAGCGATTTTAATTTATCGTATGTATGCATGGTGAAAAAAAATTTGAGGCGTATTTCCAGCAGTGATCGCATGAACGCTGACTAACTGACTGATAGTACGTACTCGTATTTATTTAACTGCATAAATATCTTATTTTAGCAATGACCATATGGTCATTGCTTTAGAAAACCAGTGCAGGAACAAAGTACAAGTACACGAGTTGTAATTTACGGAAATCCACTATTAGTAATAACAAAACTAACTATTTCCTACACATTTTACAGGCAAAATGTATAACTCTTCTATAGACAGATGGTTCCTAAGAAAACAAAATAATTAAATACCGTCTTAAGAAATTAATACTCATACTTCATAATTAACCGTGGTCCATTCTCAACATTAAATATTAACTCCTCTCTTAACACTCCCCTACTTTCCGAAGGCGGAACCAAGACGTGAAACTTTTCCATCATAATCTTCTTAACTAGGTACCCCCACACGCTCGAAGGGGGCCGCCGTCAACTACAATTTGGAAAGTCGCGCGCCGGACTAATGCTTTGAGCAGTTGCCGGTATAATCATAATTAAATATATGGTGCTTCATTTCATTAATGGTGTGAAAATGTTCTCTTTCGTAATCAACATTTGTGGAAAAAACTTGTTAATATGAAGCTAGGTTACACATGTTTAATTTGTCAGAAAGTCTTAACCTAAAGGTACAATTCATGGATCTGAAATTTCAAGTAGATATATCCGCGACCACATAATTTATGATTTTTGTTGGAATAACATTAACTTTGCTTTATATAAAAAGTCCCCCGACTCCTTTAAGTAAGTAAACGGAAATTATTTTTGACTTTTAAAGGGTGGGGGTTTTTTTTAATTCTAATTAAACTTTTATTTCAAGCTTATAAAAAACCCCATGCAAATCCGCCCACTTTTTAAGATGATTAATTGTTTGATTACTTAATTACTATATATTTAATCAAAATAACCTAATACAATAAATTTAAACTAAAATTAAGAAATACGATAAAACTAAACTAAAATAACTTATAAACTAAACCTAAAAAATAAATAAATAAAAATTTAAACTACCTATAAATAATATATTTCATTTAAATTTGACAGAGTCGCTGCACCGGTGCAAGTGCCAAGTACGCACGCCGCGTTACACCTCTGAGTCTCAATGGCGATTCGCCGAACAAAGAAAGCTTTGACACGGGGCGGTCACCAGATTTATCTACTAAAAGTTTTCCCAATTTCTCGGAGTATGTTTTGGTGTCTGGCGACCACGGCCCCAAACTTTCTACGGCGAAAGGTTGAAATTCAAGGTGGTCGCGCAGCGGGCTGTACTTAGACAATTTGATGGCAGCTGCCATCAAATTGCTTAATTACTTGATTACTTGATTAGAAACATAGCTAAGAACCATCCCGATTAAACCAGCTTTCTAATTAAAAAAAAACCGCATCCAAATCGGCCCATCCGTTTGGGAGCTACGAGGCCACAGACAGACACACACATACACTCATACACACACACACGTTAAAGTTATAACACCCCTCTTTTTGCGTCGGGGGTTAAATAGAATAAAATATTATCGTATTTTCATCTGAAGGTGAAATGGATAATTCCTGATAATTTTAGCCTAAATACAGATATAGATGAAGCCGCCGACGGATATGTATTGCGAAGAAGCAGCAGTTTTTTCCTTACATTATTGTCCAGGAGACACGCCTAGGTATCGTGGCTCGGCATGCTGCCAGCTAGTGTGAACGAATCTTTAGCGCTTGTTACGTTGTTGGGCGATACGGTGGACTTTAAAACCGTACATACATCTTTAGAACTTCGTCACATTTCCACGTCTGTGTGCGCTTTTATGGAACTTGACACTGTTGGCTATAGTCACCACCAGCGGCTACACCAGCGATTTCAGCTTTATTCCTGCTCCAACTTATTCGTCATTCACTCACTGGCATCAAATCGTATATTATATAATAAGTACTAGCTTTTGTTGGCGGTTTCGCTCGCGTGAAATTCGTATTTAAAAAGAAGAAAATAAGTAAGCGTGCTACCGTATCTTTATTTCGGCGCGCGGAACAATTCGGTTTGTATGAGAGCCACATCTTAGCGTAACGGGAACTGAATTTTATCCTGTATCACGTATAGTTAAATGTGCTTGTAGGTACTAAGTTTCATCGAATTCGGATGACCGGTTTAAGAGTTATGGAGGAACATACATACATGCAGAAAATTTATGTCTAAAAATCGTCAATTTAGTTTTATTATCATACATAGAGTCTACAAACGCAATATCTCATAAAACAAAGTAACTTACTCCATGACCATCCCTTACAGATTTATTATTAGTATGCTTCTTGATATATTTGGTGATTTATAGAAATTGTAATAAATTTTATTGCATGCAAAAGAAGAAAAAGAAATTTGTGCAGGAAGGTAAAAGGTACCGTGTGGGGTCGGAACTTAGAAAGAATAGCCCTAATGCATATATTCGTGTACATATCGTAAAAGAAGAGGTTATGGACAACATGCTGCGCTAAAGGGCGACACACTTCCTTTTTCTCTTCGTTTTTCATAGTCGGGATATATAAACATTTATGTTAATTTTCTTAGACAAAGTCTTATTTAAAGATTTTACAATCATGATTTTAATTTATATAAATAATTATATAATTAATAATATAATAATATAATTCTGTTGCCGTTTCAAATCAACAATAAGTATCCTGAATTAGGCTTAATTGGCCACATATTTATTACAATTTTAGAGTTGGTTTTCACAATGAATTCTATAAGAAAATTCGAAGAAATTCAGGATAACGCTCGCTGTAATTTAATAAGCTGAACATTCGGGAAATATTAATCAATTATGGAAATTCGGAAAATGTATTCGGTACAAAGGAGCGTTAGAATCGGGCACCTACACTTTAAATATTCACAAAAATGTTTTTCCCTTCGAATTGAATCGGCATAACTCGATTTTTGGGACTCTGTAATTTTCATAATATGATAATCTGCGAGAAGAAATCATCGCTTTTTCTTACGTCATAAATATTTATTGAAACGCCTGAGACGCCGATACGGCACCTGAAAGCCTTTTTAGATCCTGCGGTGCCTCGAACCTGCGCTCCTACTCCTTTCGGATACACTCCGGTTGACTCGGCTCGAAAGCGAACCAATTGAAGCCGATATTCGTTTGGTCGTTTATGTGATTTGGTGGCTCAGTGGTAAGAGTGTAGGGTTGGTATATTTTTTCGATATCGACCATGGGTTCGTGTCCCTCAAATTTTTTTTTGTTTATTTTTAAGCAATGTTATACATATGTGTTATAATGTTATAACCACCTAAGAAAGCTTTATTTTCGGAAATACAAACGTAACAAACACGACATGCACCGCCTCAACATTAGGTTAGGGTTAATTAACCCTGGTTATTTTTTTTTTAACCACCAAAACATCACTCATCTCATACCACTTGCCGATAAGTATAAGATATCGATATCGAAGATAAGTATGCACGAAAGGAGTAGGATCCGCAGGTTCGAGGCACCGCTGGATCTGAAAAGGCTTTCGGGTGGCGGACCGCTGAGACTCGGCGCCCGCGGAAGCGTGATCGGAAAGTTGGCCCGTTCTTTTCGCCCTTTTTGCAAACAGTACAGAGATAAGAATAAGCCGCCCGCTTGATTTACACTCGGAATTTCACGCGGAAACAATTTTTAGCGAATATAAAATGGCACGCGAAAACCTCTTACCATAAAAAAAACTATTTTTTACACAACAATGTAGGTTCATATTTTATTATGGTTAGCATCTCCGTTACTACCGCGTACCTACAAAAGGGCAAGATTACAGGAGTTAACCGACACATATATTTTAGCGGGAGGTGGAGAAATCAGACCTTGGACATTATATTCGAGTTTCTTGGTTAACATTATGATTTTTTTTTTCATAAAATATAAAAAAAGTAATACTAATAACTAAATGTTAATAACTATTTGTCGTTGACATTGGGCTTTTGAGAACCCATCGGTTCTCTAAATCGTTTCTTTGTCGCACCGCTAGAGTGTGGAACTGTCTTCCGGCGAGTGTATTTCCTGAATCCTTTAACCTGGGTGTCTTCAAGAGTCGTATTAACGGGCTAGACAGCCTAGCAACAGTCCGCAAATCTGCTGGCATGGCACCTAACTGAGCGTGGTTTCGCGAGGAGAGGTGATTTTGGCTTTGTCGACTGCACCATTGGTCCCTCGGCACAGCCACCCATGCTGGTTTACATAAAAAAAAAACTAAAAGATTAAACCCTACCTAACAAACATTAAAATAACTATCAAAAGGACGTTTTCAAATGTTCCTAGAACACTTGCGCCATTACCCCGCTGGATGGGAAGGCCTTTGAATGAAGTAGGCCCTTGATTGCGGGACGCCAGTTGCGTCAACCAGCAGAGGCACAAGCCCCTTCAAGAAGCTTTTGGCCCCACTACTCCACGGACCGAGAGTTTCGACCGCAAACGCAACAAATTCCAAATCTTGAATTGTATATTTGTTGCGTTTGAGGCTCTCCGCCCATAACATATTATGAATTAAATATTTTTCTTCACACCAAATTTTAGATTTGTATATATATTTTGTACACAATAAATAAAAAATACATACGAGTATCTACTTTTATAAGTCATCGTTAGAGAACAAAATTTAATATTTTTACAAGTTTGATGTGTCAAAATGATGATGATGAATGATAGATGGCGTTGTCATGGGTTTGAATTTTTCGAATGTATCAATGGTTTAATGGACGATATTTAGGCCGGGTGAATGATATGCGCCGAAGTTCCAGACGTATGATTATTCCCATGTTCATTCAGTCAAAGTTTCACAGTTCGAAAAATTTAAACCCACGACATCGCCATCTATCATTCGTCACCGTCATTTGGTGAACATTAGTGTCTTAGTAGTCTTGCCACAGTTGAGATACTAGTTACGAGTATAATGCGCGGGACGGATCTCGGCGTGTCGTCGCCGCAGCGGGCGACCCGCCACGCGAATACACTATACAAGTACGGTGCGGTGCGAGGGAGAACACTGACGAGCCGCTGCGGCGGCGACACGCCGAGATCCGCCCCGCGCATTATACTACGTAAAACTTTTTTTTATTTTTTTGCTAAGGAAACTGACACAGTTGGCTACATCACATACATCATCCGTGATGTCAGCCCATAACACCGGGTGAACTTGGTGCCACGTCAGTGCTTCCCTTCGGCCGTGCCGGCTAAACTGAACTGGACGGAAAACACAAACTATTTACATAACCGTTTCGGCCGACCTTTCATTCAGTGCGGTGGTATCAACCCGGGCGGGTTAAACTCTACCACCTAGTAATATAAGAAGGGAGTCATATCCACCGAGCATACCTACGGGAGTGGAAACCGTCGAGCGCTAATATATAGGAAAATTAGCCGCGTGTTAGAGCATTTGCACTAATATATAGCGCTGCTGCGGGATCGACCGTCAGTGCGCTCGCGACTTGGGAACGAAGAACACGTATATGTGCACTACGCAAAATGGCGATTTGTGCAGTTCGTGCGTGTCGAAAGAGCTCAAGATCATCAGGAATGACAAAAGATGGCGTAACCTTTCATAATTACATAGGTCATTTTAATGATAATACAATGCTTAAAGCGTGTAAAATACAAAAATTCCGCGAGCTAGGAGCACGACTGCGCGCCATACTGGGCGCGTACACATGATAGGCAAATTTGACAGACTGGAAAGAAATTTGAAATCAATTATTGTATATGGGTGTTGTTAGTTTTTTTATGGCAATGACATGGATGAATTCAATTTATAATATGTATTGTTATTATTTCTTTAATATTACGTTTTCTATTTTTTATAATTATAAAACAAATATACCTATACAAAACTAATATATTGTATATTATGTATTATTATAATAAGTATTATTATTATCAGTGATAGGAATAGGTAGGACTTATTTACCTAAACTTAGAGGAACAGAGTAAAAAATTGGAGACTTCCTTACGACAATATTTTTTTCCGGTTTAATAATACCTATTCATGGTGTTATAATTTCGCGATTTAAAAAAAGTGGCCGCCATTTTGAACTTTTTAGTAACTGGACAGATTGCTTTCAAAATCGACATCTGAGTGTCAGTGAATACGAATCTGTAGTCAAATTTAAAAAAAGTAGCCGCCATTTTGAAATTTTTAGTTACTGGACCGATTGCTTTCAAAATCGATATCTGGGTGTTTATGTAGGCTCTGAATACGAATCCGTTGTCAAAATTTAAAAAAAGTGACCGCCATTTTGAACTTTTTAGTTACTGGACCGATTACTTTCAAAATCGATATCTGGGTGTCTGTGTGGGCTCTGAATACGAATCTGTAGTCAAAATAAAAAAAAGTGGCCGCCATTTTGAACTTTTTAGTTACTGGACCGATTGCTTTCAAAATCGATATCTGGGTGTCTGTGTGGGCTCTGAATACGAATCTGTAGTCAAAATTTAAAAAAAGTGGCCGCCATTTTGAACTTTATAGTTACTGGACCGATTGCTTTCAAAATCGATATCTGGGATTTTTACTACAGATTCGTATTCAGAGCCCACACTGACACCCAGATATCGATTTTGAAAGCAATCGGTCCAGTAACTAAAAAGTTCAAAATGGTGGCCACTTTTTTCAAATCGCGAAATTAAAACACCATGAATATTATTAAACCGGAAAAAAATATTGTCTTAAGGAAGTCTCCAATCTTTTACTCTGTTCCTCGAAATTTAGGTAAATAAGCCCTACTTGTTCCTATCACTGATTATTAGTACAACTTTTCAAAAATATTAAAACAACAGTCTTGTTTAATTTTTCAATATTCTTTTTGGATTCAAACAATAATATTCGTTCAGTAAAAACTATTTGAAATAATATTACAAATAAAAATTTCAAAATTCACAGATATACCGCACCATCATTGTCCGTCAGACTGGCATTCGTAGTGATCCCGTCAAGTTGCCGTCAAGCAAGGCTTCCGATTGGTCGGACGGTCGGCTCTTACTACCAGATACCCGAGCCAAGCCAGCGATAACAAACCTGTCGCTCGCCTTGCTCGCTCTGTCTCTCTCCATATCGCGGGGCGCGATATGGGTAACGGAGATAGACAAGTCACGTCATAAAAGATTAAATTGCGATTTCGATTTTCGTAGTAGTAGGGATTTTTGGCTAGCCGTGCTCCGATACAAACGCAGTAGCGTTGCGTCTCCCGTAGGTATTCTCCTTGGTCATATCCCTTAGTCGCCTTTTACGACATACACGGGGAGAGATGCAGTGGGGCTATTCTTTTAAAGTACCGGCCCCACACGGTACCTCAAGGTGTCAAACTCAAGACTTGCATTGTAGTTAACAAATTATTTAAATATGAAACTTAGTTTGGACAATTTATATTCCTCTGTTTAATATTTTGTAAGCAATTTGATAGACAATTTCAAAAAAATCTGAAAATTAAAAAATATAAATACGCCCGCCCACTTGTAATAAATAATCCAAAGAAAGGTCAACCAAATGGTTGCCATATTTTATAAAAAAAAAATTTATGACGAATAACGACATGTTTTAATAACATATCCGCTTTTCTTCGATAGCCCGCTTCCACAAGGGTCGGTTATCCTTCTTGTAAATCAAGTTATGCAATCATTTCACTTGGCGGCTTTCAACGCTCTGGATCGGCCTTTCGGCAGGCCTCACGCACTCTATGTACTTGCGCGCGCAAACTACCTACCGCCCGGTGGATCGCCGCCGGCGGTCTAATTCAGTGGAAATTCGTCCGCGCGAAGCATACCTACACGCTCGCCCACGCAACTGCGCGCAGCTGCAAAGCAATGATCACTTTACAATCGATCGTTTAGGTACATTTTCGCACGCAGCGATTGGCGACGTGAAACAGTAGGCTACTAAAGCCGAAGGTATGGAACTTTTTCTATGGAGTGATTTATCTGTTACGTAGCAACTATTAAGTAATCTGTGCTTTCGGCGAGGATGACATATTAACACATGGTGCCCTTTACACGATTTTTCTGTCGTAACTGGGAGCCGTGAGGATATAATTAAGTTAAATCAACCTTTCGTGCTGAAATATATTATTTAAAAAAATATAGAAACCGACTGGGCTCTCTTTTGGTGGGCTATACTGAGCTGTATAGAAAGCATGGAAAGAAATAGTGGAATTGAATATAAAAACTCTTTACCTTTAATTTTTAATTTACTCTTCATTACCGCGTGGGGACGATAAGAACAAGATGCCGTGCTAAAGGGCGATTGGTTAGCCACCTTTCAACCTGGCACAGTCCTTTCTCCGAGTCATGCAGCAGGTGATCCATGCCTTTCTTGCTGCTTGATAGTTATCTTGTCCTAATACTTTGCTAAACGTGGTGGTCGGTGTTGTGCTGTTATTTAGAAGAGTACTTGCAGCACAACACTGATTACTCCACTTACCCTGATTGTCGGAAACAGCGTGCGTGTGGTAGGTAGGTATGTGTAAACTCTTTGTTCTACATATTGTAAGAAAAACACCTACATGAAATCAAAAAGAAAATACAGAAGTGCACAAAGGAGCACTTATAGCTACAAGTAATTTCTTCCAGTCAACCTTTTGATGATAAGGAACAAATTTATAAAGAAAGCTATACTTATGTATGTTGTTCTACGGAAATCTCTGGGTGTTTTCAGTTCCTGAAAAAGGAACGAACTGTTTCACCAACTTCATCTAAATATATCTGGCGGTTCATCATCATCATCATCAGCCTGTATCGGTACACTGCTGGACATAGGCCTCTCCTAAGGCACGCCACCACACGCGGTCTTTCGCTCTTCTTATCCATCCACTCCCGGCTACCTTTTTAGATCATCTGTCCACCTAGCGGTTAACTCCTGTCAACTGTATGAGAAAACTTTAACCGACAGATAAATGTTAATCGACAGATACGACTTAACTAGGAGTGGTGAAATCTAGGTAAATTTTTATTTTAAAAAGGCCTATCCTATTTCGTGTGTTTTCCTATCCAGCACTTTTGTCCTGTCGTCGCCGGCTAAAATGTAATGACGGGCCATTTGGGCTGGTTTCCGTTTTCAGACATTTTTCTTTAGTTATTTTCAGCTGTGCTCCATTAACTGGAAACGTGACGACATCGGTTATTTGATTGATGCTACAAAGCTACAAAGCTACCAAGGGCGGGGCGAGGACACTATTTTACGTGATTTAAAATTTTTTTAAATGTGTTTTTTTTATGGAAACTGCCTCGGTTGGCTACATCACCTATAACACCGTGTGAACTAGGTGCCATTTCAGTGCTTCCCTTCATTTACTGTCGGCTACACTGAACTGCACGGAACACACCAACATTTACATAGCCGTTGCGACCGACGCTTCATTCAGTGCGGTGGTACCAACCCGGGCGGGATGAACCCTACGGCACCTAGTAAGGTAAAAAGGGAAGGTTCCTACAGTTTTACGTGGCATCCGAACCACGGTCAGCCTCCTAAAGTCAGTCCTTTTTAATGGATACTGATACGCTCCGTGATGTCAGCCCATAACACCTTTGCGAACTAGGTGCCATGTCGGTGCTTCTCTTTTGTTCATGCCGATTCTTTGGCGATACAGTCACTACTTCTCAGGCCATCGTCAGCTCAAACCATGGAGTAACCAAACGGCGCGGCGGGTGGCCCAGTGGTCTGGGCATCGGCTTCTTTTGCGAGAGGTCCGAGGTTCGAATCCAATTGGCGTGTACTAATGAGTTTTTTTCTGATTTGAAAAATTTACGTGCATACCTTCAAGCGCTGCTCCATGGTTCGGATTCCATGTAAAAATGCAGGTCCACCAGGTTGACTGGACGAAATTGCCTAAGTCAATAAGCCCGCCATTGCCAGCCACACATTAAGTGGCATAGCGTTACAGATATTATACATTTATTCACACATTTTTTCTTTTAATATAAATTGTAAGTGAACGCAGTCTGTCAAGCCTCAGAACCAACTGGCACTGTCAAACATGAAAACCACGCGAGCGGAGCCACGGACTCGCTAGTACATAGCAACAGTACCTCGTAGACAGTTTATTGTCCTAAATTACTTATGGACACATAATATCGACTAGGATATTTCCAAAGTGCTTACTACGATTTTTTCTAGACTGGACTAAATTGTGATGGATTTGCGGGCACCGCGGGAGACCCGAGCGATACGAAACTCTGATATTTTACGCTAGTTTCTATTGATATGTTCGTTATTGCCATAATTATTTTAAATTTTAAATTATTTTATTTATTTTTTCTAGAAAGCGCGACATGTGGCGCCGACCGATCCACCTATAAGGTATCTAACGACGCCCACCGACATTTAAATTGAGCCAGGATATAGATTTTAATAAATAAATATATTATGGAATTGGAACAGGTAAACCAATACGAAAATAACAGTGTTAATAACAATAAACAAATATAGACAAAAATGCAGTTAGCGTTTTTCTATTTTAATAAAAACATAAATTATGGAATTTGAACAGGTAAACCAATACGAAAATAACAGTGTTAATAACAATAAACAAATATAGACAAAAATGCAGTTAGCGTTTTTCTATTTTAATAAAAACATAAATTATGGAATTTGAACAGGTAAACCAATACGAAAATAACAGTGTTAATAACAATAAACAAATATAGACAAAAATGCAGTTAGCGTTTTTCTAAAGGTAGACTAGCAGAAGTTGTGTTCAGGCCTTTTGACATTTTTTTATTATTTTGTTTTACTGTTTTTAGGGTTCCGCACCTTGAAAGGTAAAAACGGAACTCTTATAAGATCACTCTGTGTCCGTCCGTCATTACAGAGGTTTTTTACGAAAACCAGAACGAAGAATTACGGAGGGAATTGCAGGCGTCACTTAGGGTGGACAGACTCAATTTGTATTTTTAACCGACTTCATAGTAAAGAAAGAAAGAAAAATGTTGTTTATTGTCATTAAAGATCATAACAAAAAAAAAGAAAACATTACAAAAAAACATGAAATTATACAAGCAAAACCTAAATTAATAACACAATTAATGACAATATGGACCCATCTCAGCATGTGCTATAGGTGCACAAGGCGACCTATAGCGCTGTTTTTCAGATACATAAACTGTTGGCGAGCCCCAGTGAGAGGGATTTAGTAATTGTGTTGAATTTCGTTGATCGTTCTCTATCTTTTAGGGACTCTGGACCCTAAGTGATAGGGAAAATAAGTACTATGGGGCTGATATTAACAAATCATTGTTAAAAGCCCTAAAAATAATAATAAAAAGAAAGTCACGTAGAAACTAAATTTTGAACGCATATATCGCTCGTCAATAACTAGCTATCATTATTTGATCATGAGATTTGTCAGCCTCGATCGCTCAGTGGTGCAGACAGTCAACTGTCGCTATTGAATGTTAAGCAACGCTGGGTGCGGTCAGTACTTGGATGGGTGACCGCTGACCGTTGGAGGCTGACCGAGGTTCGGATTCCTCGTAAAACTGTAGGTCCCTTCCCTCCTAATCTTACTTGCTGGTAGGGTTTAACCCGCCCGGGTTGGTACCACCGCACTGAATGAAACGTCGGTCGAAACGGCTATGTAAATAGTTTGTGTTTTCCGAACAGTTCAGTGTAGCCGGCACGATCAAAGGGGGAAGCACTGACATGGCACCTAGTTCACCCGGTGTTATGGGCTGATATCACGGACGTGTAGGTGATGTAGTCAACCGTGTCAGTTTCCATAAAAAAATAAAAAATAATATGCACCCATATTGTTGTCAGCCAATGAAAAAAAAAGTTTAAATTAACATAATAACATAAACTAAAATTATTAAAATAACGTGTCGGTATCATTTGAAAGAGCTAACTGTAAGGATACTAAAAATATTAATTCATAGCTAAAAAATTGCAATGTACCTCCCCCCGATCTCCTAGGTTTTAAAAGTTAAAATTTTCATTTTAAAATGATTAAGTAGTAAATATTAAATTAAGTACAGGAAACCTGCAGGTTTTATCGACGATGTACAAGAAAAAGTATTTTTTATATTTTAACTACAAGAAACAATGGTTTGCCTGACAGTCAAACTATTGCTGTAGTTTTTATTTAGGCGTTCGTTATTTTCGAAAACACATTTATTTTGGTAAACATAGACCACAAATATATTGTGTATGGTGGTACGGAACCCTCGGTGAAAAATTACGTAATAAAGATTCGCGACATAGCCAAACTGGGACAATTTCTCTCAGAGCTAACTTCAATTCGTTGAAATATTACCCTTCGCTGGGTGCCAAGCAAATAAAAGCCCCTACCAAAGTATCACGTATTATTTCAACGGTCCCTAAATTTTCGTGAAGCCCTGTGGTTCTTCCGAGCGAGCGCCTCCCAATAGCTCGTCAGAATGAGGTAAAAACGTACGCTGACTCAGGTGTACGAATATACACTTCTTTCGGCACTAAGCTAAATTGATGTATTACCGGTAATGTATTTTTTGGCCCCTTGTGCGTGAGTTGCGGGACCTTTATGTGCAATGTATGTTTTACTTTTTCTTTTCTTTTATTATAATTCGGACGAAGTTGGTGTAAGCTGGGTAAACCTTTTTATTAGGTTTCCGTTCCCCATACGGTAGACTATTACTAAGTCTACACCGTCTGTCCGTTCGTCCGTCCGAAGGCTGTATTTTTGGAACCGTAATAGCTAGGTGGTTGAAAATTTCACAGAATATGGGGATATAAGATATAACAACAAATATTAAAAATAGAATAAGTAAAAAATTAAGGGAGGGTCCCGGAAATTAATGCGTGGAAGTGTGGTGTGTATATAACTTAATATTATTTCATATTAAAAAAAAAATCACTTTGTAATGAATCGATGTCATAAATTTTGCAATATGCAGTCTTTGGATGATGAGTAAAAGATGCACATGCGTATATAGGTCGTGGAAAACATTTTTGTGAAGTAGACTAACTGCACATTGTAAAAACATTCCAAATCCAAACAGAATATTACAATGTAAATATGACAAATCTGAGCAGTGTCATTGTAAACCACAATACAAGAAACGTGTTTTTTTTTTTCAACTTTTTTTGTGGTGCCGAAATTTCGGTGCGCTGCTAGTCCGACTCGCGCTTGGCCAGTTTTTGTGCTTAATTCTGCTTGTACACGCTCAATATTACTGTCAGTATTACTGTCTGTATTTTTGTGCTAACCCAGAGAGATAGGAATATCCAGAAAAAGCGTACAAGCTCATTCATACTATTTTGTTTTTAGGGTTCCGTCACAAAACGCAAAATGGAACCCATAAGGAATCACTCTGGTGTCTGTCTGTCTGTCCGTCTGTCGGTTACACGTAGATATCTCCGGATCTACTGAACCGATTTTGATGAAACTGGCGACAAAATACGCAGAATTTCTGCACATTGCCGGACTGAAAACACAAACAATTTTCAAAGCCTTTTCGACCGACCTTTATTTTATAATATTGCATGATGGTAACTTTACATCATACAATAATGAAGGACAAAATTCAACATACATACATACACACATACCGTCACGCCTGTTTCCCGGTGGGTTAGGCAGAGACAATGGATTTCCACGTGCCACGATCCTGACACACCTCTGCCGCCTCTTCCAATCCCATAATGTTCTTCATGCATGCTCGTCGGTTATGGGTACTACGCATTTGACCTTTGATACGGCGCGGTTAAAATACAAATAAGAACTTAAATAAAGAAACAATTTAGAACTAACCCTGAATTTTCTTATTTCTATCACCTAAACTAGACCGGAGGCTGTATCGCACGCAAGGCACGATGTCATAATTATAACTTTAAAATATTTGTTGAATATGACATTCTTCTAGACGCTTTCTTCTATTTCGTTGTTCTACTGCCTTAACTTACCTTACTTACCTCTGCCTACCTAAAATTTAAATTTGAACACAATTGACAACATGGAAGAAAAGTCCTCCATTTCAACTTTTTTTTTATCTCGGTAGATGATCCGTTCTGCGGCTGAAAACAATCCCAACATCCCCGGCCCTTCTGTCCGAGTAATCCATTAACTGTAGCGTCGCACGCGCCGGTATTCTGTATCATCCCAAATATATTAAAAATAATAACATTTTCATTTCAGAAAAAAAAGTACACAATATTTTGTTTTACCAAATGCTAGAATCTAAACGGAAATTTAATATTTGTACACTATATCGTGATTCGTTATAATTATGTGTTGATTTATACGTATTATTATGTTTTTATAAATGCGTGTTTTTGGCTGACCCTAGCTAGAGAATCGTGCATTATCACTACTCGTATCATACTGGTTTAAATCAGCAGGCACATTTTTATTTGTACTTCGATTAATCGATCGCCCGAACAACAATTAAATCGAAATTAAAATATCAATCAATCATCATGATGATTTTATTACACGAAGACACTTGCGGGCGACTGCGAGCACTTGTGAACTTCACACGAGTAGATTCGGACCAAATTACATTCGACTGCTGAGATTACACTTACTAGTTGATATCGAGAGATATACAAGATGTAATCGAACCGGATAGAACAAATTGTGAGAAGTTCGAGTGCAGTCTAACTGCAATATGAATGATTAATAAACAATACAATACAAAAACAGTTTAGGTTTGATAAGAATCAGTCGTCTGCCCGGGCCCTTACTATTATAAAATTTTCATACATATTTTGTAATATACATATGTTGTAAATAAACCTTCGTTCCATTTCCTCTGCGCCACAACGCCACGCCAACTTCCGTCGCGAAGCGGCAGAGAATACCGCTGCCGTCGGAAGTTTCCATTCACTTTCCTCTTCCAGACTTTATCTTTGTCGCACCTAACTTTGGCAGTACGTATTGAGTCCTTCACATTGTGCCCGGGGCCTTTGTGTACCGTCCCGTTCCGCTTTATCTTATACCATTTGTGTGGGATGATATGAGAGGAAACTCCAAATTTAATCACAAAATGTATGTAAGGAACAATTTTAAATGATTTTACCATAAAGCTCCAATAAAGTGCTTTCGGACCGAAGAGTTTTGAAGTTTAGCTTGGGGCTTTTCACCCGACGACGGCGAACATTGCGGACGCAATGAGAAATAAACGCAAAAAGAAGAAAGAAAGAATAAAGAATAAATGTAATTAATTTGTTTTAACCCCCCCTCCCCCTTTTTAGTAGGGTATTATCATGGGTGTTATTGTCTACACCCTAACACTGGAAAAGACTATTAAAACAATACACACTAATGGTTTGGAGCTAGGCTACACTACACTATACTACACTACACTACACAACCACCACAAAACACTACGGTACACCACACTACATTACACAACACTACACTGCACTGTATTGACACTCACTACACACACACACACATTTGATCCCACTAAACTATAGTTTAATCAGGGAAACAAAAAGTGGCCAGACTTCAATGTATGTACAACTTACATTTTATCTATTTGTCATAAGGCTGTCTGTAATTCATATGTATTTAATGTAATTTATAAATAGTAATTTATATGTTTAATTAACTAGTACGTACTTATATGTAGTGTATATTATAGTTTATCATAGTTATTTTCCTTATATTATTTATTCATTCCCACACTCAAGTCTTTTGCTACTACCTACTTATATCTCACAACATACGACTCTCAAACATCCAAAGGTTGACTGGGAGAAATCCCTGTTAAGGGATAAGTCCGCCTTTGCCCCTCATGTACATTACTTATTGTCTGTTTGTGTAAAATGTTTTCTAGAGCAATAAAGTATTTTCTATCTATCTATCTGATTTCTAATAAATAAATAAATAAAAAAAAATTAAATAAAACATTAAAATAATAAAAAAAGTCGATTGTGAATAAAAACAATAGATAGATACAAGCTGACGCAAGACGTTACACAATTTACATGAGGGGCAAATTTCTTTTGATTTTTGACAGTCTTGTTCTATCACTTCTCAACTTGGTTTGAGGCTAGATCATAACGGTACGCCATCGATGGCCTGAGCTGTGAGCAAAAAGGTAAAACCCTAAACACGCGAAGCGAAGCCGCGGGCAAAAGCTAGTATAGTAATTTTTTTTTTTTTTTTTTTTTATGCTAAGCGCGACATGTGGCGCCGAGTCACCCATAAGGTGTCTAGCGACGCCCATGGACATTCGGACGCAGGCGGGGGCTGCGAATGCCATGCCGGCCTGACAGGTGCCCATTCACGCCTCTCTTGAAGGACCCGAGACTATACTTGGGGGGAAATATGTGGGCAGGTAGAGCGTTCCAGAGTTTGCCGGTTCTGTGGAGAAAGGATCTGCAGAACCGATTTGTACGCATCCGCGGTAAGTCCAGCGTATAGGGATGCAATCCCTGCCCAGTGCGCGTTGTGCGGAGGTGGAAAGGGGACGCCGGAATCGCGTTAAACAGCTCCTCCGAGCACTCCCCGTGGAATAAGCGATAGAACACGCTTAGGGCGCCGACATCCCTACGAAGTTGCAGCGGTTCTAGATCGCGGGACACGTCGGGGTCATCCACTAGTCGCACGGCTCGACGCTGGATCGAGTCCAAAGGCGCAAGCTGGTATTTGGCTGAGCCATCCCACAGGTGCGAGCAGTACTCCAAGCAGGACCTAATCTGCGATTTATACAGAAGCAGCCTTTGGCCCGGCGTGAAGTACCGTCGAACCTTATTGAGTACGCCTAGCTTTTTGTATTTTTGTGTGAGTACGCCTAAATTTACGTGCATACCTACACCTGCTGCTTCACCGTTCGGAACCGGTGCAAAACTGTAGGTCCCTTCCCTTGCCCCTTACTAGGTGGTAGGCTCAAATTGTAGTCGACTGGGTTGATACCACCGTACTGGATATAAGATGACCGCATAGCAGCCTCAGCTGTGTTCTCCTCTAGTCCAGTATAGCCAGCAATCCAGGGAAGTCTCCGGTATGGCACCTACCTTCTTGGAGGTGATATTGGCTGGTCGGAGCATGCGCTTCGGCCCCTCCAACTCAGCCACCCATACCGGATTACATAAAAAAAAAGAAGTATATTATACGCTGACTGAGATTTGACTTTATCTTATAGAATTCTATAACGAACAGAAGTTGTAGAACAAATCGCCGAGCCCGTCCTCTCTGCTGCGTACGCAGACATAACTTGCCAACGTTTTTGCTCCCAAAGGACCGCAGCGCTTAAGACGTGTGTGGAATAATGCATCGACACCTATCGCATGGGACATTTTGTACGTTCGCAGAGGTACAACCTAGTGGGAAAACTACTCACTGACGCGTCTGGGGACCGCCGTGCCGGGCGCATTTCAAGCAGTGGATCAGCCTGGCGATCCAGAGGGGGAACGCCGCTTCAGTCATGGGGACCAAGCTGATGGTAGTAGACGTAATGCTGTTAGGGCAAATTACGTTTTAGACGTTTTGCTTCTTAGACATTTTACAACTTAGACATTGTTTGTAGACGTTTTGCTTTAAAGACATTCTGCAAGTTAGGCTTTTCGCTCAAAACTGGTTGGTCCCTATGGCCGATTATTTTTATTTATATTTACATACATTTTTTATATCTACAATTAATTATTTTTAAGTATTTTATAAGTAATAAAGTATTTTATTTGTTTACCTAGTGGGTAGCTGATAACAAAACATTAGCAAGATAGATCATAATCATCGTCAGCCCGTATCGCTCCACTGCTGGACATAGGCCTATCCCAAGGCACGCCACCACACTCGCTCGTCCGCTCTTCTCATCTATCCACTCCAGGCTACTTAAGATTTACTAATAAATACAAAAACCGGCCAAGTGCAAGTGGAACTCGCACACCGAGGGTTCCGTATCGCCATGTCATGGTCAGCGCCACTCACGCCATCTATGGCGTGTTTATGAAATGCTTCATATTAGTAAAATTTCATGATTAGTTAAAATGCTTCATACTCCTTTCGGTAGATGGCGCGTGCGCATACACTTTTTAGTTTCTTATATGGGAACCCCCGTGAATTTTTGAATTATTTTTTATTATTTGTGGTTATATCGGCCATAATAACACATTCTGTGAAAATTTCAACGGGCTACCTATTACGGTTCAAGAGATACAGACCTCGGACAGACAGACAGACGGCGGCGTAGGCTTAGTAATAGGGTCCCGTACCAGATACGGAACCCTAAAAAAGGAAACGCAAATAACGCTTGATTTTGGCCCAAACTTCGCTTCGCAAAATATCATGTAGGAATTTTGAATAAAGTAATCATGGTGTCCGGTCAGACTGGGTGGTCCGGAGCGGACCTACCCACACCAATGACAATAATTAACAATGAAGGAGAAAATTCAAATTGAAAACATTCAAAAATCGTTTATTGTATAAAACACATTGATATACGGAGATAAAAATACAAATAAGAACTTAAACAAAAAACAATATAGAACTAACCCTGCATTTTCTTAACCCTATCACCTAAACTAGCCCGGAGGACGTATCCTATGTAGACCCTATGTCATACCTTTTGTTTGACGTTGTTGAAATAATTCTAACATTTTTTGTTACAGATAAACTACGAATTTATTGGTACGAATAAGTCCAACAATTTGCAGTCTTCGCGCGAAGAAAATGTAAGTAGTAATTTGAATTGATTTAATCATTATACATTTTGTCATACTGCACTCATTCTAGATAGAAATTTAAGTCTTAACTTCGAATACCCTGTATGAAGTAAAATTTAAGAGTAGAACATTACAAATTCAAAACACCGCGACACATCAAAAACCTTCAAAAGTAAAAAATAACTTCCTCTTAGTTAATTAAAGGCGTGTTGGGGGAACGATTCAAATTTTGGTTTACTCAGCGGTCCCCCGACGCCTTTAATTAACTAATCGGAAATGATTTTAAATTTTTTGCGGGTTTTTGATGTTTCAGGTTTTTTTTAAATTTGTAATTCAACTTTTGTTTCAAGCTTTTTATGACACGTAATTTGAACTTGTAATAATTTTGATAAGTTAGGTTAGGTTGCAAGTACATAAACTGTTTTTTTTTAAATAATTTCCGTTCATTTAATTAAAGGCGACGAGTGAAAGTGTTAATTCCATTTTACAGCATCTTCGAATCGGCTGCCCAAACATACCTAAGAACCATCCAGGTTAAACCAGCTTTCTAATAAAACAAAAACCGCATCTAAAACGGCCCATCCGTTTGGGAGCTACGATGTCACAGACACACATCCACACAGACAGACAGACGGAGGCTTCAAACTTATAAGACCCCTCCTTTTGCGTCGGGGGTTAAAAATAAATAAACAGAATCACACAAAACTGGGCCGCATGGCAGTGATAATATGAATATATACCTCAATGGTGACTGGTGTATTCGGCGTTACGAGAAGGAATCAATCGAATTTCTAGAAACATTCCAAAGTCAGATGGCCAGTACATTATTTACCTATATAATTTATAACCCAAACACTCGGAATAGTAATTGCATTACCACCTCTAGAACCATATCTTGCTAAATCGTTGATAATATGAATATACCTCAATGGTGACTGGTGTATTCGGTGTTACGAGAAGGAATCAATCGAATGTTCTAGAACATTCCACGGTCAGAGGGCCAGTACATTATTTACCTATCTAACCCAAACACTCGGAATAGTAATTGCATTACCACCTCTAGAACCATATCTCGTTAAATCGTGGCGTGCAGCGTTTTAGAAGGCGGCGGATGGTCGGAGCGGTCTTGACTTCGACTCTTGATCTCGAGGTCCGAGGTTCGAACTGCATCAATGAGTATTTTTTGACGGAAAAATTGACGTACACCTGCTGCTTCACCGTTCGGAACCGGCGTAAAACTGTCGGTGTTTTCCCTTGCCCCTTACTAGGTGAAATTTTAGCTGACTGGGTTGATACCACCGTACTGGATGTAAGACTCGTCTACCCATAAATAAAATAGATAGGCGCACGGACACGCGGTTCTTATGGCACTATCGGTTCTAAACATGGTAATGCACATATGAAAGCGATCGTACCAAATATGGAATAATTTGGTAGATTGAAAGGAATTAGACTTTTTAAAGGATATCGGTCGATTGAAAGAACTAGACTTTTTATCTCGCTTTTTACACGATACCGATCAATTGAAAAGAACTATACTTTTTAAAGGATATCATTCGATTGAAGAGAATTATACCTTTTCAACGATATCGGTCGATTTAAAAGAACTAGACTTTTTACCTCGCTTTTTCACGATACCGATCAATTGAAAAGAACTATACTTTTTAAAGGATATCGGTCGATTGAAGAGAATTATACCTTTTCAACGATATCGGTCGATTGAAAAGAACTAGACGTTTCCACCGATTCAGTAAACCTATTCTGAACTGAGAATATGTTCCTCAATCGGAACTGAACAAATTGGATTCATCCGCTTTTATTCCGTCACATGCAAAAGTCGGAAAGTGTAGAGAAAATCCACCAATAAAAATTTCCAGTCAATACGAAATCCTTCCAAAATCTTACACAGATTTCATCTTCAACCTCAATAATGACAAAAAAAGCCCGTTAAGTGCGAACCTTGCTCACACACAGGGGGTTTATATTAAACTAGCTTTTCCCCACGGCTTCGCTCGCGATAGACTCGATTTAACGCAAATATATGATAATAAACGATCGCTTCTCATAAATCCTACAAATAGAAATAGAAAATATTCATTTCAACATAGTGAATTTGTTAGATGATTAAACAAACTACCTGTTTTCACTAGTGCAAATCGCATCAAAATCTGTTCAGTGGTTCCGAAGCTTACCTCAAACATACATACAAAATAGACGTTCCATTTTATAAGCTTCTAACAAATTGCAGACACATAATAATATGCCTTGATTTAACATCTGCTATGGGATCTTCGGCACGATCACAGCACTGATGGCACCTAATTATGAATCAAGGTGTTATCAGCTAACATCACGGGGGGTGTTGTAGGCGATGCAGCCAACCGTATGCGAGTTTCCATAAAAAACGACTTTTACCAGTCTAGGCTAGGATAAGATGGAAGGAAAAAGAGCTTTACCGGGGCCCGGACAATTGTCCCGGCTGTCCAACCGTTCAGTAGATTTTCACGTTTACAGCTTCGACGCTTCTGCCGCAATAACTGGCACGGACGCGAGCCAGTGCCGTATTCAAGTGAAACTTAGCTAGGACTCAGTGCGCGGGGCCAGACGTTGACGATAACTCTTGTCTCCCTCTTCACTTATTTCATAAGCTGACACATGCGTGAGTGAGAAAGATGTCGAATAGTCGCTAATTGTGATTAATTACGAATAATCAATTAGTTTTGTGGGGTTGTTGGACATGCCACCCTCCCCCCTCCCCCTCCTGCTCCTTACTTCATCGATAGACGCAGGGACATCTGTAAATTAGTCGTTTATATTGCATTGGGGTTGAAAGAGAGATTTAATAGAATAACTTGATTATTTTAGCTTAGCCAATGTCTATGAAATGTGTATGTTCCGACTCCTAAATATATAAATAAATAACAAAATTTATCTTTTTAATTTTTTGGTGACCATATCGAGTTGTGAATACGTCAGCTTATCATTGTCTGCTTGTTTGTGTTTAGACTACCTCATTAGTGATACATTTGCCAAGATATGATATAATATAATTTTGCCACCCCCTAAAATTATGTATCGCCTAAAACGGCCCCCCGCGGCCAATGCCTGATACATTTCTGGCCGGAACGCTTCACAGGTTACAAATATATTCTATTCAACCCTCTAGCATGATCGCGGGTCGTTGGGGACGATTGAACGCATTTGTAGGATTAACCCGTGAATTTCACCCGCTGTCTTCATTGCGCGGGTCCCGGAGGCACCGTAGGGTCGGAGCGCCAGTACGTGACCACTTACGCCTACCATTTTGTTTCACGATAACCCTCGGCCTAATGCTGGAAATCACAATCAGAATGGTCCAGAGGATATTGAGAATGAAGAAAATACGTTCGCGAGCTGCTGGAATCCAGAATTCAGAATCCTGAAAAAAAATTGGTTATGTAAATTGTTAGTTTCGGATTGAAAGCATGACGTGAATATTTTTAGAGTATTTGTCTTTGCGGATAAATTGGCATAGTGAATTAGGCGCTGGTATCTCTTTTAGGATTCGATCTTACTTCTTGTCAGGTTCTGAAAAACAGCGCCAGGTTAAAACATTTACGAAAAATACCGAATGGCGGCCTATTTAAATGTTTTATGCGCATATGCAAACAAAGCAGTGGTTCCGTACCGCTGAAGGCTGGAGAAAAATTAGAGAGGCTTATTATTCGGACAAGATAGCAAGTAAGGCACAAAGACCCACCTGCTGCACGACTCGGTGGAAGGACCGTGCCAAGGTGAGAGGTGGCTATCCTGTCGCCCTTTAGCACGGCATCTCGTCCTTATCCCTTAGTCGCCTTTTACGACATGCACGGGGAGAGACGCAGTGGGGCTATTCTTTTCAAGTACCGGCCTCACACAGTTCAAAATAGATATACACGGTGTTGCAGTTGCCCCCGTAATATTTTTAACTAACATAAGGGGGTTATTCTATATGTGAAACTAAACAACTTCTGAGAAGAAAAAAAAATTTTGAAACAAAAAAAAATATTTTTTCCATACTAATTTTAAATGCCTATTCTCAAAATGTATGGAGAAAAAAATTATTTTTTCTTCAAATAAAAAAGTCGTAGAACAAAAGTTGTTCTATTTCACGTACAGAATCACCCCCTTTCGGGTTTTACGGTTGGGGTTGCAACACCGTGAATATTACATTTTATACAAAAATAACACTAAACCGTTTAACTTATTAAATAAATTTGTTAGAGATTTATTTTCTGCCCTATCTGCCATTTATTATAATATTCTCATGCAACATTCAGGTCTATTAAAATGTTTCATTCACTAACTAATTGCCCTCATATCGAGCCATAATACTCGTAATATTGTCTTGTGAATCATGCAAACGACGTGGTCGTGTTCAGTTAATGCGTGTACGGCGGGCGGCTCAGCCTCCGGCCTCGCGCTTGTAAACAGTTGCTAATGTATGCGGGCGGCATTGAATCTGTGCGTCGCTGTATGCGCTGTCTGGATGTGTTGTGAGATGGTTGAGTGAATAATTTCAAGAAAATTATGAATATACAGGGGAAGTCAAGCTAAAGGTCGACTATGGTAAGTTGGAGTTAAAATAATATTAAGTATTTTTTTATTATGTAAACCAGCATGGGTGGCTGTGCCGAGAGACCAATGGTGCAGTCAACAGAGCAAATCACCTCTCCTCGCGAAACCACGCTCAGTTAGGTGCCATGCCAGCAGATTTGCGGACTGTTGCTGGGCTGTCTAGCTCTGTTGAATTTGAATTTGAATTTACTGTCTGGGGCCGGTATTTAAAAAGAATAGCCCCACTGTGTCTCTCCTCGTGCATGTTTTTAAAAGCGACTAGGGGATAAGGACTAGACGCCTTGCTAAAGGGCAAAAGGCTAGTCAATTATCACTTTGGCACGGTCCTTCCACCGAGTCATGCAGCAGGTGGGTCTTCGTGCCTTACTTGCTGCTTGATAGTTATCTTGTCTAAACGCGGTGGTCAGTGTTGTGTTGTAATTTACCCGAGTTCTTGCAGCACAATACCGATTACTCTGCTTACCCCGAATGTCGGGATTCAGCGTGTGGTATATGTATGTATGTATGTAGAGGTTTTAATGAAAATAAAAAGAGTGTTTAAAGGAAAATAATAAAGTGTGAGATCTCGAATTAATTACAATTTATCAAATAGGTATACCCGCGGCTTCGCTTCGCGTGACTTTTTGCTCACAGCTCAGGCCGCCTATGACGTAGCGTTATGATCAGACATCGGAATCCGCGGGGCACGAATACGACCTTGTTAGGGATTGACTACGGCGATCAATAAACAATCGACACTGTTATCGATACTCATATTTATTTGTTTATTGTATTTTATTCATGTCATATTTCAGACCTGAATACTTATATACCTACAGTACTTATATAAACATGTATACTTTATGTTAACGATTAAGTAAATATAATACATATTTATATGATGTCTTTCAAAATTAGTTCATAGTACGCTAAGGGGGGGTTCTGTATCATATAGGGAGTAAAACCTATATAAAAATTTTTGGACCTTGGGCTTTTTTTAAGTAAAAAATTTTTTTATGTAGGTATTTAAATAAAAAAATAGGTGGTTGATTTTTATAACCTAATCGATTCAGTTTCATAACAGTAACAAAAAAGTCTTCATGACCATTATGATGTAACACGTGTAAGTTGGTAAAAAAAATTAAATTCTTTCTATTCCATACTAATAAAACTAAAATTGTGGTTTTTCACAATTTCTGAAAGAAAGAGATATACGTGTTGGAAGAGTTTTTTGTTCCTAGCACGAAACAGAAACGATTAAGAAAAAATTTTTTTTACATTTAACATTAAAAAAAAAAATTTTTGTGAAAAAAAAAAATTCTTTGTTCTTCAAAAGTGATCTATTTCCGATACAGAACCCCCCCTTAGCTTACTATGAACTAATTTTGTAAGACCTATTTTCTTGGACCTTGGCCTTTTTTTTATGTAAAATATTTTTTTATGTGTTTAAATAAAAAAATAGGTGGTTGATTTTTATAGCCTAATCGATTCAGTTTCATAACAGTAACAAAAAAGTCTTCAATATCATTATGATGTAACACGTGTAAGTTGGTAAAAAAAATCAAATTCTTTCTATTCCATACTAATAAAACTAATATTGTGGTTTGAACAGATTTGTATTGTACCTACAAAGTAAATACAACATTTGTTTATTATATCTTATTTTCTATAGAAATACTCTTAGTTTTAATAATCGACATTATTTCATATTATTCTAAAATAACGATCGATTTTCGATATTTGTGGATACATTGTCCCATCACTAAACAACCTTGAATCATTCGTGCCCCGCGGATTCCGATGTATGGTTATGATTTATAGCTTAAAACCATCCTGATAAATAACAGAATTAAGCAGTGAAAACTATATGTAAATCGATAAAGTGTTTCTCGAGGTTATATTGTTTATTGTTTATTGTATAATTTCATCTACAGGTAGGTAACCTACGCTTGGACATGTCGAAAATTCCGCCAGTTCTAAATTCAATGCGAAGAAGAACTGACAAACAAACTTCGCAAGTCACAATGTTTTGTTAGTACCTTAAAAGTATTATATTATAGTAACTTACAAATAATTAACCCATACTACCGCTCACAAGAGCATTAATATTTACAGCATAAACATGAATACTGAAGAATCTGACCACACTGCCTATTTAAATTACCTATATCTGGTGTATAGTGCCATCGTCAATTTTCATATTTCATATTATATCAAGTCAAATAAAACAATTAGTTTACGTTTATTACAAAGAAATGTAATAAGTCATATTAAAAATCAAATGATACAAAGTGTATCGAATTGTCAAAATTTGTTAGTGGGAAAAATAGTAGTCAGACTCTTAGATAAAATTACGGTCAGTTAATGCATCCTTAATACTGTAATAACTCTTTTCAATTAACATTATTTTAAACCGTCGTTTAAAATTATTGTCATCTAATTGTTTTATGTTAGGAGACAGTTTATTATAAAATCTAACACTATTACAAATAAAGCTTTTTGTAGTTTTAGCTAATCTATGTCTTATTAGTTGTACATTATTCTTACCCCGTGTGTCATAGTTATGATTGTCGGAATTGAGAGAGGAATCATGAATGTATTTTCTGGCATAGCATATGTTCTGGTAAACATATGCACTTGGTAAAGTCATGATTCCTATCTCTCCGAACGCTGTCCTACAAGTATCTCTAGTTTTCATATTTAGGATGTACCTCAAGGCCCTCTTCTGTAATAAAAATATTCTATTTGAGTCTGCTGCATTTCCCCAAAACATTAGGCCATATGACATGATGCTCTCAAAATAAGCATGATAAACCGTTTTTGCAGCATGGGTCCCGCCTAGCTCTTTAATTTTTTTGATAGCATAACATGCGGAACTCAACTTACCAGCTAAAGAGTTTATGTGGGCTTTCCAAGTAAAACTTTTATCAAATATTACCCCAAGAAAAGTTAGTTCATTAGCAAGGTTTAATGACAAGTTATCTGCAGTTTTTAATATGCTATCATTGTTATTACGTCTATGAGTCCCAAGAGCAAAGTGCATAATATTAGTTTTGTTGACATTTAGCAATAGATTGTTGCACTCAAACCAAGATTTTAGAGATTCTAGTACAGTTAAAAAGGATTCTCTCAGTTTACTTATATCATTGTTTTTCAGTACAACTGAGATATCATCTGCAAACATTACCATCTCTATATCGTCTGTTATACAGCTCGAGATGTCGTTAACATATATTAGAAACAATAATGGTCCCAGGATAGAACCCTGCGGCACACCCATTGTGATTGATTCTACATTCGATTTTAAGCCATTGACGTCACATATTTGAGCTCTATTTTCTAAATATGATTGAAATATACGCAATTCATTGTCTCTTATGCCAAAATGTTCCAGCTTCATTAATAATATTTCGTGATTTACACAGTCAAAGGCTTTGGATAGGTCACAAAAAATGCCATAAGTATGCTGAGAGTTGTCTAGAGAAGTTAATATTGATTTTACCATAGAAGCTATAGCATCACCCGTTGAGAGTCCTTTCCGAAATCCAAATTGTTTACAATTTAAAAGTTCATTATCTGTAAGGAATTTAATTAGCCGTTTTTCCAATTTTTTTTCAAAAACCTTACTGAAAACTGGCAATATAGAAACAGGACGATAGTTCTCAACATTGTTATGGCATCCCTTTTTATACAAAGGTATAACTTTGGCTACTTTTAATGAATCTGGGAATATGCCATTTTCTAGACAGTCATTTACAATATCTGTTAGCGGGCCGATGACACTTGTTACAGATTTATAATACAGGTGATAGACTCCACAGGTCTAGGGAACGTTTAGATTTCAGGTCCTTTATTACTCTCTCAGTCTCTAGGTATGTGACAGATGCAAATTTCGCTGATTCAGAATTCCGAGGGATAAATGATTTAAGGTAGTTTAACGATACTTCTTTACTAGCCTTTAGACTTTGAGTAGTATTATGGGCTATAGTGAAAAAAAATATTCACATGATTGGCAATCGCTGTATTATCTGAAATAATTTCTGATCCAATTTTTAACTCTAGCTTGGTGTTACAGTCTTTAGATTTGCCAGTTTCTTCTTTAATTATGTTCCAGGCCATTTTGATTTTATTACCTGAATTCATAATTTTGTTTTTAAGGAACAGTTGCTTGGCTTTAATGGTAACTTGTTTAAAGATTTTGCTGTAACGTGTAACATAAGATCTAAGATCTGGGTTATTGTTAACTTTTAGGAGGTCGTATAAATGAAATAATTTGTCTTTAGAAATAAGGTTGCTCTTGTGTGCGGCAGTATTGATTCTGTGCGAATCATGCAGTCGAGTCGGCACATATAGTAGCGAGCTGATGAATATTGTTACCTTTGCCGCATTACAGATCTCGACTGCATACTTCACACAGCTGTGGTAAGCTACTGTGTCTGTGTTAGTTTCCGCGCCGCCTACCAACAAGATAACTATATCTTTCTCGTCCAGCTTGCTCACTTGTCTCGGAAGGTCCTTAATAATGTCAGTGATGCTCGCCGCTGGCTTGCACGTGGTCGAGACGGTGTCCGACGACTGTCGCGACTCGTGGAATGTGCGACCCATGTTGAGTGCGAGCTCATCACCGAGTATCACGATCCTTCTGGCCGGCTTCGCGCAGCTGGAGTGGACGAGGGTTGGCGGGGGGGTCGGCACGGTGGTGGTGGTCCGGGGAAGTGGTGCTGTCGGTATTTCCGGCTCGGTAACGCAGACACGGGGGACCGGTTGCTTCCCATGTCGACCTTTTCCTTTACCAACAGCTGAACGGGGTTCCTTGGCCGCTGTCTTCTTCTTTCCCTTTCCCTTTCTCTTCTTGGAAGACTTCCCACCTGACGTAGTGGTCTCCACGCTGTGTGCTATCCTGGAAGGAGGCGGTGTGGCGGCGGCAGAGCTGGTACTTGCCGCTGCAGGTGGCTCGCTTGATCGCATGGCAGTGGGGGGGATGGGGGAAAGAAGTGGCTCTGTAGAAGGGGGGGGGGGGGGGGGGGGTGTCCCGCGGGGACTCCTGTGGAGACACAGTTTGCCGATCCACTGGGGTGTCGGGAATAACGACGCATTCTACGGCGGGGCAGGGGGAGGGGCAACGAGCTCGCCGGGTCGTCGTGGAGTGTGCGCTCGCGCTGCAGCGAACGGCTGCTTCCAGCTCCGTCAATCTCAGTGACTGGTCGCGGATGACTGAGTTCTTCTCCGCTACGTCTTTCCGCAGCGCGACGTTCTGCTTCCTCTCAATGTTCAGCTGGTCCCTCACCTCGCGCAGTTCCTCTGCGGTCCCGTCGTAGGAGTACAAGCAGCTGCTGTCCTTGTTGCTCCGCACCTCCAGCAACTCCTTGTGCAGTGCGTTGTTGGAGTCCAGGACTTTCTCAAACTCCTTCTGGTTATTCTCGTACCAGTAGATCATGTCCATGCACTTCTCCTCACTCTCCTGGAGCTCCGCGAGGCACCTCTCCTTCTTGGCGAGCAACGCTTTGAGCCGAGCATTGTCTGCCAAGACGTTCTCAAACGCGGCCGAGTTGTCGTCCTGCTCGGTGAGGAGGCGCTCGTTCAGCTCACGCAGCTCCTCCGTCTGCTGTAGCAGGCTCTGCAGGCGCTCGTCGCTCTCGCTGGCCATTGCAGCCCGTGCGCCGCTCCGTGTGCGCATGAAAAAGAAGGTCAACTCGGTTAGCAGGAACCAGAGCAAGATAAGGACATTCATAATATATTGACGTATGCATGTTAAACTTTTTTTATGGAAACTGACACTGTTGGTTACCTCACCTAATACATCCGTGATGTCAGCCCATAACACCTTTGCGCCATTTCAGTGCTTCCCTTCGGTCGTGCCGGCTACACTGAACTGTACGGAAAACACCAACTATTTACATAGCCGTTTCAACCGACCTTTCATTCAGTGCGGTGGTATCAACCCGGGCTGATTAAACCCTACTTACCCAGTAAAGTAAGAAGGGAAGGGACCTACAGTTTTACGTGGAATCGGAACCACGGTCAGCCCCAATGTTCGGTTATTCAGACATTGAGAGAGACATTTTGAGTATTTATTTATTTGCTTCAGCCTATATTTAGTCTTTTTGCTATGACATCCACTTACGCTCTCGCTCATTGTCTTTATGTCTTGTCATTTCATGTCTTAATATTTACCATGTTTCCGGAATAATTCATAGACAAGACAAAAGGATAAATTAAGACATATTTTCTATTTGGCCAAAGAATAATCTATTTTCTAGTTATTAGGACAATAGACAATATTATTTTCTAAATAAAGCCTGACCAGGAATATATGAGGGGCCGCCATATTGCGGAATTTCGTTGGAACTAATTTCTTACACTGGCCACAATTATGTTTGATGCTTGATAATCTGTTGTCAATGTCAAAATTGCTTCTGAACTGACATTTAGGTGAAACGTGATGTCATTGTAGTGAGATTGTCATGAATTGGCCGCCGTAATGTACAATTAGGTAATAATTTTTTGTTCTATCTAGGTGTATCTCAAGCATCTATTTACCGAATAGCAAACAAAAGAGGGACGTAAATGTTATTCGTTCTGAACAAAAAACACTTTTTGACTTTACAGAAATACGAAACGTTCGAATAAAAATAGTTTAGGTTAAGTTTTTCTGAACTAGAATTTTTATTAAAAAGTTTAGTGTTTCAGCAATGTGGATTAATAATTTTTTAAATAATTTGTACACTTTGCTTCAGGACATATCTGCAGATACATGGAAAAAATTTTGTGAACATGTAACTGTCAAGACTAGTTCTTTTTACATTGAAATCAAAATATATATGAAAGATGCATTAAATTAAAATACATTTTGTATATCTTATTGTGTAGTTCAGTGCAAAAGTACATTTTGAATAAAAATATCGGCCAATTCAATATGTGCGTACTATACTGAATGTTGCTATATAAATCTAAAAAGTGGCTCCATAATGACAGCTCTCATATATTCCTGGTCAGGCTTTTACATTTTAATGTAACTTCATCATCGTTCTCGAAACTACAAATTCGAATTTCAAATATACTTTATTGTACAATATATCATGATACACATAAGGTTGGTTTAATCTTTCTTTGCAAACTAATCTTCGGGATGTCAATACTGGGAGTAGGTAATGAAATGAAATGAAAATATTCTTTATTGCAGGATAACAATTTAATCATTATCTACCAGTCCATTCTGCGATTGTGGGTTAGGTTGATGGGTAGTGAGAAATTAAGTGAGATAAAATAATCTATACATACACTTATATTATAATATAATATATGGTACTTGTCTTTCTTAGTCTATATACCTAACTATGTAGTTGAAGGAAGCAGTAATATAGCTTTGATAAGTATATGTATAAGTATAAGGTATTGTATAAGTATATTGTTTATGTAACGTGATGTAGTTTGCTCATATAGGTATAAATAGCTTTGATAAGGTATATTAATACATTTTAAAATTATTTTCGAAATACAATTTCCTGATATTGTTTATGTAACGTGATGTAGTTGCTCATATAGGTATAGGTAGGTTTTTAAATTACCGTGGTTGTTTAAAATTATTAGAAAATTTAACGACTTTACTCACGGTCGTCACGGGTCATACGTTTGGCCCGAAACGTCATGCCACATAGATTGGAGACGACCGCGAGTAAAGCCGTAAAATTTCCTAGTAATAGCTTGCTCATAGTTCCCTACACACCCGTACGTTGTAATGTCAGCCCCGTGGACTTAGGAATCAGTTTGTTTCCTAAGTCCATGGTCAGCCCAATACACCCTCTTCCTGTCAAAGCTATACTCTGTTCGGAGAATGTTGACAGTGACTCATCGCAAATAATTAGCATTTACATAGAGGCGATTTCTCTGAACCGGTCCGAGCAGAATGAATTTTTGTTATTAGAGTTAATCCTTTTGAAAAATCAAATAAAATAAAATAAAATAAAAAGTGTTTATTAGTCAGGCACATGTAAGTAGGTTACAGATAGATATAATAAATTAAAATAAATTAGGTAATAAAGTTTGTAAAGAAAAAAAAAAGTAATAGTAGATATCATTACATTCTACAAATAAGATTTAAAAAAAAACTGCCGAGATTCGCATTATTCTGGAAAATGTTCTATATAAATGAGAATGGAATATGTTATAATTTATTACAACTAGGTACTACTGGCAACAATGTTTATAAATTACAGTAAGAATTTCGTTGCGCGCGCGACGGCAAGACCAAGCGCACGAGTCCGTGTCGAGTGACGTCCAAATGAAGACTGCGCCATGTTTTTTTGTGAACCAGCATGGGTGGCTGTGCCGAGAGACCAATGGTGCAGTCAACAGAGCCAAAATCACCTCTCCTCGCGAAACCACGCTCAGTTAGGTGCCATGCCAGCAGATTTGCGGACTGTTGCTAGACTGTCTAGCCCGTTAATAAACGCGCATTCACCCTCTCGAGGGTTGGGAGGCGCGGTAACCTGAGATGAGTCACTGCCAACACTGGCCGAACAGAGTATAGCCACAGATTACTTAATAGTTACTTCGTAACAGATAAATCACTCCATAGAAAAAGTTCCGTACCTTCGGCTTTAATAGCCTACTGTTTCACGTCGCCAATCGCTGCGTGCGAAAATGTACCTAAACCATCGAGTGTAAAGTGATTATTGCTTTGCAGCTGCGCGCAGTAGCGTGGGCGAGCATGCAGGTATGCTTCGCGCGGCTGACGAATTTCCACTGAATTAGACCGCCGCGCCGGCGGCCCGCTGTAGGTAGTTAGCGCGCGCAAGTACAGTCAGCGCGTACGTTCGTGGCCTCCGGCAGGAAAGCGAGAATGGAATGTATAGTGTTGTGAATCAATCTCTGAAAGTAACGAAATTTACGAAACCTCTTTTTTATGTATGGCATAAAATTATTTATCTAATAAGGTTTTATTGCGTGGTTGAAGTACGAAGACAAAACAGGGATAATCGTTTAAAGATCTATCGGCCTCCGCCCGCAGAGGCCACGAATGTGCGCTCTAACAGTACATAGAGTGCGTGAGGCCCGGTATAGCTACCATTCATTTTGCTCTCCCTTTAGAGCTCCGCCTTCATATCAATGTCACATTCGATTTTCAACGACCGTACTTTTAAAAGGAACCCTCGGTATACTGGAAACATATTTTGACGCATCCATTTGTACAGACACGCGGAACAAGGTCGCCGAAGGCTCAGGTGACGTCACAGAGGCTCCCTCGCTTGAAATACTTCATAAATATGCAACAATTTCAGCCGAGGGGAGACAGGCATGAACGTACATATACCGTTGCGTAAGTCGTTTGAAAAAAAAAATACATTCGCGAGAATATCCGGGTCACTTAAAAAAGGAAAACAATATTAGCTGAAATGAAAGGACCTTTTCAAAAATAATATTTCCATAATAATCCGTTCGTCCCACCAATAAGTGCTCACGGTGCGCCCACGGAAATTCGGTTCGCCTATTCGAGGACACACTTGTCGCGGGCATGGCATCTTGCTGAGAGTGTTCGCGAGGAGTGGTGTGAATTGGCTGTGTCTGATTGTCCGATGTTGCTTATAAAAAAAACCGGCGAAGTTCGAGTCGGACTCGCGCACCGAGGTTTCCGTACCACAAAAAAAAGCATTGAAAAAAAAAACATGTTTCTTGTATGGGAACCGCCCTTAATTTTTTACTTTTCTATTTTTTATTATTTGTTGTTATATCCGCCATAATAACACATATTCTGTGAAAATTTCAATGATTAAAAAGATTCAATGAACCTATTACGGTTCAAGAGATACAGCCCTCGGACCGACGGACAGACGGACAGACAGACAGACGGCGTAGGCTTAGTAATAGGCTTCCGTACGGCATACGGAAACCTAAAAATCAATTGTAGCGATTTTAATCGAGGGGCCGAGCAGCGAACGAAAACCTTACGCCAAACCACAGGGCGAAATCGACGGTTCTCGCTTATCTGTGCGCGAAGCACAGAACCGCCCCACAAAAATCAATAGAAAATGCACTCGCCGCAGATACAGTGTAGCCGACATGAAATGAAGGGAAGCACTGACATGGCACCTAGTTCACCCGTTGTTATGGGCTGACATAACGGATGTTGTAGGTGATGAAGCCAACCGTGTCAGTTTGTATAAAAAAAAGATACTGGAGCCTATGGACTTACCCCCCGTCCGCGCCCAGCAGGCAGTCGCCGCCACACATTCGCAACGATCCACCAGCGTCCAGCCAGATTCCTCAATCGTTCTCCGCTGCACAACACCGTTCGCACTACCAAACGACCGGGCTTAACCTCAGACGTTCTCCGCTGCACAACACCGTTCGCACTACCAAACGACCGGGCTTAACCTCAGACGTTCTCCGCTGCACAACACCGTTCGCACTACCAAACGACCGGGCTTAACCTCAGACGTTCTCCGCTGCACAACACCGTTCGCACTACCAAACGACCGGGCTTAACCTCAGACGTTCTCCGTTGCACAACACCGTTCGCACTCCCAAACGACCGGGCTTAACCTCAGACGGCAACAGAGAACCAACGTCGCAGCAGCTGGCGGCGCTCCGCTCGCCAAAAGTCGCGGGTAGTTTTGGTAACTAACACAGGCACAGCGAGCCACGTGTATCCGGCTCGCTGTGCGTGTGCATACGGCGGCAACGCGATAATATACCACATGCAGCGGGCATAAGGTCCAACATAAAGAATCCCAGTACTTCCGAATGGCTACATACAAATACATGCAACTGTACGGAACATATTGTGAACTGAAATGTAAGCAGTATTAAATTTAGTTCTACAAAATCACAGTTGAGAAACCTTCGTCTAACCTTGCCCCCAAGAGGTATTATGTCATAAGCACTTCAGTATAATCACTCATACACTTCGAGGAAAACAAAATAGAGCCTCAGTATTAATACACATCACACGCTGTATTCAGACAATTGGGGTAAGTAGAGTAATAACGTCCATACACAAGAGTAGCGTGTTTAAAGTAAATATGAAGAGATATCTCCTAGGAAACCAAAAAGGATATGGCTCACTATACAAATACCCTCACAAGCACCAATCAGGGCCGCCACGGCCCCCTTAGGTAGCTCATTTCCCCCAATTGAACAGGTAATTGTGTGATGTATATGTGTATGTAGGACACGGCTACTCCAACGGTCGTAGTCGTCTGTTTTGCTAACGTGCCCAGCCCACTGCCACTTGGGCTTAGCCACCCGGTGTACAATATAGACTACTTTGGTGCGTCGGCTGATTGCCTCGTTACGCACCATATCGCAATTGTCACGGAGTATAACAATTGATAACAATTACCACACCCCAATAAATGGTTTTCTCGAAGCTTACAAAATATCAAACGATGGGTTTTATATAACGCTTAGCAGCTAAAAATTCTACAGCATTACATTCCACTATTAAATGACTAAATGACCCTAAATATCGTCAAAAGATAAATATTATATATCCCTGGTGATAATAATGTAGGTATTAGCTGTTACAGTTTACGACAACTGTAGGTCCCTTCCCTTCTTACCTTAATAGGTGGTAGGGTTTATCCCGCCCGGGTTCACTGCCCGGGTTGCGACTACCGCACTGAATGAAACGTCATCGGTCGAAACAGCTATGTAAATAGTTCGTGTTTTCCGTCCAATTCAGTGTAGCCGACATGAAATGAAGGGAATCACTTACATGGCACCGAGTTCGTGTTATGGGCTGACATCACGGATGTTGTAGGTGATGTAGCCAACCGTGTCGTTTCCATTAAAAAAAAAATGATAATTAACTTTGTTAATATGTTTCATCCAGTTTAGTGTAGTAGCCGGCATATACACGAGGAAAGCACTGGTTTGGCACTAATTCTGACAGAAACATGGCATGGTAACATTACGATTCTATTAGGCAGGTAGCGTGCGGTGATGGTGCGGTCAGTTATTGGATGGATGACCGCCCGACTGTTGGAGGCTGACCGTAGTTCGGATACCACGTTAAACTGTAGGTCCCTTCCCTTCTTACCTTACTAGGTGGTAGGGTTTATCCCGGCCGGGTTGGTACCACCGCACTGAGCGATACGTCGGTCGAAACGGCTATGTAAATAGTTCGTGTTTTCCGTCCAGTTCAGTGTAGCCGGCGCGAAATGAAGGGAAGCA
The DNA here is from genome assembly GCA_946902875.1 of Nematopogon swammerdamellus. Lineage (NCBI taxonomy): Eukaryota > Metazoa > Arthropoda > Insecta > Lepidoptera > Adelidae > Nematopogon > Nematopogon swammerdamellus. The sequence goes on along the minus strand of OX336358.1, from coordinate 6,575,441 downwards.
CTGACATGGCACCTAGTTCACCCGGTGTTATGGGCTGACATCACGGATGTTGTAGGTGATGTAGCCAACCGTGTCAAGTTTCCATAAAAAAAAAAAAAAAAGGCAGGTTCGTCATTTAGCAATTCCGAGATCCGAGGCCGTGACGTCTGGTGGTGATTTAACCTGGTCCAGAACTCATATTACATTTTGAGATGACCTTGACGACCTCAAAACCTCTCCATCTTGTGCCAAGCTTCGGGTGAATCTTATAGCTCCTCTAAGCGTTGGCCAATGCTGTGTCCTTGACGCTTTAGAGAAAGCTTTGGCCAATGCCTTGACGGTTTGGAGAAAGCGTTGGGCAGCGTTTAGAGGACCCATAGGGTAAATCCAAAGACATTTAAACTACCTAGAAGACCGAATTTGTTACCGATGCAAGAGGTATGGACGTTCGAGATAAAAAAAAATGGATTAAAATTCAATGTTTCCAATACTCTGTATGGCGTATTAAATATTTAAATCTCTTGGAGTAAATTAACGGCTACACAAGAAATAGGTGATATAATCAAGCATGCCAGTTAAATTTTTTTTTGTGAACCTGACATAGTTTTCTACATCACCTGATGTCAGCCCCCTCTACATCGATCCTGTAGGGACTAGGTACCATGTTATTGCTTTCCTATACATACTTTCAAAAAGCTTTAAATATATATATTTCAATAAACTGCTACGTATACATCGTCGACATGAAATCCATTTTCCTCTACTAAAGCATCTTTCCCGAGCCGTCTAAAGAGGACAACGATAGGATGTGAACAATTTCCTCTTGCTGAAACATTTTGCATACGTAGGTACATGGCGACTGATTCAAGCCGAACGACTGCTCTCAGGCGGGACCCTTAACCTAATCGAGGCCTAATGCTTGGTTAAGGGTATACAATCAGCGTAGTCGGCATAAGAATTCGTCATAAACGTAAAATATAACGACAACACTTTCCATCCAGAACCCTTCGGGACACTGGCGGATCTAGTCTCCACTGATTGGGCTATGGAGAGAAAGGGGGAGGGGGGCATTGAACACATATTTTATATAAAAATAATAGGCGAGTTTATGCCATAAAAAGTTGTATTGCATTGTAAGTAATGGCATTAGAAGTTATAAGGACCTATGATATACAAATAATAATAACCAGTCACCTCAAAATGCAGTGGAGAAACCATTACGAGCAAACCTGTACACTAACACAGATAATGTCTCGTTTTCTGCAAGGTTGATTGGAACAAATTGCAACCTGTAAGTTCGTCTTTTCCAATACATAAAAGTGCACTCGGGCTCTCATGCCGGTTTCACATTGCGAGAGTATGACTAATACTTGTCATGACTTTGAAAATAAAAAACACACGTTTATATAAACCCATTTTGTATGATCCCAGCAGTGGGAGCATCGACGGACTGTAACGATAGATGAAGTATTGAACTGGACTTTACTTGCTCGAGTGAATGTTCATTGTTCTCTAGCTTGAAAATGATACACTTGAGGACGATGCGTAGTGAAATCTTTTAATCAAACTTAGATACTTTCAATAACATGTTTCAATTTAGGCGTCTAGGTCCGAACTCAACATAATATTTTCAAAAAACAAACTAGGACAAGACAAAACAAGGATAACATTCGAAAACAATACATTATAATCTTTTGAATTTGAAAATAAAGTCTAAATTGGCTCTATGACAAAGCATAGAATCTCGCGCTGGCTAACTGCCAGTGCAATATAGTGCTGTTCCGAATACTTATTTTGAGCGTAAAGTGCAAGATAGGCGATGAAAGTTGTGCTACCTATTGTGAGGAAGGGGGTGCGCTTGATCTCGGCGAACCCTCTAAATCCGCGCCTGCTTCGCAAGATTTTGAGACGAATCTGCGCGGACTAACCCCTTTTACGATTCATCGTAAAGAAGGGTATAAAATCTTGCCCGAGGAAAATTCATAAAAGTCAGGCCGAGGCGTTGGGTAGCTGAAATCGATGTCCTTCGTAGGCTCATTAGTCTGGCGCACAGAGAATTCAACAGGATGGACGAGGCATCAAGTCCTAGAAAATTCATTATAAATGGTGTGCACAGAGATGAAATCACCAGTAATAAAAAGATGTGAGGTGTCGTGGGACATCCGACAGAAGCAAAGCTTCTTACGCTTTGTATGTAAAATTCATTTATTTATTAATATAATTTAATTTCGAACGGGATAGCGCCGTCTATGCGATATTCCTTTCAACTTATTCTTTCACAACCGAACCAACAACCAATACAATGGTTCGACTTCAAAAGACTCTCATAGATGGTCTCACTTCAGTCCCTTCAGTCCAGTCATTTCTATAACTCAAATGGGCAACAATACGCACTGCCCATCCAATGAGGAGCGTTGCAACTTCCATTCGTACTTTCGTGACGTTGCCCCTTTTCAGAGTTAGGTCTTCATCCCAAACGTGCCTTAAAACCTTCTCTTCAAAAATTCGATGTTTGTCTGTTTATGCTAAACCGTTTCGTCTAGGGCACCTCTGAACGTGAAATTTTGCATCTGGGTTGCTGGAGTTCCGCCTAATGATTTTTTGCTACCTCCGGTTAAGTCTCGCCCGACAGTTATTTTTCGGTTAAAATAAATTTTCACATACATTTGACAGTTGTTACTAGCAGTTACACATTAGCCGGCGCTGGTGAAATCGGCCGTCAATGAATAGATAATTTTTTAACGGGGCTTCATGCGAGCGAATTTTACTGTAAATGCTAGAAACAACAAAAAACGTTTATCTCTCGTTTGTCAGCCTCGATAGCTCAGTGGTGCAGACAGTCAACTATCGCTATTGAATGTTAAACAACGCTGGGTGCGGTCAGTACTTGGATGGGTGACCGCTGACCGTTGGAGGCTGACCGAGGTTCGGATTCCTCGTAAAATCTGTAGGTCCCTTCCCTTGTAATCTTACTTGGTGGTAGGGTTTAACCCACCCGGGTTGGTACCACCGCACTGAATGAAACGTCGGTCGAAACGGCTATGTAAATAGTTTGTGTTTTCCGACCAGTTCAGTGTAGCCGGCACGATCAAAGGGGGAAGCACTGACATGACACCTAGTTCCCCCGGTGTTATGGGCTGATATCACGGACGTTGTAGGTGATGTAGCCAACCGTGTCAGCTTCCATAAAAAAAAACTGTCGTTCTTGTTTGTTAACGTATTCAACGCCCGTGCTATGTATGAGTCGTCGGATTCAAAGGGCGGAGTAAATTTGCAGTGCAATGCAAGGCAACATATTTAGTCCTGGCAAAGTTAAGTCAAACTAAAAAATCTTAATCCCTCAAAAAACCGGCCATGGCAACGTTTGATAGTATGTAATAAGTTGGCTGTCGCTGGCTATCCATTCTGGATGACATTCCTACGGTTTGAAAGGTCACAGCCGATTTTTACCCACAGCCACAGACGAATTGTAGGGTCACTCAGTCTGTTCTATAGGTACTATCATGGACGCTGCTCGGAGGAGCTTGCACCCATCGATGCTTGCACACCTTATTCCTTGCCATCCAACCTATCTCCATCCAAAGGTTGACTGTAAGAAATCTCTGTAAGGGATAAGTCCGCCTTTGCACCTTATGTAAATTTTCTAATGTATTTGTTACTGTTTAATGTTTACTGGAGCAATAAAGAATTTTCTATCTATCTATCTATCCCGCCAGCACTCGTCGCATAGTAACTGAGCACTCTTTTGTTGTTGACATTGGACTTTTGAGGACCCATCGTTTTTCCGAATCGTTCCTCCTGGCTACACTAGGGTGTGGATGTCTACTGGCGAGAGTGTTCCCCGATAGTTTCAACCTGTTATTTTTCAAACGTCGTATTAAAAAGCTGGATAGCGCTTTTCTAGTCCGAAAATCTATGTATGAAAAGTATGATGGCTCGCTGAGCGTGGTTTCGCGAGTTGAGGTTGATTTGGCTGTTTCGGGTAACTCTGGTCCCTCGACACAGCCACGGCATACTGGTTTTCATAAAATAAAAATTAAAATAGTCAAATTTTCAGCTTGTGATATCCTTAATTCATAAAAAAGAACATGAAATATATATACAAACCTTTTCTAGCGCACATATTGCAGTTCCGTAGTCTGTGCAATCGCTAACACACGAGAATACTTTAGGTGATATGTGACTTACCAATAACGTGAACTTAGCAGTCTCGTCGGGCGATGGTTCTGACGATTTATCCGTGAATGTGGCTTTGAGAAAATTTTCGAAAGTTTATTTCCAGTGTTTCCATAATTTCCCGACGCAGCTGGTGGACGGGTCAACATCAGGGCGCTCTGGTCGTAGATATTAATTGACCATTGTGTGCGTATTTACGTATACATAAATTGTCAGCCTCGATAGCTCAGTGGTGCAGACAGTCGACTGTCCCTATTGATGGTTAAGCAACGCTGGGTCGGTCAGTACATGGATGGGCGACCGCTCGACCGTTGGAGGCTGACCGTGGTTCGGTAGGTCCCCGTCCAGTTCAGTGTAGCCGACATGAAATGAAGGGAAGCACTGACATGGCACCTAGTTCACCCGGTGTTATGGGCTGACATCACGGATGTTGTAGGTGATGTAGCCAACCGTGTCAGTTTCCATAAAAAAAAATATTCTATCTAATTTAAGCTAAATAAAGCCTAATACTGGTCTATTATTCTTTACAATACAGCTACCCCATTATGAAGACTAGTTTTGTCAGATTCGAGCAGTCCTATCGTGTTGATTTCTTTCCTGGTGACGAAATGGATAGTGTCTGCGTTATGGTAGAGTTATGGTGGTAAATGGCGTGTCGGTTTTGACGATCACTTACTATTATTCTAGCATAACTTTCTGTGGGAAGATAAACCGGAAATTATAAGGGTACCTAAATCGAATAGTTATATGGTGATTTTTATTTTTATCTTCAAATATAGCTATTCTAGGCATAATTTTAAGTTTCCCGTAAATAGTTCCGAGTATATGGGGTTCTAATGTTTTATGAGTATCAGTATTTTGTGTCCGTGAATCTGTTTGCGTTAAGGTGCACAGCCAAAACCAAGTTTGTGCAAAAGTTTGCTATATTTAGCACTATTTAACGTTTTATTTTTTATGGAAATTTAAATATCTATCGATTCAACTGTTTCCAAAGTATTATTTCGTACATATTATAGAAAATTTCTGGAGATAATTATTAGTTATCTTATTATGTATCATATAACCTATCTTGAGGATATTATGTCACATACATGAAAACCGCATATAAATCAGGTTAGCCATTCTCGAATTACAATCGAGTAGTACTTAGAGACGACATATTGCATTTGATAGTATTTAGGAATTGGTGTATGGCATTGAGAAACGCATTGAGAATTCTAGCGGATTGTGAAGGATAAAATGCAATGGGCTTCAATCGAATATGCGAAAATGCAACAGATATTTCCCAGAAACTATGCAAATAGAAGAACATAAATACCACGTATAAATACCTTATGCAATAGTGTGTGGATGGTAGTACAATCACCTCCTAAAACGGAGATATACGTTTGGAATATTTTTTTTAAATGTTATCCGATATGGGTGCCTGAGTCAGAGGGACCAAAGCGTATGCTTCGACCAGCCAATATTACCTCCTGGAAGGTAGGTGCCATACCGGAGACATCCCTTTGATTGCTGGCTATACGGGACTATAGAGAACACGGTTGAGGCTTCCATAATGTTTTTTTATTTTAAACACGACATGTCACCACCCATAAGGTGTCTAAAGACTCCCATGGACATTTGGTCGTGTGCTGGGGTTGCGAATGCCATCCCGAGGTGCCTATTCACGGGCAGGAAGAGCGTTCCAATTCAATTTGAAACACTTCTACAGGTTTATTATATAAACTGTAATTATGTATTAACTTTTCATTAACTATTACGTACTTATATGTATTATATCATAGGTATATTCCTTAAATAATATTTTACATTCCCACACTCAAGTATTTTGCTACTACCTACTTCTATCTCACAACATACGACTCTCAAACATCCAAAGAGTTACTAAGAGAAATCCCTGTAAGGGTCCGCCTTTGCACCTCATGTAAATTTACTTATCGTTTGTTACTGTAAAATTTTTTGGAGCAATAAAGTTTATTTTTTATGTTTTTTTATAGAAAGCGCGACATGTGGCGGCGAGCCACCCATAAAGTGTATAACGACGCCCATGTACATAATTATATTATGTGTTGGCATATCCGCCATAATAACACATTATCTATGAAAATCTCTATCTATTTATCTATATATCTTATTTCCGACTTCATAGGCGACTGTAGTATTTTCAAGAGAAGTCAATCAAGAGATGCAGAATAGAGCTGGCATGTTTGTTATCATTGGCACATAAACGTTTGGCTCCGTCTATTAATCGGTTCTGCCTCGATGCTGTGGATGGATCAAGCGTATTATTGACGATGGAACTGCTGCCAATGTCAGCGATCATGACTTGAATAGAAGATCACGGATACGAAACAAAGATGAAGTAACTTGCTTTTGCACGCAGTCCGCTTACGGAAATTGTCGGGTTTGGTTGGAGGAAGTTTACGAATTATGTGTCTTAGGGCCAATTGCGCCAACTCGAATTTAACGATATAAATCAGTTTAACTCGTTAAGCTAGTACCCGTTGACTGTGGGAACCGCGTTTAAATCCATAACTCGCTACTTAACTCTAAATTCGTGTTGGCGCAATTGGGCCTTAGTTAGATGATAATACACCAAAGAGGTTTTTGTTGAAGCTTAGATATCTATAGTTTCATTACGTTTTTTTTTGGGTTCCGCATCCGGTACAGGACCCTATTACTAAGCCTACGCCGTCTGTCTGTCCGTCTGTCCGAGGGCTGTATCTCTTGAACCGTAATAGGTAGCCCGTTGAAATTTTCACAGAATATGTGTTATTTATTATGGCCGATATAACAACAAAATAATAAAAATAAGAAAAAGTGAAAAAATCACGGGGGTTCCCATACAAGAAAGTAAGAAGTATATGTGCGCCATCTACCGAAAAGAGTATGAAGCATTTTAACTAATCATCATGAATTTTAACTAATATGAAGCATTTCATAAAACACGTCATATATGGCGTGAGTGGCGCTGACCATGACATGGCGATACGGAACCCTCGGTGCGCGAGTTCAACTCGCACTGGACCGGTTTTTATGGAAACTGACATGGTTGGCTACATCACCTACAACATCCGTGATGTTAGCCCATAACACCGGGTGAACTAGGTGCCATGTTTCCCTTCTTCATGGCTTCCCTTCATTTCATGTCGGCTACACTGAACTGGACGGAAAACACGAACTATTTACATAGCCGTTTCGACCGACGACGTTTCGTTCAGTGCAGTGGTATAAACCCGGCCGGGATAAGCCCTGCCACCTAGTAAGGTAAGAATGGAAGGGACCTACAGTTTAACGTGGAGTCCGAACCATGGTCAGACTCCAACGGTCGAGCGCTCACCCATCCAAGTAATGACCGCGCCCAGGGTTGCTTAATAACAGTCGACCGACCGCACCACTGAGCTACCGAGGCTGACAAGCTTCTGCAATCTCTCTGCCTACAGCTTATTTATTTTATTTTAATACACTTTATACCACTTAATGTGTGGCAAGGGCGGGCTCATTGCTTTAGGCAATTCCCTCCAGTCAACCCGGAGGACCTACATTTTTACATTGAATCCGTACCATGGAGCAGTCGGTGAAGCTATGCACGTAATTGTTTTTCAAATCAGAAAATACTCATTGGTACCCCCCGGTTGGATTCGAACCTCGGACCTCTCGCTAGAGAAGCCGACGCCACTCGGCCAGCTGCCACTGCTCCTCCTACGTCATCCACGTTGATTGCTCAGAATATAGCAAGCTCAATGGGTTCCTTTCGCTAGGATAATGGCGCCCTTCACCATTGTGCTCCCCTTGTGACCCGCAAGGCCTCACGTTCCAAGTACGTGGAGGTTCGCTACGCATTTTATTGAAGGAGACCGGCTTCCTTTGTATCAGAGGGTGGTGGTACTAATCCGTGCTCTTCTGTCGATTCGCCTTGGAAATAAGGATAAATAAAGAAAAATTCTGTAAATGAATGTTAGGCGGAATAGCGAAACGTGTTTGAGCGTCCTTTATTTTCATGCATTATTTTTTATTTAACTTTCAGTATATATTTTTTTCTGACCCTGGTTCGGAATCCACGTTAAACTGTAGGTACCTTCCCTTCTTACTTCACTAGGTGTTAGGGTTTATCCCGGCCGGGTTGGTACCACCGCACTGAGTGAAACGTCGGTTGAGACGGCTATGTAAATAGTTCGCGTTTTCCGACCAGTTCAGGACATGAAATGAAGGAAAGCACTGACATGGCACCTAGTTCACCCGGTGTTATGGGCCGACATCACAGATGTTGTAGGTGATGTAGCCAACCGTGTCAGTTTCCATAAAAAAAAAACATCTTTTTTATGTTCTTATTATGTGGTAATAAAAATAGGGCTAGCTGAAAATTAGCGTTGCAGTTCTCGTCAGGGATTTGCAGTAGGACTAAGATGCGCTATCTCCCTTTATTGGCACATAAATGTTCTCTTGATTTTTATTACATACCCTACATACATACCACACGATGCATCCCGAAAATCGGAATAAGCAGCGTAACCCGTGTTATGCTGCAAGGAAAGAAAGAAAGAAAAATTATTTATTCGTCACACATATTTTACAACACAAATAAATATTCTGAAATTAAAAAATCTTACGAATTTTTGGCTTTCTCCGGCGAAACTTTATGCCCCTGGAGTAAGGAAGTAAAAAATCTTGTGCACACTTTAAGCTCAAAATTAAATATTATATAGGGCGACCCTCGTTCAGGAGTTTATCTTAAAGAGAGGGTCCGCATCGTCATCCAGCGTGGGAATGCCGCCAGTATGCTGGGAACACTCAGCTCCATCCCCAGGCAAAATTTCAGCGAAATATTTTATATTGTCGTTTGTTTAGCATTTTAACTTTGTATTCATTAATAAAGAATAACACAAATAAATAAAAACTGCTTCACGTATAGACATGCTAATTGGTTAGGAAAACGAAGCCCACTCAGCTTATTCATTATTCAAGATAGCGAAGCTGCTTTTCAAGCCCCCCGCCCCCCCCCCCCTACCCCCCTTCCCGCCGCTTTAAAAAGACATCAATGATAATCACAATAAACAATCGAAACCAAACTCTCTGGTCAATTACAGCACAACACCGACCACCACGTTTCTTAAAGAATGCAGACAAGATAACTATCAAGCAGTAAGTAAGGCACGAAGACACATAATTTAATATCGAGCGGCAAAAATTACACGTAATTTGGCGTCAGTTTCATCGAAATCGGTTCAGTACGTCCGGAGATATCTGCGTGTGACCGACAGACAGACAGACAGACACCAGAGCGATCCCATAAGTGTCCCTTTTTTCGCATTTTGCGATGGGACCCTAAAAAGGAACCTACCTACACTTTTTTTATCTCTGATTTTAATGGAGATAAATAAAAAACACATTTTCTTGCTTTATTTCTAGACGCGTCATGTCATTCAATAACACACAAAGTAACACGTGATATAGCCGCATCTAAGGTTACACGCAATATTCATATTCTTATGCAGTATCTACATGTAATGTTGAATGTGAAATGAGAGCGTATATTATTTTTAAGAAGCCATTGACCTATTATTATATTTGAGGTCGTTTTGATAAGCAGTACTATATTTAGGTTATCTGGTCTACAAGAGCTGGCAGCACGTAACTCTCGTCAATATTTTTTACGCGTTACTCGACAACATTATATACATCAAAGAATTAAAAAAGCCAGAACTGCTATCGTTAGACCATTGTATACAATTTCGTCATTAATATAAAGAAATGCATGAACAAAATTTGTTTTTCAAATTTTTAAGTTGAGTCATTATATGAACCATATGAACCTATATCGAAAGAGCAACACGTGTTTTCAGATTGTTGAGATGAGTCGTTATAGTCACCATATGAACCTATACCGAAAGAGTAACACGTGTTTTCAGATTTTTAAGATGAGTCATTATAGTCACCATATGAACCTATATCGAAAGAGTAACACGTGTTTTCAGATTTTTAAGATGAGTCATTATAGTCACCATATGAACCTATATCGAAAGAGCAACACGTGTTTTAAGATTGTTGAGATGAGTCGTTATAGTCACCATATGAACCTATATCGAAAGAGTAACACAGACGGCCGTAACTTCATACGGCCCGACCGACGGGAAGCACTGACGTGGCACCAAGTTCACCCGGTGTTATGGGGTCAGCCCATATCGGATGTTGTAGGTGATATAGCCAACCGTGTCAGTTTCCATAAAAAAAAAACACGTGTTTTCAGATTTTTAAGATGAGTCGTTATAGTCACCATATGAACCTATATCGAAAGAGCAACACGTGTTTTCAGATTTTTAAGATGAGTTGTTATAGTCGCCATATGAACCTATATCGAAAGAGCAACACGTGTTTTCAGATTTTTAAGATGAGTTGTTATAGTCACCATATGAACCTATATCGAAAGAGCAACACGTGTTTTCAGATTTTTAAGATGAGTTGTTATAGTCACCATATGAACCTATATCGAAAGAGCAACACGTGTTTTCAGATTTTTAAGATGAGTTGTTATAGTCACCATATGAACCTATATCGAAAGAGCAACACGTGTTTTCAGAATTTTAAGATGAGTTTTTATAGTCACCATATGAACCTATGTCGAAAGAGCAACACGACGTGTTTTCAGATTTTTAAGATGAGTTGTTATAGTCACCATATGAACCTATATCGAAAGAGCAACACGTGTTTTCAGATTTTTAAGATGAGTTGTTATAGTTACCATATGAAACTATATCTAAAAAGCAACACGCATTTTCAACAAACATCAAATTATGTATAAGTATAAAACCCGACTACTGAAAAATCACGCTGTAAAAAGTGTGAAACAAGAAAATGTTCTCATCTGAAATTGTTATGTACAAACTATTCAATATTTTATCGTCTATTAAATAAACAACTTACACGTAATATATTTCCTTGAAATATATGCGCCAAGGTCCCGAAAGATAGATCTTAGTGCATGCATGAATAGCTCTACCTACCTACCTACACGGCACACACTCTGCCACTTACTAGATGATTCACGGAGCACTCTGCATGTATGTATGTACACGAGAGTATTTTTAACTCTGAAAGCAGCTATCACGCCATAGTACATGGTAACTACGATAATTTATTGCTCCTTCGGGAGAGAATGGAGCTGGGTGCACACACGTGACACGCTCTCTGACGACACGCATTGACACGCTCTCTGACGATATTCGTTAACATGATATCTGACGATTTGTGATGATAACAAGCTACATATTTGCTCATACCAGATCGGGAATATGCAAAGATTTTGGAAGGAGAGTAGATTATCCAAAGGGGGCGGCCCGCGACACGGTAATATAGGGAGATTTGCCCATATTAACGGTCGGCGCGGATGCAACGCTTTGGATTGGCCAAAAATAGCTCATGCGAATGTGTTAATGTGAATAGTGATTGTGTGCGATCGGAAACTGGCGACAGCGGTTCTGATACGAGGGGGCGTTCATGACACATCTTCTCTTTTTCTTGCTTCCAAAATCTTTGGGTATATGTGCTCAAAAAGAGTCAAGGTAATACCCGTAATCGACGAGCATGTATGAAGAACATTATGAGAGTGGAAGATGCGGGAGAGGTGTCAGGATTGTGGCATGTTTGTCAACCTCGGTAGCTCAGTGGTGCGTTTGTTCGACTGTTGTTAAGCACACCTGGGCGTGTTTATGAAATGCTTCATATTAGTTAAAATTCATGATTCGTTTTTTTTAGGTTTTTAATAACAATTATTAATATATTAGTTAAAATGCTTCATACTTTTTTCGGTAGATGGCGCGCATACACTTTTTAGTGTCTTCTATGGGGATATACTATACCACTATACCCGTGTTTTTTTTATTTTTTCCTATTTCTATTATTTGTTGTTATATCGGCCATAATAACACATATTCTGTGGAAATTTCAACAGGCTACCTATTACGGTTCAAGAGATACAGCCCTCGGCCAGACAGACAGACAGACAGACGGCATAAGCTTAGTAATAGGGTCCCGTACCGTATACGGAACCCTACAAAAACGTAGAGATCCGTTGTCTCATTCGATCACATTGTTGTCTCTTGGAGGGCAAGTTGAAACCTTTCAGCATCAGACAGCGTGTTGTCGCGTGTCGTCGCGTGTCGGCAGTGCGCATGTGTGCACCGAGCTTAACGCGGGTAAGGCCAGCGAGTATATGAGCGTGAATGGACGAGATGGTTAATATCAGTCCATGTGACGTAAGAGCGGGAGGTTTAACGGGAAGCATATGGCACTCTTTTGAAGTACATATGTCCGCTTTTAGGAAGATACTAAACTAAGTAGGTAGGTATGTTTGTGATCTTGAGCATGGTGAGTATGTAAGTGTCCTTAACCTAGTTAATATATACGCACTAAGATATATGTATGTATAGATTATACAAGTTTTTCTCCCGAATCTGCTCGCGTGAAAGTAGAATGGACAGAAGTTCTAAGTTTTCTCAGGACCAAAACTCCGAAATTGTTTTTTTCACTTTCGACCCTATTGCTCAGCCCCTATTTAAGATAGCCTAATGGTTTATAGCATATAGCTTTTGCCCGCGGCTTCGCTCGCGTGAAATTAGTATTTAAAAAGAAGAAATTAAGTAAGCCCGGCCCGGTACCGTACCTTTATTTCGGCGCCCGGAATAATTCGGTTTGTATGAGAGCCTTCGGTTTTGTATGAGAGTCTGTTTGTATAATTCGGTTTGTATTGAGAGAGAGTTTGTAGATTCTAAAAATCGTCGATTCAGTTTTAGTATCATACAGTCTAGTACTAACGCATTATCTCATAAAACAAAGTAACTTACTCCATGACCATCCCTTACAGATTTATTATTAGTATATATAAGATAAGATAAGATATAAGAAGATAGATAGATAGATATAGATAACCATCAGGGGGTGTACCAGATTGCATAGTTATACACAAATTGGGGTAGGTAGAATTCGGGATACTACCGCTATTTATTTCGTGAACTCGAGAAAGTTGACGAGCTGCGATCTCGTCGACATGGACGGGCCCATATTGCCCCCACCGTCGGTGTTGGGACTTGTCAAATGTATATTTCCTGTCACCTCATGATCGCTCTCGTCCATGGGCACCGCATTCGAGTCGATCGGAAGCGTCTGTATCGAGGTAGAGGGCTGCGAAGTTGAAGACGTCGAATTTCGTAGTCGGCGCTGAACATCTTGGTCAGGCAGATTTTTTTCATTTTTATGTTTTATTTTATGAAAACTGACACGGTTGGCTACAACACCTACAACATCCGTGAGGTCAGCCCATAACATCGGGTGAACTATGCTACAGATGCAATGTCAGTGCTTCCCTTCATTTCATGTCGGCTACGCTGAACTGGACGAAAAACATTAACTATTTACATAGCAGTTTCGACCGAGGTTTCATTCAGTGCGGTGGTACCAATCCGGGCAGGATAAACCCTACCACTTAGTAAGGTAAGAAGTGAAGGGACCTTACGGGTTTTACGTGGAATCCGAACCACGGCCAGCCTCCAACGGTCGAACGGTCACCTATCCAAGTACTGACCGAGCCGAGTTGTGCTTAACAACAGCCGATCGACCGCACCACTGAGCTACCGAGGTTGACAAGCCGATTTGAGCGGGTTTCATTTTCTTGGGCTTCTTCCTTCTTTAAGCGGAAGCGGCGTTTCCTCTCCGCACCCAAGAGTTGTTTTGGTAAGCCGTAAATGAGATTATGCCTTTTTATATTGCTCTTCCTTGTTTTCGGTCCGGAATTTTATTTTCCAATCGTCGCTACGAATTTGTTTGTTAAAATTTTTTTAAACAAAATATTGGCAATACTCTTGTCTATAACATATAGTTTAATATGTCCTAAATCGATAAGTAATTTGCTCGCTAGCTCGCTTCTTAGTGAGCGGCGACCGCGCCTCGACAAATTTTTGAGCAAACTTCCGGAGGGTATGTCGTCATTGGTTACTTATATTATTCATTTAAAACGTATATTTTTTTTTATGTAGCGGCCGTTTTTTATGGGTCTTCACAATGATATGATATGTAGGAGTTTTGTAACTTATAAACTTTAGTAGCAGGAAGCTTTCAAAATTACATGTTTCTCGTGACACAATTTTTCTGGAATGACCACCGAACCAAATTTAAGACGTTCATCGATTTCACGTCAAAATGCATATCAATCGGTTGACATGTTCTCGAGTTATAATTGAACACACTTTAATAGAGAATCTTCACTGAATGTTCGTAACCTTTCCAAGTATCCCCTTCAGCCGTAGTCTTAATAGACACACAAAAAAAACCTTCCCATTACTAATATTGTTCGCGTAATGCGAAAGAGGGTGGGTCAGGAAATATTTACTTTAGCACTTACTAAATGGCTCTTAAGGAAATAACGTATCCTTACACCAACGTTACTTGGCACTTACACGAAACGGTTCTTGGTAGTTTCCCCTCTAGACTCGGTGTTACTTAGAAAATTCAATTATCTATCAATATATAATTTTCCATCAATTCCAGCCGACAGTATATTATGCAACATAAAATAGTAGTTTCTATGTTTTTTCGGAAGGTACCCTCTTTCGATCTGAGGCAAAACCCTGACACTTACTAAAATAGTTTTGAAACTCAAATTTCACGAAAGCGAAGCCGGGACAAAAGATCTAAGACCTGCAAAATCACTAATTGGATATGCATTTTGACTGGCTGTTGACAGTTCGAACAGTTGGCAGTCTTTAGTTATTAATGGGAAATGTGGTGCCAAGTTTTGTGATATTACATAAAATATATCTTCGGTTAAATTTATACAAACTCGGTTATATTTTGATTTATGTGACTTGGCTTGGGAATATGCACTTTAACGTAGATTAATGATGTCAGAATATTACAAATCTGTACTTCTTATAAAAGGGAACGTCTGTCTGTATGTATATATGTTTGAAGTAAACTCCGGAACCATTGAATATATTTTGATGCCGTTTACACCAATGGAAAGAGTAGTTCTTGGGGCTGAATATAAGATAAGCGATCGTTTATGATCATACTAGCTTTTCGATCCGATTTAAATGCATATATGATAAGAAGCAATCGCTTCTCTTGTAGTCTCTCTCCCCCTCTCTCTCTCTATTTCTCTCTCTCTCCCCCCCTCCCTCCCTCTCCCTCCTTCTCTCCCTCGCATTCTCCCTCCTACCTCTCTCCACAGTCCTTTTCTCTCTCCATCCGGCGCTACCATTCGACACTAAACCCCGTTCATACTGTACTTACTTTCTTTGTTTCTTTGATACTGCTCGGCTCTATTGCTATTTAGCGTGATGGTATATGGCCTATAGTGAGCCTCAAGAACTACTTTTTACCTTGGTGCAAACCGCATCAAAATCTGTTCAGTATTTTCGGATTTTACTTCAAACATACATACATACAGACATACGTTCCCTTTTATAAGAAGTAGAGATAGAGAAGAGAAGATAGAGATAGAGATAGAGAGTTGCGTTGAAATCGGATTTTGCTATTAAACCGAGTCTACCGCGAGCGAAGCCGCGGGAAAAACCTAGTATTCCTGAAGAGAGATGCGGTGCAATACCGGTATACATTCCTTGTATTCTTGGCTGGCGAATATGATGACCTGCATAGCCAGCCACCGACCAATTTGGGACCTCCTCGCGTTTGAGTATTTTTATGCGTAGGAAGCGCATGTAGCCATGGCTACCGACAAGCGCTGCTGAGCGACGCGACAAAAGAAAAATAACTATAACGTGAAATATTTTTAACTTTGTGTGTTTTTTGAGGCGAAATAAATATCTGAATCGAGCAGTTTTACACGAAATCGCAAAAATGGAGGAACTTCTTATATATTCAGCCCCGCTGCATCTCTCTCCGTGCATGTCTAAGGCGAATAAGAGATAAGGAGAAGGTGCCGTGCTAAAGGGCGACAGGATAGCCAGCTCTCACCTTGGCACGGCCCTTCCACCCAGTCATGCAGCAGGTGGGTCTTCGTGCCTTACTTGCTCCTTGATAGTTAACTTGTCCTAATACATTGCTAAGCGTGGTGGTCGGTGTTGTGCTGTAATTTACAAGAGTACTTGCAGCACAACAACGATTGCTCTGCTTACCCCGATTGACTGGGTCCTTACATATTAGCGAAAATTGTTTATATGTATGTATAGGATTCAAACCCACTGCCTTGCCACTGCCTATTGAAACAGATGTAAGGTTTACTGCGACATCGCACATTTGCATAAAGTTGGAATTTAATAATTAACTAGCATGACCAAGTGGCTAACGCTCGCTTCCAATTAGCCGAATAAAATTGAGAGCTTCAGTTTTCCTGTACAAGTTTTTAAGTTCATACTTGACCTAGTTGCACGAGCTAATATTATGATGCGCCTGCGTGGTCGTT
The DNA here is from genome assembly GCA_946902875.1 of Nematopogon swammerdamellus. Lineage (NCBI taxonomy): Eukaryota > Metazoa > Arthropoda > Insecta > Lepidoptera > Adelidae > Nematopogon > Nematopogon swammerdamellus. The sequence continues at coordinate 6,558,868 of OX336358.1, read as the reverse complement.
TCTTATTAATTAAAAAAAAGTTACATTACAAGTTTAAAAAAACCCCGACCCCTTAAAAAGTCAAAAATGATTTCCGTTTAGTTACTTAAAGTAATGAATTTATGATAATATTTTTATATTAAAAGAAAAAATATATATATCACTTTGCAGTGTTCCTAAATATTTATTTAAAAATAACGCATTTATTAAAGTAGTAGGGGGACCGGTAGTATAGTAAGGAAGGGTAGTAAATACCCGCGCAGCTCTGAGTTTTTATATTTTTATTTTATTTGTGGTCTCCCGACTAAACGGAAACTGAAATTATTTTTGAAATATATGAATATTTGAAATATATATATAAAAGGGGTCGGGGGTTTTTAAAATTTGTAATTTAGCTTTTTATTATTATTTTTTTATTTCTTTATTAACACATTATCTTAAAACTAAATTTGTACATATTAAAAACCTAACATTAAAAACATATACAAAATTAACCTTAAAAAAAAATTGAATTTCCACCACCGGCGGCGGGGCGAACCCAGGCTACCGATGGTCGGGTCCCAAAGAGAGGAACAATCCGGACGATGCGTGCAGTGTCGAGCAGGGCTGCCTTCTGGATCTGGCCCTTGACCCAACCACTCAGCGAGAGCCTCTCAAGGTGATCGTCGAGGCTCTTCGCTATCAGCCCATGCGCCGAAACTATGGGCACAACGATCGTCGAGTCGACGGGCCACATTTTGGTAACCTCGTGCTGCAGATCCAGATATTTTAACATCTTCTCTGCTTCCTTACTAACGAGGTTACCATCGTGCGGCACGGCGATATCGACGAGCGTTGCGCGCCTTGCCTCCCGGTCTACTATCACAATATCAGGCCTGTTCGCGAGAATAGTCCTGTCTGTGATAATGGACCGGTCCCAGTAGAGTGTGACATGACCGTTCTCGAGAAGTGGCGGTGGATTGTACTTATAGTAAGGCACCTCGGTACCCACAAGGTTGTACTTTAAGGCAAGTTGCTGGTGGATAATCCTGGCTACTAGGTTGTGTCTATGCAGATACTCGGTGTTGGCAAGCTGCGAACAACCGGAAATCACATGTCTGAGGGACTCGCCAGGTTGGTAGCAGGCGCGGCAGATGTCAATGGTGCCGTCCTTCATTATGTGTTTCCTATAGTTGTTCGTCTTGACAACCTCATCTTGTATTATTATTATTTTGTAAATGTTTCTTTATTCACGTTCTTATAATATATTACATTAATTTTACATAAATTTTACAAAAAGTAATAAAAATACACAAAATTAATATAATGTAAATAAAAACGGTAATTTCCGCCGGCGGCGGGAGGCAGGCCTCCAAGCACACCGGCGGGTGCAGGCCGTGGCTACGGAGCTCTCCGAGACGACGCGAGGCAAGCTACGAGCGATAGGTGGTGGTACTAGACACGTAGGCCACCACCACCCCCATCTCGGAGAGCTCCGTATCCCCCGGACTGCACGGCGACATCGTCGCGCAGCTCTTTGAAGTCTTAATCTTCGCGCGCGCGTCGCCTCGTGGTCGCACGCACCACCGGTAGCGGGGGCACTATTATTATTATTATTATTATTATTTGTTAATGAACTAGCAGCTTAATATGCTGATGGGTTCATGTCTATGATGATCACTGGTGTTGCTAATTGTTATATTTCTTGGCTTTTTAAGTACTTGTCAAGCCTATTTTTGAATGTGTTTATTGAGGGTGCTTCAATAACTTCCTCGGGCAGTTTATTCCAGCTGTTTACGATTCTGTTAGTCAGGAAGTGTTTTCTTGCTTCGGTTGAGAAGTTTGTTACATTGAGTTTCAAGCTGTGACCTCTTAGGTGAGTGTTTGAGTTTAACACAAACATGCTTTGTAGCTCTGGGCAGTCATAGTGCCGCTTCAGTATTTTGTATGTCTCTATGAGATCTCCTCTATGTCTTCGTTGTTCCAGCGTTGTTAGTTTGAGGATTTTTAATCTTTGTTCATATGGTTTTTTTCTTAGAGTTTTTGGCAATTTTGTCGCTCTGCGCTGTACACTTTCAAGTAAATTTATGTCTTTGGTGAAATAAGGGTTCCAGATTATTTACTTCAAGCTTTTTTAAAAAAAACCGTATCCAAGTCGGTCCATCCGTGCGACGTAATTTTTTTTATTACTTCATAATTACTTGATTACTAACACAGCTAAGAACTATCCCGGTTAAACCAGCTTTCTAATAAAAAAAACCACATTCAAATCGATCCATTCTTTCCTTAAGCGGCGGCGGGTGGCCGAGTGGTCTGGTGGGCGTCGGCTTCTCTCGCAAGAGGTCCGAGGTTCGAATACAACTGGCGCGTGTACCAAAAAAAATTACGTGTATCCCTTCACACACTGGTCCATCGTTCGGATTCCATGTACAAATTTAGGTACACCGGGTTGACTGGAGGAAATTGCCTAAGGGAATAAGCCCGCCCTTATCACACATTAAGTGGCATAAAGTGTATTATTGATTTTATTTCTTTATTTCACATTTTTAATATACATTTATATTAATTTTACATACATTATAACTATAAAAAGTAATAAAAATACACAAAATTAATACAAACAAATAAATAAAAACGGTAATACCGCCGGCGGCGGGAGGCAAGCCTCCAAGCACGCCGGCGGGTGCAGGCCGTGGCTACGGAGCTCTCCGAGACGACGCGAGACAAGCTACGAGCGATAGGTGGTGGTACTAGACAAAAGTAAAGTGTATTATTATTATTATAGTTTGCATTGAAGAGTCTGTGAATTGTGTAATAATTTAACATTTTCCATTTACCAAGGCATTTAGGAAAGTTATCACCGAATTCTGAAATCATCAATTACTCGTCTAATAGATTCGATCTAAGAGAACGTATGTATGTGATATTTTGTGAGCATCGTGATTTTTTACAAATATTATTGAAACGAGTGGCTCTGCCCAATAGTCCGTCGGATTATCACAAGCAGCAAATAATACCACATCACCTGAAAGCGTGTTGGGCGAGGCGCCATGCCAGCTATAATATAGACAAAATAGTTAAAATAATATAATAATAAATAATAATCTTCATCTTCGCGCGACGTGCGCGCGAAGATGAAGACGTTTAAAAGAGCTGCGCGACGACGTCGCCGTGCAGTCCGGCGGATACGGAGCTCTCCGAGATGGGGGTGGTGGTGGCCTACGTGTCTAGTACCACCACCTATCGCTCGTAGCTTGCCTCGCGTCGTCTCGGAGAGCTCCGTAGCCACGGCCTGCACCCGCCGGCGTGGCTTGCCTCCCGCCGCCGGCGGTATTACCGTTTTTATTTATTTGTTTGTATTAATTTTGTGTATTTTTATTACTTTTTATAGTTATAATGTATGTAAAATTAATATAAATGTATATTAAAAATGTGAAATAAAGAATATAAACAATAATAAATAATATAGTTAAAATATTACGTATTGTAATTTTTTATTAGATTCATATTCCATTAAAGTTATGTTGTAGAATGGCATGTAGAAGGATGCGAATTTCGAAAAGAGACTACGTACTTAAAAAGAAGAGCCCCACTGCATCTCTCCCCGTAGATGTCATAAAAGGCGACTAAGGGATAAGGACAAGATGCCGTGCTAGAGGGAGACAGGCTAGCCACCTCTCACCTTGGCACGATCCTGCCACCGATTCATGCAGCAGGTGGGGTGCCTTACTTGCTGCTTGATAAATTATCTTGTCCTAATAATTTGCTAAACGCGGTGGTCGATGTTGTGCTGTAATAAGAGTACTAATTGCAGTTCAACTCCGATTACTCTGCTTACCCCGATTATCGAAATAGAGCGTGTGGTATGTATGTATGTACTACGTCATTTTCTACTGCTGTTCAGGATGCCTTGTTTCTTTCGTTTTTCCTGTTTGAATTTTATTAGATTTTTGAGGGTTCCGTATCCGTTGTACGGGACCCTATTAATAAGCCTACGTCGTCTGTCTGTCTGTCCGAGGTCTGTATCTCTTGAACCGTAATAGGTAGCCCGTTGAATTTTTCACAGAATATGTGTTATTATGGCCGATAAAACAACAAATAATAAAAATAAGAAAAAGTAAAAAAATCATGGGGGTTCCCATAGAATAAACTAAAAAGTGTATGCGCGACATCTACCAAGAGTATGAAGCATTTGAACTAATCATGAATTTTAAATAATATGAAGTATTTCATAATACCCGCCATAGATGGCGTGCGTGAGTGGCGCTGACCACGACATGGCGATACGGAACCCTTAGTGCGCGAGTTCAACTCGCACTTGGCCGGTTTTTAAATTTAACTTTAATAAATTCACATCTCTCGCAACTACGAAGTTCCATAGCGAGGTAACGCATCGGCCGCCAGCCAGACGAATGATCGAACGTTGTTTGCTTAGGATTCCACCAATACGAACCGTACGCGCAATGACGGACGAACGCGCGTGCCGTCTCGCTGCGACGAATGTTCTTTATGTTATCAATTTAGGCGGTGTAAGTACGAGCGATCGCACGAACGCACCAATTACATAAAGATGTTCTATCTCACGAAGTCCGTTTGGCTCTGATTGTAGTAGTGGCGTGTAGTGATAAGCGCGCTTGTGTGTGTTGTGTGCGTGGACCGCGTCGAGATCGTGACTGAGCCACAGATTACTTAATAGTTACTTCGTAACAGATAAATCACTCCATAGAAAAGGTTCCTACCTTCGGGCTGTAATAGCCTACTGTTTCACGTCGCCAATCGCTGCGTGCGAAAATGTACCTTAACGATCGAGTGTAAAGTGGTTATTACTTTGCAGCTGCGCGCAGTTGCGTGGGCGAGCGTCTATGTATACTTCGCGCGGTTGACGAATTTCCACTGAAATAGACCGCCGGCGGCGGCCCGTCGGGCGGTAGGTGGTTAGCGCGCGCAAGTACATAGAGTGCGTGAGGCCTGACTGAGCGCTCTCGACGTTACGCACACTAAAACAACATTCATAGCCAAACGGACTTCGTGAGATAGAATATCTTTACTAAATAGACGTATCGCAAATTGGTAATACTTTCATGGAATAAATTTCATACGCTAACCAATGTCTTTTTATAATTATCCCGAATGTAAATTTCAATGTTTGTTTGTTCTGACTTATTTTTTTTTTCACATTATATTTCTTCAAGTTCGACGTTCGCAGCCCCCACTGCATCAATAAATTGGAGCGTAAAGATAGCCCGAAAGAATTGAGACGCGGCTGTTGTTTTGGCTTGTTTAAATTTGATGTTTATGAAATACGCCACTAACTGGCGAGATCAGGGCTATGGGTGTATTTATGCTATATTTAGTTTGACAGCACCTAGCTATTACAGCGTTTACTAAAGCTGTGATTTAAAAATATTATCAAATACTTTCTTGGTTCGTTTTAGCGAATGTGAGTGGAAGAGTCGGGAAAGGTCGCCTTAGACGCACGTAACTGGACCAGATCGGGCATGTGCTCAAAAAGGGTCAAGTGCGTAGTACCCGTAACCGACGAGCATTTATGAAGAACATTATGAGAGTGGAAGAGGCGGCAGAGGTGTGTCAGGATCGTGGCATGTGGAGATCCTTTGTCTCTGCCTACCCCACCGGGAAACAGGCGTGACGCTATGTATGTATGTATGTATAACTTTTTAACATGTATAATTTTTTAACATTATCAAGGACATTTTCAGTTTAGGATGGACCTCCGAAATGTGCGATAAAAATTATATTACCGCGTTTTTTTTATAGAGTAAGATAAAGATGTGTTAATTTCAACTAAGTGGTTCAAATTTATGGTACGGTTGACGAAGTAGAGAAACTGTGAAAAACAGATATTGTTGCGAGACTAATGAAGTTGCTGGTTTTTTAGCTTATTACTAAACCTACTACGTTTGTCTGTCTGTATGTCTGTCTGTCTGTCCGTCCGTCCGTCCTACTACTGTATCTTCAGAACCGTAATAATAGTTAGCCGGTTGAAAACTTCACAGAAAATGTGCTATTTTGGCGGATATATAACAAAAAATTATAAAAAATTTCAACAGTGAAGAATTAAGGGGTGCCCATACAAGAAACGTGTTTTTTCCAATTTTTTTTTGTGGGGCGCGAGTCCGACTCACACTTGGCTTTTCTTTCAAAAGAAACAATAGGTTCTGTGCGTAAACTTATCCATTATCAAAGTCGCGTCACAGGAGTTTAACAGACATAAAAACAGACGGACAAAAACCGCAATTTATAATTAGAATAAACATTTCAAATCACATTTATTTACGTATCAAGTAGTATCAGTGTTGGCCGAATAAATCAGACCTCCTTTTCTGAAATGCCTGCTTAAATTCCCACTATAAATTATTAAACTCGATCACTACTCCAGAGGCCTTAGTATGTGGTATACGCTATACATACGGTATCTATACGGTAGAGAATTTCGATCAAGTTCTTAGCTCCCAGGTTACGCCAAAAGTTTCTCCGTATACAGCGGTTGGGAACTTTGCGGAGAATATACGTAGGTACGTACATACATGGACTTGGAAAATTGTGCTAATTTTCTAACTCGATCGCTCTCTTGGATTTATCAGCTAGCTTGCGGCTACACTCGCGTTAAAATCGAACTTACAGCAAATGTGGCTTAAATTTTTCACCAAGTTCGAACATTTTCCTGCACCTGTTTGGAAAAGTGTAAAACTAAAAGTGTAAAAGGGTTTTTACCTTTACCCTTAAGTGGTTTGTTCAAATTGTAGCCGATTGACGAAAGTTGGCCGCATAGCAGCCTCGGCTATTTGATCCTCTAGTCCACTATAATCAGCACTCGAAAGGGAAGTCTCCGGTATGGCATCTTCTCAGAGATGAAATTGGCCGATCGGACCATGTGCTTTGGCCCCTCTGACTCGGTTATCCGAACCGGATTTAATTAAAAAGCGTTTAAAGGTGCTACTCAGCCCTAATAAGGTAAAAGAAACAAAACAGGATTGCGTAGAAAAACCTGCAGTCGGCCTCGGCAGTGGAGAAGGATTGGAATAGATTTCTGAGTCACAGACGATTTGTAGGGTCATTCAGTATGTTCTACGGGTGCTATCATGGACGCTGCTCGGAGGAGCTAGCATCCCTTATTCCTTGCCATCCAACCTACATTTGCAGCACCCTATTGTTCTTGACATTAGGCTTTTGAGAACCCATCGAAAATAGTTTCTTTGTCGCACCGCTAGGATGTGCAACTGTCTTCCGGCGAGTATGTTTAACGAATCCTTTAACTTGGGCGTCTTCAAACGTCGTACTGGCTAGACAGCCTAGCAACAGTTCGCAAATCTACCTTCCTGGGCGTGTTTTCGCGAGGTTTTTTTTTATGGAAAGTGACACGGTTGGCTACATCACCGAGGTGAGGTGTTTTTGGCTCTGTCGGTGACCATATTGGTCCCTCGGCACAGTCACCCACGTCACTCTACATAAAAAAAACTGCCAAGTGCTAGTCGGATTAGAGCACCGAGGTTACCGCGCTACAAAAAAAGTCGAAAAAAAAACAGGTTTATTGTATATACCCACCCATTCACCTATATTATTATGTTGAGGCTCAACGCTCAGTTGTTGATAAGGTCGATAACGTTCTCGGAAAAGTAGCTGTATGGGGCCAGGAGAACCTTGTCGCCTTCAACGTTAGCAAGACTCAGTGCTGCGCATTATCTGCTAAGGTCGATCCCTTTCCTTTCCAAGCTAGTTTCCAAGGCAGCGTCGTACCTATCTCGGAACACCTGGACCTCCTGGGCACCACTATTTCCAAAGACGTGGGTTTCCGGCAACTAATCGAGTCTAAGGCCAAAACTGCATCCAGAAAATTGGGGATACTTTTTCGCAATCAACGGTTCTTCTCACCGGCACAACTATTCCTGTTGTACAAAACTCAGATTAGGCCGGTGATGGAGTACTGCAGTCACATCTGGGAGGGTAGTCTCCATTATCTGCTAGCATCTTTGGACTCGATACAGCGCCGAGCCATCCGTCTTGTTGGTGACCCGAAACTTACAGATGGTCTGGAGTCCCTGAGTCACAGACGGTTTGTGGGTTCGCTTAGTCTGTTTTACAGATACTATCACGGACGCTGCTCTGCGGAACTAGCATCCCTTATTCCCTGCCACCCGTCCTATCTCCGCATGACTCGTCGCAGAGAGACTCAACACCCTTTTGTTGTTGACATTGGGCTTTTGAGAACCCATCAATTCTCTAAATCGTTTCTTTGTCGCACCGCTAGGGTGTGGAACTGTCTTCCAGCGAGTGCATTTCCTGAATCCTTTAACCTGGGTGTCTTCAAGCGTCGTATTAACGGGCTAGACAGCCAAGCAACAGTCCGCAAATCTGCTGGCATTTATTTATTTATTTATTTATTTAATATGCTTTATTGTTTAATATAAATTATATATAACAAATGGCGGACTTATTGCCTAAGGCAATCTCTGCCGGTCAACCACACTATTACAACATATTTTATTGTAGGTATTTAAAGAAACAACACTTAACATATTAATAAATTAATGAAAAAAAAAACAACAAAGATAACTTGAACGCCTAAAATAACACTATAATATTATATACATACATGAACATAGATAAAAAAAAATACATATTAATACATACAGACATACTTATATAAGTATATTAAATAATATGAATACTCCATATGTAAAATACTTAAACTACATAAACATACTCATATAAAAAAAAATGTAATACACCAATTATTCCTTTGAGAGGTATAGTACCTTTAAATGTTTTTTGAAAACGGTTAGTGAAGGGGACGCTCTAATTCCGAGTGGGAGCTGATTCCACAGGCGCGCTGACATGACGGTAAAAGATTCTGAATAGCTGGAAGAGCTGTGGGGAGGAATAAGAAGCAAAAGATTATCAGCTGACCTTAGTGGTAAGCCGTGGGACGAGAGATAGACGAATCTCTCCCTGAGATAGGAGGGAGCATTGGGGTCGTTCAGAATTGAGAAGAGAAGAGATAGGACATGCATGTTCCGACGCTGACGAATAGGGAGCCACTCAAGTTGGTCACGATAGGCAGAGATATGGTCATATTTACGCAATCCGAAAATAAATCGGATGCCAAAGTTGAGTAGACGATCCAACTTATTGAGCAGCTCTTCGTTTAAATCAAGATTACATATATCACCGTAATCTAGAATGGGGTGAACGAGGGATTGTACCAGCGTAATTTTGGTTTTCACCGGTATGAATCTATTGAGTCGCTTCAGGGAATGCATAGCACCGTAGACCTTCTTGCACACCCCACTGACATGCTGGACCCAAGAAAGAGTGTCGTCCATGACAACTCAGAGGTTCTTGACTGCTGTATTGTAAGAAATTATGGCACCGTCATACATGTGCGTCACACATGGCATGGCACCTAACTGAGCGTGGTTTCGCGAGGAGAGGTGATTTTGGCTCTGTCGACTGCACCATTGGTCCCTCGGCACCCATGCTGGTTTACATAAAAAAAAATGTTTTATATTTTTTATTATTTTGTTGTTATATTCGCCATAATAACACATATTCTGTGAAAACAACCAGCTTGCTATTACGGTTCCAAAGACTTAGTATAGTAGTATAACAGGCAGACAGACAGACGGCGTAGCCTTACTAATAGGTTTTCGTACGGGGTACGGAAACCTAAAAAAGATAAAACTCTTCATTATACCATGTTCTACCGCTTTTCAAGATCTGTCTTATTCCCATCGTTTATCTTCTTATTCTTTTTTTTTATGGAAACTGACACGGTTGGCTATATCACCTACAACGTCCGTGATGTCAGCCCATAACACCGGGTGAACTAGGTGCCATGTCTGTGCTTCCCCCTTTGATCGTGCCGGCTACACTGAACTGGTCGGAAAACACAAACTATTTACATAGCCGTTTCGACCGACGACGTTTCATTCAGTGCGGTGGTATCAATCCGGGCGGGTTAAACCCTACCACCAAGTAAGATTAGGAGGGAAGGGACCTACAGTTTTACGAGGAATCCGAACCTCGGTCAGCTTCCAACGGTCAGCGGTCACCCATCCAAGTACTGACCGCACCCAGCGTTGCTTAACATTCAATAGCGACAGTTGACTGTCTGCACCACTGAGCTATCGAGGCTGACAGATTCACATCGTTTATCTTCTTATTCACATCGTTTATCTTCTTATTCACATCGCTTATCTTCTTATTCACATCGTTCATCTTCTTATTCACATCGTTTATCTTCTTATTCACATCGCTTATCTTCTTATTCATATAGTTTATCTTCTTATTCACGTCGTTTATCTTCTTATTCACATCGCTTATCTTCTTATTCACATCGTTTATCTTCTTATTCACATCGCTTATCTTCTTATTCATATAGTTTATCTTCTTATTAACGTCGTTTATCTTCTTATTCACATCGCTTATCTTCTTATTCACATCTAGTCTATATTTACATTTCTTTGCACATGAAACGCATTCATATCCGCACAGTATTTTTAATTCGCTCCCTTCAAGCATACATTTCAAACATTCATGACATACATTATTATAAACACATCAGTTAGAAGCCGTCAGCATTCGTCGTGCCAGTTGAAGTTTGGACAAATTTCTCCCAACATTTGTACTATTCTTAGAACTATTTTTCTAACTAAACTCAAGCGCGTTTGTTTGACAAGTTGTCTGTAGATTTGCTTATTCTCCGACAGCTTGAATTCACTTCAGTCAGTAGATTAATCGCGGTATATTTTTAAGCCGAACCGAAAAGTGTCTAAATTATTGTATAGTTCAAATTCTTTAACTATGATATTATAACGTAACCAGTGTGTTTCCCGAATCCTTTAACCTGGGTGTCTTCAAACGTCGTATTAACAGGAACAGTCCGCAAATCTGCTGGCATGGCACCTAACTGAGCGTGGTTTCGCGAGGAGAGGTGTTTTTGGCTCTGTCGAATGCACCATTGGTCTCTCGGCACAGCCACCCATGTTGGTTTACATAAAAAAAAACCAATGAGCATCTATGAAGAACATTATTAATGAGAGTGGAAGAGGCGGCGGAGGTGTGTCAGGCAGGATCGTGGCACGTCGAGAACCGTTGTCTTTGCCTACCCTAATGGGAAACAGGCGTGACGCTATGTTATGTGTGTATAGACGAACGGTTCCCAAATTATTTTCTAATAGGTAAATAAAGCGAAGTTTCTACGGGCGACCGACCGTGTAACTTAGGTCAATTTTAATTTTTTTATAGAAAGCACCACATGTGGCGCCGAGCCACCCATGAGGTGTCTTACAACGCCCATGGACATTCGGTCGTATGCGGGGGTTGCGAATGCCATGCCGGCAATATATGAATATCGTTATAACTCCAGAACCACTTTATCGATTTACATATTATGGTTGTCACTGTTACATTCTGTCACTCCTCAAGAAAATCATAACGCTACGTCATCGGCGGCCTGAGCTGTGAGCAAAAAGTCAAGCAAAGCTAAGCCACGGGCAAAAGCTTGTTATAATTTGCTGCGATTGAGGCTTTGACCTCGATCACAGCCACCCAGTTCGGAAGCAATAACAACAGACAGGCAGACAGAGTTTCGAATTTATAATATCAGTGTGAAGAGTATGGATGAAGATCCACATAATTTTCATTCAAAATGTATATATTATTTTGAAACCAAAAAGAAGTCACTGGTGTCCGCCAACTCAAGGGGGCAGGGCTATTCGCAGGTACGCCAAACATAGATTATTAACTAAAAACTCGTAGGTTTGCCAAACAGAGATTATTAAATAAGAACTGGGATATCCTATTTGATTTCCTGCGAATAGATCTACCAGGCGGGACAGTGCTATTCGCAGGTATGAGGTATTCGTAGGTACGAAATGCACTATGCGAGTTGGTTTAAACAAAAATAACCAGGGTTAAATTACAGAAGATGCGTCGCTATCTATAATTTAACCCTAACCTAATGTTAACCCTAACCTAACCGCATGTCGTTTTAGTTACGTTTCGTTGAAAACTCCCATAGTGCAGTTTGCATACCTGCATGCAGGTTTACCTGCGAATAGACATGCCCGATTGGACAGGGCTATTCGCAGGTATACCTGCGAATAGACATGCCCGATCGGACAGGGCTATTCGAAGGTATACCTGCATGCAGGTATACCTGCGAATAGACACTTCCAACTCAAGGACTATGTCGGCAAAAATAAATAGGCTCGCGACCCATCCGTGGTCCCGACCCACACTTTGGAAGCCGCTGATCTATGCATACAATAGATGTTGTCAGCCTGCTGTCAACAAAATGTGTTCAAGCTGAACGGTCAAGGCCTCAGACTTGGAATTATTGATTTTATAACATGCCCGCAACGCTCGTACCGACTTCATGTAAAGTCAGTATTCATAGATTACTTGTGAAAAATTACCGCTCAAGCTGTAGGTGAATCCAATGTCAGTTGAATTATTGAAATCGGAAACTAGTGGTTTAGGATTTACATGTTTTAATAGCGGCCGGCGACCAAGTGGTCTGGGCGTCGGCCTCTCTTGCGACAGGTCCGAGGTTCGAATCCGGTCGGCATACGTTCCAATAAGTTTTTTTCTGAACTTGAACTTGAACTTGCGGCACCTCCCAGCCAGGAGTTCTCCCACAACGAAGACACCAGGAGGAGCGTTTATTTTTCAGGATTTTAGGAAGACACGCTCGAGGATGGGTGATAAAGTGAAATAATCGACCGGCTTATGTTTCAGCCTGAAGCCAATATTGGAGTATGTGGGAAGACGGGATATTGGGATTTGTTGGAATGAGCGTTGCTGCGTTATTGGCTTTTCTCTTCTTTTCTTCTGTTTTCTGGTCCACTGTGGAAAAAATTACGTGCATACTTACAAACTGCTGCTTCATCGTTCGGAATCGGTGTAAAACTGTAGGTCCCTTCCCTCGCCGTAGCCGACTGGGTTGGTTCCACCGTACTTGATGTAAGATGGCCTCATAGCAGCCTCGGCTGTGTTCTCCTCTAGTCCAGTATAGTCAGCAATCCAGGGAAGTCTCCGGTATGGCACCTACCTTCTCGGAGGTGATATTGGCTGATCGGAGCATTCGCTTTGTCCCCTCCGACTCAGCACATGCAACCCATACCGGATTACATAAAAAAATATATATTCAATTGCCAAATCTCATAAACACAGAATCTACAGAATTATTCAATTAGCTATCGAAGTGACAATAAATTGATCGCAAATTTGTATTCAATTAAACGAGCAGATATCGAACGAAACCGCGCAGCGACGAACGGGGTATATCGGCCACTTGACCTATGGCAACAGTCCAATTGCTATTTCACTTCCACACCTCCGCTAGTTGCAACATACAACATGCAACATATGTTGCAGATGGACGCCTCTATATGTCCTACGTTGTTACTTTTTAGGATTCGCCCGATCAAGCGCAAGTAGACATGGGTGACGCAGTAACAATTCGAGCGTCGATACACATTACTGTGTTAGCGCAGTCGGTGAAGATATGGGTGACGCAGTAACATTTCGAGCGTTGGTACACACTACTGTGTTAGCGCAGTCGGTCAGTCAATCAGTCGGCGTGTATGCGTCCGCTGCTGGACATACGCCTCTCCAATTTTCCTTCAGACCTTCCGGCATTCGGCGGTACGGAAACTATGCTTTCCGCCGACGACGTACTTGATGTCGTCGTCCTACATGGCGGGTGGTCTTCCCACACTCCGTTTTCCTGTCAACGACCGTGCAGGACACGGTTACTCCAACGGTCGTCGTCTCTTCGGCTAACGTGCCCAGCACACTGCCAAGTTAGTTATGCCATGTAGTTCAAATGCTTCGGCGCAATAACGCAATGCAGAACGGGCGGCGCGGTGTCGCAAGCACATGACTAAAGGATATATATACCTACCAACTTGCCTTTGTAACAAAGAGACTTGGGTTTTATAACCGTCTCGTCGTCTCGGCTTGTTCCACTCCACTGGCTATCAATTGTTATTCTTCTTAAACAGGAGTTGCTTCATGGTTCGAAATTTAAATCTAAAATTGTAGCTCCGTTCTTTTTATTAATAAGTAATAGTAAACAATTCGTTTCCACCGTTAATTTGTTGACTACCGAATGGTAGGGTACCCTACTTGATTCTGTTTGACTGCCTGGCAGTGACAGTACACTCGCTGCGCTATTTTGCCCGCACCCATTCACAGTAAAGTTCGTCATGTAACATGCTCATGTATGTGTCTGTGTTTCCAAATAAATAAATGAGAAATTTAAAAAACTCTCGACCCTTAAAACGTAAAAATAATTTCCGTTTACTTACTTAAAGGAGTCGGGGGACCGCTAAGTAAATTCCCGCGATGCCTTGAGTTTTTATATTTTAGCGGTTCGCCGACTTCTTTAAGTAAAACGGAAATTATTTTTTGAGTTTTTAACGGTCGGGGTCGGGGTTTTTAAAATTTGTAATTTAATTTTTATTTCAACTTAGTTAAACTTAACTTAAAAAAACACGTTTCTTGTATGGGGACGCCCTTAATTTTTGGACTTTTCTATATTTGATTATTTGTTGGTAGATCCACCATAATAACACATATTCTGTGAAAATTTCAACCGGCTACCTATTACGCTTCCAAAGACACAGCAGTAGGACAGACAGACAGACAGACAAACAGACAGACAGACAGACGGCGTAGGCTTAGTCCCGTACGGGATACGGAATGTTTCCTGAATCCTTTAACGGGTGTCTTCAAACGTCGTCGTATTAACAGGCTATAGACAGCCTAGCAACAGTCCGCAAATCTGCCGGCATGGCACCCAACTGAGCGTGCTTTCGCGAGGAGAGGTGTTTTTGGCTCTGTCGAGCGCACCATTGGTCCCTCGGTATAGCCACCCATGTTGGTTTACATAAAAAAAAAACCTAAAACATTGAATGGAATAAATTTTTCCCTATTCACAAGTTGCTTCCTGTTTTGTCCCTGCTCTAGTAGGACGCCTTAGTGGGAAATTGTGTCTAGTTCTCGGCCACAGTGTAATTGGCACGTGTGCTGCAATTAAACGACCTCCGCATTGACTAACGACTTAATAATTGGCTGCAATTACACTTGAAAACTTCCTACGTACAGTACAATACGTCTTTCGCTGCACTGAAGTACCTACACTCGCGATGTGAAGCGGCGAGCGAGCTGAAAACCCCTCGTAATACTCGTACAACAACAGCAACAACCCTGGTAGGTTGTTGCTGATGCACATTTTTTCACATCAGCTAATGCTGATGCTGATGCTGATATTTTATCATTGACATCAACGGATGCTGATGCTAATGGTGATTTTAATTATTTTCTTAAAAAAAAGGGAAAACACTGAACATCTCTCCCCGTGCATGTCGTAAAAGGCGACTTAGGGATAAGGACAAGATGCCGTGCTAAAGGGCGACGGGCTCGCCACCTCTCACCTTGGCATGGTACTTCCACCGAGTCATGCAGCAGGTGGGTCTTCGTGCCTTACTTGCTGCTTGATCGATTGAATCTTGTTCGAATACTTTGCGAAACGTGGTGGTCGGTGTTGTGCTGTAATTTACCAGAGTTCTTGCAGCTCAACACCGATTACTCTGCTTACCCTGATTGTCGGGATTCAGCGTGTGTGATATGTATGTATGTATGTATTATATCCAAAGTTTTGGTTGATATTAAAATAAAAGATTGTGTTTTAATAATTTTGTAACATTTTAATAAAAAAAAAAGAATCAATCTGATACCAGTAGCAGTTTAGTAATTATCTTAGCAATTAAATTATTAGTATTGGATGGAACTTTGGAACTATTTGGAACTGTATTTGCTGCTTTTCCGGCTTCGAGTCTGTTCCGAGAAGGTTTGTCACGACTCGAACATCAGCATTAATAATCTGCATCGATCAATGCGGATGCTGATGCGATGCTGTTGATGAAAATGATGCTGAAGTTCCGCGGATACTGATGCTGATGCTATGTTCGCAACAACCCTGATACATACAGTAGTCAGAGACTACTGTATGTATGAACATAGCATCAGCATCAGTATCCGCGGAACTTTGAAACAGAAAATAAAAAAAAACAAATTAATGTATTGTTTTGCAGAAAATAGATGAATCACTGCAGAAAAAGGAAAAGGTAGGAAAAAGGTAGCGATCGCATCGCAATAGTCTATCGTGCCTAACGTAGGTGAGGTCGTGAGTTTCGGCTCATCTATCAGTGTCGTTAGCTACTTGTACACAACTACAGGTTAAACAGTTCGACCTTAGAGACATATAAAGTTTGTCACGCACACAATACTCAAGTCATTATGTGAACATTTCACGTAACAAACTAGCGTAAATACACAGATTATTTTTTTTTTCTTTACGGAATTCAGTTTACCTAGTAGGCAGAGAATAATGTTCAAGCTCTTCATGTTTGTTGCGGCGGATTTTATGAAAAAATCTCTTCGAGGAAAAATTCAATTGAGGCGCGATTTCATACAAAATATCATTTTTAGAAATATATTCTCTATGTTTGTATGTTCCTCCATAACTCTTAAACCGATCATCCGAATTTGATGAAACTTAGTACAAGCACATTTTACTATACGGGGCACAGGATAGGCTAAATAAAATCAGTTCCGGTTACGCTAAGATGTGACTCTCATAGAAACCTAATTGTTCCGCTCGCCGAAATAAAATTACGTTAGCGGGCTTACTTACTTTCTTCTTTTTAAATATGAATTTCACGCGAGCAAAGCCGCAGGCAGAAGCTAGTTTATATTACAATTCTAACGCGCCGAATACCAGGCACATACAAAACTGACTGACGTAAGTACTCGTGATACAATTGGTAACACTTTCGTGCATTAAAGTATTTTTAAGAAATCATTTGTAGTCACTCTGATGAAGGGAAACACGATGATGAAACCTTTTAATATAATACTAGGTAGAGATTTTCAAAGATATAACTACACATTTTTTTCGAAAAATCTAACATAATAGGTGATTTTTTTGCCTTTGGCAAGACTTCGTGAGGCTCCAGCATTCTTATCTCTAGTAGAATTCGGCGTAGGTAGATTTTATGTATTGGGTACTTCTTTTATGTACTGGTTATTTACATAATATGCTTAATGTTGTATGGTAGGTGATTTATTAAGGTTGAGTTCCGGTATTAGAAGTTTAGTCATAAAAAATTCTGCAAAAAAAGCAGAAAATGCCCCAGGCACAAAGCGCTGCCCTTTGTACGATGTTTAAGTGAAATAAACGTTTTTAGGTTTTTAAGTCTATTACTAAGCCTAATCCGTCTGACTGCGTGACTTTCTGTTTTTTTTTATGTAATCCGGTATGGGTGGCTGAGTCAGAGGGGCCAAAGCACATGCTCTGACTAGCCAATATCACCTCCGAGAAGGTACCAGAGACTTCCCTGGATTGCTGGCTATACTGGACTAGAGGAGAACACAACCGAGGCTGCTATGCGGCCATCTTACATCCAGTACGGTGGTACCAACCCAGTCGGCTACAATTTGAGCCTACCACCTAGTAAGGGGCAAGGGAAGGGACCTACAGTTTTACACCGGTTCCGAACGGTGAAGAAGCAGGTGTAGGTATGCACGTAATTTTTTTCGTCAGAAAAAACTCATTGGTACACGGCGACCGGATTCGAACCTCGGACCTCCCGCGTGAGAAGCCGATGCCCAAACCACTCGGCCACCCGCCGCTGTTATACTGGTGTATCTTTGGAACCGTAATAGCTACCCGGTTGAAATTTTCACAGAATATGTGATACATAAATTTTTTTTTTTTTTTTTATGGAAACTGACACGGTTGGCTACATCACCTACAACGTCCGTGATGTCAGCCCATAACACCGGGTGAACTAGGTGCCATGTCAGTGCTTCCCCCTTTGATCGTGCCGGCTACACTGAACTGGTCGGAAAACACAAACTATTTACATAGCCGTTTTGACCGACGTTTCATTCAGTGCGGTGGTACCATCCCGGGCGGGTTAAACCCTACCACCAAGTAAGATTAGGAGGGAAGGGACCTACAGTTTTACGAGGAATCCGAACCTCGGTCAGCCTCCAACGGTCAGCGGTCACCCATCCAAGTACTGACCGCACCCAGCGTTGCTTAACATTCAATAGCGACAGTTGACTGTCTGCACCACTGAACTATCGAGGCTGACAAAATATAAATAATTAATAAAAATAACTAAGGGGAGGGGATCCCCCATACAGGAAACGTGTTTTTTAAAGTTTTCTTTGTCCGGTGCGCGAGTTCGACTCGCACTTGACCGGTTTTTTTTATTTGACCCAAGTGCATATAGTAGATACAATGAGCTTTCTATTTTTGAATTCTCTGACCGCAAGCTGTATCGACGTGGTACACTATTCTATTATAGTAAGTACTTGTTCATTTTCCGACGTTACAGGACTGTAAGGAGGCCGAGACATAAAGCGTTTCGGCTGAATGCCTCGACGGCCAGGTATTGTTGGCTGACGGAACTGGGAGGCGAAGTCAGTAGTTATACCTACAGAATAGTATAGAATCGAGTACGTATCGTTGTCGGCCTCGGCAGCCTAGCGCTGCAGCGGTGCGATCAGCGCTGATATCGAATTTTAAAATAGAGAAGGGCAAGGCCGAAGACTGAGTTGCATTCAGGTAAACGATCTACTCGAATAAAGTAAGTAATTAAAGACGAGGCCGAAGGCTGAACTGCGCTCAGATAAACGATATTATGCTCGAAGAAAGTAAGTTAGTGAGAGGTCGAAGGCCGAGTTCCGTTCAGGCAAACGATAAACCTACTGAAAGTTTCTAGCCCAGCGGTTTGGGCTGGGCGTTGATGAGTCAGTGAATGAATTGGGCGTCTTCATTTATGTTAATGAATGCAAATTAGGTAAAATAGGTAAATCCGACCAGTTCAGTGTAGCCGGCATGACCAACGCGGGAAACACTGACATAGTTCACCCGGTGTTATGGGCTGACATCACGGACGTTGTAGGTGATGTAGCCAACCGTGTCAGTTTCCATAAAAAAAAGGTGATCTTAATGCCGTGAGGCATTCTATTCTGGACCTATCTTCCGCAGAGTGTGTATCCCGAATCCTTTAAACTTGCGTTTCTTCAAACCTATCTGTAGGCTAGAAACAATAGCAGTTCTTTAAATCTGCATTTCATACATATTTTGTGTCACTGCTGCCACGCCGGCCGCCGCGCCGTCGTGAAGTTACCGTTGTCGCGCCGTTGCCGTCCCGCCATCGTGTAGTGTGCAAGGAGCTTCCAGAAATACCTTGTACCAGTATCTTCTCGATGCCAAATTGTATAATAATAAAGAAATTTTAAATTTTGATGTTAATGCCCCTACGCTGCGGAATCACAATGTTACTTGGAATTATGTATACGACATACGATATGGCTGATAGTGAATTGACCCGCATTGTAAGTTCAACCTTGAATAACGAAACCCTATTTTGGACGAAACGACTTGGGTAGGGTAGGACATGGTTTGTACGTTGTAGATGACGAGATATGTTTTATTTATGACATCATTAAATTTTAATTGCTCTTATGTAGGCACTTAATATCGCTAGGTAGATGAAAAACCGAAAATGAAGAGAAAAAATACTTTCCTGACCACAATTCTTCTCTCTTCATTTGGTTTCCGTATCCCGTACTGAAGCCTATTACTAAGCCTACGCCGTCTGTCTGTCTGTCTGTCTGTCTGTCCGTCCGTCCGTCTATCCGTTCGAGGGCTGTATCTCTTGAACCGTAATAGGTAGCCCGTTGAAATTTTCATAGAATATGTGTTATTATGGCGGATATAACAATACATAATAAAAAATAGAAAAAGTAAAAAATTAGGAGGGTTCCCATACAAGGAACGTGTTTTTTTTTAATTTTTTTTTTGTGGTGCGGAAACCTCGGTGCTCGAGTGAGACTCGCACTTGGCCGGTTTTTTTTTCTCTACATTTTCAGCTTTGCATCTATGTAGTGAAGAAATATGCGAGTAAATGCTTAGTGCAAACCTATTAAAAACATATAAAAAAAACACTTCTATTCTTGTTAGCTTAGCTTCTGCACGCGGCTTCGCCGCGCGTGACTTTTTGCTCACAGCTCAGGCCGCCGCCGAAAACATAGCGTTATGATTTATAGCCTAAAACCATCTTGAGAAGTGACAGAATGTAACAACGAACACCGTATGTAAATCTATAAAGTGGTTCACGAGTTGGATATCGTACCGTGTGGGGCCGGTACTTAAAAAGAATAGCCCCACTGCATCTCTCCCCGTGTATGTCGTAAAAGGCGAATAAGGGATATGACTCCCTTCTTATATTACTAGGTGGTAGGGTTTATCCCGCCCGGGTTGGTACCACCGCACTGAATGAAATGTCGGTCGAAACGGCTATTAGTTTGTGTTTTCCGTCCAGTTCAGTGTAGCCGGCACGACCGAAGGGAAGCACTGACGTGGCACAAAGTTCACCCGGTGTTATGGGCTGACATCACGGATGTTGTAGGTAATGTAGCCAACCGAGTCAGTTTACATAAAAAAAATATTGACGTACGACGGTCAGTCGCCCGTAGAAACTTCGCTTTATTTATTAGGAATTCAAACTCGTACAATAATAATATGAAAGTAATGTATTCATTAAGATGAATGAATGTCATCGGCTCGCGCAGTACCTTGTCCGCTTCGTGTATCGTCTAAAAATATCAACGCACCAACGAACGAACGTTGTCATTGACGGATGATCTACGGAGGAGCCGCCTAGCACGGGCATGCTAGCTCTCCTGTTGGGGTTCCTAATGGGGCACAGTGGTCGATTTCAGTAGCTTGCTACTACTGCCTTTTCTATTCTGTGCAACTGCGCTCACCCAAGGTCTCTTTGAGAGGTTATTTGTAAGCTACTGTGACAAGGTTCCGCTGGTATTTTACCGTTTTATTATCAGTAGTACGTGTAGTTTCTTTCGCCGGGGACTGACGAAGATTTATAGTTCCAATAGCGAAGGTGTTTTGTAAATTGTGGTGTAAATTTAGACGAGTTGTCGCCTGTAGATTTTGATGAATAGTTCGGCAGTGAGAAGATTGGCTGCATGCGATGACTAAGCTATTTCTGCGGTCTTGTCTTTTGGGTTTGTATAGTTTTAGACATTTTTGTCCTGACGCTTATTCCGGTGGGTCTTCGTGCCTTACTTTGCCTTATGGGTTTGTATAGTTTTAGACATTTTTGTCCTGACGCTTATTCCGGTGGGTCTTCGTGCCTTACTTTGCCTTTTGGGTTTGTATAGTTTTAGACATTTTTGTCCTGACGCTTATTCCGGTGGGTCTTCGTGCCTTACTTTGCCTTTTGGGTTTGTATAGTTTTAGACATTTTTGTCCTGACGCTTATTCCGGTGGGTCTTCGTGCCTTACTTTGCCTTTTGGGTTTGTATAGTTTTAGACATTTTTGTCCTGACGCTTATTCCGGTGGGTCTTCGTGCCTTACTTTGCCTTTTGGGTTTGTATAGCTTTAGACATTTTTGTCCTGACGCTTATTCCGGTGGGTCTTCGTGCCTTACTTTGCCTTTTGGGTTTGTATAGTTTTAGACATTTTTGTCCTGACGCTTATTCCGGTGGGTCTTCGTGCCTTACTTTGCCTTTTGGGTTTGTATAGCTTTAGACATTTTTGTCCTGACGCTTATTCCGGTGGGTCTTCGTGCCTTACTTTGCCTTTTGGGTTTGTATAGTTTTAGACATTTTTGTCCTGACGCTTATTCCGGTGGGTCTTCGTGCCTTACTTTGCCTTTTGGGTTTGTATAGTTTTAGACATTTTTGTCCTGACGCTTATTCCGGTGGGTCTTCGTGCCTTACTTTGCCTTTTGGGTTTGTATAGTTTTAGACATTTTTGTCCTGACGCTTATTCCGGTGGGTCTTCGTGCCTTACTTTGCCTTTTGGGTTTGTATAGTTTTAGACATTGTTGTCGTGACGCTTAATCCGGTAGGTCTTCGTGCCTTACTTGCTGCTTGATGGTTTTTTTATGGATAGCGCGACATGTGGCATCGTTTCACCTACAAGTAGGTGTTTAACGATGCCCATGGACATTCTGTGATGCACGGGGATTGCGAATGCCATGCCGGCCTGACAGGAGCCTTTTTACGCCCCTTTTGTAAAACCCCAGGCTATACTTGGGAGGAAATAGATGGGCAGGCAGTGCGTTCCACATTTTCCCGGTTCTGTTAATAAAATACCTACAGAATTGGTTGGTCGTGGTAGGTCGATTGAATAAGGGTGCATCCCTTGCCCAGTACGCGTAGCGCGGGGATGGAATTGGGACCACGAAATCGCGTTAAACAGCTCCTCCGAACACTCCCCATGAAATAGACGATAGAACACACTTAGGGAGCCGACGACGTCCTTACGGATCGGATAGTTATCTTGTCCGAATACTTTGCGAAACGCGGTGGTCGGTGTTGTGGTATAATTTTACAAGTGTACTTGCAGCACAACACCGATTACTCTGCTTACCCCCGATTGTAGGGATACAGCGTGTGGTATGTATGTATGTTTAAAATGAACGGTTCTTCCATTGGGACGACTTTCATTGTCGAAATGGGTGATCGCAAATGAGAACCTGTTCTGCGAAACATTTCTTAAAATTGTTTGAGAGATACATTTTTATAAAATCTTGCGTAATTAAAGTAATTATTTAATTAAAAGAACCACTCTCCGCTTTGACTTCTATCGCCATCTCTCTTTTTCCTCGAGCGAGCGTGTGAATGAGAAGACGTGATCTGATATGCTTATCACTCAAGCTCAATCTGGTAGCGAGTTGATGTAATTTAATTATCAGAAAACACGGCAGGAGGAGGAAATACCCATGGGTGAAGTTGGAAAATGTTTACGTGAATGACGTTGGTTCGAAGCCTCTTGGCACACGAGTCGCTTCTCTATTCATGTGCTCTTGGTGTGTACAACTTTTTAGAAGGAAGTTCCCTATCGCTCTTTACACTCCAGACGCTTGGCGAATGAGAACTAGGCCGAAAATAGTGTAAGACTTCGACCGTCATGACACTTTGCTGTAGTATGTGTGTTTGTGTGTTTACGAGCGTGTGTCTATGTATAGGTATATCACTGCAGTATAGACGTCATAAATTGTTTTTATTTTTAATTTAATTACTATCAAACTTTGTTAATTTATTTCATTATTATTTAATACATAATAAAGGAACTTCGTTCCAACCGGGTGTCCCTCCCACTACACCTCTCGTCTTTTTAGGTTTCCGTATCCCGTACGGAAGCCTATTACTAATCCTCCGCCGTCCGTCCGTCCGTTCGTCTGTCCGAGGGCTGTATCTCTTGTTTTCTCTTTCCGAGTTATTGTGCCTGGTTATATCTAACCAGGCACAAGAAGCATATTCAACAGAAAACCCATAAAGCAGAGAAATAAAATAAAAGTGTCATAGCATTAATATATATAATAAATTACCGAAAGAAAATTGTAAGAAAAAATATAAAAATATTTGAATTGTTAGGTCAAAATGAAATAAGTGGGTACAAGAAATTTATGATTATTTAATGTTGTAAATATTATAAAATAACACATTTGGAATTGTAATAACGTGTAATGGAAATGTAATTAATTCGTGAAATGTAAAATATTAAAGTGAGTGGTATCACTATACCTAGATATAATTTAGCACTGGTTGTAAAAATTTTATAAATAACATTATTTTATTTCATTTGATTTGACCAAAGGGATACACTGGTGCGACACCAGTTAGCAATATTCATGAGCACTCAGTGTTGCCTGCAAAATGCAGAGTGCATTCAATGAACGTAAATACGAGTAGCTGCGCAAACCTGTGTAAATATACCTAACCGCATTCTTACACGTTATCGAAAATACGTAAATCTTTATTTTAAAAGATTTCGAGTGTTTTGTTTTGTGCTACACCTCCACTAGGCCGGGTTGGCGCGGCTCCAATCGGAGAGTCTCCGATGATATACGAACACACACTGACCTATAATTATTAGATAAGCATTTCTCTTCCATCACTCCTGAAAAAAACATGTCTTCGACCAAATCAGCTTGTAAGCTGAGTTCACAATGACTGATGCTCGTGTTGTATGGCTCATCTTATCGTCTTAATAACATTAACTTGTACATTACCAACGTAAGGATATGCCCATACGACCTTATTGATGTCTTCCTTAAAGTGTTAGTCAAAAATGATGCTTGTAAAATTGTTCATTCAAACTAGTCTCAAAGTCAAATAAAAATTATCTAAATATAACACATAGTGTAAATTATAGTATGCGATATTCAGTTTCTAAATAGTTTTTTTTTTTCATTTTAGGCTTTCGTACTACGGTTTGATACATTTTTCATACATTTCTTTGCTTCGTATGGGCATGTCGTATAGAACGAACTTGTGAAAAAGCGGACGCGTGCTTTTGAAAGAACGAGTAACATAATGCTATCATTGCATCGCTATACTCTGGACTTACCACGGATGCATACCAATCGGTTCTGCAGATCTTTCCTCCACAGAACTGATAAACTCTGGAACCCTCTCCCTGCCCACATGTTTCCCCCCAAGTATAGTCTCGGGTCCTTCAAGAGAGGCGTGAATATCCACCTGTCAGGCCGGCATGACATTCGAAACCCCGCGTACGAACGAATGTCCATGGGCGTCCTTAGACACCTTATGGGTGGCACGGCGCCACATGTCGCGTCTTTCTATGAAACCATCACATGTGTGATCGAATGATGTATACACATTGACCGAATACAAGACAAGCCGTCCCATTTTATGTGTATCAATATTTACGCCGCTACACCGAACCTAGTGTTGCGGTTTATCAATGGACTCAGGGCTATTTAACGATCCACCTATGACTCTCGCCCAGGGTAAAAAGTGTTGATTTTCACAAGGAAGATTTACTCCATATCGCTCAATCATACATACCTACATACTGCGAGTAAATAAAGTATTTATGCGCTCGTATCCTACATATATACCATCACGCTGTATTCATCGGGGTAAGCAGAGTAAAAGTTGAGCTGCATCAACTCTATTAAATTAAATAACTCACAACACCTACCAATTTTTTTTTTAAATGGCTCCTTTGTCAAACCGACGACGTGAGCCACATTTTGTCATCCTTTGGGGCCTTGCGGCCACCGATTTTTGAGCAAATTTTGGTCGAAAATAATCGTCTAGTGTTTATTCTCTTTATAATTGACAGAGAAAGGTAGATTGAAGGTTATAAAAACCTTTCCATAGACATCAAACACTCCTACCAGCCTTCAGGTGTCAAACAAAGAATGCATGAATTCTGACATTTATGTAATTTTTGACTCCGGGTTTCATGTTTTTTTTTATTTGTGGGATGATTTAATTTCCCACTTTATTTCGTATTTGAAGATTAATTTTCTTTACCTGCACATTGATATATAATTTGCATGGGAAAATTGCCAATTTTATGTAAGAAAAATTCGGAAAAAATGTCGATTGCTTTGTTATGTTTTGTTTTTCCTGTAGTTCAAATAAAACGTCTGCGCTTCTAAAGAAGTGAATCTGCAATAGTTTCACATCGTTTTGTAGGTAATTTCATTGGCTTTATGTGACAGTAGATACTATTATTCTAACTTAGAATAGCTCGTTTAAATTAATAGGACAAGCTATGTTATATACGTTAGTAATATACATTATAACTCTTTGGCCGCGTCGCATGTACAAATGCAGCCGTCAAACTTAGTTCGTGAATTTTAATGTTTGCGCAGTTTGAAACAATTTTTTTGTAAGAAAAATGTCCAACTTTTTTAGCCCATATTGCCCCACCTAGGCGTGTTTTCGCATTTTTTAAAACATGCCAACTTGAAGGGCTGATTTGGGCCAGAAGGGATGGAATTACAAAATAAAAATGTATGACGTATTTAAAGTCGTCAGATGGATCTTTCATCCGACATATTTAGAATTGTTGCGCGTAGTCTGGTTGCTGAGTACTAAGCGTCGAAAAAGTACAAAAAAAGTCTTAATTTTTTTAGTCGCACCCCCTTACCCGAGCCCAAAGACGTTTCATCAAATTCACGTTAAAATGTTTAGCTCGACTTAGCGACGTAGTTTGCGTTCGGTGTGGCGCTCAGTTCAACCAAAGTTCAACCGCGATAGTTCCGGAAATAATGAATCTCTCATCGCCGTCCCGTCAAAAGATAACAGATGGCGCATCGGGCCATTTGACAGCATTAACCAGGATATCCTATTTGAGGCGAAGGTTAAAAAACAATTTATCATCTTCGCCAGCGATGATGACGGAACGGAAATATTCTAGCTCAAAGGGAGCTTCGCTTTCATTCGCCGCGGATGGACAAAAGCGTGAAAACTAAGCCGGAAATGATCGCAGCGCCGCGCCGCAGCCGGCAACAGCTCCGCCCTCGGGACCGGAACATGTCAACAATGAATTCAAAAGTATAGACAAGTGATAATTTCGTTCAGCAGGTAAAAAGTAAAACCTCTAGTGTTTTCAAACAAATATTTTTTAGGTTTCCGTATCCCGTACGGAAGCCTACTACTAAGCCTCCGCCGTCCGTCCGTCTGTCCGAGGGCTGTATGTCTTGAACCGTAATAGATAGCCCGTTGAAATTTTCACAGAATATGTGTTACTATGGCGGATATAACAACAAATAAGAAAAATAAGAAAATGTTAAAAATTAAGGGGGGCTCCCATACAACAAACTTCCGAAAAATCTATTAGTCACACTACTGAATAACAGATGACGCCACAGGCTTTTATACATTGCAATGTTGAAAGACAAAAGATAGGCGGATAATAGCGGATAGATACGGAAACCTCCGTGCGCGAGTAAAACTCGCACTCAACAGATTTTTTCAAAAGATAACTCTTCGAGAAATAAGAAAATAAGCGGATTCCGTGTGATAGAATATACAGGCAGAGCTCTCCAAACTATGGCCCGCCACTTTATCTGGCCCGCTTGGAGGCTCAAAAACATTTTTTTAAATTCTCGGAATGCTTGGATTGCTGGCTATAATGTACTAGAGGAGAATACAACCGAGGCCGCTATTATGCGGGCATCTTACGTTCATTACGGTGGTACCAACCCAATCGGCTACAATTTTTGCCTACCACCTAGTAAGGGGCAATGAAAGGGACCTACAGTTTAACACCAGTTCCGAACGGTGAAGTAGCAGGTGTAGGTATCAAATCAAATCAAATCAAATCAAATATATTTATTTTTTCAGACACAAGATCCATAAAATACAATAAAAAATAAAACAAAATAAAAACCAAGCAAAACATTCCAACATAAAATACACTTATTTATTCCTTGCCATACTATACATTGCCCAGTTCCTGTAACTACTGCTGTACATCGATTATGCACGTACATTTTTCCGTCTCGTCTTGTCATTCGAACCTCAGACCCTGAGGTCAAGAGTTCAAGCGAAGACTGCGCCGACCACCCGCCAAATGGTGTGCGTAAGACGAATTTACTAATACACGGATATATCAGCCAGACTTATGGACACACCAACATGGGTCTTAAATTGTGTGCATTTTAGATCATACTGAGGAGGCATTACACAGCATGCAATGTGTACAACAGCCACATAGGTTACCGCTGAAGTCCGGGAGAACTGGAGGAAAATTGGAGAGGCGTATGTCCAGCAGTGGACGCGTACACGCTGGCTGACCGACTGACCGTGTATACCAGTTCCATCATATTTAATGCTTTCCACGGTGCCGTTGTACATGTGATATTTTCTCATTTTCTGAGTGGAATTGAAATACATAGGGCACACTAAAAGTTTCCGGAATTGGCCACTTACATAAACAATATTTAAAAAGTAATTACAAAATTTGAAAATGGAACTCTTTGGCTGTAGAATGCAGTTTGTTTCATCTGACTGTCAATTGTTTTTCCATTGTGGCGCCATTTTAAAAATTGCGTGTCTAAATTAACATAAATTTAACCCGGGAAAATTTTCGTAGTATGATTTTCTACGATTTTAAGTGTAATTTGACAGCTCATCAGAGCCTCGCTCGGCTTCAATCTGCTTTTGGCGATGAAGCACCATGCAAGACGACTATTTATTGCTGGTTTGCAGAATTCAAGCGCGGTCGTGTCAATCTCAGTGACGAATGTCGCGATGGTCGCCCGTTCACCGCTGTGAACAACAAAAACATCGATGCTGTGCGCCGTATGATCGAAACAGACAGGCATGTGACCTACCATGAGATTCGGGCATCCTTAGACATAGGCATGAGTCAAATACAATCAATCCTACACAAACATTTGGGTGTGAGAAAGCTGTGCTCGCGGTGGATCCCACACAATTTGACCGAGCCTCAAAAAACGCACCGCGTCACTTGGTGCAATGCCATGCTTACCAGATTCAACAAAGGCGCTTCAAATTTGGTGTGGGACATAGTAACAGGTGACGGCACCTTGTGACTTTTTTCTGTTCCCAAAAATTAAGAACCAATTACGCGGTCAACGATTTTCATCACCAGAAGAGGCTGTCGAAGAATATGAAAAACACGTTTCTGAGGTCACCACGGAGGAGTGGCACAAAAGTTTTCAAAATTGGTTTAATCGTATGAAAAAGTGCATTTACGCAAAGGCAGAATATTTTGAGAAACAATAAATTCATTTTTGACCTTTAATAGTATTTTATTCTTATTAATTCCGGAAACTTTTAGTGTGCCCCACGTAAAGCTGAAATCACATCTACAAAAATATCGTCCCGAAAATGTATTCCTTTGCTATAGAACATTTCTAGGCATACGAGTACTTAGGTACGTTTTATTTACTACTAGCTTTTGCCCAGCGGTTTCGCTTCGCTTGAATTTTTGCTCATAGCTCAGGCCGCCGATGACGTATTGTATTGTATTGTATTGTATTGTTTATTGATCATTCATAATGGCAGTTAGACTGCACTCGAACTTGTCACAATTTGTTCGACAAGAAACTTCGCAGGGTATTTCTTTTTTCATACATATTTTTACAAGTAGATACTGTGTAGACTAAACCATCTTGAGAAGTGACAGAATGTAACAGTGAAAACCGTATGTAAATCGATAAAGTGTTGTATAGCCTAAGACCATCTTGAGATGTGACATAATGTAACAATGAAAACCGTATGTAAATCGATAAAGTGTTGTATAGCCTAAAACCATCTTGAGAAGTGACATAATGTAACAATGAAAACCGTATGTAAATCGATAAAGTGGTGCTCTGTGTAGCCTAAAACAATCTTGAAAAGTGACAGAATGTAACAGTGAAAACTGTATGTAAATCGATAGAGTGGTGCTGTATAGCCTAAAACCATCTTGAGAAGTGACAGAATGTAACAGTGAAAACCGTATATAAATAACCGTAGACAAAGTTGTTCTCGAGTTATAAGGATTCATAAATTCATAATATATTGACGTACGTTTCACGGCCGGTCGTAGAAACTTCGTTTTATTTATTAGCATAACTTAGGTTTCGAGATTTGAGCTATGTCTGCTACGAGTGTCATGAAAAACTTGAACCATCAAAGGAAACCAAAGAATCAGGTATAGCCAAATTCGATTAGTACCTCATAAAGAAACCTTCCCTCTAGCCGCAGAGCCTACGCCTTCAAAGTTAGAAGCCTCCAAATGACAAAGCAAATATTTTTTTCACCAATCCTTTATCACAAACGACATTACACCGATAGATTATTGCTGAGCCAATTTAAACTCTTTCCAGCTGGTGGAAGGTGGATTTTTCAAGTTGAAAGTCATGAGAATAAATAAAAAAAATCTATTGGAATTGGATTTGACAGAAGTGATTTGTTTGCTTCTTCGAGGACGTTTTCTTTCCATGTGATTTATTGTTTTACTTATAATTTCGAGGAAAACTATTTTTGTTCCCTGATTAAAATAGCGATTGATTTCGCCGTTGCTTTTTTCGTGACCGCACGCTGACAGACTCGACGCTCAAGATTTATTAATATGAATGACTGGCCGCTTGCTCATAGACGATCACGGCACGGCAACGAACACGGCAGCAGTGGGCACAAGACAGTATGAAAAAAATATATGGAACAACTTTCGCACTCGCCGACGACACGACATGCCGTCACCAGGAGGCCTACTCGGAGTTGTAAAAACGATGCATCGTGCCATTTGTCGTGTCGTAACCTACTTTAATTGACATCGTTTCGATATATCGTTTTTAGAACTACATAGTAAAAAAATGGCATTGTCATTGTCGTGTCGTAACCCTACTCTTAGGTTCAAATGAACCGAACGAACATTTGAATTTGACCAATGAGCAAACGACAATTTTCGATAATTCCAACGACACCTCATGAGCTCTCGTTGAGATTGTCGTTTTGTTGCCACTATTAACAAAAAAGAAGAGGTTGTCGTTTGGTGTATGTATTGCGTTCATTGACTTACACACGATTTACGAGTACCTACCTATGTGTGCATTGGTGATTTGTTTACGTTTTTTGTTTATTGTATAATTTCATCCATAAGTTGCTACCTACGCTTCGAAAATATCAAAAAAATTATTATTGAAACTGACACGGTTGGCTACATCACCTACAACATCCGTGATGTCAGCCCATAACACCGGGTGAACTTGGTGCCACGTCAGTGCTTCCCTTCGGTCGTGCCGGCTACACTGAACTGGACCGAAAACACAAACTATTTACATAGCCATTTCGACCGACCTTTCATTCAGTGCGGTGGTACCAATCCGGGCGGGTTAAACCCTACCACCTAGTAATATAAGAAGGGAGTCATATCCCTCGCCTTTTACGACATGCACGGGGAGAGATGCAGTGGGGCTATTCTTTTAAAGTACCGGCCCTACACGGTACATACCTAGTTTCGAGACATGACCGCCGCGCGACGGTCATGTCGATTGCGGTGCGGCGGGGCTGCGGGGCGGGCAGCGCTACGGCGAATGGCTGGCGGTCGAGCCGGAGCCGCGGGCGCGCGGCTCCGGCTCCGAGTCCGGCCGGCTACAGCCGGCCGCTCCGTCCACCCCGCCTTCATCCATCCATCCACAGATTACCAATACAAAGAATATAATTCTACTATACCAATATATATGCTTTTGTATAAGGTGCGAGACGGCGAGAACCACAAAAATATATATATTTAATTACAACGACGACGCGACAAACTTGCGCCGCGCGCCGTCCGCCATCTTTTCCACTCCCAATATGCATCCATCCACAAAGCATCAAATGCGCGCCACACCTACCCACCACAGACTATCTATACACCAATTTGACCACACCAACTTTTATTTTGGCCTTGGACACAAATCGCTTGTTTATGATTGCGAGAAAAACAAAACTTTTTGTCTATGCTTTCGATATGTCACTTCTTCCGACCGACCGAACATTTGGTTAGAGTGGGATATTTGTATGAGTTAGACACATCCCGAGATACATCCGATATATTCGGATCTATCCGAATATATCGCAATCGAAACTCCGAGTAGACCTCCAGTAGTCTCGATCTCTATCTCTACTTCTTATAAAAGGGTACACCTGTCTGTATGTTTGAAGTAAACTCAGGACCACCGAACAGATTTAGATGCGGTTTGCACCAATGGAAAGAGTAGTTCTTGAGGCTCACTGTAGGTTATATTATATATACCATCACGCTAAATTTGCTTAGGGCTGAGCAGTATCAGAGAAAGTATAGTATGGACGGGAGAGTGAGAGATTTTATTATAATATTTTATAATAATTTGCTATTAAATCGAGTCTACCGCGAGCGAAGCCGCGTGGAAAAGCTAGTAGTTCATATATTTTTGTTTCAACGGTTAACCTCAAACGTCCAAAGTCCGACCGCGCCCGAAGTTGCTTACCTTCGACGATCGGAACCCGATACATCGTATCGCGGTTTTATCGAGGCTGACAAATATGTCTTCCATTCTTTGAAAACTTTTTCTCTTTACCACTTACTTCTTCGGAAACGATTCCCTCTGTACTGGCATGGCTGTGAATATTTATGGCGGTGTAAAACTGTAGGTCCCTTCCTTGCCCCTTACTAGGTGGTAGGCTCAATTTGTAGCCGACTAGGTTGATACCACCGTACTGGATGTAAGATGGCCGCTGCGGCCATCTTACATATGCGGCATAGCAACCTCGGTTGTGTTCTCCTCTAGTCCAGTATAGCCAGCAATCCAGGGAAGTCTCCGGTATGGCACCTACCTTCTCGGAGGTGATATTGGGTGGTCGGAGCATGCGCTTTGGCCCCTCCAACTCAGCCACCCATACCGGATTACATAAAAAAAATATATATATCAATGACTTCTAGGAAATAAGAAAAAAAAAGCGGGTTAGGTTATAATTTTTTTTTATAAAAATCGCAACCTGTGACTCCCAGCCACCCATATGGTGTCTAACGACGCGAGTCTGTACTTGGGGGGAAATATATTATGGGAGGAAGGGAGAGCGTTCTAGAGTTTACCAGTTCTGATGAGGAAAGCACTGGAGAATCGATAAAAAAAAAATTCGCACGAAAGTGTTACTAAATTCTTATACTGGATGTGGTTGGTAACAATTCGGTATGATAGAATTTGTGAAATTATTTCGTATGAGACTATTATTTTTTCTCGAAGGCCATGACACCCAAATGTATGCAGACATCCATTACAAGAATGGAAGCAGGTGAACCGCGTAGGTAACTCATATTATTTGTAGACTGAAGCTACGCAACGTAAAATTCGTGTAGGTTACGTGATGGCTGGCGTTTTCTGTTTCCTCTGAATAGTAATTTTCCTTCGCTTCTGAGGAATATTTTGTTATTCATGAAGGGAAGAAATGTACGCAGTGATCGTACATTCTCATTTTTTCATTTTTATTTCATGTAAATTTTTTTTCAAAGAAAAATTGCCCCAAATCTTTCTAGATTTTCATTACAAACATTTTCAACCTTTTCAATTTAGTATTTAGAATAAAATAAAATAATGAAAACAAAGATGAAATGTTTTTTTGCCTTCCATTTGGGTTTTGAAATACCTGGGTATAACTTAGAAGAATATTTCAGTAGGCAGAAAACTCAGCTTCGTTAGCTCAGTTGTGCGGTCGGTCGACTGTTGTTAAGCAACCCTGAGCACGGTCAGTATTTGAATGGGTGACCGCTCGACCGTTGGGGGCTAACCGTGGTTCGGATTCCACGTAAAACTGTAGGTCCCTTCCCTTCTTCCCTTACTAGGTGGTAGGGTTTGGTACCACCGCATTGAATGAAACGTCGGTCGAAACGGCTATGTAAATAGTCCGTGTTTTCCGTCCAGTTCAGTGTAGCCGACATGAAATGAAGAGAAACACTGACATGGCACCTAGTTTACCCGGTGTTATGGGCTGACATCACGGATGTTGTAAGTGAAGTAGCCAACCGTGTCAGATTCTATAAAAAAAAAAAATTATAATAATCGGGCAAGTGCGAGTTGGACTAGCGCAACGAGGATTCCGCATCACAAAACAAACCTTGAAAAAACACGCTTTTTGTATGGGGATTGGGGACCCCCTAAATTTGTTACTTTTCTATTTTTGTATTATTTGTTATTATTTATATCCGCCATAATAACACATCTCGAAAATTTCAACCTAGCTATAAAGGTGCCAAAGATACGGCAGGAGGACAGACAGACAGACGGCTTAGGCTTAGTCTTCCGTATTATACGGAACCCTAAAAATGAACAAGTTTAGTGGTTCGTGAAAATAATTTTTATTACCTATTACGTTTTTTCTTATTTTACAAATTTTGGCATAATCTTACAATATAATTGTTGCCTTTAACGTAATTTAAATTTTAATCCTTTAAAGTTAATCCTTAAAGTTAAAATAAGTACATAAATATTGGCACAATCTTAAATCATAGTACAATATGTATGCAACAACTTTTGGTTATTTAAAAATGTTCCTTCTTATTATAATCTAGAAGATTGATTTTCTGAAATTTGTATGCTCAGAAAAGTCAGAAATAAAAAATTGCATACTCACCGCTTCTAATATTTCCACATAATAACATGGAGAATGCGTGCGTATGCAAGGCACGGAACACCAGTGTCACTCCGCAAATTCGTTAGATGTGTGGGATGAGGGTTTACCCTGGAAATCGAACATCGAATCGACAATCGACATCGAGAAAACAGATTCACCTCTACGTTAAATTTGGTCTATATGATGACCAAACCTATGTGACTTTTCTTTATTAAAGCCGGCCTGTGCGACTTTTGCTATAAATTTAAAGTGCAGTCGACAGAGCCAAATTCACCATAACGATACACATTCATTTGTTTAAGTTTATTGCACTCGAATAAATGAATAAAAGGTTACACTTAATGTCTAAAATATTTTCGTCTAGTATACATTTGCGGTACGAGTGGTGGAAATAAATTTAACTGAGAACAGAATGGAATAAAAATTATCTATTGTACCTACAACAATCAATTATAAACAATGATCCACGAAGAAAGCACACAGGACAACGATATAAATGAGATTTTAAGTTAAGTATATTTTAGGACAGTTTTCGAATTTGTATAATTTTCTTAATAATAATTGGAATATAATAATAATAATTTTTACGCATCGTTCGGAGGTTTCTCTCTTTGGGACCCGACCATCGGTAGCCTGGGTTCGCCCCGCCGCCGCCGGTGGTGGAATCTCCATTTATTTTATAATAATTTTATATATAATTTTTGTATATTTTAGGTATAGTTTATTATATGTAAAATTATTGTAAATATATGTGTTAATAAAGGAATAAAATAATAATAATATTATTTTTTCACACAATTGGTTTAACAATATTGAGAAATTATTGTTTATAAATTAGGCAGGATTTAATTAGTTATATCTTTGAGTTAATATTTAGTTTATACCTACATGATTATTGTCAACATTTTCTTTTGTGTTGTATAAGTATGAATAAAGTTTTCCATTAAATTAAATTACGTATTCTACTTTTTTTGGGTAAATAATTCGAGTTTTACAAGGTGAAGTACTAGGAATTTACCCTCATTAAAAATTTACAAGTCAGGACAATGTTTAACAGTAGTAAGGTATCCGTCACTACCGTGCAGCTGTTTGTTCACATTTTCTACGTTAAGCGAAAATAATATCACATAGATTTTTTTTTATTTCCCATATTGGTGTCTTCAAGCGTCGTATTAACGGGCTAGACAGCCTAGCAACAGTCCGCAAATCTGCTGGCATGGTACCTAACTGAGCGTGGTTTCGCGAGGAGATTTTGGCTCTTTCGACTGCACCATTGGTCTCTCGGCACAGCCACCCATGCTGGTTTACATAAAAAAAATATGATACTTATGTGAAATAGCGTTGCAAGAATTAAGAACGAAAATTTTTATGTACACATGAAAGTTACCGTTATTTTGATATATGCACATTTAGTTTTCGCTATTATTTCGTTACGATATCGAGTGCAGTTATCAGGGTACCGCTCTGTCAAGAGAGGAGATGAAAGATCTAAATATGACGTTCACTGCCAGCTGTGTAGTACGCGTGTATATTTATACTATACACATTTGTGTATACATGATTTATGTGTGTATATTTACTGGCTTTCACCCGCAGCTCCGCTCGTGGAGCTGTCGGGTTTGGACTCAACTTTCTAAACTATACTTAGCAGTTAAATTGTGTATTGTATAATTTCATTCATAGGTTGGATCCAACTTGGACAATGGACATGTCGAATATTCCGCCAGTTCTAATTCAACGCGAAGAAGAACTGACAAACTTTTCAAGTCACAGTGTTTTGTTAGTACATTATAAGTATTATGGTTACTTACAAATTGCATTAAAAAAAATTAACTCCGCATAAATATAAAATTTTAGGATACGTGGATGAACCGCGAACCTTTTTACAAGATTTTATTAATTATATATTTTTATATATATTTTAATACGGCCCAAGTTGGCTGAAATAATGTAAATAGTTACAAAAGAAAAATTTATAAAAATAATTCAAAATTTTCTAATCGGTTCCGATTTCGAAGTTAAAATAAGCCATACGCTTCTCCAAATCCCAAAGATTAGTTTGTATTTGTAATAAATGAATTAGTAATTTGGATTTATGGCCATGCTGGACTAGAGGAGAACGAGGCTGATATGCGGACACTCGTACATCCAGTACGGTCGTACTAATTCAGTTGGCTACAACTTACTTAACTTATTTACCGCCTAGTACCGCGTACCACATAGTAAGAGGCAAGGGAAGGAACCTACAATTTAACACCGGTTCGGTACGATGAAGTAGCGGGTGTACATAGGTATGCACGTAAATTTTATCCCTATGGAAAAAATTCATTGGTGCATGTCGGACGGATTCGAACATAGGACCGTCAGGTCAAGAGTCCAAGCAAAGACCTCAACGACTACCCGCCGCTAATAATGTTTTCACAAATAATAATCATCTCGAGAAATTCCAGATTCAATTTCGTGAAGACTTTATGTAAGTCGGTTCAGTAGTTTTATAGTCTGTGCGCTCCAGTATGAGAATATCGATCATTGACCCCTTCCTCTCAGCACACACACATGCGCAGAGAGGCGTGTGTATCATAATCAAAGGTCGGATTGTGGGGGACATTCCAGGGCCGCATTCGCATTGCCGCGCGCGTCGCGCCATAATATAATTATACCTAATACTTAATATGAAAGTATTAATAAGTACTACTTATTAATTCTTTCATATTTATAAGTTTTAAATGTACTTTAAAATATACCTGTTAATAAAAGTATATTTAAAAGTAAGTAGGTTAAATGCCTTCTCCGTAATGTAAACTAGCTTACAAAATGTAGGTATCCACAATTTTCGAAAATGCCGAATTCAAACTAGGTACCAATTTCTTTAGAAAATAAAACCTAACTAACCTACTAACTACTACCTATTAACCTACTAACCTACTAAAGAGACAGGTAATAATATTGTTTGATAATCTTTGGAAAAATTTAAATGGCGCGCGCGCCGGCGCGGCGCACATGGAAGCTGTGCCGCATCGCCTCCGCGCGGTCGCACCTTTCACATGAATAGAAAAGGGTACCTTCCCTATTCATGTGCCTGTGTAGTGTGTAGTATTCGAGGAGCATACAGTACCTACCTACACACGGCGGCGCGGCGCGGGCGCGATCGAGCGTCGCATCGCATTAGATGTGTGTTCGCGACAGGCAGGAAAAGAATACATTTGTAAAATGTCAAAAATCAAATAATGTAAAAAACGTCGCTTAGCAACTTGTTAATAATAAAAATGTCTGCTTTTCACTGAAATCTCATTTTTCTCGTTTACAGATGTGATTTTAGTATTCATATTATATTTGGATAATAAGTGTTTGTTCTTGCAAATTTGTGTAAAAAAAAACATGCCACCCCGGAGAGTGCCCCGTGAAGACACGGTTAACAGGTGGATAAGGGATTATCCTGAGCTGAATTTTCATAATGGGCAGGTACAATGCAACGTGTGCAATATACTGATTCATTGTTCAAGAAAGTCAAATGTCGAAAAACACATAAGCTCAATTGCGCATGAAAGTAAAGTGAGAGGAATGAATCAGCAAGATTTTTTTTTTGATCTTGCAATGATGATGATTTGCGCCAACATTCCTTGGATAAAACTGAACAATCGACATTTTAGAGATTTTTTAAGAAAATATTGCATCGGACAGACAATCCCTGAAGAATCGTGGCTAAGGAAACACTTTCTCAATAAGGCGTTTCAATATAAGATGGAAAAAATTCAAGACGATCTCAAAGAAGGTTTTTTCTGGACAAGTATAGATGAAACAATGGATGTGCTAGGTCGAAAAGTCGTTCATTTACTTGTGACCTCACTAAACAGAAACGCGCCAGCAAAATGCAATTTAGTAGCCTCTAAAATTGTGGAAAAAGTATCTGGATCCGTAATTTTTCAATTTTTCGAAGATTCACTTTCAAGTTTGTGGGGCGACTTGGCTGAGAACAATTTCAAACATATTATTATGTTTACAAGTGATTCTGTGAGCTACATGCTGAACGCAGGAAAACAAATAAAAACAAAGTATCCACGAATCATGCACGTAACGTGCGTAGTCCACGGTTTACACCGAGTTGCTGAAGAGGTGCGGAAAAACTTTCCAAACGTTGATAATTTTATAAATAATATGAAAAAAGTATTTCTAAAAGCACCATCACGTGTGAAAGAATTTAAACGTATAAATCCACAGTTACCACTCCCTCCTAAACCAGTAATCTCTCGTTGGGGAACTTGGCTAGAAGCAGTGTCCTATTATAATGATCACTACGATAACGTACGCGAAGTCGTTATGACTTTTAGAAATACAGATAGTGCGGCGATCGCACAATGCCAAGACATAATGGCTAACACACAAATTAGACAGGAGATCCAAATTGTTACACAAAGTTTTAAATTTATTCCAGCAACAATAAAACAGTTACAATCATCTTCATTATCAATACATGAAACATTCAACTTATTGCAGAAAATTGATGAAAATATTAATATTCTGCCAGAACCTCTAAGGACCGTATTAAAAAGCAAACACGCAAGCGTACTAAAAAGGAACCCTGATCTGAATGTCGTTCAAAGCATTAAATACAAAATTTCAAACAAATCATTGCT
Organism: Nematopogon swammerdamellus; assembly: GCA_946902875.1. NCBI lineage: Eukaryota > Metazoa > Arthropoda > Insecta > Lepidoptera > Adelidae > Nematopogon > Nematopogon swammerdamellus. The sequence goes on along the minus strand of OX336358.1, from coordinate 6,520,267 downwards.
TTTCTGGTATGAAGACATACCTATGGAGGCATTTAAATTTGCCACACTAACATCGGTCGACTGTGAAAGATCGTTTTCGGCACACAAATGGCTCCTGAATGATAGAAGAACGAGTCTGACTTCAGAAAATTTGGAGAAATTGTTAATCGTATATTTCAATAGTAGAGAATAAGGAGGTCAGGCATCATTGTACCTGAGCATCGCAACGTGTCATGCGTGAATCCATCGAGATATGCAAGCACAAGAACTTCAACTACGAGGACTCGTACCAAGTGTCTCCTGTTTGGAGACCTGTGTTGGATAAGATGAAGACCGAATTTCAGAGAAATGCAAAATAAAAGGCACACAGCAGATGTGTTGACTCGGTCAGTGTATTTTGTGCGTCGGAAGAAATACAGCACGCAGCAAACCCGCAACCAGAAGTACGTCAGCCACGACAGCCACCTTGGACATTGGCGAGTGACCACTGACGTATCCATCTCCCCGCAGGCAGGCACACGCTTGATCACACCCATGAGGGGTGTCAAAATGTCGAGCAGCAGTTTTTGCTGCCGTAACCGCATTGTTATGTGTACCTACTTAAACCAATTTACGTCCGTTACGTACCAATAAGTCAATCTAGCCATTTTAATTATCAAATTTTGTAATTTTTATTAAGTAGGCACCTACTTATAATTAAAACAAACATTTTATACATATTATTTTTATTGATGTTGACCCACGTAACGCCATATTTGGAAAGTTGGTGGCTGAGGAATTAAAAATAGTACCTCCACGAATACGTGAGTACGAGCACACGGGGATACTATTTTTAATTCCTCAGCCACCAACTTTCCAAATATGTCGTTACGAGAGTCAACTGGTAGCGCATACATATTTTTAAGTTTTTTGCAACTACAAATGTGGCGACGAATGTGGCGACGAACGTGGCGATTGCCGCGGCGAGGGCAAATAAGTGCACGACGGCGGCGGCGACGTTGACTTGGATCTTGCCAGTAATGCGGATGACGGCGACGCTGAGGATGTGGGTTTCAGCAACGGCTGCGATACGGCGGGTGGTTGCGCAGGAGGTGGTGATGTGGGGTCCGCCGCCGGTGCCTTCAATGGCGAAGAGCTTCGCTTCCTCTTAAAATAATGTTTATATCCTTCCAAAATAGATGGAGACTTCGGAGGGCTCACACTCCGTTGGCGTTTATTCATTTTTCTTAAATTTCTTCACCGGCGGCACTCAATGAAGTTACGTTGCACGTACCTGCACGGCGGTTGCGTCGGACACACAGATTACCGGTATATATGGTTGGACAGAGCACAGAGGAAAAAGAAATCCGCTACCCGTATCAGACTGCCAACAGCAGAATAAAATACTCGCGATAGACGCCATAGTGCATAATGTCAGATGACATTACTTTTTTTTCTGTACTTATAGTAATCAAAAATAAAAAATTGTCTATAAATATTAATATATAAATAATTATAATTTTCAATTATTAAGTAAGGGTTTATAACAATATTATTAGGTCAATAAAATTTATTTAAAGTGAATGAAATAAAATAAAAAAAAATATTGCTTGAAAAATATGTTGTGATAGTTTGACCCTGGAATGTCCCCCGAAAATCCGACCATTGATCATAATTCATAACATAGTACGAACGGTCAGGCGGCCGCCCGGCTACTACAATAAGCTAGCGACAGTAATTTCGCTCGATACGCAGAACATAGGGAAGTATCGCTTCCGCAAATACGAGTACATTGGTAGGAAGGGGTGAATGACCGGTATTCTCAGACTGGAGCGCGCAGACTATAGCCGTTAACGACAGACAGACAGACAGGCGCTGCATTTTAATATGCCAGATGTGTAGATGATTTATGTATGCATATTTATCGTGCAAATTATTCTCCTTCGCGTCACACATTTGTGTTTACCATTGGACAATATTTGATCTTGCAAAACTGACGCGGCATGTTACGCAGCCGGTGCTGTTTTGATTCGGAATTTATTTTGGTTAAGACAATGTAGAGATTAATTCATCAACATTATTAATTTACAAAATGTAGTTTTAGTTTACGTATCTAGACCGGATCGGGCATGTGCTCAATAAGGGTCAAGTGCGTAGTACCCGTAACCGACGAGCATGTATGAGAGTGGAAGAGGCGGCAGAGGTGTGTCAGGATCGTGGAACTTGGAGATTCGTTGTCTCTGCCTACCCCACTGGGAAACAGGCGTGACGTTATATATGTATGTATGTAGTTTATAATAATACAACCGTTTATTGGATGAAAAAAAATGGAACAATATTAATGGAGATTGACAGCTGTCGCGACTATCAGATAATTTATTTACAAACATTTTTATTATTTATATCACATTAATCTTAGATAATTTAAAGGAAATTTTGTGATCCTTTGTAATAAACCATTGTAAACATTAGTTTTTGGAAATATGTCTTTCTGTTCAACGTTTTCCCGTTGGTTTGTGTGAGAAGTGCAACAACAACATAAAAAAAAAACAACCAATACCTCGCCTGTACAGTCTTTTCATCAAAATTTCATATAGATTGCGCCGGGGTATCATTTACCCTATGCCAGATAATGACAGGAAGCAACTGGAAGTGCGATGTATGCATAAAGAACATGCAGAAAAATACCATGAGTCCTCATCAACAACCACGTCCAAAGAGAGCTGCAATTCAAACGTCAGGTTTAAGTACCCCGAATGTCGCCTCCAAATTGTCTGGACAGACACAAATGCTAATTTCCCATAAGAGGTCAGATCGCCCCGTTCGTGCCTCAGTCGCTTACACGCCGCATTGCTTTTCCAATGTTACAACTAGAAATAAGAAACAGGTAACTGCGACCAGCAGCCCACTATTGCATGAAATTCTTTCTCCCTGCAACGCCACCCCCGAAACTTTCGATGCGTCAATAGATACAGCTGATTCACCGCTTCATGCCATTCAGGCCGAGTTTGTGAGTAGTACCGGCATAACCAAGGAATGTAAAGAGAAAATATCAAAGGACGTAGCCTCTCTTTACAATATCTTGATAAGGTTCTACGAACACCACGGACGCTTAGTGCTTGAAATCGAAAGCAGGAAAGAAAATAATTCTTACGCTATTGACAATTCAGAAATACTGCTTCCAATGGATTCAGCTACCAAACTGACATTATCGTCCAATATCAAAACCATAGCATCGTTTAAATTTTGGGGCTCGCTCTGTAGTAACAATGTAATATATAAATAAATAAACAAATAAATAAATTGCACAACAAGATAATAACAATTTTGAAGAAAAAAAAAATATAGCATCACAGAATAAAATTTTAGGTGCATACTCCATAACTTTCTTTCATCCAATGGGTGAAGTTATTGCCCTATGGCAATCTCTTCCAGCTCACCAATTATGTAGATATAAGGGCACTATTAATAATGGTTTGCAGCGAACGAGTGCAAAATTGTACGCATTTACAGATCTTCAGAATAGAGAGAAAAAGAAAAAAAAAACAATGACAACCGTCTACTTATGGTCATAGGAGAACAGATCACTATTACAAGGTTGTTGTGGACCACTGTTGTTAACGATTTATTATGTCCATTAAAGTTGTTTTAAACGAGTCGCGAGTCGCGACAACATGAAATCCGATCATCGTATTCGAAGCCGAACCGCGGTCAGTCTCAGCTGTCGAACGGTCACCCATCCAAGTTCCAACGGAGCTACAGAGGAGGCTGACAAATCTATTAGTTTCAGATGAGATCGTTGCATAAGCCTTCACTAAAAACGCCAAGGAACTTATATATTATCTGATCAAACATTCAGCACCATTTTTCAGAGAGTTCTCAAGCACTCCGCTTTCCCCTCGAATAGTTCTCAGAAAGAATTCAAAGGATAGAAGAGGCGCCTACTAGCCGAGTGAAAGTAAAGTTATGCCAATGAATGATGTGCACCAATGCGAAATTACAAAATATGTCATAATTATGTCGGCGTCACATTTCGCGCTCTCGTAAAAAAAAAAAGTAATGATGTAAATACAAATAATAATGTTTATTATTTTTTATTCATTTTCCTTTTTTTTTTTTTGGAAACTGACACGGCCGGCTACATCACCTACAGCATCTGTGATGTCAGCCCATAACACCGGTTGAATTAGGTGTCATGTCAGTACTTCCTTAATTTAATGTCGGCTACACTGAACTGGACGGAAAACACGAACTATTTACATAGCCGTTTCGACCGACGTTTAATTCAGTGCGGTGGTATCAACCCGGGCGGGATAAACCCTACCACCTAGTAAGGTAAGAAGGGAAGGGACCTTAAGGGAAGGAAAAGGTTATTATTGCGTCGCAATCCCTACCGGTAGCTATTATGCAAATGGCGAGCATTGTGAACGAAATAAGTCTACTATAGGATTATATTTGGAACCATCGTTGGGAGTTTTATCAGAAAAAACTCATTGATTCATATCGATCCGAATCGAACCTCGGACCTTAAGTTCAAGAGTCCAAGCCAAGACAGCGCCGACCACCCGTCACTAAATATAATTAAATGATAATGGCAATTCTATATTTTCTAACTCTTTGGTTCTCCCAGTGCACGCTGAATTTCGCGCTCTGAAGAGGCGCATTACATTCTTCGGAGAGCTATTTCCAATTTAAATCGATTTCTAGACGTCTAAAGGGTGGGCGTCCATCGATATAGGTTTAAACGGAGAAGGTTCTTCGTCGAAATATTGTGGTTTTATTATTTTTGGTTTTCACTTTCTACTAGCTGCTTTCGTGACTCCGCTTGCGAACAATTGTGAATAATTTTATCAGAACAAAGTTTTCTGATTCATTTAAAAATGTGTGGTATACATGGATACACAGTACAATTAAATTTATAGTATTTTTTTATTATTTTATCCCTACCTTCATAAACATACTCTGTGGCTCCTTAATAAATAAAACGAAATTTCTACGGGCGACTGGGCGGCCGCTTAACGTAAGTCAATATATCGATCCTTATAACTCGATTAACATTTTATATATTTACATACGGTTTTCACTGTTACATTCTGTCACTTCTCAATATGGGTTTAGGCTATAAGTCATAGCCCTACGTCATCAGCGGCCTGAGCTGTGAGCAAAAAGTCACGCTAAGCGAAGCCGCGGGCAAAAGCTAGTAAATTATAAAGCAATTAGTTGATATTAACGCAAGTTTTGAAGCCTGCGAGCGTGCGTGTGTGTAAAACTAATCATCGTTATTGAAGCTCCATCTCTTTAGCATATGCCTAAAGATATGGAGGTTCAATAATGAAATTTGGCTTATGCAGTTAATCGGTTTTGTTTCTGAACTTCACGTTGTGGGTGTTACATAGTGTCACGTCTAACTAGGTTTAGCCCGAAGCTCTGTTAGCGGAAATGCTCGCGGAAATGTCGTCGTTAGACAAAACACGGAATTTTTGGCGAATGCTTCTGAACTATGTTTAAGAGTTCTATAATATTATGTCTTAAATTTTCGCCATACTTCATTTGCATACATTCATTAAAGCTGTCACGAATGGACATTTTTTGCTCGATAATTATAATGCATTGATGTGGGTATAAAACAATTAGTGTGTTTGAACATCGTTTAGAGTTGACTGCAAGAACGGTCAAAGGCTTCCAGTTATTGACGTTTGTACATGACTACCACTGAACCACAGACTGAACATAGATATGAACACAGCTTCATCTGCTTGTTCATCAAAAAACAATAATAAATAATAATTAAATACATCTCTTAATAGATAACGCAGCGTGCGTTTTATGAACGTAGGCGGAAAAATTTTACGATCAAAGGGCGCCACCATATCTTTTCCGCCGTAGTGATAAATACAGTGAAAAAACTAGTAAACTCGAGGTATGCCAAATTTCATTAGTGAAACTGCATATGAATTAGTTGAACCAATTTTTCAGTTCACACGTTACAAACAGAGAGAAATGAATTTCTTTTGATAATAAATAATAATACAGAAATTCGAAATATAAATTCCATTCCTACATAACGTCGAGTTTATTGTCAAAATGAGGTTGGCGTCTTTGGTTGGCGTAATGAATTTCACGTGTCACGGTCCTTGAAAACCTTTGGCGCCTTTTTCTGTTTTACTTTAGAGTTTGAACTATAATCACATCAGGTTTGACGCTTGTATGTATTACCGTTTTTACTATAGAAAAAAAAAACTTTGAAAAAAAAGTTTCTTGTATTCCCCCCTAAATTTAAATTAATATTTGTTAGTGTTATATGGCTATTTTAGTTTTGGTTAGTACATATTAATAAAAAAAAATTGAGAAAAATACAAATAAAACTGTTGGTGGACAGTTAAAGCATCTTCGCAGCCACTCACAGCTCCAAGGCGGACCTAAGACTTTGAATAAAGTAATCAGACTCTATTTAAATTTCATCCGTGATATGAATGAGAAGAAGGCTTCGTTCCACCTCTCACCCCGGGACTATTGGCATTGAAGTAGCGGAACCGGATGAGAATTCATCTAAAAATACATAGAAACGGGTAGCTACGTACTTCGAGCAGAAAGAGATTTCCACCGAATCAGTGGCTATCACTGACTAAAGTTTATTTCAATGGTGGCTAAGCCTAGATTGGGTTTGTCATTGGCTTCCAGGAAATCTTTTTCTCGACGTTAATCTCGCTTCGGAATTGCGAAGTAGGTAATAGTTTTTCTCAAAAAAATTGTATCGTATATATCTTTATTGCACTCGATTATATGGGCGAAATATGTAAACGGAATAAATATAATTGAATAACTGAGTGGAAAGACCACTCCCCAGGTGGGACGACGACATCAGATACGTCGGCGGAAAGCATTGTTTCCGTATCGCTGAAGGCCGGGTGAACTAGAGGAAAATTGGAGAGGCGTATGTCCAGCAGTTGAATGACTGATTGAATACTAAAATACGATTTATGATTTGGCTGGATTGTAGTTGGCCGCCCGACAGGATGGCTTTTTACGTACCGGCCCATTACCGGTCCCACACGGTACATACATAATTTCAGCGTTAATTTCAAACTGGCCGACGACACGTTCTATTTTCAAATTTATTTATACCGTGCAGCGCCGTCACTGGGATGCACTGGCTGGCAGTAACTTCCTGGTTTGATACATTTAAAAGAATAAAGAAAAAGATCCATTCGAAAACAAATGACATTCGAAATTCGGATTTCCTTCAACTGTCGTGCCATGCATCTACCAAGCCAAAGCCGACTGTCATTCTTCTCCCTACAGTTGGCTCTGACCAAGCTCTTGTATCATTCTGGCTTCTCGTCGTAGATCGAAGCTTTTTGTACATTCCTATGTAACAGTTGAATGACTGACTGAATGCTAAATACGATATATGATTTGGCTAGATGTGAGTTGGGCGCCCGACAGGATGGCTTTTTACGTACCGGCCCATTACCGGCCCCACACGTTACATACATAATTTCAAGCGTTAATTTCAAACTGGCCGGCGACACATTCTATTTTCAAATTTATTTATACCGTGCAGCGCCGTCACTGGGATGCACTGGCTGGCAGTAACTTCCTGGTTTGATACATTTAAAAGAATAAAGAACAAGATCCATTCGAAAACAAATGACATTCGAAATTCGGATTTCCTTCAACTGTCGTGCCATGCATCTACTAAGCCAGAGCCGACTGTCATTCTTCTCCCTACAGTTGGCTCTGACCAAGCTCTTGTATCATTCTGGCTTCTCGTCGTAGATCGAAGCTTTTTGTACATTCCTATGCAACAGTTTATTTTTCGAGCCCCGCCCACCTTTTTTGGTTACTGATCATCATCCCCTCGGAGATATTGTTTATTTTATTTTTCACGTTTATTTCTTGTCTATCAATTTGCCTGTTCGGAAAAATACATTATTTAAATAATTATTTCCTTTGTAGCCATTGTTTGTAACCGTCAGTTTTACGACCTCTTGTTTATGACAAACTTGAGGAGGTTATTTCTATGACAAAACTAGACGTAAGATTATGAAGAGGTAATTCTATGAACGTGAAGTAGGAATACTAGGAAACATATGCAAATATTTCGTTTTAGGTATATATTTTTAACTCAATCGAGTCAACAGACATTGGACGACCGATATGCGATAGCTAAACTTGCACTAGGCAATGAGGCACTAGGTGACACAGTAAATAATAATAAAAAAATAAAAAAATTACGAACCAATGAAAGTTTCAGGTCCTCACTACAACAATATATCAACTAACCAAAGTATTTCTTTACAAAAATAGATGTTTACAAATGAATGAACTACCTAAAAGCTCGGTGGATCTCAGTGAACGGGCGAACAGCGCCCAACACTAATTTGTATAAATATCGGTAACTTCAAAAGAAACATCAAATCATTGCATCAAATGAACATAATTTTTTTTATGGAATCTGACACTAGGATTGGCTACATCACCTACTACACCATCCGTGATGTCAGCCCATAACACCTTGGTGAACTAGGTACCATGTCAGTGCTTTCATTCAGTCGTGCCGGCATCGAATTCGACGCGTGCCGGCTACGCTGAACTGGACGGAAAACACGAACTATTTACGTAGCAGTTTCAACCGACCTTTCATTCAGTAATGGAAATGAAAGGTTTGTTGCATTAAAAAATTCAAAAGTTTTGGTGCATGGTACATAATAACGCCGTCAATTCGTCAATCATAAATACTGGATAACTTATTATACACCACACGCCATATCCCGACAATCGGGGTAAGCAGAGTAATTGACGTTGTGCTACAAGTGTTCTTGTAAATTACAGCACGACACCGACCACCACGTTTAGCAAAATATTCGGGCAAGATAACTCAGATCAGGCAGCAAGTAAGGCACGTAGGCCCACCTGCTGCATGACGCGGTGGAAACACGGTGCCAAGGTGAGAGGTGGCTAGCCTGTCGCCCTTATACACGGCATCTTGTCCTTATCCCTTAGTCGCCTTTTACGACATGCACGGTGTTACGGATTGATGCTCTGGAGTTGACTGTATTTTTGCTGAAGGATCAATAAAGATGCCCAGTAGGCTGGACCAGAGGAAAAGAAAAGCAGGAGAGTTATTTTCAACACTTTTATTCGGCCGCCATGCCAGCCGTGATAGCCCTTGTTTTTCCACAATTTCGCCCATGCGCACAACAGTATTTTTCTTCTAATATTCTTCCGCCACATACGGGGAGAGATGCAGTGGGGTTATTATTTTAAGTACCGACCTCCACGTAAGCATGCCAAACCTGCAAACAGTTTTCAGACCCATCCTCGGCTATCAAGTGCCTCGCAAGACCACAGTACGATTGAGCGGACCGGGTTAATCGGACGACCGACTCTGCACAAGCGGCGAGAGAGAGAGAGAATTACAAGGGTACGACTGCAGTGCAGCGATTACTCCAGGTCACGGCACACGCAGAGAGAGAGCCTTCTGGATGGAGCAAGTTAGAATGGCCGCTAGACTGTTGTGGTTGATTGATGGCATCAACTGTTTTTCATGACGTAACGTAAATTGTTTATAGTTTTTTGTTTATTGTATAATTTCATCCATCCATAGGGTAACCTACGCTTGGACATGTCGACAATTCCGCCAGTTCTTACTCAATGCGAAGAAGAACAGCTGACAAACAAACTTCGCAAGTCACAATGTTTTGTTATCACTTTATAACATACTAGCTTTTATTCGGCGGCTTTGTTCGCGGTAGACTCGGTTTAAAACTTAAATAAAACTTAATTAAAACTTAAACGATCGATTCTCTTATATTCTCTCTCTTTATCCCTCCCTCGCCTTCTACATTCCGACACTAAATTCCGTTCATACTATTTCTTTGATACTGCTCAGCCTTATTGCTATTTAGTGTGGTGGTATTATAATAGCCTAGAGTGAGGCTCAAGAACTACTCTTTAAATTGGCGCAAATCGCATCAAAATATGTTCAGTGGTACCGGAGTTTACCTCAAACATACAAACATACAGACATACGTTCCTTTTTATAAGAATTAGAGATAGAGAAGAGGATATAGAGAAGAGGAGGTAAAGAAGGGAAGATAGAGAAGAGAAGATAGAGAGGAGAAGGTAGAGAAGAGAAGATATAGATAGAGAGTAGAGAAGATATAGACAACACTTTATCAACATTGAATCATAAAGAAAGCGGTGCACTCGACTCCGATGGGCTTAAAAACAATTGATTCTAACAATACTGTCAAGGTCTGCCTCTTGGCAACGAACTTCTCGAAAGTCAAGGTTTCAAGGTCAATGTGACCTCGGGAACTTGCTCATTATAAACTAATTATGATGACAATTCCCAAATTGTTAAGAAACGATCTGTCACCACGAATCAAAACTAAACTAGACCAATATGTTGTCATTATGAAAATTAAGACAGTACGACTGGATTGTGAGTTTTGAAAATAAACGCGAATGTATCGTTCTTATTGCGAGGGTAATAAAGGCGATTTTTCAATAGCACAGGTTGAAATAGATCACTCTATACGCTCGGACACATTTCATTACACAAAAATCACACAAAGTCAAAGTAATGTTGGCAGAGGAAACGCAACAGCTGTGACGGATCGTTGCACACCATTGCGCGCGCGGCGGGAAATGGGGACAATTTATCTTCTAGATCCGAGAAGATTGTGAGGAGAATGTTTTATTTGTGGAAAATGTTGACTATTTGTGCTTGTTTCCAGTTCTATGTAGATATTGTATGCATGCACTTCACCGAGTCACGCAGCAGGTTGGTTACTTCGTGCCTTACTTGCTGCTTGCTACTTATATTGTCCGAATGCTTTGCTAGATCTGATGGTCGGTGTTGTGCTGTATTTACAAGAGTACTTGCAGCGCGACACCGATTACTCTGCTAACCCCGATTGTCGGGATATAGCGTGTCATATAATATTATGTATTATGTATGTACTTTTTTTTTAATCTACTTTTAATTTTTACATAATTTATGTAGGTATGATCGTTTTAATCTCTATTACTAACTGAAGGTTTTCATGAAAATTGTAAGAGGCAGTTGACATTTTTTTTTTGTGTTGAAATCGGAAATGCTTCACATCAACAAATACAGACGTAACCAGTGATATATATAAGTCAATTGACGTAACATGCTGATGATATCACGGTTGTAGCAAAACGTTATAGCCTACCACGACATGTTGCCTAAAACCGTTTATCAGTAAAGTTAGCTGCAAAGTGCTAATCACAGAATGCCGATGAGCGTCATTAGACACGACTAGTAGGTGTAGAGAAGACAAAAGTCGCACTTAAAAAAATTTATATGGTGTGCAGTTTCGTCATTTTTAACGAATTCCGATTGCACAGATAAGCGGGAATAGTTTGTTGCCTGTGATTTTTGGCTCGCAAAATAGAAGACAGAAATTCGTTTCTCACTGTCAACTATAAAAGCGTACGCACAGCTGTAGAACCATATCAAAGCTATTTCTAGATTACACTCTTCAAGTGCATTTATTTTATGAACGCGACATGATCCAGGCTACAAATTCCGTGTAAAAAGTCACTTCGAACACCTGACACGATTGACTGTTACATCCGTGATGTCAGCCAATAGACATTTAGGTGCCATATCAGTGTTTCCTATTGGTCGTGTCGGCTACACTGAACTGGACTAAAAACACTTGACTATTTTTCATAGCCGTGTCGATCGATCTTTTCTTTATCGAGTTTGATTGATAAAGAAAAGATTAGGCTTAACCCCTTGCGGTAGGAAGTTAACTTTCTCCATACAAAATTGTCTTTCGGCATTTGTTTTTTACCCACCTAAAGCCTATCCGATTTTTACAATTCTTTTTTTGTTGTAATCAGGACAGTCGAATCTACGTTCCTGTCTTGAATATCTAATGTGATGGATGACTCAATAAAGCTCATCAATTCATGACATAAAAAAATTAAAAATTCTTTTTTTTCGTTCGAAATACAAATTTTTAGCTCCGGTGTTGTAGGTATATTTCATCTAAACAAAAAAAATTACAGAAACATCGATTGGACTGTCCTTAAAACACCACTGCATGACTCGTTGGAACGACCGTGCCAAAGTGACAGGTGGCTATGCTTGTCGCCTTTTAGCGGGATCTTGTATTTACATTAGTGTGTGGATGTAGATATGTTTCGACTCTTAAATTTAGTGTAACTGCATCAGTAGATATTAGCTGATTTTATATTAACGAAATGCATGCTATTTTTAACATTTTCAAAATAGAATTTTATTATAGACACCTGTATCAAAGAAAATTGATTTCATTTACGATATAGTAAGTCTAGCTGACTGAAGGTAGGAGGTAAATATTTTCCACAATTGTCAATTCCAAGTGCGACCTTGTTTGCGTTCGATCGCGGTGTGAATAGACATCTTAGCTACTAAGAGAGACTCAAAGCGCTAAAGCTGCCCTCCCTGGAAGCTCGACGCCAGAGAGGGGATCTAATAGAGGTGTACTAAATTGAACCAAAACTTTCATCTTCGAGGCCACAGCATAAAACTAAGTCGAACAATCTTTAACAGCAATACTCGCAAACATTTCATAACAAACAGTGGTGGTGGACGACTGGAGCTAACTTCCAGAGGAAGTAATAAGCGCACTTAGTACGAAACAATTAAAAAATAGATTAGATAAATATCTAACAAATAAAACATAATTCTTAAAAAGAGTGCTCAAGAACGATAATTAAATAAAAAAAAATCCAAGATAATGACAAAAACAACAAATTTTAACTGGATTTAGACGTATCAGCCAAGACTGCCTGTCTAAAATAAATAAAATAAATAAATAGTGTATTGATGAATTACACTATGGTGGGTGTGTAATTGAGTGTATCTGACTGTATTATATCAGCGTGGACTGATGACTTGCTGCAAAGCATTAAAAATATAGAACTAAAAAATTACAATATGACATGCATTGCAATAGATACACACAATTTCATCGAAAATGCGGTCCGCATTGCCTCCGAAACTAACCCTTGAGGCTGCAATATGAGGGTATGAATCCAACATTACAACCAGAGCGGGCAAATTGTAGAATAGAATAATAAAACCGGCCAAGTGCGAGTCGAACTCGCACACCGAAGGTATCATCGTCAGCGCCACTCACGCCGCGCCGTCTCATTCGAACGGAACGTATAGGGGCATGCTTGTCGTACAGTGTGGGTAAGCTTGTTAGCGAGCGTTTCAACTTTCGTGTCAATATGGTCAGAGGTGAGCAGACTTGTCCAACCAATGGTAGCAGCATCAGCTCTCAGCACAGATATCCAGCCTGGCAAAATTACGCTGGAGAATTACCTTGGGCTTTTATTTGGGAGGCTTCACTTTATATGAGACGAAAATGAGGTCATGATTAGAAAAGCCAGGGGCTATAAGTTGCCCATGAGAGCTAACAAAGTCCTTGCGAGAAGTGATAATCAAATCTAGAAGGGAGTGAGATTCGCCTACATGATAAGTAAGGCTGTAGAGGAAGAATGTCGATATTGTGTGATGTAGTAATAGATGGTAGCTTACTGGACCGGTGATCATCCTTGACCAGGCAGGTGTTGAAATCACCCAATATGACTATACATATATTATATGTGTATTCAGGAGCATATTGCTCTAAAAGTATATCAAACTGACTAAAGTAGTCAATTTGGGGAGGGCAGTAGAAGACGCAGAGGAGGAGCTTATGATGATTGATATTGACTTCGAGAAGAATATATTCTGCTGAAGCAAAATATTCAGAAGGGGATTTAGAGATGATCTTGTAAGGAAGGTTGCTTCTGAGATAGATAGCAACACCTCTTATTAGTCCTGTCATTCCGTACGAGCTGATAACATGGCAAGGGTAGTGCAGAAATTTGGACAGGATATATGATACATCTTATACAAATGTACACATCAATATAATTATACAATGGAAATAAAGATTTATTTTTATGTTTTAAGCAGATGCACCTTCAAGAGGGGCGCGAATAGGTGCTTGTCAGGCCAGCTTGGAATGTCCATGGACGTTGTTGGACACCTTATGGGCGGCTCTGTCACATGTCGCGCTTTTATTAATAAATAAATAAATAAATAAACCGGTCAAGGGTTCCGTAGATCCGCTATAGCATACCTGTCACAAAATCATATACGTCTATCTTTGTTCTTTCTGCCATACCAAACTGTCTGGCGCTTCATGTATCATTGAGTAGAGTAAACGTAATTGATTTTAACAAGTTTCTTGTATGGGGACCCCTATTTTTTACTATTTTAAATGTTTTGTACCTCGATAGTAAGGCTCCAAAATCTTCTGGGGGCGGTGCGGCATACTCGATGTCAAGTACTTGGTCATGTTTATTGGTCGCGTGTGGTATAGAAATGTGGATTTGTAGACCTCTCTGGCCTTTCAGGTTTGATCTGTTGCAATAGGGGCACTTCAACTGTTGACTTACCGTCGAGGGACCCACCTGGCTACTGTCTATAAGACTGCAGGAAGGACAGAGCCATCGGGATGCCGACTTTGTCGTGTCCGTTGCCTGCTAATTATTTGTTGGCGGATACGTCATTGGTTGGCGGTTCAAAAGATACAGCCCTAGGACGGACGGACAGTCAGATAGACAGACGGACAGAGAGGCGTTGTGGGCTTAGTAATAGGTTTCCGTATGGATACGGAACCCTAAAAATCAAAGGTGTCCGTAAAAAAGGTCATATTTGGAATGAACCCGCTGATTTCTTTTAATAAAAGCGCGGATGTAACATACTCGTAATCTCAACTCGGACGACGACACGCCGCAAACAAATTTCCATTTTACGACCGACCGTAAAGATTCTTTCAATTTTATTGTACGCGTCGGTTTTTACGCGAACGCCTTAATGCACGGCCTACATCTATATAATCTGTGCGTGTCATTATTCTCTTATTTATATCTCTGAAGCTTTTAGAAAAGCGATTTAAGAGGAATCATTATGGCAAAACAAAAATGCCATATGAATCCTCGATCGAATCGAGCGCAGTGCGCGCGTTTATGGTGAATTTAGTAGTTTTTGTTTGTGTAAAAATTATTAGGATTTGTTTTTTTTTTCAATAATGCTGCTTTAGCTGCTTTAAATAATTATCCAGTATGGAGCTAGCTCGTCATAAGAAATTAAAATAGAGTCACATTCAGAAATGTTTTTTCACCATGAAAAAAATATTGTAAATTTAAAAAGCCTGCTTCAGTGTTTATTACTTACTAGGTATCCAGTTTTTAAAAAATAAGTTATTTTTTCATATTATGTACTTCATAAAACTAAATTTTTGTTTGAAGTTTTACAATTTTCGTTGTTATTTTGCCATATGAATCCTCTTAACGTCCGCGACAGCTCAAGGACCCGAGTAGTGAAAACTCTTGGTCAGCTCAGAAGAAATTTAAATATTAGAGCATTGGGAACATATTCATACATTTTTAAACGGTGGGTGGCCGAGTGGTTTGGGCATCGGCTTCTCATGAGAGAGGTCCGAGCTTCGAATCCGGTCGGCATGTACCAATGAGTTTTTTCTGACGAAAAAATGTACGTGCATACCTACACCTGCTGCTTCGCCGTTCGGAACCGGTGTAAAACTGTATGTCCCTTCCCTAGCCCCTTACTAGGTGGTAGGCCCAAATTGTAACCGACTGGGTTGGTACAGTATAGCCAGCAATCCAGGGAAGTCTCCGGTATGGCACCTACCTTCTCGGAGGTGACATTGGCTGGTCGGAGAATATGCTTTGGTCCCTCCGAATCAGCCACCCATAAAAAAAAATACAAAAACTTTGATCTCGAATGTCAATGCGTAAATAATTTAACTTAACAATAATTTATGTAGTTACGATTTTGTTCTTGTTGTCCGGCCTAGTGGATAGTTTGAATGTCTTTGATCAGCCCGTATCGAGCGGTAAGTGGTAAGTTCGTAAAGTCCACCATTAAAGTCCAAATTTGTATAATGTTTTATCAATCCGATCACCGTATTCGTATCTCCGACGTTTATCATGATTGCTAGTGTTTTTTATGTAATACGGGGTGGGTGGGAGTAATTATTTTTATAAGTTTCTAAAACTGTCCTCTTGTGCCTACTATGAAAAATATAAAATGTATTGAAATGTTTTAGCAGTGAATAAAACACTTTTAACTTTTACTGTTTTCACCCGACTGCGCGAAGCTAAAAGGAGGGTAATGTTTTTCAAGTGTATGTATATTTTTACGAGCTATGTATTTATAAGGTTATAATAGCCATAGACAGCTATGCTCCGTCTGTCGCCGTTCCGAAGTGATTTGTCTGGAAAATAAATTTTCGATGAGAGTAAGGGAGAGGTTAAGGGAAATCCCCGGAATCTATTTGCCGACTTATTCGAACGACTTTGTCGCATCGCTAGAGTGTTGAACCGTCTTCCGGCGAGTGTGGTTCCCGAATCCTTTAACCTGGGGTGTCTTTAAACGTCGTATCAACAGGCTAGACAGCCTAGGAACAGTCTGCTGGCATGGTACCTAACTGACCGAGGTTTCGCGAGGAGAGGTGATTTTGGCTGTGTCGACTGCATTGGTCCCTAGGCAAAGCCACCCATGTTGGTTTACATATAAAAAACAATTAGGAACTAGATGCTGCTACCAGCGGACTGACAGGGCGACATCTGACCGATTAAAAAAAATTATGCATAGTGCGACTTGTGGCATCTCGTTTCACCTACAAGTAGGTGTCTAACGATGCCCATGGACATTCTGTGATGCACGGGGATTGCGAATGCCATGCCAGCTGGACGGGAGCCTTTTCACGCCCCTTTTGAAAAACCCCAGGCTGTACTCGAGAGGAAATAGATGGGTAGGGAGTTCGTTCCACATTTTTCCGGTTCTGTGAATAAAATATCTACAGAACCGGTTGTTTTATCCGTGGTAGGTCAATTGAAAAGTGCCCATAAAATACAGGTTTCGTAACTTCAGGGTTCGAAAGGGGTCCATATTTTAAGACGAAAAGCTCGGAAACTTTTTCCCAAATTCGTACATTTTATGGTACTTTTTGGTGAAAATAGTTTCATCCAGTTTTGGTGGACGTATTAAATAAACGTAAAATTACTACCTTACATGCCTAACTAGTAGAATGTAACTTCATTTAGGTAAATTCCAAACATTTTAATTTGAATGACATCAAAAGAAAAAGGGGACTGGCTAGGTCATTGCACTCCCGAGACCTAGACAGCACTTATTACAATTAAATTTTTGTATGAAAAAAAAATACGCAATTTCGATTTGAGTGATAAGGATTTTTTTCTTCTAATAATGAGTACCCACGTTGGGCGCCAGATATAGCAACATGCCCCACGCTCTGGGCGACAGATATAGCAAGCATTTTGACCTAGGAGCAAAATGTAATACTATTAATTCACTTAGTGAATTTTCCCCTCATGCCATCGACGAGCTCAACTGTATCGGAGAGGCGTGGGTAAGACTCTTGAATAAAACTAAAAAAAATAAAAACTGGACGCCAGGTAATTTTGGTCTAGAATTACCAAACTACTTTTACTACGAACATGTGTGAAAACAAAGGGAAAATAAAAGAAAAGAAATACGGTAATAATATTTAATTCAAAGGATAAACAATTATAACTATAGCGAGACGTTACAATTAATACCTAAAAGCCGGAAGGGCATGACATTATTAAATGGACGAAAAAGAATTTAACGTTGCATGGGATCGTTTAGAAATTATGTACCGAAACTTAGAATACCTACTGGCCAGCTAACATTCAATCTAAATTAACAAAAATAAAGAAATAAATTTAGAAACGTTACTTCCCTGGTTAATACGGATCTCGCAGATCAGATGAAGTGGTCAGCCCAAGGCGTTCCGTCGGACTGTGTGCGTCTTCATATAGACATCCCACTACAGTCTCAACATTCACTATTTTTAAGCCCTCGCCTCAGGTCCCAACCGTTGTCGCTGTCCACACGTCGCAAATCCGGATGGTTGTCTTGGCGGTTTCCCTGCCAAACACCACGTCCTGTCCGATTCGGCCTTAGCTCCGCGTCCAGTTACGCCTTCGCTCCTGGCCCATGCCTTAACTGCCCTGAGAAACAATATACCTCTCGTCAGGAAATCAACAGAAAAAACCACATTTGTGAACCCGCCGCCCGAGCGAACGTATCGAACCAACTGCGTACCTTCGTGCCCGCTCCACTGACTGCGCCACTACGCCGGACTCCGACGCTCTCCGACCGACGACCCAGCGATCAACGCTGCCGTCCCTCGGGCCGAGCGCTCCAACGCCCAACGCAGCAGACTAGCTCAACACGAAGAGCAGCGTAAACCGAGCCGCCCACTCACTTGTTATCTTGAAAACGAAAAATAGAACGTCTCTTGTTTCGAATGAATCTAACCACAAAGAACTTACTAGAACACCAATATCTTGAAAAACGTTCCAAAGATTGACAGATAGCGCTATAATGTACTCTAACAATCGTCGTCGATGGCTGCTAGGTCCGATCGGCTCAATTGCAAACGGTCACGCCATCTCGTTCGCGCAGCGTCGCAAACGCGAGACGACAACACCGCGGTTGATGCGAACGAACGCTTTAAGACAGGATCACTGACAACTGCGCGCTCGATCAATCTGTTGAAAAACTATTAAAAACGGAAACAAAAATATAGATTAAAATCTCCATTCTACGCAAAGAGATTTTATGTATAGAGTGAGCACTACGAAGAAAGAATACAGAGAAATGACGGCCAATAACTGAGGTATGAGGTAAGGTAGCGGGGTGGCGGAACGCTGAGCCGCGCGGGGCGGGAAGCGAGCGGGAGAGGGGCTAGCTAGCGAGCGACTAGCGGCTAGCGGCCCGGCCGGCCCGGCCGGTCAGTCAACACGTGCATTGGAATACGTAGGGTTGTCACTTAGTCTACCAAAAATATATTTTTCGATTTATTATTTTACGAGTAGGTATTATGGTTAATTGTGCCCGTAATCTAGTGGTAACGCTTCTCAATGCAGAAGTTGCGGGTTCAAATCCCGGGCACTAACTAATGTACTTATTTATTTCCTTGATAAAGATTGATATACGTGCATTTCATAACGAATAGGTACGATCGCTCCGGTGAAGAAAAATAAAGTTAGGTAACTAGTGCACACTGGTCTATGAAAGGTATTTTTGTGTAAACTGCTTCTGATTTCCACTGGTCACCATGTACGAGTAATCGAACCGGATATAACAAATTGTGACAAGTTCGAGTGCAATATGACTGCCATAAGAATACTCAATAAACAATAAAACAACAACAATAAAAACAATACCTCCTATGTCAGTGAGCAGAGTCCGTGCCTAGCAGTGGGACGTTTTAAAGGATTATAGAAGAAAACAGATAGTGAATTTCATCGAAAAAAACGTTTTTATGTATTTAACCTTAAAATACAGAACTATAATAACTTGAAATACATACCTAAACTTATATGGGCTTTTAAATTACCGTGGTTATTTGACATTTTAAGAAGTAACAACGGCTTTACTCACTATCGAAATACGAGCTGTGTGGCTCGACATTTCGGCCAGAGTGCTCATGATGATGGGCCATACGTTTGGCCCGAAACGTCGAGCCACACAGCTCATATTTCGACCGCGAGTAAAGCCTTTTTGTATTCTTATAATACCTACACTTAATAACTAGAATAATATCTAAAAAACTAAACCTAATAATAAAGAATTCATAACTGCGGTCTTGGCCTTGGACTAAACTTAAAATCTCCAAACCAAACATACATAAAATAAAGAGTGCAGCATTTATAAAAAATATATATATATATATATATATATAACTAAAAAAACCATTAGGTATACTTTGGACTACACACACAAACACAACTAAAATAACTCTTCCTCCGTACTTAAACAAAATAATTTAAATTTCACTTTACATAAATTTAAATTTTCACTTTCCCTTAAACAATGTATCATCTTGGACTATTTTTATCCATCTTTCTCGTATTGATCCATTAGAAGGATGTGGAAACCTTGTAAAAAAAATTTTTTCTTGAAAATTTCTCAATTACTTACTAATTAAAAAAAAATAAAAGAATAGCGACAACCCTAATTAGCGGTCAATTCACTCTCATATTTTAACGTGGTTTAATACATATTTATTTACTTTCATACATGATATCCCAGAACTCTATTTCTAATCATTCATATGTGGCAGCCCTAATGAGCGCGTTCAATTTATTTGTTTAATTAAATAATGCTTATGTTATTGCAATGCGAGGTCAATACATAAAATGTACAAAATTTTCAAATTGAAGTAGCGTTGTGACAGCCCTAATTGGCCAGTTGAACCAAATATTTCTAAGCACATGGAAAACAAGATATTATATATAAGGTCTTTCAAAATTAGTTAATAGTACGCTAAGGGGGGGTTCTGTATCGTATATAAATCACTTTTGAGGAACAAAGATTTTTTTTTACAAAAAAAAAAAAAAATTATAATAATGTAAAATGTAAAAAAAAATTCTTTTCTTAATCGTTTCAGTTTCATGCCAGGAACAAAAAAGTCTTCCAACACATAGATCTCTTTCTTTCAGAAATTGTGAAAACCACAATTTTAGTTTTATTAGTATGGAATAGAAAGAATTTGATTTTTTTTTACCAACTTACACGTGTTACATCAAAATGGTAATGAAGACTTTTTTGTTACTGTTATGAAAATGAATCGATTAGGCTATAAAAATCAACCACATATTTTTTTATTTAAATACATACAAAACATTTTACATAAAAAAAGCCCAAGGTCCAAAAAATTTTATATAGGTTTTACTCCCTATATGATGCAGAACCCCCCCTTAGCGTACTATTAACTAATTTTGAAAGACCTTATATATTAAGATCACAATGAAGTGATACTTACCTATGAAATGAGATGCCATCAGTTTTCCCAATATTTTTGGTATGATTTTTGCAATATCGCAATTCGCAACACACAACCGGGCATAATGACTGGCGCGATGCGAGCCGCAGACGGACGGCAGCGAGCGCGCGGACGGCGCGTCCGCCGCGTTCGGTCGCTCGCGAGCTACTAGTCTCAAGAGGGTCCCTCCGCGTAATGGTTACTCCACCGCGGTGTAGCGAAGGCTGTTGCCCGGGTAAGAGGTCTAGTAGAATACATGATACGTCATTGATTCTACGATGCAATTATTCCCGCAATAAAAAAAACCCGTAGCGCATTTTAGCACGCTACAATCTATTCCTGAAGTTTCTCAAGCCTATCCTGAAACATCCTGTATCATAAATAGAGAGAAATAGGAAAATCGCGCACTGCCGCTGCCGCTGCCGGCTACTTTGTATTTTTCTTATATTTCAAAAGCAGAGATTGAATTACATGTTTAACCGTCGCGACCCTTCGCTCTAACTTCCTTCCTTTTTGATTTAAAATTGTGCCGTTTCGTTTGTTTTCGTTTTCGAGAACTCGTTGTGAAGTTGTTTCGGAAGCTCAAATGCAATTTGTTTTATTTTTATTATTACTTTACTTTTATTTGTTTTCACCTTTGTCAATAAACTAAGTTCGGGTGAGACTGTAACCACATTTATCTGAAAGGTAGGTAGATAAATAGAAAATATTAATTGCTCCGCATACAGTGTAAACAATACCATGCGGTGCAAAGGTGAACTTGTTCTTTATAGATATTTCTCCCAGTTTACCTTTGGATGTGTGAGACGTGTGTACATTGAAAGATAACTAGGCAGAAGTAAGAAAAACATAATTGAGGAATTTAAAATTACACTTCATCTACATTCATATCCTTTTGGAAGAGCAGGTGAAAGTAAAAGTGACCTGAAATAATTAACCTAAACATTTTCAAGTAAAATAAAATGTATGCTCGCAGCTTTACTGAAATCACAGTATAACATGCTAAGTTCGTCTTTCACTGCAGTTAAACCTTTACAGCCTTCATTAAGAAGGCACAAATAAAACGCAACTTTATTACCACCTATGTAGACCCGAACCATATTTCCTTGTATACGTTAAAGAATAATGGTCCTAGGCACGACCCTTGCGAAACGCTTTATGAATAATGGAGCGTCAGGCGAGCTTTGATGCTCGGATTAGGCGCAGCAGCGGAGTCCGCTAAGTGTCTACAGGCGAAAGGCACAGTAAACCTTCCAGTAGTAAAATCTTACCTCAAAGAACCGCCCCTTTGTAATTAGACGGGTGAGCTGAGCCCAAAGCGTCGTCGTACGCCTGCTGGAGATCTTGCGATTTCGTGGGACAAACGCTACCACTAGCTGGCCTGTGCGTATGAATTATGTTTCACTAGCGACCCGGTTTGACTTCGCACGGATACAAACGCAAGAATTTTCGTTGTTGCGCGTAATTTTAAATCTTTGATAATGTTCTTAAGTATTCATTTGAATTGTGAAAGGTAACTAAGGGATAAGGACAATAATGCAGTGCTGAAGTGCTACAGATGAACATTATTATGCCAAGGAATAATTCCTTGCTGGCTGACATAATTGAACGGAACACAAAGGTGGCCCCATTCAGTGTAGCCGGAAGGGGAAGGTCGTAATAGTCACGGATGGGTACTAATAAAGTGATAAAAATCGCAATGCCACTTATACTAACGGCTACGTTGCTTTTTGTTTGTATTGTTTCCGCGTCGTTGTCCGTGCTGAGCGAAGCTACCAACTCCAGCATGGCATCCTCGTAGTCTATACTTGAGGTGACTTCTGTGTCAAGAAGAGACAGTTTTAACAAATTTGTATTTTATTTATTACTAGCTTTTGCCCGCGGCTTCGCTTCGCGTGTTTCGGGTTTTACCTTTTTGCTTACAACTCAGGCCGCCGATGACGTAGCGTTCTGATTTATAGCCAAAGACTATCTTGAGAAGTGATTGAATGTAACAGTGAATGTAAAAACTGTATGTAAAACGACAAAATGGTTTTCGAGTTACAAGGATATTCATGTATTGGCCTACGTTACACGGTCGATGTGCGGGGTCGCCGTAGAAACTCCGTTTTATTTATTAGGATGCTAGGAAATTTAACCAACCGAACCTTCTGTTTCGGCGCCGGACTCACATTCCAGATGAAAGAAGCAGGTGTGCTTCAGACAGCTGCTATTAAATTACAACACTTATTTTAATTTAACAACTTTGTTTATTTAATACAAAATTTATTTTATGTTGAAAGCCAACACTCAACGTTAGGACAATGACTTTCAAATAACTTGGATTTTGGATTTGATCAAAATTCTTCTCTCTGTAGAATTGTTTCATTAAAATGGACCCAGAGGCTCTGCGTCCTTGTAGATTTGACAGAAAATTTAATACGTTCTATGAATACATTTAGTTCAGTTCTCTTGATGTCCAAGGACACTCCGAGAAATTGCATTAACTATTATAAACTCGTTCTAACGTCATGTTTGACTAAGACCCTTGCCCCTTACTAAGTGGAAGGCTCAAATTGTAGCCGACTGTGTTGGTACCACCGTACTGGATGTAAGATGGCCGCATAGCAGTCTCGGCTGTGTTCTCCTGTAGTCCAGTATAGCCAGCAATCCAGGGAAGTCTCCGGTATGGCACCTACCTTCTCGGAGGTGATATCCTTACATACAGCTGCCTCAGTTTAGTTACACAATGCATAAGTAAGAGCACCATTAATAAATAAACTTTTTTTATTTTCATTAATATATTTTTTTATGTTTTCATACCCGTACGGAAGCCTATTACTAAGCCTGCAAAGTATGTTTGTCTGTCTGTCTGTCCGCCCGTCCGTCTGATGGCTGTATCTTTTGAACCGTAATCGCTAGCCGGTTGGAATTCACAGAATGTGTTATTGTGGCGGATATCACAACAAATAATACAAAATTTCAAAAGTGAAAAATTAAGCGAGGTCCCCATGCAAGAAAGATTTTTTCAGCGTTTTTTTTTGTGGTGAAAAAACCTCGGTTCGCGAGAGCGACTCGCACTTGGGCGATTTTTATGTTTTGTTCAAGCTCATAGGAAGCTTACGCGAGTCCCATTGAAATGAGCGTCCATAATGTATATTTAGTTCTTACATCGGATCAAGGTTGGATTGTTTATTTGAACTCCCGATGCGGTAAATCACGAAATCTTTGTAAATTCAATCGGAATTCGCGGTGAAGTTCGTTGTATTTTGTATGAAAATAGAATGTTTGGCTCCGGCGTATTGATTTATTCGTACCCAGTGACGTGCGGAGATCAATATTTTTATAGTACCTGAGAGGTTTTCATTATCGTGAAGATGCGTAGTCTTTCCTACCTACCTCACTGGGAAACTGTAGGTTTTTAGGGTTCCGTATCCGACGGAAGTAAGACTACGCCGCGCCGTCTGTCTGCCTGTCCTACTGCTGTATCTTTTGAACCTTAAATTGGTAACCGATTGAAATTGACGGGGATCCCCACACAAGAAACGTGTTTTTTTTCAGCGCCATCCACCAAATGATTATTAAACATTAAACTTCAAAAGTATGAAGGGTGACAGATAGATGGCGTGAGAGATCACTTTGACATCTTACTAGCCAGATATTTTCAGCCTCGGTAGCTCAGAGAGCTGTTTGGATGATTAAAACATCATGATTAAAACCAAGCTCCAAGTCCATTCAGCAGTGTGTGAAACGGCAATTACGGACCGCTTCCCTACAATAATGTGTATAGATACTAAGCACGGATACTGTAAACGGAAACAAAGACAAATATTGCACACTAATTATGATAGTTTATTTGAAGATCTTGAAAACACTAATTGGCAAGAACTATATGACATTTAAGACGTTAACCTAGCATACAAATACTTTAAAAATAAACTAAATATAATTATTTAAAAAAATCAATCCATAAAAGTACTGGGTAAAATAAAAATAAAAACATAAAGCTCTGGATAACTTCTAACCTAGTCAAATGTATAAAAAAACGTGATCGACTTCACACACAAGTTAGACAACAACCGCAAAACACAGATCTTAAACATTATTATTTACAATACAGAAACATTTGCAAAAGAAGTACAAAAAAAGCAAAAACAGATTACTTCAAACGTACAATATTGTACTGGTGGAGATTGACCCATATTTATAGGCATTGCCCCGTACCGATATCGTCCTATTTGCGCATTATTGTATGCGGAAATATTATCAAATTTATTCAATAAATCTTGTAACCTCATTCTATCCTGCACTTCCAAATCAGATGCAATAGAATACGACTTGACCGATTTAGTTTCGTTTCTTACTTCGCAAAGATATCCTAACTTAGGACCGACATTTTCAAAATAACGTTTTGTTTTGTTATCGATTATGCGTATTTCATTGACTACAGGGGTGTATTGTATATTTAGATCCACATTTATCGAAATATGTAAATTAATAAAGTCAATACTTCGGCTATTAAAATTTATTATCGCATTAGTGTTATGCATGAAGTCTAATCCGAATATTAGTTTAGTTGCTAGATTCTTCACAACTACACATTTATGTGTAAATATCACAGATTGTATAGCAATGCTTAAAAAAAATTATCCTAAAATGTTCATTGATTCCCCTGATGCTGCATGCAATCTAAATGTCGGGTCATTCATTAAGATAATATCGCGTTCAGGGACCATATCAAAGTTTATGCAAGAAATTACAGCTCCTGTATCGAGAAGGGCGTCTATTTGAGACCAGGTCCTATCTATACATATCTCAACTGTTATGGTTCTCTTCGTTGCCTATTGTCTCTGAAGGTCTCGCCGAGCTTAGTTTCCCTGCTGATAGTGATGCTGATGAGTCCCGGAGGGACCCGGGGTGGCCGTCCGCCAGTCAGTAGGATGTGGATGGAACGGGGGACGTCCCGCGTAGTCATTTCTTGGCCTCCTCAGGTTGTACGGTGGGACCGGTGTTTGGTACTGGACCTGTTTATCAAGCCGAGGGCCCGACCTAATATTAGTATTACTCATGGATGCAGGAGGTTGTAAATTATACGAAGACGTAGTGTATGGTGACGGATTCAAGAAATCTTGCACATTCCTAATAGCAATTTTCAGCTGAGCGATTGTGTTGAAGACTTGCGGTGCGAGACGTTCTCTATAATTCTGGTTTAACCCAGACAGGGTGTATCTAATGTCTTGGATATTTGCCTTCCCAGCCAAGGTAAGCTTCGAGTACAGATATTCTAACGGGTCTGCAGAACCCTGGGTAGATGTAACCAATTCCAACAAATAATCTGTATTCGCTGGGAATTCTTGTTCGAAGCGCTGCTTCGTTGTACCGAAATCTTCGTCCCGCAGCGACCTATAAAAATGTAACGCTGGGCCTTCTAGATACAAGCTTAGTGAATTTTTCTTGGCTTCCTCAGTCCACGCCAGACGAGCAGCCAACGCCTCGAATTCTCGGAAAAATTCATTTATATCATCCTTCGAATGGCCGAAAAATTTAAATGCCGACATTTTTATCGAACAGTTCACGCATA
Organism: Nematopogon swammerdamellus; assembly: GCA_946902875.1. Lineage (NCBI taxonomy): Eukaryota > Metazoa > Arthropoda > Insecta > Lepidoptera > Adelidae > Nematopogon > Nematopogon swammerdamellus. The sequence continues at coordinate 6,493,822 of OX336358.1, read as the reverse complement.
GACTAAAAGTATTACACATACACAGACACAGATGTATACGAATAGAACAGATATTTTTACTTGAATTTCCGAGGACTTTATGTCACATTGAAAGAGTTATTGAAATGACATAAAAGGTTTACATATCTTTTATATCCTTGAATGCGGGGTTCCGACGTAGCTGCAGGAGTAGTGCGCAGAGCACCCGGCAAGGCAGCCGCTCGAAGCCGTTCGTTTTGACACGAACCACGGCGACTTGCAGTCTTCAGAGATAGAGTACTCGCTTTAGCTCCGATTGACCTGTAACTTCACGAACCGTCGGCCTCCACCACATGTGCGTAGGCACACTTCTAACAAGGAAACGCACAGGATCACCAGCCCAACATTGTTTATTAAAATCAGAACTTAAAAGAAAAAGATTACAACATATCCGAGACTCCAGCAATCGAATGACAGCAAAACCAACAAAACTTTTAGTGTCTTGTTTTGGAACGTCGCTTCGTATTTTTAAATAAATTCATATTAAATACTATATGGCCAGTGCACATACAGTACAATATTACAAAACACACATAACCCCAAAAAATATGTACTGAAACTATATACAGACAATAACGTAAATCATGATCAATCTAAAACTAATCAACTTTTACATTCAGCAAAAACTACACCAGAATTAATAGTAATCAACATCAATAAATACTTCGCCAACGTAGGACTTAATTTGGCAGCAGCACATCATAAAATTGAGAAACCTCCGAAACTTCACTTCTTCTTTACACCAACGACACCCGATGAGATATCACTAATCATAAGTGAGCTAAAAGTAAACAGCGCTCCTGGTAAAGATGGAATTTCAAGTAAAGTAGTTAAGCACACAAAATCGTGCCTTGTTTTTCCGCTTACCTACATTTGCAATCTAAGTATGAATACTGGAGTGTTTCCCGACTCCCTTAAAGAATCACTTATTATACCACTGTACAAAAGTGATGACGTAGATCTTTTTTCGAACTATCGGCCAATTTCTCTTCTTAGCGTGTTTTCGAAAATTCTAGAAAAAGTTATTAAACGTAGACTTGTTAGCTATTTGGAAAATATGGGGCTACTATCCAACAACCAATACGGTTTAAGATCAGGTAGAAGCACCGAAGATGCTATTATAAAACTTGTAGAATTTGTAGAATAGGTGGTATGGTTAAACCTCGTGTTTGCGATTTGCTCGCGGAAGGTGGTCGCTGTGATCCCGACTGACTCGAGTTCTATGCGCACTTCTTCTTTGCGTGTGCCTATCGCTCCAAAGCATCCCACTAGTGAGCGGGTAGCTCTGGTGTTTTGAGGCAAAACTCTGAAGTTTGGCGTTGGATTTGCCACTTCGCTTGCTTCTGCCATCAAAATGTCTCCACACATTCCATTGATGGGATCTCTTCGTAGAGATTGTGAGTTACGGCCGTGATGTTTGCCGAGTGATAACCTCCAAAACCTTGCACTACTGCACTTGGGAGCTCATGGTTAAACCTCGTGTTTACGATTTGCTCGCGGAAGGTGGTCGCTGTGATCCCGACTGACTCGAGTTCTATGCGCACTTCTTCTTTGCGTGTGCCTATCGCTCCAAAGTATTCCACTAGTGAGCGGGTAGCTCTGGTGTTTTGAGGCAAAACTCTGAAGTTTGGCGTTGGATTTGCAACTTCGCTTGCTTCTGCCATCAAAATGTCTCCACAGATTCCCAGTAATGGGATCTCTTCGTAGATATTGTGAGTTGCGGCCGTGATGTTTGCCGAGTGATAACCTCCAAAACCTTGCACTACTGCACTTGGGAGCTCATGGTTAATCAGACTCTGGTTATCTATGCCCTTTAAGAACAGGTAGATTGGTTGAGGAACGTCATACTCATGCTACATGACATGACATGACAGCTTTGCAGTACTCTAGTTCTTCAAAGCTCAAGTTTGTGTTTCCACGCTTGGCTTTAATGTCAAGTAGGCGTGCCCATAGAATTGACGTACTGTAGTACATCAACATTCCTTTGGTCATTTGCTTATTGACGTTTTTGTCATCAACTCCGATTGAGGCGTAGACTTCGTCGACGATTTCAGGCAGCCGCGCGTAAGACGGGCTGATCTCCTGATCAACGTGAAGTTCTCTCACCGAAACGTCGACTCCGAACACAGAATCAGCCCACATGGGGGTGTTCTTTTGTGCCGTTGGTGTCTTTGACTTTTCGAGAGCTGTTGGTGGTGTAACGGCTTTCGTTACTGGTCACTTTTTGGCTGGTGGGTCATCTCGCTTCTTACCGACCTTAGGAAACGTAGTCTGTCTTACCTACCCCACTGGGTTGTGTAGGTATGTATTATACTGGGACTCTCTTCAATTAAACAACTTTTCGCTGCCCAGTCCTTTATTCTTGTAAACTCTTAAATGGAAAAAAAAATTACATAAAGCGATTATCCTCCTATAATTTTGGTGTCCTAGCCCAGATATGACAATCCTATTCTTTTCAAACATACCCCGTCGCTATGGAAAAAAAACTTCCAGTTGAAAAAATATTTGAATGAGCGCATGAACACGAGTGCTATGTTTCGAATGCCACATTTTCTTTTTACTCTTTTAAAATGTAAGCATAAGCGGCCTGTCTGCCTCTGTGAGGAAGACAGTACAGTATGTAGGTTGAAATAATAGGTTCAATGAAATCTGTAAAGGATTGTCATGGAGTTAGTTACTTTGTTTTTTGAGATACTGAGTATGTAGACTCTATGATACTAAAACTAAATTGACTATTTTTAGAAATATTTTCTGCATGCATGTATCTTCCTCCATAACTCTTAAATTGATCATTCGAATTTGATGAAACTTAGTACAAGCACATTTAACTATACGTGACACAAAATAGGCTAAATCAAATTCAGCTCCGGTTACGCTAAGATGCGGCTCTCATACAAACCGAATTGTTTCACCGAAATAAAGGTACGGTAGCGGGCTTATGTACTTACTTCCTGCCTTTTAAATACGAATGTCACACGAGCGAATCCGCGAGCAAAAGCTAGTCTCAAATAAATGTTAGTCTTGAGTATCTTGTGTCCACTGCAAATGAAATGCGCGATGATCAAAGTTTGGCGTTTCTGACGATTTATTTCTATGGATGACGTATAAAAGCGTGTGCAGAATAACAATACTAGTTTCGGGATAAACAGCGTCTATAAACTTGTGATATGAAATTAAATTTTGGGCTGAAACGGGTTTACATAATGACTAAAAGCAATTTTCTCTAAAGATAAACGTTTGCAGTAAATATTCAGTACGGCCATTAACAGATGGAAAGTTGGCGAGAACAGAGAACGGAAATTAAAAGTTTCAAATTATATTTTAGGGGTTCCGATGAAACCACATTTTGTCCATTTGTGACTTTTTAGTGCTCCGTACCTCATAAGAGAAAAAAAAACGGAACCCTTATGGGTACATATTATACATTATTCAGTATTAAAGTATTCAGTATTCAGAGGAACGAAATGGTTATTGTTCTTCGGTGTCCCACCCGTCTAAAAAGGAGAAACTACCAACTATCCAGCCTGATAATCTTAAACGCATTGTACAAATTCACATAATGATAAATAATGATCATACATTCCGTGTCCTATCGCATATTGGTATCTTTTTAACTTATGTTCTTAGTACAATTTTCATATTTGAACAAGAATGAACCGATCAAGTTTATTGTAACGATCCTACCTTATCTAACAGTGGTTTGGTTCATAATATTGTTATAGAAGCTCTTTGGTTTAGGGTACTATGATTTCTATCTCACTGCTACCGAATTCGCCTCGATCAGGAGGCACAAATTCTCTAATATTCGCAATCCACATAATATGTGTACAATAATCCTCTGTACAATAAATAGCTTCACTGGCTTCGTCGAAAATGGCTAGGGCCTGGATATACGCAGTAACTAAATCGGCGGACTTTTTTATTTTTTATAACATAAGACTTGCTGATTTCGTTTAATGATAGTGATATAGGCCCAAATCGGGAATATTTCGGGTGAAATAAACGATTTAGCCTTTTTCGAGATAAAGAGGAATGTGACACACCCCAAAGTGGGCAAAGCTCACATTCAATGATATCATTATTAATACCCCAAAGTGAGCATACAGATTTTTTCATTGCCATTTTGTAAATGAGTAAGGATAAAGATTTGTTTTACACGTGTGTCTAAATAAAATATTATATAGGTTAATACTAGTATTAACGGAAATAATGAATAAAATAAATAAATTCAATTATGATAATCTTAAAAGTCTTGTTAACTTGTTTGACAGTAATACATTGTTTTATTGTCAAAATTCCAAAAAACATGTTTAAGAAAATACCATTGCGTAATGTGTTAGGGTCGGTAAGTTGTATCAACCGATCTTAGGTTGACATGTTCGGCAAAGGCCATTGGGCACTTAAGTATGAAAAATTTACCCACGACCTACAGAAATTAATTGATGTGTGATGTTTCGACATATATCTCTGGTTTACGAAAATATGGGTCGCATTACCATAAATAATGGGAATTAGACAGAAAATGAAATTCTGTATATGGTTTATTTCAACTTGATTAATATATCTACAGGTGCAATCGTACTATCTCTCTTAGTACGAAAAATATACCCAGAATCTACAGAAACAAAATAATGTGGAGAATTTCGATAAATTGTTCATGATGGGTAAAATAAAATTCTGTATTTGTAAAAAAAGGTTTTATTTATTTATTTATAAGATTTATTCTATTCCATCTACTCTAGTACGCTAGTACATACGCTATACCTCTTTGTACGCATGGTGTATTTTAATACAATTCCTTCATTTAAATTCTATGAATTTGTTCGTTGCAATAAATATCTTCAACTTTTCAATCACTTGTAATATTTTATTCCCATGGTTTTTTAAAATAATTTTTACATAAAATGAAAAGTGGGATATACCTTATTAATTTAAACGTAGTTTTGTTTCTGTAGGCAAACCTTCACAAATTGGGTCGGATTGTGCCCAATGACCTTTGTCGGCGGATTTGGTGCGTACGTTTGGACTCGTCGATGGCTCTTACCAATCATGTTCGACAAAATATGCTCGCGAATACAGCCCGCGCTTATAGTCGAAGCTCTAACGAAGGAAATAAGCGGTGTATAGGGCTTTGTTTGAAATTAATTTCTATCCTCTAATTGCGGTTGGCGAAATAATTTGCTGTATGATCCCACATACTCCCCGGCTAAACAATGCGTAATCTTAGCAGAGCGAAGATAATAATGTTCGCCCTCATGTTATAGTTATGCAAAGTCAGTACGCGGCTCTTCGCTTTTAATATCAGTTTTAAAGCTTCGTTTTGGCCCTATGAACTAGAGTTTCGGTTTTGGTAGAGCGCTATTATTTATTTATTTTATTTGGTTTAATGTTTATTAAGTAGTAGAAGGTTATATTAAGAATATTATGTATGTATTTACAATTTCGCCCTCGCCAAACTCGCCATACTCTCAAGGAATACCCCTTTCTAGTCGAAAGAAGCGTTCTTCGAAATGCACGATTCTCTAAATCGTTCTTGTGTCGCACTGAAAAAGTGTGGAACGGGCTTCCGGGGAACATCTTTCCCCACTTCTACAATCCACGGATCTTTAAATGGCGGGTTAATCGCGCCTATCCCCAGCGACATTAGTCCACCTCCAAGCCGGACTTGTACCTCCTCATGGGCGAAATTCGACCTCAGGCGCAGCAAAAGGCAAAGGACAGGGCAAAGCTAGTGGACACAAAGTCACATACCTACATAGATAAATACGTACGTACGTACTAAACTCATAAACATGTTTTGGCTTCGCCGCAGTCGAGTAAAAAGAGAAGACAAGAAGAGTTTTCGTATTAGATTAAAACACTCGGAATTTTTCGTCTTCCATCTTCCCCGCTAGCGTGAAACTGCGAACAAACTTTTCCCAGTAAAGTGATATCCAATACCTTCGCGAAGTTAATAGTTTTAGGGGCTTATCTGGAGCGGCTTAACAAACAAAAGGCAATCTCCTAGAGGATAGAAATGCGTGAAAGTTATTCATAAGCTTTCTGCTGTCATATGCAAGGTTATTTTATTTTATCCCTTGCAATATCCTTTATATTTTGACTCTGTGCTATATCTAGGTGCAATATACTTTATTTACATAAAATATAAAAAAGTAATACTAATAACTAAAGAAATAAACCTTTTCACGGACGAAAAGGAAGAGTCTCGGACAAGAGTGTGAATGTATCTGAGTTCCAATTAGAACGAGGAAATTAGAATTAGATGAACCCAGTACATTCAACACTTCGAAATTTAAAAGAAGAACATGAGTAGTCAGGGGTGAGGCATGCCTGGCAGATTCTGTTGATTAAAACACTTAGGAGACCGTCACAGTTTAATCAAATTAATTTTTAAAATATACGCTTAATTTAAAATGTACATATCTCATATCCAAGATCCGAGAACCAGCTGATCTTCATCTTCTAACTTCAAGTCGTCACTCATTAGAAGACAGCAGGAAGGAGCGGACACATCTTTCGGATCAGATCAGGACAGGAAAGATCTTCGATACAGGTATCGGAAGTGGTAAACAGTGGCGGTGGCCGGTGTCAGGAGGTGACAGGAGCCGGTAACATGAGCCGGTGTCAGGAGGTGACAGGAGCCGGTGTCAGGAAGTGACAGGAGCCGGTGTCAGGAGCCGCTGCTATTCAGCGGTAACACGACTGTCGACAGGAACTAGCCACAGGCTAGTTCCTGAAACCTAGTTTATGAAGCAGCGAACATGAACTCATCTTCTTTCAAAACTTCAACGATTAGGCATATTGCCTCTTGGTGAAACTGCCAAAGCAAAAGTGCTAGATTATTAGATTATGGTTTTTCGCCAACTGGACGAATCACATGACTTCTTCGTTCATGTAACCAAGAATATAGATTGGCTACTATTTTTCGATCCATTTTCAATATCTAACACAGATAATCAAATTTTCTCAAAATTCAAATATTAAAAAGAAAGCTGAAACTACCAGCCAAGAAGCAGAACAAGTATCGACGAAGCACACAGATTAGACTTTATCCAAACCGCAGTATAATAAAACGTAAAATCTGTAACACATCGTGACATCCGACCTAACAAACATTAAAATAACTATCAAAAGGGGCATTTTCAAATATTTCTAGAACACTTGTGGCATTACCCCGCTGGATGGCAAGGCTTACCCTTTAAATGAAATAGGCCCTTGATTGCGGGACGCCAGTTGCGTCCACCAGCAGAGGCCCAAGCCTCTTGTATTGTATTGTATATATTTATTGCACTCAAATAGAATATGGGCAAAAGGTAACACTTAATGCCTCTAGGCATTTTCTAACAGGGTACCTTTGGGGTATGATAACTGCTAGGTGAGTGGCGGAAAGAGAAATTTAAATATTATGGTATGACAGATGTACGGGAATACAAAAGATAGATAAACTTAAATATGAATAATTAAATACTATACCTATATACCATATATATACATAAGATAGACTAAATATACTTAGTTTTTACATATCATATATATTTACTAACTCTGAACATGAGAGACATACTTTTGGATCAGAGAAATTAAGTTGACAAAAAGTGCTTCTTTAAAAGAATTTTGAATGTGTGAATGGAAGAAGACAGACGGAGATTGACAGGGAGCTGATTCCACAGACGAGCTGCATGTATCGTGAATGAGTCCGAATATGATGTAGTAGAATGGGAAGGAATAGTCAGCACCAAGTTATCATTTGACCTTAGCGATAGCCCGTGGGAGCTGAGAAAGGAAAAACGATCACTTAGGTATTTAGGAGCATTGGGGTTAAACAATGTGCAGTAGAGAAGTGATAAGACATGACTATTCCTGCGAAGGCGGATATCGAGCCACTGCAAACGATTTCGAAAATCTGATATATGGTCAAACTTGCGCAAACCAAAGATGTATCGGATACACAAGTTGAGAAGACGATCAAGTTTGTTAAGTAGCTCTTCATTAAGATCAAGATAACACACATCGGCATAATCGAGTAGGGGTAGGAGTAGTGATTGTGCAAGCGTAATTTTGGTAGAGACCGGAATAAAATTCTGAAGGCGTTTGAGATAATGCATGCTAGCAAACAATTTCCGGCTGACCTCACCAACCTGAGTATGCCAGGAAAGCGTCTCATCCATGACGAGACCAAGATTTTTTACCTGTTTACTGTATGGAATGACTACACCGTTGAATTCCAAGGTTGGAAGCGCAGCACGGTCCAATTTAGCAAGTAGTTTTGGAGTACCTAACAAAATTGCCTGCGTTTTTGTCGGGTTCACCAAGAGTCCAAAACGTACAGCCCAGCTAAAAGCTGAGTCCAGGTCAATATTCATAAGGGCTACTGCCGTACTGATGTCATCAGGGTGGAAACGCCTATACAGCTGCAGGTCATCAGCGTATAGATGGTAGAGACACATTAACACCTTGACAATAGTGTTGATGAAGACGGAGAAAAGTAAGGGAGAAAGTACGCCGCCTTGTGGCACGCCAGCATTAATGTCGCACCAGTCAGAGCAGACACTGTCAACTCGGACACTTTGCTGACGGTCACTTAGATATGAAGAGAACCAATCAAGTACAAGAAGCTTTTGGCTTCACTACTCCACGAACCGAGGGTATCAACCGCAAACGCAAAAAATTCGAAATCTTGAATTATATTTGAATATTTGTTGCGTTTGAGGCTCTCCGCTCCGGCCGCGGCCGCGCCAGCCGCTCTTGAAGAGGCCCGAACGTGACTTGGAGTCAATACAATACATATACAATACATGTGTCGACACAAGTGGCGTCCCACATCAATGACCTACCCTTAGCCCATGGGCACTAGGGTGATACCATCGGGCCTCTTGCCATCCAGCCGGGAATAACCGCAAGGTTCCTAGGATGCACGGTAGGTATGTTTGCTGTCAGAAGCGTGGACTTCATAATAAAATTTAAATTTTGATGCCTGGTGTTTCTACTTGAACTTTTGATACATGATAGTCCGTGGTGGCCATATATGTTGACAATATTATATATGCATATTGGCGTAGTGAGAATTTATTTTGACTTGATACTGCACACTTTCAAACTTGACAATGGCTTTTTATGCATGTCCAAATTGTCCAAGCATGATGTGGTGTATGACCATGCGCTCGGAATGGAATATATAATAGTAATATGACGATCGTGTGCTTTCGATAGTTACAGCACCGTCGAAAAAGCTCCGTGATCATCTATTTAGCGAGTGCATCTTCCAGACTTTTCAAATGTATTGGTCAAAATTTCATGAAGATAAAAGCAAAGGTTTTAACGTGATACGCGGTCCAACAGACAGACAAAAATGTTCAAAACTGGAATGTTTTGTGCTTAGCTGTTGTAATGTAAAGCAGCAGTGAAGGAATTTTCGGAAAATATTTTTTTTACAGACACCGTAATCCCTTATTGTTCTATCATTCATTAGTGATGATTAATTAAATGTAAATAAATAAAATATTTTTATCCATCTGTAAAGTTTGACGTATTTTTATTCAATTTATATTAACTAAATTACTCAGCAGGATTTAGCACGCGATTAGACCGGAGCGCGGACGGCGTGTAGTAAATCTGGAGACTTATGTCCAGGGGTCTGGAGACTTATGTGCGGATTAGTCTGTGGTAGGACTAGGTACCGTGTCTGGGAAAATTACAAGTCAGTTAGAATAGGTGAACATGTATGTGTAATGGTCCCACCATCAAGGCGCATGGAATTGAAGACTTCAATAGGAACAAAATTATACTATGATAGATAACATTCTTACTATGTCGTCTTCAAAACGATGAGTTTCTAAGAATTTACGTAAGTCTACGATGTCAGATTTTTTTTATGGAAACTGACACGGTGTCAAAGAAGGTGACATCTAAGTAATAGCTTAAGTAATAATTACTTCTATTATCTGTGGGTAGTACCAACGCTAAGTCTAACCGTACGTAGTTCGCTGTACTAAGTTGTATGCCGAAGTGCAATCCCGACGTGCGTGCGACGCATGTGTGGGACGCTGTGTCTGCGGATTTGTAGTTCATTTTGCGAAATCCATGAATTTAGAGCCCGGTTGAAGACGCGAAGTTATGCGGGCGTACAAAGCCGAAAGCCGGCCAAGCTTAGGTATATCTTACCCGGTTTTAAAACCCACTGTGCACTAATTGTTTTCGAAATTATTACAAAGCCCTATGCTGCGAAATTATTACAAAGCACTATACAAAAGTTTGATCGACCTAGCATCGTAGTATCACGGAATACTGGACATATACACTTGTTGCATAAAAAAACCCTGTTAACTACTGACCTGAGTGACGATCTGAGCACGTGCTTTGACCCCTCTGACTCAGGTACCTATACCGGATTACATAAAAAAATTAAGTACAGACTAGTTCAATAAATGTTTTACTTATATAACACTAGCTTTTGCCTGCGGCTTCTCTCGCGGTAATAGCGGTTTAATAGCAAATCCGTTTTAAACGCAAATATGACAATAAACGATCGCTTCTCTCTCTCCCTCCCGTTCATACTATACTTTCTTTGATACTGCTCAGCCCTAAGGCAATTTAGCGCGATTGATGATATATAACCTATAGTGAGCCTCAAGAACTACTCCTTCCATTGGTGCAAACCGCATCAAAATCTGTTCACTGTTTTCGGAGTTTACTTCAAACATACATACATAGAGACAGACGTTCCCTTTTATAAGAAGTAGAGATAGAGATAGAGATAGAGAAGAGATAGAGATAGAGATGATTAGGTACATAGCGATTCATAGGGGCAACGCTGCTTGCGTGTTGGGCACTGGTGGGGGAGTCGGCTGAATAATTAATTATCTGAAGTTTATTATGCTGTGTCCAACAATTTGTTCTTATTGGTAAACAAATTTGAGTTACATTAGTTTGTTTAATCTGACAAGATCCTACAATGAATCCACGTTTTTACTTCCGATTCTTCTTTCACAGCCGATCGAACACATTGTATTGAGTCGAAAACAAGTTCTTAATGAATGAGAATCGACGGATTGGTGATGATTAGTTGTTCGGGGGAGCGTCTTCGACCCCCGTCAGTCCACGTCGGTGCACGTCAGTCCACGTCAGGTCACGTCAGACGGCGTGGGCACGTGAGTGTCAGCCGTCTTTGTTGGTTCTCGCTAAGAGGAAATAAAATAGAGAGAGATCTCACGCGAATAGTGAAAACATTGTGGATAGTCTAGCGATTAAGTCCCAGGGTCCCTGATTCGACAGGTTTGCGGTTGGAACTCCGGGTGTCAGAGTGTGAATCGATTTTTTTTCAGATTTTTCGTCATTGGGCTTTTGAGAAGCCTACCTAAGAAAATAATGTCTTTGTTGCACCGGTAGGGTGTGGGACTGTCTTCCGGCGAGTGTGTTTCCCGAATCCTTTAACCTGGATGTCTTCAAACGTCGCATAACATGCTAGACAGCCTAGGAACAGTCCGCAAATCTAATGGCATGGGTCATCTCATCACTGAGAGTGGTTTCTAGAGGTGAGGTGATTTTGGCTCTGTCGACTGCACCATTCGTCCCCCGGCACAGCCACTTGCGCGATGATACATTATTAGCGTTTCTTAATAAGAGTATAGACCATATTTCGATAAGTGAAAACTGTACAATTGGCTCAGCCTTTTTCCATTTGAAAGATGATACACAGCAATTTTATTGTGGATTAGTTTTTTTTTCATACTGACCTGATTGGCTACCATATAATATGATATAGCCAACCTACTGCATATTAACATCCGTCGGACGTTACGGAGCATCCGTAACGTCAGAATAAACCAAACATCGTCATATCATCAATACTAATAATAAATCTGTAAGGGATGGTCATGGAGTAAGTTACTTTGTTTTATGACGTACTGAGTTTGTAGACTCTATGTACGATACTAAAACTAAATTGGCGATTTTTAGAAATCTTTTCTGTATCTATGTTCCTCCATAACTCTTAAACTGATCATCCGAATTCGATGAAACTTAATACTAGCACATTTAATTATACGCGACACAGGATAGGCTTTTTTTTTATGTTTTGGCTTACAATAAGGCTAAATAAAATTCAGTTGCGGTTACGCTAAGATGTCGCTCTCATACAAACCGAATTGTTCCGCGCGCCGAAATAAACGTACGGTAGCGGGCTTACTTACTTTCTTCTTTCTTAATTCGAATTTCACGCGAGCGAAGCCGCGGGCAAAAGCAAGTATAAAATATATCATTTCATTTCATTTCAATGTCCATGGGCATCGTTAGACACTTACTCTAAAGTATGTCGTGCTTTCCATAAAAAAAAATCTCATGAACTAACTGACTGACAAAAAACATACTCTGCATTTTTCCCCACGCATCGGTACACATCGATGAAGCGATCCAGGCGTGTCGACCAATTTGTTACAAGTCAGATTAGAACACGCTCTGGCTGTAGTAGGCTGTCGACGAGGGTGTTCCAAGGAACGTTTCTTTCCGTCCTAGACAAGAACCAATTATTGCTACTACGATTCCGACATTACTATCTCTCTGTGTAACGTCTGCAGGGAACACTTCAAAGGAATACATAGGAAATTGTTAGTGAAATGAAAAATAGTTAGAATATGAAAAAAAAATATTTACAGCTTTTCAAAATATTTCCCTCCAATCCCTGTGCACTTATGCATTCGGGTGAACCAGGTTTCAAAACATTTAAAAAACGTATCTTGCGGGAGGTCGAAAAATAACCTCCGAAATTCTTCGACGGCCTCGTCTACATGTTGAATTTTCGCCCGCGAAGCATTTTTTTTACCGTGGTAAACAAAACAAAAATCGCATGGAGCTAAATCTGGGCTGTACGGAGGATGGGATAACCTTTATACCCCCGAATTTATCAAATAGTCCATGTTTCTACCGGTGTGTGAGCGGGCGCCTTATCTTGGTGAAAAAGAATGCCACGGACGCCGCTCCTTGGGCGCTCGTTATTCAACTCCCCGAAAGCTTGAGGCAGACAAACTTCGCAATACCAATCTTCAGTTCAGCCTGAATCTCCCGATGTGTAATGCGTCTATTCTCCCGCAATAGCCACTCTACCCTGATGACGTTTTCATGAGTGACTACAGTTGATGATCGGCCGGGTCTGGGGTCATGGTTTAGGTTCTCTCGACCTCGTTTAAATTCACGAAACCAATAAGTAACTATTGCTAACGCAGGAGCAGACTCCCCAAAAGCAGCTTGCAAATTTTCGTGAGATTCCTTGAAGGTTAACCCTAGTTTATAAGCATAGAAAATCATAACACGAAAAGCTTCTCGCGAGACGTCCATTGTTGCAAATAAAATATGAGTGACGGATAACCGTTAAAAATATTTAAAAAAAGAACTTCACAAGGTGGCCAATAATTTTCATCAAGGAGATTTGTATTTAAATTAGCCGTCAAATTAAAATAGTTTCAGGAAAAAAAAATTTGTTTTTATTCTGTGGCTAAGAATTTTCGGAACAGCCCACGTACATATTAATAGATATATTAGAAGAATAGAGTGTACAGTCTCGGGTCCTTCAAGAGGTGCGTGACTATTCACGCACCTATCAGGTCGGCATGGAATTCGCAACCCCTGCATACGGTCGAATGTCTAAGAATGGCTAAGTAAAAAATAATTCATCTCGGTCCCCCGACGCCTTGAATTAACTAAGCGGAAATTATTTTTGACCTTTTGAGCGTTTGTTTTCGGTGTGTCGAGGGTATTTTAAATTTGTAAATTTAATCATTTCATTTCATTCTCAAGATATACGTTAATATTTTTTTAGTCGCACCCCCTTAACCGAGCCAAAAGACGTTTCATCAAATTCACGTCATAATACTTTAAAACAATCACAATAAATAATTTTAAAATAATGAATATATGTAATGTGAAAAGTTTGATAGGGTCGGTGCAAAGAACAACTTTCGTCTTTAAAATAACAAAAGTTCAACAAATTCAAATTCAACGTTATTTATTAAACTTTAAAACTTTTTACAGGTAACAATGATAACTTAAGTAATAGAGTTTACTTAAGTTTACATGCTTACAAATAGGGAAAATAACAAAGTAAAACCCAAAGAAAAATTATATTCTATATATTTCCTACAGCTGTTCTTTGTTTAAATACTCAGATCAATTTGTAGCCGTTTCCAAGCGTATTAGAAGCCAGACTAGCGCTGAGAGATAAGCTGATAAATAAAGATAAACGTGACAGATAAGTGACATATAGGTGAAAGATAAGTGATAGGTAGTTGACAGTCGAAATAGCGCTTGATTAAATTCGTATTGATATAAGCGTATATTCATAGAAATATTGGGTTTGAGCTGGAGGGGAATACCTGATTAGAATTTGCAGTTCTAGGAATTCAGTCGGTCACTTGAGTGCTTTTAACCTCTAGCTTGAAACCCATGTTTCCTTCTGTTTTATGTTCATGCCAGCAGCATTGCCTTTATGACAGAGGGTCTTTAAGAAGTTTTCTATATACTGTTCTTCTTCTCAATTCATCTCAGTCAATATGTTCTTATCAGGAATTCTTTTTTTAAGTTTAATTACTTATCAATTTGCCAAGTAAGGAGAGAATTACTCCATTTGCTTTCAATATGTTTTTCTACACAGTATCTAAACCTATACTACAACTACAAGGTTTTTTTTTCCAAAACAATATCTGTGACCTTTTTTGAGGGAATCTGTTACACCTGGCTGATTCCACCTGAAACCTTCACATTGATGGAGCCTTCCAATATTGTAGGTAATATTTTTAATTAGAAAAATGCAAATCGAAAATCATTGGAAAAAATACATCCCGACCAGGATTTGAACCTGGGTCTCTGGCTTGAGCCACCAACGCGATAACCAACTACACCACTGGGCCGTTACATATTATTGTGGTTTCGTAAGCACTTCAAATATTGTGGTTTCGTAAGCATAGGAGGGTGCATGGTCTTCTTGAGCAGCAGACATCCCTGTTGAAAATATCCCTGAGATGTCTCCATTAACTGATGGGATAGTTGTCACGGACAAAGGGAAGGTCTCGGACAAGAGTGTGAATGTAACTGAGTTCCAATTAGAACGAGGAAATTAGGATTAGATGAACCCAGTTCATCCAATACTTCGAAATTTTAAAGAAGAACATGAGTATTTAGGGGTGAGGCTTGCCTGGCAGATTCTGTTGATTAAAACACTTAGGATTCCGTCACAGTTTAATCAAATTAATTTAAAATAACATAATACAGATTCGTTATTCCCGAACGCTATTAAAATGTACATATCTCATATCCATATCAATAGAAGACAGCAGGAAGGAGCGGACACATCTTCCGGATCAGCTCAAGACACGAAAGATCTTTGGTACAGGAATCGGAAGTGGTAACAATGGCGGTGGTCGGTGTCACCGGTGACAGAAACCGGTGTCAGGAGGTGACAGGAACCGGTGTCAGGAGGTGACAGGAGCCGATGTCAGGAGGTGACAGGAGCCGGTGTCAGGAGGTGACAGGAGCCGCTGTTGAAAGATGAGTAAAATTAGCACGAGAAAACGAAACGTTTCTCGTGCTATTCTCATCTTTCCTTGTGGGAAAAATGAAAATAGCACATTACTTCCAGGGCAGATTAGACAGTAAAGATTCCCACGAAACCCTGAAATAAAATACACTTATAATAATAAAAATTACTGACCTGCTATGCAGCGGAAACACGACTATCGTCAGGCACCAGCCTGTGATGAAGCAGCGAACGTAGACTCAACTACTTCCAGAATTAAAACGACTCGGCATGTTGCCTTGTGAGGGTAAAAATAATTTCAAAACTTCAACGAATAGCCATGTCGCCTCTTGGTGAAATTGCCAAAGCAAAAGTGCTAGAATTTGATTATGGATTTTCGCCAACTGGACGAATCACATGACTTCTTCGATCAAGGGTTCGGAGCAGAGTGTGGAGCGCCCCGTTTAACCAAGAATATAGATTTGCTACTATTTTTTACAATCCATTTTCAATATCTGACAAACACAGATAATCAAATTTTCTTTAAATTCAAATATGAAAAAGAAAGCTGAAACTATCAGCCAAGAAGCAGAACAAGTATCGACGACGCACACAGATTAGACTTTTTTCAAAATGCAATATAATAAAACGTAAAAACTGTAACACATCGTGACATAGTCCTAATTGCCTCGCTGGCCAACCTGAATATTCTTTTGAGGGCTGAGCTGACCTGTGCACCTTTATAATGGTATCTACGACTGTACTCGAATAGATGCTTGGAAACCCATGTTTCCTCCTGTTTCATGATCATGCCAGCAGCATTGCCTTTATCACAGAGGCTCTTTAAGAAGTGTTCAATATATTGTTCTTCTTCTAAGTTCATCTCAGTCAAATGTTCTTATCAGGAATTCTCAAAAGACTTACCTGATTATCTCCCTGTCCTATAAGTGTCGCTGCCGTTCTGCATTCCCATGATGCTAACAGAATAACCATGATTGTGGCCACAGTCCACACTTTTTGCCGCAATCCTTCTAGCTAAGCCTCTGGTCCGTGGAAACATGTACCTCCGTGACAGGGCAGACCATCCCCTCTTTGGGCTGGTGGGTTGAAGTGTGATTGAAATAGAAGGATGGATTCGAGGGGAAATTGTTGAGTGTAAGTGTAAACTTGGTGTAGTTGGTAGTTGGTGACATTTGAGGGAAACTGTTGCACCTGGCTGATTCCACCTGAAACCTTCACATTGATGGAGCCTTCCAATATTGAGCTTTCGTAAGCATAGGAGGGTGCATGATCTTCTTGAGCAGCAGACATCCCTGTTGAAAATATTCCTGAGATGTCTCCATTAACTAGTAGAGATAGTCTTATTTGCCTCGCTGGCCAAACTGGATATTCTTTTGAGGGCTGAGCTGACCTGTGAACCTTTATAATGGTATCTACGACTGTACTCGAATAGATGCTTGGAAACCCATGTTTTCTCCTGTTTTATGATCATGCCAGCAGCATTGCCTTTATTACAGAGGGTCTTTAAGAAGTGTTCAATATATTGTTCTTCTTCTAAGTTCATCTCAGTCAAATGTTCTTATCAGGAATTCTCAAAAGACTTACCTGATCATCTCCCTGTCCTATAAATGTCGCTGCCGTTCTGCATTCCCATGATGCCAACAGAATAACCATGATTGTGGCCACAGTCCACACTTTTTGCCGCAATCCTTCTAGCCAAGCCTCTGGCCCGTGGAAACATGTACCTCCGTGACAGGGCAGACCATCCCCTCTTTGGGCTGGTGGGTTGAAGTGTGATTGAAATAGAAGGATGGATTCGAGGGGAAATTGTTGAGTGTAAGTGTACAATTGGTGTAGTCCGAAAAGGTTGTCAATATCTGAGAAC
The DNA here is from genome assembly GCA_946902875.1 of Nematopogon swammerdamellus. Taxonomy (NCBI): domain Eukaryota; kingdom Metazoa; phylum Arthropoda; class Insecta; order Lepidoptera; family Adelidae; genus Nematopogon; species Nematopogon swammerdamellus. Next base: position 6,476,417 of record OX336358.1, on the reverse strand, counting down.
AATTCTTGAAGAACTTCAAAGCGAAAGTTGGTGCACCAAGAGGAAAAATCCATTGACAAGAGAACGTAGTTTGATGTTCGACCATTGGCAATAAGTTTATTCATTTTTATGATTGTTTTTAATAAACTTTCCTCCGACATGATCATGGTTTGCTGTTTCATATACTTGAAAATGTGATCAGCTATGTTCTTCTCAGTGCTGGTTTGATAAATGCGCATTTCTGGTGTCAATTTTCCGAAAAAAGTGCATTTTTCTTCTTCACCTCTCTCTCTTTCGGCACAGCAACCATGACTTTCCAGTTATCAGGGATGGTGCGTTCTTGAAGCTGTTGTATAATGTCCTTGCAGCAGAATGTTTCTTTTTGTAGGTAGTCCACTATGGCATTCCTAGGCGTCCTAGGAGGGCCTACAGGGAAATACCCGTGATTGGTGCGGTGGGATTGTCTATCAAACTCGTAAATCTATTAATCTCTTGCAGGAATGATATCCTTGTCTGCTAGGAGATCCGCTGTGTGCACTTGATAGTCGAATTCGAAGTTTTTTGCTAGTCTTGTATTTGCCATTATTTCAGGGTACCATTTGTCCATGGCAGTCTCCTCCCAGGCCCCCCTTTTTTTTATTGTATTGAAACTGACACGGTTGGCTACATCACCTACAACATCCGTGATGTCAGCCCATAACACCGGGTGAACTTGGCCACGTCAGTGCTTCCCTTCGGTCGTGCCGGCTACACTGAACTGGACGGAAAACACAAACTATTTGCATAGCCGTTTCGACCGACCTTTCATTCAGTGCGGTGGTACCAATCCGGGCGGGTTAAACCCTACCACCTTGTAATATAAGAAAGGAGTCATATCCCTTAGTCGCCTTTTACGACATGCACGGGGAGAGATGCAGTGGGGCTATTCTTTTAAAGTACCGGTCCTACACGGTACACGGCCCCCTCTGATAATTTTGTTTGATTGTCTGATTTAAATCTTGTGTCAGCTCCAGACGTGGCCATCTACGACGCTTTGTGTAGTATTGGCGGCAAAATGCCAATCTATAGGCTAGGCTAGAGGTATCTGTCTCCTCATAGATCTTAGTCCTGTTTTAATAACAGTACCCTTTGAAACCCAAACCTCAATGCTGGGTCTCGTCTCTACCTCGGGATGTCCAAAACATTTCCATAGACCTGACAACTCTAGGTTTTTCTGGACCTCTATTTCTGTGTGTGGTTTCTTTATGATGATTGTTAGGAAACGAGAATCACAAAGGAGATGGTTCTTTCTCGAAGGGAATTTAGGGGTATTTAGGATTTCCGTCTCGAGAACACAATATGTTTATTAGGGATGGCCACATCTTCAAAAGTTCGTACATATCCTCCTCAAAAACAGAGAAGTCCCATTTCAAGGCATTTATTATTTCTAAGATCTCGAGATACAGGTCACAGCCTGGATGTTTACGTCTGTTTATCAGTGAGTAGAATAACACTGAGAACCACGCGTTTATGATGTCTCGGGCGGCCACTCAGTGGTTGTTTGTGACTATGTAACATTGACGATAATTGATATGGATTACATGGAGTTTTCCATAAGTTTTGGCTTTCCAGATGAGAAATTCGTACTCGGTGAAGAAATGCTGGGAGAAACAAATTCTGTTTGTTGACTAATTCATCAAACTTGCCCTTGATTGCATAAAGCACCTCCAGCTCTCGTGTTGTTGTTAAGGGTGTTTCTTTCCTCTTTAGTCCTTCAAAATCTTCTAGTGACAGATCGATGGCTTGCTTTGATATGTCCAAATGCCTTCTTGTGAGCTGGCTTTCACTTTCTGCTTGACAGCGATGAAAATGAACCATGATAGAAATTCTGACGAGGGCAGAACCTCTGAGTCCAGTTCCTCCAGAAGCAATCGGTGTTCACGCTTGAGACCTGCATGATTGTCTTTATTGTTGAGCATGTATTCTATTTCTCCACTAAAGAAAAAAAAACATAAAATAATGAAACATTTTACGGCTTTACTCGCGGTCGTCTCCGAGCTATGTGGCTCGACGTTTCGGGCCAAACGGAGACGATGTTTAACAACGACGGTAATTAAAAACCATTTCAAAATCCGTATAAAACTACTAGGTTTTGTTCGCGGCTTCGCTTCGCGTGACTTTTTGCTCACAACTCAACTCAGGACGCCGCCGACGCTGGATACGCCTTTTTTAAAAGGTATTTAGTTATTATTTATGAAACCAAATGCGTAATTGTAATAAATAATATCTTATTTTAAAGCTGCTTAAATGCAAATGTTTTTATACTGATTTGTACACTTCACATAGTATAAATTTTTCGAAAAAAAATTGTACAATTAGGATACCAAGATTTTATTTCTGATATTTTCCATGTTTAAACATGTACTGTTTTTATTTGTGGCATCTCATTTTATTAATTTTGTACAATCAAGCATTCCTATGCTATGTAGTTTACAAAATAATTACAAAACTAAAAAAAATTGCAATGGCTTTTTTTTATTAAGAAATTTTTTTAGCAAGGTTGACGTTTTCGAAAAGAACACAACATTTTAAATAACTTCGTAAACCAAGCATTTTCGGAATAGGAATTATATGGTTAAAAAAAACACAAATTTCCTCTACTATAACCCCCTGAAAGGAATGCATCGAATTACCAGTAACCCTGTATAGCCGAAATTTCACACAGGGATATGTGATATGTGACGATGTGAAATCGTTAAATGGAATTTTCGACTTCGAATATTTTTATTAACCGAATATCAAGCGAGCGAAGTCATCGGAAAAATGTTGTGCATAATAAAAATGCAAACGCTTACACATAGGTACAGTATGATTATTATATATTGACAGGTCATTCACGCTTCTCGTGAAGGTCCCGAGACTATATTTGGAGGGAAATATACAATCTACCTTCTTGCAATTATTGTCTATACTAGCTGAGCCCGCGGCTCCGCTCGCGTGAAATTCGTATTTGAAAGAAGACAGTAAGTAACTGAGGGCGAGGCCGAAGGCCGAGCTGCGTTCAGGAAGACTATAAACCTTCTAGAAGAAAGTAAGTAACTAAGGGCGAGGCCGAAGGCCGAGCTGCGTTCAGGAAGACTATAAACCTTCTCGAAGAAAGTAAGTAACTAAGGGCGAGGCCGAAGGCCGAGCTGCGTTCAGGAAGACGATAAACCTTATCTAAGAAAGTAAGTAATTAAGGGCGAGGCCGAAGGCCGAGCTGCGTTCAGGAAAACTATAAACCTTCCTGAAGAAAGTAAGTAACAAAGAGCGAGGCCGAAGGCCGAGCTTCGTTCAAAAAGACTATAAACCTTCTTGAAGAAAGTAAGTAACAAAGGGCGAGGCCGAAGGCCGAGCTGCGTTCAGGAAGACTATAAACCTTCTCGAAGAAAGTAAGTAACTAAGGGCGAGGCCGAAGGCCGAGCTGCGTTCAGGAAGACGATAAACCTTATCTAAGAAAGTAAGTAACAAAGGGCGAGGCCGAAGGCCGAGCTGCGTTCAGGAAGACTATAAACCTTCTCGAAGAAAGTAAGTAACTAAGGGCGAGGCCGAAGGCCGAGCTGCGTTCAGGAAGACGATAAACCTTATCTAAGAAAGTAAGTAATTAAGGGCGAGGCCGAAGGCCGAGCTGCGTTCAGGAAAACTATAAACCTTCCCGAAGAAAGTAAGTAACAAAGAGCGAGGCCGAAGGCCGAGCTTCGTTCAAAAAGACTATAAACCTTCTTGAAGAAAGTAAGTAACAAAGGGCGAGGCCGAAGGCCGAGCTGCGTTCAGGAAGACTATAAACCTTCTCGAAGAAAGTAAGTAACTAAGGGCGAGGCCGAAGGCCGAGCTGCGTTCAGGAAGACGATAAACCTTATCTAAGAAAGTAAGTAATTAAGGGCGAGGCCGAAGGCCGAGCTGCGTTCAGGAAAACTATAAACCTTCCCGAAGAAAGTAAGTAACAAAGAGCGAGGCCGAAGGCCGAGCTTCGTTCAAGAAGACTATAAACCTTCTTGAAGAAAGTAAGTAACAAAGGGCGAGGCCGAAGGCCGAGCTGCGTTCAGGAAGACGATAAACCTTATCTAAGAAAGTAAGTAATTAAGGGCGAGGCCGAAGGCCGAGCTACATTCAGGAAGACCATAAATATTCTCGAAGAAATTATGCAACTGAGGGCGAGACCGAAGGCCGAGCTGCGTTCAGGAAGACTATAAACCTTCTCGAAGAAAGCAAGTAACAAACGGCGAAGCTGAAGGCCGAGCTGCGTTCAGGAAGACGATAAACATTCTCGAAGACAGTAAGTAACTATGGGCGAAGCCGAAGGCCGAGCTGCGTTCAGGAAGAGGATAAACCTTCTCGAAAAAAGAAAGTAACTGAGGGCGAGGCCCAAGGCCGAGCTGCGTTCAGGAAGAGGATAAACCATGGGTCAGGCCGAAGGCCGAGCTGCGTTAAGGAAGAGGATTAACCTTCTTGATGTAAGTAAGTAACTATGGGCGAGGCCGAAGGCCGAGCTGTATTCTGGAAGACGATAAAAAAGTAAGTAACTAACGGCAAGGCTTCAGGCTAAGCTGCATTCTGGAATACAATAAACCTCCACGAAGAAAGTAAGTAACTAAGGGCGAGGCCACCGTCACACCCATCCCCCCTCCCCCCCCCCCCCCATTTATTTGTTTTGAGTAGCTTTAATTATAATTTTCTCCCTCTCCCTCTCCCTCTCCCTCTCCCTCTCCCTCTCCCTCTCCCTCTGCCTCTCCCTCTCCCTCTCACTCTCACTCTCACTCTCCCTCTCCCTCTCCCTCTCCCTCTCCCTCTCCCTCTCCCTCTCCCTCTCCCTCTCCCTCTCCCTCTCCCTCTCCCTCTCCCTCTCCCTCTCCATCTCCCTCTCCCTCTCCCTCTCCCTCTCCCTCTCCCTCTCCCTCTCCCTCTCCCTCTCCCTCTCCCTCTCCCTCTCCCACTCCCTCTCCCACTCCCTCTCCCACTCCCTCTCCCTCTCCCACTCCCTCTCCCACTCCCTCTCCCACTCCCTCTCCCTCTCCCTCTCCCTCTCCCTCTCCCTCTCCCTCTCCCTCTCCCTCTCCCTCTCCCTCTCCCTCTCCCTCTCCCTCTCCCTCTCCCTCTCCCTCTCCCTCTCCCTCTCCCTCTCCCTCTCCCTCTCCCTCTCCCTCTCCCTCTCCCTCTCCCTCCATCTCCCTGCCTCTCCCTCCCTCTGGCCATCATCGATACTTGGAGTAAATATGGCAACCCCAAAGATGGTAAACAGACAGACATACAGACATACATACAGACAGACAGAAAGCAGACGTTGGATTTTATTAAAGGTAAGGAAGAAAGGAAAGGATAAGGATAAGGGGGATTCCATCGCTCTACCTCCACCTCCCCTCCCGCCCCTCCCTCACCCCCCCCCCCCTCCCTATATGCCTCTACTTACCCCCCCCCCCCTCTCCTCCCCCTTCAGGATATTGTAATGTCATCGGTTCTTACTCGGGTGAATGATTCCGTGTCCGTTACATACAAATATTGCCAAGTGCTCTCATATTTCACTTCACTGCTAACCTCATAAGCCATTTAGCGTGATAGTAAGTAGCCTATAGTTGATGGGAAGAATCAAGCTATGCGTAGAATTTTGTTTTATTAAAATCGGTTTAGTGGTTCTCGAGTTATAAGCGGACAGACAGACACTCAGACATACAGAAAGCAGACGTTGGATTTTATTATAGGTAAGGACTAAAGAATAAATCTGCAAAGTACCTTCTGACGTGAGCTTTGCGAGAGCTGGTATGAATATTAGTTGTAAACGACAGATGCCAATCTGAACCTTGGTCCTCCTAAAAAGGTATGCGTCGAGACACCATAAGGCCTGCCCATAAAAAACCGGTGCTGTTAAGAGTTGCTCTAATTTCGGTGAAACAATAAAATCATCCATTCCTGCTGAAAACATCTTTTCCCCGCACGAAACCACTCACTTTTCAACCTTATGCTGAGGACGATAAAAGTCAAATTAGAGATTAAGTGTTGGTCGTTTCGAGAGCAATACTAATAAATTACGCCGTCTCATTTTACTGCATGTGTTTTATATAACTTTGTCCTAGTCGCACTCGACATTTTACGACAAAGGGAGATGAGGTTTTATCAAATAAAGGTTGTAGGGTAGGTTAGGATAACTGGATCATATATAAATATCTTGCCATCATAAGGATAATTGATTGGAAACTGAATCCGTGTATGGGCGATGTAAATATGGTGAGGAGACCTGTAAACTTAAATATAATACACATTTTATAAAACCCGACTACGAAAACCTAAGGAATCGTTTATCTATCGCATCGCTAGTGTGTGGAATTAAATTGTCTGCCGGCGAATGTGTTTCATTAGGGTGCATGATAGCAAGGCAACGGTGACGAGGGGGTCACCCATTGGGTCACCAGTCTTTCCCGGCCACTAACGGTCATTTCCAGTAACCATCGGTCATTATATTATGAAAATGGGTCGTAAAAATATCGCTGCGACACTATTTCGCATTTTTTTCGTGTCAATTGTAAAGCATGTTTTTTACAATAGTTAACTAATTAACTATAATTTTATTATCTTTGTTACAGATCCATATTCAAGAAAACAAGGCATTGTTGATTAAATGTGAGTATCTTCATCCTTTATTGAAGTGCTTTATTGTAGATGGCAATTGTTTTGAAATGCAAACTAATTAATTAATTTATTTAAATTTATGTAGTTTTTTTTTTCTTAGTGTTCTTTTTAGTTTCAGATTATTTTTCTAATGTAAAAATTAGACAAATAATTACTTAATTATACTTATTTTTGCAAACAGGTAGAATCTGTACTCTACAGATTATTTCGCCTTTATCCATCATATATATTATAACGTCACGTCTGTTTCCTAGTGGGTTAAGCAGAGAAGAATGTAATATAATAATAATTATAATAATTATCTTCCAATTAGGTTTTAATAATTTTATTTGAGCTATAGTTGACCAAATTAGATAGAGAAGCAAATTATTTATATTGCTACGCAAATCTCGATAATCAATGAACTAATTCATAGTCAAGAAGATAATATTATAATCCATTGAGCTTCCATCCATCCAAAACACGACACAAATTAGCGATAATATGAAATCTCATCATACGAACCCAGTGGTCAACTATTGTAACAAATCATTACATAAAACTGCACTTTATCCCATTCACACAAGACACACAATCGCATGAAATGCTTTTTCGATTTGGCAGGCCTGACAAAATACTCCTAAATCTATTATAAGTCCTAATAAGAAGGTGGTAAGGGAGATTTCGCACTGCGAATGAGAAAACTTCGTACTATTGAGCCGGAAAGTTTTCGAAAGATCAATGGATACTCAATTGTGCTTGTCTAAAAGTTGGTACAAAGTATCGGGAGTAAGGATAATCCGTTTTCTATGATTGTTTCATGTTCTGATTTTTCTTCAAATAGACAAATCAAATCTTCTTCTTAAAATCACAGTGGTGAGATATTTTTGGGATCTATACCAATGCCTGCATTTTTTTGACAAAACGTTGAAACTAAAAACTGCTTAGAGTCTATCTATTTAAGTAACATTGTCTTAAAATTTGGGAATTCAGGGGATCTGTTCCTAGGACAAATTATTATAACATTAAAATGGAAATAATCGTCTGTTAGTTACTTATTCAGGTCACCTGTTCTAGTTAAAATTTGAGAAAATCAACATTTTATAGAAGAAAAGGCTACATAATCTATTTTATTTTATTATTTTATCTTTTATTGTCCATTCTCATCATCAGCCATCTCGATTTCATTTTGTATACCGAGATAAAATAAGCCATGCCGAACTTGCTACCACGATTAGGGTGATGGGCGAACGTCGTCGGTTAGTTGTGTTTCATTATAAAAATAATACAGTACAACAATTCAGTTCGGTGCAGCCGGCACGACCAAAGGGATACAATAGACATGGTACCTAGTTCACCATGGTGTCATCAGCTGACATCACGAATGTTGGTAAGGTGATCTTAGTGAGGATGTCAGTCACAAAAAGTGATTCCCTAAAACAATTGCCCTGTGTCAAAATGTCAAAACTCGCGAAAGAATGATAAGTCAAACCCTCCCAATTCTAAAAACTTAAATCCCGTATTTCAGACGCGTCGGTCGTTGAAAGTTTTTTTTTTATGGATAGCCGAACACGAAGAGTGAAGTTTTATTCCAATTGTCGTGGGAGTTATTCAATCTAATTTGTTTGAGGCTTATTCGTTTAAGCGGTTTTCATCTTCTGTTATAGGTCTTTCCGGGAAGTATTTGTCGGCAATTTGTGAACTAAAACAAGAGTGAGTTGAGTAACGTTTCAAAAAATTGTTTAGTCTCATAATTAAAGAGTAAGAATTATTTATAGTCTATCAAAAAGATATAGCCAAGACAACGTACCACACTAATGAATGTCGGTCGAAGCGGCTATTCAAATAGTTCGTGTTCGTTTCGTCAAATCCAATGTAGCCGACCAGATCAGAAGGGGAAGCAAATCAACATGTACCTATATACATACATAAATAGCGTCACGCCTGTTTCCCGGTGGGGTAGGCAGAGACAACGGATCTCCGGGTGCCACGATCCGACCTATATAGTTCCAAATTAAATCAAAATATGTACGTTTATTGCTCTTATTGCAAAAGATACAGCTTAACGCCGTAGACTGTCTGCTCCAGCCAACCTATGAGTTATCATGAAAGAGTGTGGAGTGGCAGTGAACAAATAAGGAAATGACATACTCGTAATAATATGAGGACTGGTACAATTCATGATCAAATTCATCAAATTCACCAAGGTGCAACATCTGACATCGCGGATGCTATAGTTGATCTAGGCAACCTCCATAAGACAGGAGAGGCAGCTTCCATAAGAAATCATGTTCACAATTGACTTCACTTTTGAGCGTTCATGTAATTTCAAAGATATAAAGGGGGGGATATGACATTTGAGCCTTGCTATAATTTCGTAAACTTCAATTCACGTTGTTTCCTAAACTCAATTTATCAACGGTCAGTCAGTTATTTATGTGTCCGCTGCTGGGCATGCGCCTCTCCAATGTTTCTCCAGTCCTCCCGGCCTTCAGCGGCACGGAACCACTGGCCTCCGACGTCTATTTCACGGGGAGTATTTGGAATAGCTGTTTACGCGATTCCGCCGTCCCCATTCCACCTCCGCACTACGCGTACTGGGCAGGAAATGCATCCCTATACAATCGACTTAACATGGGCGGACCAACCGATGTTGACCTATTGTTTCATTTTGTTCACAGAACAGAGGAAATGCGTTTGGGAATGCGCAAGGGAGTGCGTTTCACATTTTTTTTTATTGACAGCGCGACATATGGCGCCGAGCCACCCATAAGGTGTCTAACGACGCCCAGAGTCAGCTGAAAATATTTCTCTTAGACAATCCATTTTATAAGTTAGGTGAATTTTTTTCTTACTGTAAATAAAAATTCTGCTGACTTTGATAATTCAAATTGTTTATATAGCATAAACACAAATTTTATTAATAACTTGACTGAACCCTATGTTCTTTGTTTTGTATTTTATTATCTTTTTTAATGGGTATATTTTTGACTTAATATTTTTAATTTTTTGCTTAGATATAGTATGTTATATTTAACATAATGAAACTTAGTAGGTATGTAAGTTATATTTAAAAAAAGCTCTGTAAGGTTTCTTACCCGGTTCTTCCTTATAGATTGCACTACTGAACGGGACATGATAAAAATGATGACGAACCATACTGAATATGCATATGGTTCAATGAAATATTGTTATTGTTGTGTGTTCTTTATGGCGAAATAAATATCTGAATCTGATTCTGAATCATGGACATTCGGTCGTACGCGGGGGTTTCGAATGCCATGCCGGCCTGACAGGTGCCAATTCACGCCCCTCTTGAAGGACCCGAGACTTTACTTGGGGGGAAATATATGGGCAGGGAGAGCGTTCCAGAGTTTACCGGTTCTGTAGCGGAAAGATCTGCAGAATCGATTGGTACGCATCCGCGGCAAATCCAGCATGTAGGGATGCAATCGAAAGATGCGACGAGATCGATGCGAAAGGGGACGGCGGGATCGCATTAAACAGCTCCTCCGAGCACTCCCCATGGAATAAGCGATAGAACACACTTAGGGAGCCGACATCCCTACGGTGTTGCATACATTTGCCGTTGGCTCATTTCCTTTCCAGTGTTCAATAGGTGGCAGCCTTGAAGCGCACATGGGTTTCTTATGCTAACTCCTTTTTCAAACTCGTGTTCAGTTCAAGGCGTTCGTCAAACTTTCGTTGGTAATACTCTAGTTATCTTTCATTTCAACAGCGCGGTCCTTACCCAGCATACTACTTTACAGTATTGCATTAGTTTACCGCTAGATGGCAATGTTTTTATTGAATACCAAATTCTCCTCCAATATTGTATAGAAATGAAATGAAAAATGAAATGAAATGAGTGTTTATTTGTCGCCAGTTTAACAAGTAACCCTGTATACATAATATGGCACATCAACAAAAATGGCGACAAATTGGGCCCAACTCAGCATATGCAATTGGAGACAACGACGTTGTCTATTGCGCTGATTTGCAGTTGGACCCACTTTGCCGAGAAGTACACACACTTATAGGCTAGACTAGATATAACATATTAAATATTAAATAGCACGACTAATCTAACTAAAACTAACCACACCTAAAGTAAAGAAAAAAAAATCAGTAATAATAAAGTTATACAATCACAAAAATCAAATTTCTACCTTAAGAAAAAACAGCTTAAAAAGTAAAAAAAATCACACTATAACCTACACACACAGAACATAAAAAAATCAGAATAAATACTAACCCAACACAAACACAATTTAATCAACGTGTGGGTTATACCGAAAAGTACAAGATGTACACATACTTACAATAAACATATAAAAGAGAAAAACATTACTCTGTCAACCTAAGAGGCCAGATCGTTGGCACTGTAGCAACCAAGGCTTGCAAGAGGCTCGAAAAGAATATATAGTGCGCTTTTCACGCAATGGTGGCGGAAGATTGTTCCAGCACTTGGTTGCACAGTACCTGAAGGATCCCTCAAAGCCTGCTGAAACATGACGCGGCACGGCGAGTAGATGACCACTGGCTCTAGTGTCGTGGTCATGCATATCCCGGAACCAGGTAAGCTTTTCATAAAGATATTTTGGTATTTTTGTTTGTACGACTTTAAATACCAAACACGCTAAATGAAAAACTCGCCTGGTTTTCATTTTCAGTATTCCTTTTTCATTGAGGTAAGGAGTGATGTGTGTACGTCGCGGAATGTTCAAACAGAAGCGCGCGCACGCATTTTGCACACGTTGTATTGCCCGTGATGTCTTGGCTAGGAGCCGCGGGCCATACACCGTGTCACAATAGTCAAATGGTGAAAGGATAAGAGCATTGGTGAGCAATATTCTTACCCCTTCTGAAAGGTAGGGCCTAATATTATAAAGAGCCTTCAGCTTGTAAAAGGCTGCTCTTACTTTCAAATTGATATGGTCTTGAAAGCGGAGCTCACTGTCGATCACAAGTCCAAGGTTCCGAGCAGAGGGCACGTAGGAAACGGGAAGGCCATTTATGGTAATATTGGGATTAAAAGAATTTATAACATTTCGTTGATTTTTTGTACCTAGAACAAGAAATTGCGACTTGGTGGGATTTAGTACTAGGGTATTTCGTCTGGCCCAGTCATAGACGTTTTCTAGGTCCTTATTTAGGCGCGAGATGGCTTGGATTGTGTCCTTTGAGTCGAATGACATGTAGACTTGAGTATCGTCCGCATACAGGTGAAGTTTGACGCAGTTCACTACTCTACACAGGTCTGCAGTAAAAAGAGTAAATAGTAGCGGACTAAGGATCGACCCTTGTGGGACCCCTCGAGATAGCAGCCTCGGTTCCGAATGCCTAGTTGAGCCATCTTCGCCTAAACAGGCCACTTTCTGCTTCCTTCCGACAAGAAAGCTCTGAAACCATTTGTTTGCTTCACTGGAAACACCGTAATAGGAAAGCTTGGCCAGTAGGAGCGGAATGTTCAGGCAGTCAAAAGCGCGTGAAAAGTCCAGCAACACCAGTACACTGCCCATTTTAGAGTCTGCCGCTGATATAATATGATCGAGTACATCGGACAGGGCGGTACTCGTGCTGTGGGCCCCACGGAAGCCAGACTGCATCTTTGGTATAACTTCTTGTGAATTCAGGTAGGCATAGAGCTGCTTATGAACAGCTCTCTCCACAAGTTTGGATATGGCCGGAAGAATGCTGATGGGCCTGAGATCTTTAAGACTTGATACCACATTCTTTTTGGGAATGGGTTTGACAATAGCCATCTTCCAACACTCGGGAAACACTCCGTCCACCAGTGAAGTGTTTACTATTGAGGTGAGAGCATCTAGCGAATGCGGTAAAGTTAAATTGATCATTTCGATTGAAATTGCATCATCACCCATTGCCATAGTTTTAATATTATTTATAATTTTAAGAATTTCAGATTGCGTTACGGGATTCAGGTGAAAAGTTACATCCGAGAATTTATTGCTTTTAAAATAGTTCAATGTCTCTAGATCTGCACGTTCCTCCCCTGGGACATTTAGGAAATGTGCATTAATATTTTCTGGGTCGTTTAAATGCTCAGGGAAATCACAATTTCCAGGGTCATCAAACAAAGATGTTTTTTTAAGATTACTCCACATACTTTTTGTGTCTTTGATATTGTTGTTTACGAAGTGGGTGAAGTAGCCTGTCTTCTCGCGTCTAGTAGCTGTGATTACTAAATTTTTTAGTTTTTTGTAGTAGTCTTTGTGGGAATCTACTTTAGTGGCACGGGCTCTGGTGAGTGCTTTGTCTCTGAGGGACATCATTTTTCTTAGAACATCCGTTATCCAAGGTTGTGGGCTAGATTTGACACGACATTTACGCGTAGGCGCGTGACGGTCGAAAAGAGCAGTAACAATTTCATTGAACATATTTACCTTCTCGTTCACATCCTTACATTCCAAGATTTTCTCCCAAGGAAGGCATTCCAAGTCTGCGACAAATTCTACTTCCGCAATATTTTTTAGCGATCTGTACGTGATCCACCGCGGCTGTGGCTTCGATTTTTTTATATTTACTTCGACCATTATCAACGCGTGATCGCTGAGACAAGGATTATGATACACGTTAATTTGTTTTACCAGGTTAGGCGCGTCCGTACATACAACGTCTATGAGCGTCGCCGTCGAGTCTGTGATCCGCGTGGGCGTGTCAACCATTTGCTGAAGACTATGGTGGTTTAAGAATGTGACGAAATCATCGGTGTCCGCCGCGTCGGTTTTCAACATATTTATATTTAAATCGCCGAGCAAAAATATGTGGTTACAGTAGTTGAAAGCAGCGATGGATTCGCTGAGACTGTCCACGGCGCTCTCCACAGATACAGTAGCGGGTCTGTAAGCCGTACCTATCGCTACGCGTACTCCTCCCGAGGATAGCTCGAGCCACATTTGCTCTAGCGGGGCAGCAGGGTGAGGTCGTACGCGCGCTCGGAGTCCACGACGCACGTAGAAACCCACTCCGCCTCCGCCGCGGGCGCCCGGCCGAGCGGCGTGCCGGAGAGTGTAACCCGCTAGTTTCGGAGCATAGCGCTCCTCGCCCTCTCTTATCCACGTCTCGTTTAGCGCTAGTATATCTGGCTCGTAGTTTTGCACAGACACGCTGAGCTCATCTCTGCCAGTATTTAAAGATCTCGTATTTATTAGGCCCAATTTAACTAACTTTGACCTATTTCTTTGGCCCATTGAGACTTAATAACTTTGACTGAAATGATGTGCAGATGATGAGTTTTAACGACATCTGTTGTGTGCTGACATTGGCTAAATGTGGTTCCATGTAGTTTAGAGGAAAGTAGCAGTAAGGCAAGACTATTTGTATTAAATAAATAAAATTTTCCAAATAAAAAATAAAATAAAATAGTAAAATATAAGTAATTTTGAGAGTGGCTAGTAAGAGTGTGTACATGGTACAAATTATCAGGGCGCAGTGAGAGCGGCAGGAGCGGGTTGGGAATTCCCTAAAAAAATGTGTTCTATATCGCTTTCCCCCCGCACGCGCTGCGTCCTACACTTTTCTGCTCTCTTTACTAAGATCCGCCCGTCGCGAATCCAAACAAATTTAAAACCACTTTCACGAGCTGCCATCCTAGTTTTGTAGAATAATTCCCGGTTTCGTTTGGTCAGTCGGTCGTTGATGAAGATGGGCTTTTCGGCCCTCTGCAGCCCGATGTCCTGCGACTGGATACCGGCGCGCCTTACGCGCGCTGCTTTCAGGAGGTCGTCCTTGATGCGACGACGTGTCACGCGCAGGACCACGGGGCGGGGTCGAACACGTGCGCCGGGAGATGCATCGCCGCCGGTATCGGCGGGCGGGCGAATCGGCCCGGCGCGCGCGACAGAGTCAATATCACGCTCATCTAGCTCCACGCCGATCTTCCTACCGATGACCAGGGCCAGGTGATACAGATTTTCCTCCTTCAGTTCTGGAACGCCGGTGAACTCGATCTCGTTGGCCAAGCTGGACTGTTCACGCGCCTCCAGCTCGTTCCTCAGCTCGACGATAGTGGAGCGCGCCGAAATTAGGTCGTTTTGTACCTTCTCAACCACAGCTATCCGGCGATCTATCCCGTCCATCGTCTTCGCCAGGTCATCTATCCTTCCGTGGGCCATCTCAGCTGAACTTCGCAGGTCCTGCATTTCTTGTCGCATAGCTTCAAACTCGCTCCTACATAGACGAACTGCGGCTACCAGACTCTGCACCTCATTTGTCAGCGTTTCTGTAGAGGAAGTTGATGCACCGCCAGTCGGTGAGGTGGAGGCAAACACCTGTTTGTCGGTTCCGCCGATCGACCGGAGAGGGTTGGTGTCCCTCGCCGCAGCAGGGCGGATGGGGGTATTATCTCCGCGTCTCGATTTTGCAGTGCTGCAGTGCAGGGAGGACATATCCACGCTTCGCGTCCGTGTCTCGTCAGTCTGTCTCGCCCGGGCTCGGTGTGTGGCTGGTTGACACAAGTCCTGTGGTAGGGATCTTTACACTCACTACATATGATGCTTTCTCCAGCGCTCGCCACCTTATTGCATCCACCGCACTTCGTTTTAGATTTTTTTCCATCCATACTAAAATTATACTGAGCGTGAATGAAATATGTTGTATGCAGATGAGGCGGCGGACTAAGGCGCGTATTTCAGTGGTGATGTCGGCGAAACGAAGTAGGTATCTACAGCGGCTGCTTGGACAGACTGTGGCGTCGGTGACGTAGTAGCGGAGTCACGTACCGATGACGTCAGCGAGACCGAGGCGTGACGTAGGCTGCCTAGCAGGTGAGCGGCGGGCGGCAGCGCAGCGTAAGTAGGTAGGTACTCGCCTAATCTGCGTGGCGCGTCACCGATTAGCCGGCCGCGGTCGGTTAGCAGTTGCTTCGCTGGGGGCTTATTCCGAATGCTAACGCCTAATCGATCTCGCTTAGGCGAGAGCGAATATCGCTTAGCTCCTCTTTTGTATGACAATTCGTATTTCGTACGCACGCAAACTAATACGCAACGACATGAGAGTGTCGAGATATCGTCCGTGACGAGAGACGTCTGGCGGGAGGGTCTTGGCTGCCGCCGAGTCGGTATCGACTCTCGCTCTCTCGGCGATCGACGATACGTCATAGTGGCGTTCTTTTCATACGAAAGAGGAGCTAAGCGATATTCGCTCTCGCCTAAGCGAGATCGATTAGGCGTTAGCATTCGGAATAAGGCCCCTGCTCGCCCGGTGCCGCCGCGCGGTCGTCGCCGTCGTCGTCGTGCGGATCGCTGTTTCGAGTCGAGACTCGGTGAGGCGGCGGAGGTCTTCTGTGATGTTACGAGGGCTCTGCTGGGCAGTGCGCGTGCACTCACCAGAGGAGGGGCGACACCAGAGGCGCCGCCTGTGTCTGTTGCTGTCCCTGTCGAGCTCCACCCACCGGCATGTGTTTTCCCTTTAAACTCAACTTGTGGAAGCGAGAAATGGTTTTAAACTATTTTAACCAATAGTGAATTTAGTTAATGAATTTCAAATTTAATTGATAAAAAAATGCGCGAGGCGACCGCTCACATTGCTAGCCCAACGATGAATTTACGAACGCTGAATCTATATTTTAAAACATCATTGCTTGCAACTATCAACGTCATTCCTTTGAATTGTCAACCGTTCGTCCACGAAATACACGAAACAAATCGGAGCGTGACGGCGTATGATCTTATTTGCGTGGATAACGATGAGCGGGATTCAATTCCGGTGATTCCTGACGTGAAATTGAGGAGGGTCGAGCGGACTCGATCACTCTTCCCTGTCAGAGAGTACGTTATTCATAGAACGCCCAATAAAAGAGTCGACGGGATAATTCTAAATACTGACGGATGTGAAAGTACATATGCAATGTAGAACTATAACCTCATAAAAAAACCTTTTGTTTCATACCTGGATGGACAAGTATGTAAGTATATATTGTATTTGTACATTATCATCAACACAAGGTACAAGATGTTTTGGTGATGTAGCCAACCGTGTCAGTTTCCATAAAAAAAAAACAATTATTAAATCTGTAAGGGTTGGTCATGGAGTAAGTTAATTTGTTTAATGAGTTTGTGGACTCTATGTATGATACTAAAACTAAATTGACGATTTTTAGAAATCTTTTCTGTATATCTCTCCAGTCCTATGCAATCGACTTACCACGGACCAACCGACTATTGTAGGTCATTTGTTAATTTTTTTTCTAAAAATGCATACATTTTAGACAAGCGTCAAACTTCGTGTTATTATAGTGCAAACTCTAGAGTAAAGCAAATAATAAAAACCGGTCAATTACGTGGTGGTACGGGAACTCTCGCTGCGTGAGTTCGACTCGCACTTGGCCGCTCTTTTTCTTTTGTCTATCCTAAAATCAGTCATACAAGCGTTAAACTTCGTGTTATTATAGTGCAAACTCTAGAGTAAAACGAATAATAAAAAAGGGTCAATTACGTGGTGGTACGGGAACCCTCGGTGCGTGAGTCCGACTAGCACTTGGCCGGTTTTTTTTCTTCAATTTTATCTAAGTATTTTATTTACTGAAATGTTAAATACATAACATAAAAAAAATTCAAACAGAAGTCCTAGAAAGACAGTTCTTAACAGGAAAAACTAAATGATCAAAACATAGACGACTAACTACTAAGTTTTAGAAATCAATGTTGAATATCGGACAATTTGTATGTAGAAATCAGATTTTTCCTGAGGTAAGTTTTTGAATATATTTGTATGGGCCGACACAACAAAATGGTAATATCCTCGGTTGTACTTTAACAGTATGCCTCAGATTTTTTCCGACTTTCATCACTTTCGATCCCACTGCTCAGCCCCTATTTAAGATAGAGTTATGTTATGTAGCTTGTAACCATCAGAATATACGTGCGATAGGAATAGTGTAAATCCGTAACACTTGTAAATCCGTTATGCCGTTCTTGAGTTATGAGCGAAAATACAATCACACATACACAAGGCAGAGTTTCGGACCTTTCCTATAAATATACCATTTCATAATGTTCGTTGTTCCGTATTCCCTATTCCGAAATTACAAGCAGTAATGTAAATTAAAATAAAGAATAGCCTCACTGCATCTCTCCCCGTGCATGTCGTAAAAGGCGACTAAGGGATAAGGACAAGATGCCGTGCTAAAGGGCGACAGGCTCGCCACCTCTCACCTTGGCATGGTACTTCCACCGAGTCATGCAGCAGGTGTGTCTTCGTGCCTTACTTGCTGCTTGATCGATTGAATCTTGTTCGAATAATTTGCGAAACGTGGTGGTCGGTGTTGTAATTTACCAGAGTTCTTGCAGCACAACACCGAGTACTCTGCTTACCCCGATTGTCGGGATTCAGCGTGTGTGATATGTATGTATGTATATATGTAATGTAAATTTTGAGAAGCCGAATCAGAAATGTGCACACCCGTTTTCCTATTTTCTCTCAGCAATAGAAGTGGTTGTTCAAAGTGTTATCTGAACAATAGACGGCTAGAATCTGGATCTAGATAGGACGGAACACCGGTCAGGAATATTTTATAAGCCTTTCCAGGGCAGAGATAAGTAACCGGAAGCGTCATTGCGTACATTATAGATTGTTACAAACACAATGGGCGGCATGCATTCCGTTTGCACCGTCTCGGTCAGCCTCGATAGCCCAGTGGTGCAGACAGTCAACTGTCGCTATTGAATGTTAAGCAACGCTGGGTGCGGTCAGTACTTGGATGGGTGACCGCTGACCGTTGGAGGCTGATCGAAGTTCGAATTCCTCGTAAAACTGTAGGTCCCTTCCCTCCTAATCTTACTTGGTGGTAGGGTTTAACCCGCCCGGGTTCGTACCACCGCACTGAATGAAACGTCGGTCTAAACGGCTATGTAAATAGTTTGTGTTTTCCGACCAGTTCAGTGTAGCCGGCACGATCAAAGGGGGAAGCACTGACATGGCACCTAGTTCACCCGGTGTTATGGGCTGACATCACAGACGTTGTAGGTGATGTAGCCAACCGTGTCAGTTTCCATAAAAAAAAAAACAGACGATGCTTGCGTAAACCTCGAACGTGTGCGTATCTCAATAATTATTATTGTTGTGTGGAAAAAGATGATTGTACGTCTAGTGTTGTAAGAATATGCAAGTGTTTTTTTTATTTTTTATTTTGGGCTTTATTCACTTTACGAATATATCAGCCCCTTCCCTTAACAACATATTATCGTAAAGAAATTAAATTACACAGTAATACAAATAACACAAAAACATGAATGCGATGGGAGTGCCGTCTCAAACATACCTACCAGATATAAACAAACATAACATAACACGGACAAAGACAAATAAAGACAACATTACTAAAAGTAAAATAACCAAACCTTTCTTAATCAATTAAGTATTATTCTTCTTTCTTGTAATGATTGTCTGCACCAAAGAATAAATCTGTACAGCTTCTTCTGACGTGGGCTTTGCGAGAGCTGGTATGTAACCTCCTACAAGGAATATGTAAGTTGTCAAAATAAATAAAATAAAAGCAACTATGACAGAGATAGGCATAACCAAAGGGAAGCACTGACATGACACCTAGCTGACATCACGGATGTAGCAGATGATGTATGTATGTATGTTAATAGCGACCCATTTGAGTTTGTATAAAAAAAGGCATATTTTTTTTTTTTTTTTTTATGTAATCCGGTATGGATAGCTGAGTCGGAGGGGCCAAAGCGCATGCTCCGACCAGCCAATTTCACCTCCCAGAAGGTAGGTGCCATACCGGAGACTTCCCTGGATTGCTGGCTATACTGGACTAGAGGAGAACACAACCGAGGTTGCTATGCGGCCATCTTACATCCAGTACGGTGGTACCAACCCAGTCGGCTACAATTTGAGCCTACCACCTAGTAAGGGGCAAGGGATATATTTGTAATTTCGTCTTCATGCACTATTTCCTTTGCCGCATGGCATAGCCTGCTTCGATCCACCCTCATTCAGTGCGATGGTATCAATCCGGACGGTGTACCTAAATCATATGACCCAGTAGTACTGTAGTTTCACCGGGTTGGCTGGAAAAAAGTGCCTAAGGAAATAAGTCGCCCTTGCCACACATTGGGTGGCATATATTTTTTATACACCTTGATACTTACTATGCAATCGCTTTCAACGTTGCTTCTGATTAATTTATTTATAACATTCACTACTAGCCAAATTTGTATTTCGTTTTTTTAATGCAAACTGACACGTTAGGCTACATCACCTACAACATCCGTAATGTCAGCCTATAACACCGGTTGAACTAGGTCCCATCTCAGTGCTTCCCTTCATTTCAGCTGAAATAATTTGAAAATTATAGTTATTGTTTTTAGTGACTCGCTTATGGCATTATATAATTTAAGGCCTAAATGTTCCCCGTACCTATTTGAGAACTTAATATTAGTTTTAGAACGCGTAAAATGTTATTGTGGTTACCTCTTTAAAATGACACTTCTAGATTATTATTTCTATGCTTTCAACTATATAGATAAGGCCAGGCTAGGTGCGACCTTCCAATAAGTACGAATAATGTTTTATCAATTGTTTAATTAATACACGAAGTGGTCACCCGGTTATGGCTGTGGTGGTAACATTGCGAAAGGGATAGAGTCGATAAAATTATATTGACAATTTACTTTATTAAACCGGGCTACGAAAGAACTTTTTAAATCCTTTTACACGCCCGACTGCAGCATTTTTGACTGCACTGATCAAAATTTCCTTGTATCCTTCGTTTTTTGTAGACGCGGGTATATAAATAACGTTTTAAAAATATAAGTAATGAATTTATGATAATATTTTTATATTAAAAGAAATAATATATATACCACTTTGCAGTGTTTCTAAATATTTATTTAAAAATAACACATTTATTTATTTATTATATATTTCGGCGAAAGCCGTCTTCAGTAATTATCTAATAGAATAAATATTATTTATTAATATCTATTTATTTACACATTTTTTTTATATTAATTTTACATAATATTTACAAACTTAAAATCTAAAATTAATACAAAAACAAATGGAGTTTCCACCACCGGCGGCGGGGCGAGCCCAGGCTACCGATGGTCGGGTCCCAAAGAGAGGAACCTCCGGACGATGCGTGCCGTGTCGAGCAGGGCTGCCTTCTGGATATTTATTACTATATGATATTTATTAATATTATTAGATTAGATAATTACTGAAGACGGCTTTCGCCGAAATATTTAATAAAATAAAAAATGTGTTATTTATAAATAAATATTTAAAAATATAAGTCGGAGTAGCAAAAGACTTGAGTGTGAGAATTGAAAATAAAATAATTATTAATAAGAATATGTACTTATTACACTTAAGTACATGGAAATGCAAATGCTGTATTAGTAGATATTTAATGCATTTTAATGTACAACACGTAATAGCTTAGTACAAAGACAGGTAACATAAACAAAACCCTCCGTTTCCCTAGAAACCATACTAGCACATCTCCCCTTTTTACTAGGTTAAAGTAATATAATATATTCATCATATATTAATCATTCGTTCGTAAAAGTATTTTCAGTTGATTATTTTTTTTTTTTGTATTTATATTCAATTCCATTTATTGCAATATAGTTTTAGAAGTATACAGAGTGATTTCATTAAACTACACATATAAAAGAAAAAAGAACAACCCCGGACCAGTGATATGAATGAGATCTGTAAATCAGGTTGATAAATATAAAATCTCATCCATACCGACCGATCCAGGGAAAGTTCCCAAGACACTCAGCGCATTAGCCCTCTGTATGGCCAGACTAATGCGCTGAGAGAGGTAGGCCCCAGCTCGGGCCTCATCGGACACTTCTATCTGTCGACTGCCTAAATCCTTGCAGAGAGACTTTGCTTCAGCTGACCAGGGACCTAATGTTTCCACAGCGAAAGCAATCATTTCATAATTTTGTGCTATTACAATATAATGATTATGCTTCACTAGCGCTGCAGCCTCAGCAGCGGCACCAGCTTTTCTTGCTGTTGACACAACGTAGCTATCAGCTAGCGTGTCGACGCAAGTGGCGTCCCAGACGATTTTCAGTTTCACTTTGATATATAACCAAGACCCAATATTTAAAACTACACTACTCTATCTATACTACGTATATTACAAAGTCTTCATGCCATTGTGCTGGAGTTCTCATTCTCGAGTGTCTACTATTTACAACTTGATCTTATAGATCAATGTTAGGATTAGGCGCACTAGTTCCTGCTATGGGTTAATGTTTTCACACGATCTTAATCGAAAATAAGGAGCTGGTATCAAATGCCACCGATTTCTGCGATATCCTCTATCTTCTGTTTTAACTACGTAAGATCGATATGGAAGTACTTCGGCTACTTGGCCGTACTTTCTTACATCAACGACCCACACTCCATCCCCAGACCCTTATTATACTGCCTCTTATTATACTGCCTCACTTGATTCTCTTTAAGTAGTTCTTCTCTTTCCACCACGATATGAGTATTATTTACTTCTAATTTACTCGGCAGTATAAGGTATGAGGTTCGGTTATTTTTACAAAATTAGATATGATGAAGATCTGCCCTTTTGGTCGATTTAAATAAAACCCGTGCCGTTTGGGATCGTTTGCGCACCAGAGTACTTTGTTAATAAATTTGCAAAGGTTTTATCGGGATTGAAGAACGTCTTATTTCATGTCGACGATGTTCTTATTTTTTGAAAAACTGTTCATGATCACGATGAAGCTCTCAGGACCGCAGTAACAGTAATTTATCGTGAAGATATTGAATAGAGAGAAGTGCGAATTTGGAGTGTCGCAAGTTAAATACTTGGGGTTTCTGCTGTTAACAAATGGAATAACTATTGATTCGTCGAGGACCGAAGCTATTGTTAAAGTTACGGCGCCAAGAATAAGAATGGACTCATGCGTTTCTTAGCTATGGTAAATTTTGCTTCAAGACACTAAATATTTGAAACCATTGAATTCACTCTTAAAAAATAACGTGCAGTATTTGTGAGGATCGAATTAAGAAAATGCTTTCAAAAATATAAAGGAAATGCTTATCCAAGCGCCGACTTTATCATTCTACGATTATACTATGAATATAGTCATCAGTGCTGACGCCAGCTCTTACGGTATGGGCGGTTGCCTTTTTCAGGACTCCAATTCTGGTGTGAGAGAAATAGTCGCATACATTTCACGATCTTCTTCTTGATGTGCATTTTCCGCATGTATTTCGCTCTTCTTGGACCCGTTGTGCGTATCACCCCGGCTGCTACTCCATCCAGCCCAGCTCCTTCCAGAAGTCCTGCAGGCTGCCGACGTCCTTGCAGGCCTCTTGGAGTGTCCTCGGGTTTTTGAGTATGTTTGCCCGCTCGTTTTCCACCCCTCGCACTGTAGCAGCACGTGCGATGGCGTTTCTTCAGCCCCCATGCAACCCCTGCACAGGACTGAGCTCAGACATCGGCAGATCGATAAAGAAATGCTAAGTTTAGTTTGGGTTGCAAAAAGATTACAAGAACACATTACCGGAGCAGGCGTAACGTTTGAGACTGACCCTAAACAGCTTTTACAGGTACTTCAGAGTAAGCATCTTGATGACTTGACTCCTAGGATCCAAAGGTTTCGTATCAGGCTAATGCGTTTCAATTATTGTGTTAAATATGTCCCGAGAAAACAACTAGTTTTACCAGATACATTGTCCAGATAGCCGATCCAAGTAGGTGAAGATTATAGCGACTTACTTCAGGAAACAGAAGCCTACGCTTGATTCATATTAGTTTCCCTATTCGAAACAGCTAAGTATATAAAGAAAATCGCAGAAAATGTAACGACCACTCACCAGACCATGGAACGACAACCAACCAGACCATGGAACGACAACCAACCAGACCATGGAAAAAATTGGCGGCAGATGTATATTTTTTTAAGAAATGGCATTTGATAACTGATTACTGTTCGCGTTTTTTTTATTATCGAGTTATAGACTGAAAATATTATAATATCAAAAATTAAGAAATTATTTACAAGATATGGGATATGTGATAAACTACGAAGTGATAATGGACCTCAATTTCACTCTTAGTTCAATATTTTTCCGAAGGAGTAAAATTGTGAGCATGTAACAAGCTCACCACAGTACAGTCAGTCCAACGGTTGTGTTGAGGCGCCAGTGAAGACTGCAAAAAATAATAAAAAAAGTGACTCAACCGAACTAAATAAAGCACTACTACTGCACAACACCCACTTGCAATCGATTTCAGTCCAGCAGAATTGTTAATGAACAGAAAACTTAAGAGTCACCTTCCGAGTAAATAAGAAGTAAATAAATAATACTCATATCGTGGTGGAAAAAGAAAAACAACATAAAGAGAATCAAGTGAGGCAGAATAATAAGTGGCACAGAGCGATAACTCCTACAGAGCTGCAGGTTTTAGGGATCGAGTGACGTTGATGTAAGAAAGTATGGCCAAGTAGCCGAAGTACTTCCATATCGATCTTACGTAGTTAAAACAGAAGATAGAGAATATCGCACAAATCGGTGGCATTTGATACCAGCTCCTTATTTTCGATTAAGATCGTGTGAAAACCTTCACCCATAGCAGGAACTAGTGCGCATAATCCTAACATTGATCTATCAGATCAAGTTGTAAGTAGTAGACATTCGAGAATGAGAAACCCACCAGGATGGCACAAAGACTTTATAATATACTCGTATGTAGTATAGATAGAGTAGTGTAGTTTTAAATGTGTCTTGGTTATATATTATATTAATTAACCTTCTGAAAAAACCGTCCAAGTGCGATTCGAACTCGCGCACCGAGAGTTCCGTATCGCCATGTCATGCTTAGCGCCACTCACACCATCTATGGCGTGTTATGAAATGCTTCATATTAGTTCAAATTCATGATTAGTTAAAATGCTTCATACTCTATTCGGTAGATGGCGCGCGCGCATACACTTTTTGGTTTCTCCTGTCTGGCAATCTGGCCGAGGGCTGTATCTCTTGAACCGTAATAGGTAGCCGTAATATTATGTGTTCTTATGGCCGATATAACAACAAATAATAAAAATAAGAAAAAGTAAAAAATTCGCGGGGGTTCCCATATAAGAAGCTGAAAAATGTATGCGCGCCATTTACCGAAAAGAGTATGGAGAATTTTAACTAATTGTGAATTTTAACTAATATGAAGACTTTCATAAAACACCCCATAGATGGCGTGAGTGGCGCTGACCATGTCATGGCGATACGGAACCCTCGGTGTGCGAGTTCGACTCAAACTTGGCCGGTTTTTTTAAAATGTTTTTTAATACTATTATTATAATTAGATTTTAATAAAGTACATGGTAGTTAAGAAAGCTATACTTTTTCATTATATTATTTGATTATTATTTAGGTACGTAAACCGTGTGGGTTCGGTACTTAAAAAGAATAGCCCCACTGCATCTCTCCCCGTGCATGTCGTAAAAGGCGACTAAGGGATAAGGACAAGATGCCGTGCTAAAGGGCGACAGGCTCGCCACCTCTCACCTTGGCACGGTACTTCCACCGAGTCATGCAGCAGGTGGGTCTTCGTGCCTTACTTGCTGCTTGATCGATTTAATCTTGTTCGAATACTTTGCGAAACGTGGTGGTCGGTGTTGTGCTGCAATTTACCAGAGTTCTTGCAGCACAACACCGTTTACTCTGCTTACCCCGATTGTCGGGATTCAGCGTGTGTGATATGTATGTATGTATGTACGTAAACCGCCGAATAAAAAACTACTTCACGATATTGTATTATTTTAAGTGAGATAAAAAAATTCTCCGGAAGAGATATTAAATACATGATAAAAAAATTATTGTTATACACAAACATTATTAAAAATTGTAGAATCGCTATTTTGTCATACACCTTTGTGTACAAATTACTAGGTTCTGGAGATAATCTTGATAAATTAAGCGGCGGGTGCCCGAGTGGTTTGGGCACCGGCTTCTCATGCGAGAGGTCCGAGGTTCGAATCCGGTCGGCGTGTGTGTACCAATGAGTTTTTTTATGACGAAAAAATTTACGTGCATACCTATACCTGCTGCTTTACTTTTCGGAACCGGCGTAAAACTGGTAGGTCCCTTCCCTCGCCCCTTACTAGGTGGTAGGCTTAAATTGTAGCCGACTGGGTTGATACCACCATACTGGATGTAAGATGGCCGCAATCCAGGGAAGTCTCCGGTATGGCACCTACCTTCTCGGAGGTGATATAGGGTGGTCGGAGCATGCGCTTTGGCCCCTCCGACTCAGCCACCCATACTGGATTACATAAAAAAATGTACTGCACACAATTTGCATCAGATGCGCGCGCAACATGTGTCTGTCAATTACTAATAACTCAACGTTAGAAATGACATTGACACAGACACAGGTGTGACTGAAATATACGTACATATTTTTTTTATCAGCTTCGATACACTCAGTGGTGCGATCGGTCGACAGAGCTGTTCGTGAACAACTGAGCTCAGTCAGAACTTGCATGGCTGACCGTTCCACCGTTGGAGGCTGACCGTGGTTCGGACTCAACGTAAAACTATAGTCCTTTCCCTTCTCATCTTACAAGGTGGAAGGGTTCAGCCCCGCCCGCGTTGATACCACCGCATTGAATGAAAGGCCGGTCCAAGCGGCTAAGTAAATAGTTCGTGTTTTTCGTCTCAGTTCTGTGTAGCCGGCACGATAAAAGGGAATCACTGACATGGCATCTAGTTTACCAAGGTTTTACGGGCATACATCACGGATCTTGTAGGTCATTAGCAAACCGTGTCAGTTTTGTGGCGCCATCTATTATTCAGTAGCGTGACTAATCGATTTTTCGCACGTTTGTTGTATGGGAGCCCCCCTTAATTTTTAACATTTCCTTTTTTTATTATTTGTTGTTATATCCGCCACTCACGCCATCTATGGCGTGTTTTATGAAATGCTTCATATTAGTTAAAATTCACAATTAGTTGAAATGTTTGATATTCTTTTCGGCAAATGGCGCGCATACACTTTTCAGCTTCTTATATGGGAACCCTCGTGAATTTTTTACTGTTTCTTATTCTTATTATTTGTTTTTATATCGGCCATAATAAATAACACATATTCTGTGAAAATTTCAACGGGCTACCTATTACGGTTCAAGAGATACAGCCCTCGGACAGATGGACGGCGGAGGCTTAGTAATAGGCTTCCGTACGGGATACGGAAACTTAAAAAAGCGTTTATTTCGTTTATTTAGGTAGGTACCTACGCACATACATTTATTTCTGGTTTCGTCTTTCATATAATTAAACTACCATGCCAGGCGAGATATTGCCCTTTCTGTTGTTTTGAATTCTTTGGTCACACATATCTTTTGTATAAAAGAGTGTGCAAAGTTTCCAAGTATTTTCCTATCCAGTGCCACATTGTTGAGTTCGATATCCGGTCGGTAGTTATCAATAGATAATGCATAGCTGTTCTCGAACTTGATATGGGTACTAATGCCACCACTTATGGCTGAAATACGACCCTAGGTTAGGTCCTATGATTTACGGTAGAATAACAAAATTGCCTTACGTTTCTACGTAGTTATTTCTACTAAATTAGGTTGTTGGCTACGTGATATTTATCTAAATATCACCGGCCCGTATCGGGCCACTGCTGAACACAGGCCTCTCCCAAGGCACGCCACCATACGCGGTCTTTTTAGGGTCCCGTCGCAAAATGCGAAAAAAAGGGACCCTTATGGGATCGCTCTTCCTGCCCATATATTTTCGCCCCTAGTACCTCTCGGGTCCTTCAAGAGGGGTCTGACTGACCTGTCAGATCAGCGTGGCATTCTTAACCCCCACACACGACCGAATGTCGATGGGTATCGTTAGACACCTAACGTTTGATTCGGGGCCACATGTTGCGCTTTCTATAAAAAATCCTTCACACATAATTTGCATACATCTCTTTCAGCGTACGTTGGTTTATGTGGGGCCCGCCAAAATGACACGTATTCTGTGAAAATTTCAAACGGCTAGCCATTACGGTTCCAAAGATACAGCCTTCGGACGGACGGACGGACAGACGTTGTAGGCTTTGTAATAGGCTTCCGTACGGGGTACGAAAACCTAAAAATGTGAAATTTGTCGCCATTTCAGATTAAAATTTAGCAATACACTTCAATACTTCACTAATATTGGCGACAATTTAATGCGGGCGGAGTCGCGGGCACATAATTTTATTATAAATAAACAAAATAAATGAACCCTAAAAACATTTACTTTAAACTACTGTTGTCAGAATTTATGTTGATTTGACCATTCGAATCGTATTCGACCAGTGTGAAAGTGCAATTTCACGGTTACTGCCTCGAATTTAATTTGAATTTCGAACGTGGAAAATTAAAAGAGACTCGACGTTAAACTGAAAATATAGGTCTTAATTGCATTGGTGAAAAATTCTGATTTTAGCCTAGGAAAATCTGTACAATTAAAAGAGGAAATTAGCAAAGTTTAAATTGCACAAAAGTTTGAGGTTTCTGACACTGGAAAAAGAAAATAGCCGTTACTGCCGTGCTCCCACATTTATAGTGAGGGGATTTTTCGGGCATACTCAAGCGCACCAGTTTAAGATATGAGAGATACCTTATACCCAATAGAACAACTTTGGAAAGTATTAGCTCTTTATCTAGTGACGCGCGCCTAGGATAGACGATCAGATTAGTAAAAAAAAAATCGATAGTATGAAATACTCGAGCGCGTCAGATTAAAATATTGGGGGTTGATTTTAGTGTTTTAAGACTAAATTTAACTAATCTGACGATAAGTCCCTGACGCCGCAAAGTTATAGGGTCGCGAACTTGTAAAAAAAAAACGTTAATCCGGTATTCTCGAGAGCGATCAATTTTTTTTTTATTTTGAAAGAAAGAAAGAAAGAAAGAAAGAAAATTGATTTATTAGCACATAAAAACACATTACAAATTAACAATTTAACATATGGTAAACATGCCAATAGGTCCCATCTCAGCATGTTGCAAATTAGCACTCTTGCTAGAATAGTGCCAACTGCGCTGTTTTTCAGATGGGACCTGCCTATCTAGGTGGCGCCAATCTTGCGTATAAATAGTCATTATTTTATATTATATAAAAAGAAAAAAAAAAAGAAAATAGTTATATAAAATCCAAAAAGTAATAGTAATAATAATGTTTGTGTGAATGTTTGTGAGAGAAGGCGTTTGTGTGAAGTGGGGTGTGCGGGTATGAGGGAGGGTATGGATGTGTAGGTGTATGTTAAATATAACGTTGAAGGTGTGAAGATGAAGCTATGTGGTTGTGTGTGTGTGTGTATGTGTGCGGGTGCGTCAGTCCTTGTCTGCATTTTTTGTATTTACCTTTTACCATTCCTCTGCATATCATTAGCTGATTCTGGCAAGATACCTTAAATCGTTGGTAGCTTTGTTCCCTGACCGGGGGTGGTATGTTGTTCCAGCACTTTGTTGCAGAGTACTTGAAACTGCCTCTGAACGCTGCAGAGGAGTGTATCGGCACCTGTAATGCGAAGCATTGTGCTCTCGTGTTGTGAGTATGAGTGTGTTGTGTCCATGTTAATTTATCAAACAAGTAACTAGGCTTCCCTGTTTTTATTATTTTATGTATTAAACATTGAAGGTGTAATATTCTTCTCGGTTTAATTTTTAGTATACCGTTTTCATTATAAGTAGGCGTTACGTGCGATCTCCTGGGTATACAATAACAATATCTTATGCAGGCATTTTGTACTCTTTGCACCGCTCGCTCTGTGCGACTGAGTAGGCACGGACCATACACAGAATCACAGTAATTAAGAGAGAACAACCTGTGTGTCGTCGGCAAACATGTGGCCCTGGCAATATTTTAATGTCTGCGGCATGTCCGATGTGTACAGACTGTACAGCGAGGGCGAAAGGCAAGAACCCTGAGGGACGCCTCGTCTCACTTCTCTTTCATCTGAGTAAAGGGTTCTACCGTTTTCACCGTACATGACTGTTATTTGTCGCCTTCTGCACAAGAAGCTGCGAAACCAGTTGGTAGTTGCTTCTGTAGCACCATAATGGTATATCTTTGCTAGTAATAGGTTGTTATTTAGTGTATCGAAGGCCCTAGAAAAATCGAGCAGCACCAGCGCTGAGCCCTTGCCCTCATCCGATTTTGTGAGGATATTGTCCTTGATCTCCAAGAGTGCTGTCTCCGTACTATGTTGCGACCTGAATCCAGATTGTACAGCTGGTATTATTTGCCTTGAATGTAGGTTTTTTTTTTTTTTTTTTTTATTGAAACTGACACGGATGGCTACATCACCTACAACATCCGTGATGTCAGCCCATAACACCGGGTGAACTTGGTGCCACGTCAGTGCATCCCTTCGGTCGTGCCGGCTACACTGAACTGGACGGAAAACACAAACTATTTACATAGCCGTTTCGACCGACCTTTCATTCAGTGCGGTGGTACCAACCCGGGCGGGTTAAACCCTACCACCTAGTAATATAAGAAGGGAGTCATATCCCATAGTCGCCTTTTACGACATACACGGGGAGAGATGCAGTGGGGCTATTCTTTTAATGTACCGGCCCCACACGGTACGAGGTATACACACAACTGTTCGTTTACCACTTTCTCCAGTACCTTCGAGAGTACTGGAAGTATACTGATCGGGCGCAAGTCTTTAGGTACAGTTATGGGTGTTTTTTTCGGAATTGGCTTCACGCCTCTGGGAATTGGGCCGATTCCATGGACTTGTTTGTAATCCGAGTTATGGTTTTCAATGTGTAGGGCAACGAGAGGTTTATCATTGATATGCTGATTTACCTACAATATACCTACGATATATTAACAAAAAATACAAAATCTGCCGGTTTCCGCATGACCGGAAGTGTGGAGGAGCCATTTCGTCTTCCCAAAAACGCGTTGCGGCATATAAATAGCAAACGATACATTTTACAAAAAAAAGGTTCAAATAAAAAAAAAGGTAATTTTAATTTACACAAAAAAGGTCTCTTCATATTTTTGTCTAAAGTCAAAACTTTTGGACTTATAGCATCATAAAAACTCAAACTCCCAGTTTTTTGGGTATATCTCGAAAACGGAGGGTGTTAAAAAAAAAATTGATATGAAACAACGATGATTAAATTATCTAACTTTTATTATATCTCAAACTTTTTTTTTCCTAAAGCTTCTCAAAAATTTTTGTAGACTCAAAAAAAGTTCCGCGTATCTGTATAAAAAATACAATTTTTACTACGATTCATCTACATTTACGTTGATTGTATCTATCACTTTATTGTCATTCCTAAATTCCCCGTTTTATCAGAAAAATAAAAAAAAAACTTTTTTTCGTCAGATTAAGAGAACCCACCAACATTTTTGTCAGATTAAGAAAATATGCTTTCAGGACACCGAGATATACCATCCCTATAAAAATCTGACACTCTCGAGTATTTCAAAAGAACGTTTTTTTTTTTGCATTTTCAAAAATTTGTCGTAAGTTATCGTCACGCCGAAATCGTCAGTTTTTTTTAAGGGAGCTTCCTTGGGGCCTACTTAACACCCCTTCTGAAAATCTGACGCTCTCGAGTACATTTTTTTTTCGGATTTTTGACTGTCTTGTATGCCTACCCCCACCACGCAAACCGGCAGATTAGTATACCGTTGTTATCAGAGGCACTTGGGGCATACGTGGTATGAATATCTGACGTGCTCGAGAATGCCAAAGTAACTGTTTTTTTTTACATTTTTGAAAAACCGTACACGCCAAAGCCACCGCTAAAACGGTTTTTACCATACTAGGTTTTCTTTTCGAAATTACTTCATCTTTCGATTTTAGTAGGTCTCGACGGTGCTCGAGAATGCCGCCATTTAGCGACCTCACCTCCCTAACTATTATGTTTGTAACCAAACTGAGTAGTTAGCGAAATTTAAAATCGAAAGGAACATCATTTTTAGTATTGCTGCCTCTTTAATTTTGGTATGATCGATCATTCAACGTTTGATATGCTCTCAATGGGTCCAGTGTTACCAACATCCCCGTGAATTGGACACGAGTGCGAAGTAACATTATCGCCCGGGAGTTGTGTGGACGTTGCGCTGGCAACACCGACCCATACGCCTTGTTTGCTATCGCGTCAATAAATATGCGGTCGTTAGGCGGCTCAACTATGAAACATAGATGTTTGGTTATTTTTGGTAAAATACCTAAAGTAAAAAGAATTGCTGAATTAACTTTGAGCGGCGCGTCGCGCCGTCGTCGTCGTCGCCGCTTCGATAGCCGCTAAGTCCGACCCTCGGTGTTGCCGTCGTCTTCGTCGGCAACACCGATGTAAAATTTTACGTAACAAAGCATGTTACGTCACACGCTTGAGAATAACCAGTATATTTTGAAAAGAATTTTACGAAACAATTTTACAATGTCTGGAATTCCGATAATGATTTATTACCTTAAAATTTATATACATACATACCACAAGCTGTGTATCTCGACAATCGGGGTAAGCGGCGGGTGGCCGAGTGGTTTGGGCATCGGCTTCTCATGCGAGAGGTCCGCGGTTCGAATCCCGTCGGCGTGTACCAATGAGTTTTTTCTGACGAAAAAATTTACGTGCATACCTACACCTGCTGCTTCACCGTTCGGAACCGGTGTAAAACTGTAGGTCCCTTCCCTTGCCCCTTACTAGGTGGTAGGCTGAAATTGTAGCCGACTGGGTTGATACCACCGTACTGGATTTAAGATGGCCGCATAGCAGCCTCGGTTGTGCTCCCCTCTAGTATAGAATGGCCAGCAAGCCAGGGAAGTCTCCGGTATGGCACCTATTTTTTCGGAGGTGATATTGACTGGTCGGAGCATGTGCGTTGGTTTGGCCCCTCCGACTCAGCCACCCATACCGGATTACATAAAAAAATATATATTACATTTAAATTATTATGTATATATTATTATCGAGTAGGCTCTTTACTAAATATCATACTCGAAACCCGGATCTTCCCTTCACCGGAAATCTATATACTGTATGCGTCCCACCAAAACTCACTTTTTGTCCCGATCGGACGAAAAGTAATCAATGACATCTACGGTCCCGGCGAATATTTAACTTCCCCCAACATGTTCGCGTACGTTCCTGAATGTTCCCGTACGTTCCTGTATGTTTCGGAACGTTCCAACGTGTTCCACGTCCAGTTTGTTTGGTGTTTTAGCCGCAACTGCAGCAGCGGTTGCGTTGGCTGTGAAATTATTTATTTTTGCCCCGTTGTGAAGTCGCAGTTGGCAGTTTGCGTTCTCATTTTGAATTGACTCTATGCCTTTTTGGTGAAGTTATGTTTAGTTTACAACTGTATGTTTAACACCCTGGGGCGTATAAACTAGTTTTCCGTTAAACATTCCGGCGGTAGGTAGGAGTCGTTTCGTACTCCTGCCTTAAGACGAGACGCAAGTTAACTTTCTCCATACAAAATTGTCATTCGGCATTTATTTTTTCTAGCCCCCTAAACTTTATCCGATTTTTACAAAAAAAAAATCTTGTCTTGAACAGTCCAATCTACGTTCCTGTTATTTTTTTGTTTAGATGAATATACCTAGCACACCGGAGCTAAAAATTTGTATTTTGACCGAAAATTTTAATTTTTGGATGTCATGAAGTTAATTATGCTTTATTGAGTCATCCATCACTTTAGATACTAAGACAGGACATATTAGATTCGACTGTCCTTATTACAACAATAAAAAAAGAATTCTTTCGGATAAGGTTTAAGGGGGGTAAAAAACATAAATGCCGAAAGACGATTTAGTATGGAGAAAGTTAACTTCCGTCTCGTCTTAAAACGTGGAATCACGGCGGCATGTGGAGAACGCATGTGATTTATTTATTAATTTATTTATTTAATCCAAAACCTCCTATTTACAGATAAATATCCAATTCTTAGGTTAGGTTAATAATATGATCCCACAGGTAATATAATCCAATTCTTAGGTTAGTATAATAATAATGGATAATAATGAATAAAATAAAGAGAACATAATATCTACAGTACATAACTTATAAATTAGTCTGTTTCAAGTATTCTGTGGTTAGTTTTATAAACTGCCTACGGTTATAGTTGAAGATATCTACGAGCACAGCCACCCAGTTCGGGTGCAATCAAGAAATTTGTTCAATTTCACACAGTTTCACCCCTGTAGTGCCTATTGTATGCAGAATTAATTGAATAAAGGACCATCTACATACACACCACACGCTGTATCCCGACAATCGGGGTAAGCAGAGTAATCGGTGTTGTGCTGCAAGTTCTCTGGTAAATTACAGCACAACACCTACAACCACGTTTAGCAAAGTATTCGAACGAGATAACTATCAAGCAGCAAGTAAGGCAGGAAGGCCCACGTGCTGCATGACTCGGTGGAAGGACCGTGCCAAGGTGAGATGTGGCTATCCCGTCGCCCTTTAGCAGGGCTTCTTGTCCGTATCCCTTAGTTGCATTTTACGACATGTGCGGGGAGAGATGCAGTTGGGCTATTCTTTTTAAGTACCGACCCCACCACAAGGACATATTTAGGGGTATAAGTTATTCTCAGTCATCCCTGCTTATGACCCTACTCCTTGTGTAGCACTTTCAGTCCTATATCCCTTTATGCAAATAACAAACTAATTCGTATTGTATAAAACAAAGGCTTGATAGCTCGCGTGGAGCCGACGCGAGGGGCCCCGTCCTTTATCAATTTGTTTCCGTCATTTTTGAAGGAAGGGTTTTGTGTGGAAATTGCAGATAGCAAGATGATGCCAGTGGAATAATCTCGACGAAAACTGTGACAAGTAGGTGTGACCTGTCAGGCCGGCCGGCGTGAAATTCGCGATCCCGCATATGACCATGTTCGTCGCTAAACACCTTGGGTGGCTCGGCGCCAAAAGCCGCGCTTTCTCGCAACCGTACCATCCTCTTCTCGAATAAAAATTCGAGAAGAGGATGGTACGGTTGTGTTTGCTCAACTGCCCTGATTATAAACGGAATAAACTTCTTTTTTACCAGGATGTTATTATTTTGGCAGCATAAAATTAAAAGTATTTTTTATGAATTTTTATATTTTATTTGACCTCCATTTTTTACATATTTTTTTACACCACCGCAGACATCTGTCACAGGTTCAAATTTGGAATTATTTTTACTACGTGCATAGTTCCTAACATTGT
The DNA here is from genome assembly GCA_946902875.1 of Nematopogon swammerdamellus. Taxonomy (NCBI): domain Eukaryota; kingdom Metazoa; phylum Arthropoda; class Insecta; order Lepidoptera; family Adelidae; genus Nematopogon; species Nematopogon swammerdamellus. The sequence goes on along the minus strand of OX336358.1, from coordinate 6,441,630 downwards.
GTTTGAATTTTTTTTTCTTCAAAGCCCATCGAAGGTATGGTATAGTCAAGAGCTTGAAAAGAAAATTTCAAAAACATGCGACACTTGATAGATTAGAATTTATACTAATAAAATAAAATAAAATTTTTATAAAACCTGATTACGAAAATCGAAAAAATAACAATCAAGAGCATTCTAAAATGGTGTAATCGGCGTGTAGAAGAATTCAAATAGACCTGGGCCCCACTACACAGTTTTCTACTGCTCTAGATCAAGTTTCGTTGTTATATTCGTATTTATCGTAGTCGTGTTTCATAAAATGTTTTGTCTGAAAATGTTATATTTGTTTCATAGACCAAACAATCGTTCATTAATCGCTTAACCAAACAAATATGGAATAAACCATTAAATAATACAATAACGCTTTCGACGTAGAATAGTTTTTTTTTTTTTTTTATGGAAACTGACACGGTTGGCTACATCACCTACAACTCCCGTGATGTCAGCCCATAACACCGGGTGATCTTGGTGCCACGTCAGCCCTCCCCTCGGTCGTGCCGGCTACACCGGACTGGACGGAAAACACAAACTATTTACATAGCCGTTTCGACCGACCTTTCATTCAGTGCGGTGGCACCAACCCGGGCGGGTTAAACCCTACCACCTAGTAATATAAGAAGGGAGTCATATCCCTTAGTCGCCTTTTACGACATACACCGGGAGAGATGCAGTGGGGCTAATCTTTTAAAGTACCGGCCCCACACGGTACAAGGTCTATTTCGGGTGAAATACATATAACCCGAATATAGGATGGCTATAGGATGGTGTATACTAGAGATACGATAGTGGGAAATTGTGTATGAAATCAAGTAGATACTGAAATTCTGACATAACAGATTGCATTGCCGGCCGCGGAGGCGGGATGATATTTTCGCTTGGATGCTCTCGGCTCGATACGTAAAATGTGCATTCGTGTTAATGACGAAACTCCGTTTTTTAGGGTTCCGTATCCGTTGTACGGGACCCTATTACTAAGCCTACGCCGTCTGTCCGAAGGCTGTATCTCTTGAATAGTAAGAGGTAGCCCGTTGAAATTTTCACAGAAGATGTATTATTATGGCCGAAATAACAACAAATAATAAAAATAAGAAAAAGTAAAATATTCACGGGGCCCCCATACATAAAACTAAGATGTGTAGCCATCTACCGAGAAGAGTATGAAGCATTTTAAATAATACATAGATGGCGTGAGTGGCGCTGACCATGACATGGCGATACGGAACCCTCGGTGCGCGAGTTCGACTCGCACTTGGCCGTTTTTTTGTTTGTTTTGTCCTTCTGTGCTCTTTCTATTTTCTACATAAGACAAACCGCACACCGGACCGACGCACACCAAAAGAAAGGTCCTCATAATCCTTACCTATAATAAAATCCAACGTCTGCTTTCTGTCTGAATGTCTGTGTGTCTGAGTGTCTGTCTGTCCGCTTATAACTCGAGAACCACTGGACCGATTTTAATAAAACAAAATTCTACGGATAGCTTGATTCTTCCCATCAACTATAGGCTACTTACTATCACGCTAAATGGCTTATGAGGTTAGCAGTGAAGTGAAATATGAGAGCACTTGGCAATATTTGTATGTAGCAGACACGGAATCATTCACCCGAGTAAGAACCGATGACCCTGAAGGGGGGGGGGGGGGGGGGGGGGAGGAAGGACATAGTCTCAAAAAACAACCCTTAAGGGTTAAATAGGAGATGCGAAAGTTTGTATGGGAGTATCGGTTTCTTAAAGGTAGGAACTTGAAACTCATAAGTATAGCTATTCATCATATATAACGGTGTGACGGTGGCCTCGCCCTTAGTTACTTACTTTCTTCGTGGAGGTTTATTGTATTCCAGAATGCAGCTTAGCCTGAAGCCTCGCCGTTAGTTACTTACTTTTTTATCGTCTTCCAGAATACAGCTCGGCCTTCGGCCTCGCCCATAGTTACTTACTTACATCAAGAAGGTTAATCCTCTTCCTTAACGCAGCTCGGCCTTCGGCCTGACCCATGGTTTATCCTCTTCCTAAACGGAGCTCGGCCTTCGGCCTCGCCCTCAGTTACTTACTTTCTTCGAGAAGGTTTATAGTCTTCCTAAAGGCAGCTCGGCCTTCAGCCTCGCTCTTTGTTACTTACTTTCATCGAAAAAGTTTATCCTCTTCCTGAACGCAGCTCGGCCTTCGGCCTCGCCCTTAATTACTTTCTTTCTTAGAGATGGTTTATCGTCTTCCTGAACACAGCTCGGCCTTCGGCCTCGCCCTCAGTTACTTACTTTCTTCGAGAAGGTTTATGGTCTTCCTGAACGCAGCTCGGCCTTGGGCCTCGCCCTCAGTTACTTACTTTCTTCGAGAAGGTTTATCCTCTTCCTGAACGGAGCTCGGCCTTCGGCTTCGCCCATAGTTACTTACTGTCTTCGAGAATGTTTATCGTATTCCTGAACGCAGCTCGGCCTTCGGCTTCGCCGTTTGTTACTTGCTTTCTTCGAGAAGGTTTATAGTCTTCCTGAACGCAGCTCGGCCTTCGGTCTCGCCCTCAGTTGCGTAATTTCTTCGAGAATATTTATGGTCTTCCTGAATGTAGCTCGGCCTTCGGCCTCGCCCTTAATTACTTACTTTCTTAGATAAGGTTTATCGTCTTCCTGAACCCAGCTCGGCTTTCGGCCTCGCCCTTTGTTTCTTACTTTCTTCAAGAAGGTTTATAGTCTTCTTTAACGAAGCTCGGCTTTCGGCCTCGCTCTTTGTTACTTACTTTCTTCGGGAAGGTTTATAGTTTTCCTGAACGCAGCTCGGCCTTCGGCCTCGCCCTTAATTACTTACTTTCTTAGATAAGGTTTATCGTCTTCCTGAACGCAGCTCGGCCTTCGGCCTCGCCCTTAGTTACTTACTTTCTTCGAGAAGCTTTATAGTCTTCCTGAACGCAGCTCGGCCTTCGGCCTCGCCCTAAATTACTTACTTTCTTCGAGAAGGTTTATAGTCTTCCTGAACGAAGCTCGGCCTTCGGCCTCGCTCTTTGTTACTTACTTTCTTCGGGAAGGTTTATAGTTTTCCTGAACGCAGCTCGGCCTTCGCCTCGCCCTTAATTACTTACTTTCTTAGATAAGGTTTATCGTCTTCCTGAACGCAGCTCGGCCTTCGGCCTCGCCCTTAGTTACTTACTTTCTTCGAGAAGGTTTATAGTCTTCCTGAACGCAGCTCGGCCTTCGGCCTCGCCCTTAATTACTTACTTTCTTCGAGAAGGTTTATAGTCTTCCTGAACGCAGCTCGGCCTTCGGCCTCGCCCTCAGTTACTTAATGTCTTCTTTGAAATACGAATTTCACGCGAGCGGAGCCGCGGGCTCAGCTATGTTACATGCAAAAGGTATTCGGGCTACATTTGATATTTGGTCGTATTCAACCTAAGCTGTAGCGGTCTGTGTGTGGAAAGCCCGAACCGACCTACGTAGCGTACGTACAGACCGCTCATCTGAATGTAAAGAGGGGATGTATTCCAAGTACAACTAACACTACGCTAACATATTTTTAGGGTTCCGTATCCGTCGCACGGGCCCCTATTACTAAGCCTACGCCGTCTGTCTGTCTGTCTGTCCGTCTGTCCGAGGGCTGTATCTCTTGAGCCGTAATAGGTAGCCCGTTGAAATTTCCACAGAATATGTGTTATTATGGCCGATATAATGACAAATAATAAAAATAAGAAAAAGTTAAATATTCACGGGGCCCCCATACAAAAAACTAAAATGTGTAGCCATCTACCGAGAAGAGTATGAAGCATTTTAAATAATACATAGATGGCGTGAGTGGCGCTGACCATGACATGGCGATACGGAACCCTCGGTGCGCGAGTTCGACTCGCACTTGGCCGTTTTTTTTTTGTTTTGTCCTTCTGTGCTCTTTCTATTTTCTACATAAGACAAACCGCACACCGGACCGACGCACACCAAAAGAAAGGTCCTCATAATGTTACATGCAAAAGGTATTCGGGCTACATATGATATTTGTTCGTATTCACCCTAAGCTGTAGCGGTCTGTGTGTGGTCGTGTGGTGTGGCAAGCCCGAACCGACCTACGTAGCGCAAGTACTGACCGCTCATCTGAATCTAAAGGGAGGGTATATTCCAAGTACATTACTAACACTACGCTAACATATTTTTAGGGTTCGGTATCCGTCGTACGGGCTCCTATTACTAAGCCTACGCCGTCTGTCTGTCTGTCTGTCCGTCTGTCCGAGGGCTGTATCTCTTTAACCGTAATAAGTAGCCTGTTAAAATTTTCACAGAATGTGTTATTATGGCCGATAAAACAACAAATAATAAAAATAAGAAAAAGTAAAAAGTTCATGGGAGTCCCCATAGAAGAAACTAAAAAGTGTATGCGCGCCATCTATCGAAAAGAGTATAAAGTATTTTAATTGATCATAAATTTTAACTAATATGAAGCATTTCATAAACACGCCATACATGGCGTGAGTGGCGCTGACGATGACATGGCGATACGGAACCCTCGATGCGCGTGTTCGACTCGCACTTGGCCGGTTTTTAAGGTTCCATATCCATACGGAAGCCTATTAATAAGCCTACGCCGTCTGTGTCTCTGTCTGTCCGTCCTAGAGCTGTATCGTTTGAAACCGTAAGGTAGGTGGTTTACATTTTCAGAGAATTATGTATTTTTTATGAGGTTTTTATGGCGGGTGTGCCAAAAAATACTAAAAAAGCCAAAAGTAAAAAACCGGCCAAGTGCGAGTCGAACTCGCGCACCGAGAGGGTCCCGTATTGAGATTACACGGCTAGCGCTACTCACGCCATCTAGATGGCGTGTTATGAAATGCTTCATATTAGTTAATGTCATGCTTCATAATCATCGGTAGATGGCGCGCGCGCGCGCATACACTTTTTGGTTTCTTCTATGGGAACCCCCGTGAATTTTTTACTTTTTCTTATTTTTCTTATTTGTTGTTATATCGACCATAATAACACATTTTTTGTGAAAATTTCAACTATTGCTATTACGGTTCAAGAGATACAGCCCTCGGACAGACGGACGGACGGACGGACAGACAGACAGACAGACAGACAGACAGACGGCGTAGGCTTAGTAATAGGGTTCCGTACCTGATACGGAACCCTAAAAATTAGGGGGTCCCCATACAAGAAACGTGCTATGAATAAGTCAGAGTGCAAGCGTCCATTGCAGGACATACGCCTCTACAATTTTCCTCGAGTCCCCCCGGCCTTCACCGGTGCGGCAGCAGCCGCATGTAAAATTTCAATTAGTGACAAACACAAGCTCGCGCGACACGGTGTCCGCGCCTCGTCACAGTTTGGAATAGGGCCTCCTCGGCATCTGTTCTCGCGTGGCCGTTATGATTTATGCTACAACTGTCTGTCAGTCTGTCCGTTCGACCCGTGTCAACTCGGCCGGGTTCCTGCAAAGCGGCTCTTTACCTTATGTATTTAGTGTATAGTACCGCGTCGTGCGTCCACTTTTATTAGCGGAAAATAACTGCCTATTCATGTTGTCTGTGAAATATTGTTATTGTTAACAATGTGTGTTATTTTTGGCGAAATGAACAACGAAACTGAAATTGTAAGCTTTATCGCCTGAACAATAATTGCGATTGTAAAAATATGAATTTTCTAATAAATAAAGCGAAGTTTCTACGGCCGACCGTGTAACGTACGTCAATATATCCTTATAACTCGAGAAGCACTTTATCGATTTACATACGGTTTTTACTGTTACATTCTGTCACCCCGCCCAAATGTTTTTAGGTATAAGTCATAACGCTACATCATCAGCGGCCTGAGCTGTGAGCAAAAATACACGCGAAATTTACGTGAAGTAAAGGGTAGTCAATATAATAAAAAAAAATTTATTATTTTATGAGTAATGATGTTGTTAAGCCAAATTATGATATTTTTAAACGTTTGTTTCGAAAATATTGTAAATAATAAAAAATATTCTATTCTTAACGAAATTTACGATCTTTCTGACCTACAACTGACCTAAACACTGGGCGCAGTACCATAATTTGGAGTTTCCCCCGTACTCGGTCGTCTATTTGGTGGTTACATTTGAATACAACCTCGCCACAAAGCCTGGAAATGAACCTTTTGCTGAGCGTTGTCGAGGAATGAAACTGAAAGGAATAAATGAAAATATTTTATTGTAATAAAAGGAAAAACTAATTTAAAAATGCAAAAATATGAATAAGAATATTTGCGAAAACGCCGCAGAATATTTACGAGTAGCAGCATTTTGCGCCTTAAAATTATCCAAAATGTTTAGTCTCAGAAATACTAGTGAATTAATATTTACGAGTACATTATTATCTTTACGAGAGTACACTACCTTATTTTTTTTAATAATGTAGGTACGTTCCTACTCAGAATCACATGATAAATAAATATAATTAATGATGCGATATGAATTTAATTAATTAGTTATGCGATAACGACATGTGGTGGTTTGTGACAGAAACCAGTAGTCCATACAATTTCATAGTAAAAATGTTTTCACTTTGTCATGAATTGCTGCATGTCACAAATCAGCACATGCGTGTCTAGGCAGTGGCAAACATTTTTGTATAGACTAAGTGGACATTGAAAAAATTTCCAGTGAAGTTTCTTGTCAGTTCTTCTTCGCTGTGATAATCGAACTGGCGGAATGTTACAATGTAAATATGACAAATCTGAGCGCAGTGTACTGCCAATAGATGCTAAATAAACAATAAACAATAAACAATAAACAATTCTGAAATTCTGAAAATAACTTAATAAAATCAAAATGGATTGAAAAATTATGTTGACTAGCCCAAGGGTGGTTTATCGATATATTTGTCGATAGAATCCAAACCCGAAAGTACCGACAAAAATTATTCCAAGCCAAGATTGTTTTTATATGTCGACTTATATCTGGCATGGCGCCTCTCTGAGCGTGATTGTGCGAGGAGTGGTGTTATTGGCTGTGTTTGATATACCGTTGAACTTTTGCGCGCAGCCATGCGTGCCGGCTGTGTCTAATACTGGACTAGAGAAGAAAACGGCCGAGGCTGCTATGCGGTCACTTTACGTCCAGTATATTACGGTGTTACCGATCCAAGATTATAAACATTCACCCAATAATACCGCGAGCGGAGCTGGCTACAATACATACATAGCTAATGTTGCATCGGCTCTCGACAAAGTACGGCGACTACACAAAGACAGATAAGACACAAAGTACTCAAACTTTGCACAGCAACAAAAGGTTTTCGCGAATGAAGTAACTCGAAGACCGTATAGTGATGTCGTCGACTAAGACCTATTGGGATTCACGATAAAATATTAACGTCGTAAGTATTACATTTTCCGAGAATTTTGTGATGTGGGACAGTAATATCAATCATTTAAAATATTTAATTCCTAATGTTATATACGCAAACATTAAAGGGAGAAACAATTCAGGAAAATATGTAGACTCGAACTGTGACAATTTTTAACGTAATAGTTTTGAATTTAATATATTTAAAATGTTTGATATAGTTATAAGTATAGCATAGTATATTTTAAAATGTGGAACTTTTTAATGGATAAATAATTATTAATTTTAAGTTATATAACGCTAAACTTTATTACTTACCTTTTTTTTTTTTTTTTTTTTATGTAATCCGGTATGGGTGGCTGAGTCGGAGGGGCCAAAGCACATGCTCTAACCAGCCAATATCACCTCCGAGAAGGTAGGTGCCATACCGGAGACTTCCCTGGATTGCTGGCTATACTGGACTAGAGGAGAACACAACCGAGGTTGCTTGCGGCCATCTTACATCCAGTACGGTGGTACCAACCCAGTCGGCTACAATTGAGCCTACCACCTAGTAAGGGGCAAGGGAAGGGACCTACAGTTTTACACCGGTTCCGAACGGTGAAGCAGCGGGTGTAGGTATGCACGTTAATTTTTTCGTCAGAAAAAACTCATTGGTACACGCCGACCGGATTCGAACCTCGGACCTCCCGCATGAGAAGCCGACGCCCAAACCACTCGGCCACCCGCCGCTTGAACCTTGAAATGTTATTACTTGTACTACGAATAAATACTTCACAAGTTAGCTGATAAATTTCCTAATAAATAAAGAAAACAAAATAAAATAAATAATTTTATGTAATCAATCGTAATAATGTAATTAGCTGTTAAATATTCGAATGAATAAATATATCAGTGAAATATAAAAAAAAAAAAAAACTCATTTATTTGTGCTTCAAGTAATATTCAGAGTAGAATTAACCGACAAACCCTGGTTATCAAATTTATTATTAGTCTTTTTATACTTTCTCAATTTATGTACATAATAGAAACGTTTACAATTCTTATCGTAATAGTTAATATTGATTAAAAAAAATCCTTCAAAATCATCTAAGTTAATTTTATTTCATTTCCTCTGCATTTCCATACTACAAAATTTTTTCCGATAAATCCAAGAAATGAGTAAAAATACATTTTAAATTCCGGGTATTCCCGGTGCGGATCCCTATCGTCGGAAATTGGCAGCTCTCGCGTATCTTATGATTGGAATAAGCCACAACTCGCGAATAAGTTATTCTGGATGACGGTTAACTTTGTACATCATTATTTGAATTCATGAAATTGTTGCGAGAACATTTTGTTGTGCTTACTCTTCTCTCATTATAATACATACAACTGAAACTGAAGTACATACGGATACATACACACTCGTAAATAGGTACATTACGTTTTTAATTAAAAACAATTTTTAATTCCTCCATATAACTACTCCTATCTTTACATAATATGTATATATTCATCTCATTCGACGTCTAAACATTATCCCTATCCCTCCCTATCACTTTCCTATCTCTACATATTAAAATACTAGTTTCTTCCCGCGGCTTCGCATGGCGTGACTTTTTGCTCACAGCTCAGGCCGCCGATGACGTAGCGTTATGATTTATAGCCTAAAACTATCATGAGAAGTGACAAAATGTAACAGTGAAAACTGTATGTAAATCGATAGTGTTTCTTGAGTTATATGGGTATTCATATATTGACGTACGTTATACGGTCGCACGTAGAAACTTCGCTTTATTTATATCCAACGTCTGCCGGTACTTTAAAAGAATAGCCCCACTGCACCTCTCCCCGTGTATGTCGTAAAAGGCGACTAAGAGATATGACTCCCTTCTTATATTACTTATAGGGTTTAGAATAGCCCGCCCGGGTTGGTGCCACCGCCACTGAATGAAGGATCGGTCGAAACGGAAATGGTTTGTGTTTTCCGTCCAGTTAAGTTTAGCCGGCGCGATCGAAGGGAATCACTGACGTGGCACCAAGTTCACCCGGTGTTGTGGGCTGACATCGAGGATGTTGTCGGTGATGTAGACAACCGTGTCAGTTTCCATAAAAAAAAATACTTACTTGATTTTTACCAATGTAATGCGACATTTCTCCGCCAGGTTATAAAGGATAAAACATGTAGCGATTATTCCTAAATGAGCTGTGCTGTGTGGTCCGAAGTAAACGCGGTCTGAAATCCTGTTCAGATCCACAATGTTTAATTTATTTTAGTTAACATCCAGCTTAGAGACCTAACGGTTGTCCCAAAGAAACCTTAAAAACTACACGACACAAACTTTCGACCAATGATCCTCAAAGGTTGAAACCCACAGGCAGAATTTAATACACCGAGGGCAGTTTTAATCCGAAGGTAAGCGAATGGCTGGGGCGGAGGTTTTAACAGTATAGAAGGATTATCGACTTGGCGACCAGGTGAACAGACACAATGGTGTGCAAAAAGTCGATTTGGGAGTTTCTTTGAAAGGCCTAGCTAAAGGACCGGAAGTCAGTGAAATAGGTTACTTTGGGATATTTACTCGTATATTGTGTACGGGTTACTTGTTAGTGGAATATAGATTGTCTGATTGGCTAGCCGTAGCGCAGCGCACATTTAGGTATAAGAGCTAAGCAGACGAGGATAGAAAAAGCGGCGGGTGGCCGAGTGGTCCGGGCGTCGGTTTCTCGTGCGAGAGGTCCGAGGTTCGAATCCTGTTGGCGTGTACCAATGAGTTTTTTCTAACGAAAAATTTACGTGCACACCTACACCTGCTGCTTCACCGTTCGGAACCGGTGTAAAACTGTAGGTCCCTTTCCTGGCCACGTACTGCATGTAAGATGGCCGCATAGCAGCTTCGGTTCTGTTCTCCTCCAGTATAGCCAGCAGTCCAAAGGGAAGGCTCCGGTATAGCACCTATCTCCTCGGAGGTGATATTGGCTGGTCGCAGCATGTGCTTTGGCCCCTCTGACTCAGCCACCTATAGAGCGTCAGAATGATGACCGTTGGCCCGGGTCATCTACGCACCACAACAACATCCTAATGTTAAAACGGGGAATTTTTAATCTTTATTCTTTATTCATCATCCATATACCTACAGTATACTGCACTCGGATTCGTCATATTTTTAAATTAAAGATTTAGAATTTTGCGAGTTCGATTATCACAGCGAAGAAGAACTGGCATGAAACTTCGCTGGATACTTTTTTTACGTCCACTTAGTCTACATTTACAAAGGTGTTTGCCACTGCCTAAATTTTTTTTTTTTTTTTTTATGGAACCTGACACGGTTGGCCACATCACCTACAACATCCGTGATGTCAGCCCATAACACAGGGTGAACTAGGTGCCATGTCAGTGCTTCCCTTCATTTCATGTCGGCTACACTAAACTGGACGGAAAACACGAACTATTTACATAGCCGTTTCGACCGACGTTTCGTTCAGTGCGGTGGTACCAACCCGGCCGGGATAAACCCTACCACCTAGTAAGGTAAGAAGGGAAGGGACCTACAGTTTAACGTGGAATCCGAACCACGGTCAGCCTCCAACGGTCGAGCGGTCACCCATCCAATCACTGACCGCGCTCAGCGTTGCTTAAAAACAGTTGACTAACCAACCGCGCCACTGATCTACCGAGGCTGACGAATTTTCTTATCCCTTAGTCGACTTTTACGACATGCGACGGGGAGAGATGCAGTGGGGCTATTCTTTTTAAGTACCGACCCCACACGGTACAGTCATAGTACATAGTACGAGTCATCACTATTTCTAAAAATTTATCACAACTGTCTATGCAACGTCATCATTCTATGTTCGCTTATAAGTCGAGAACTATCCATCGATTCTCATGGGGTATTCACTGACGTATTCTTGCACATCTAACAGTGGTTAAGAGCAGAGGTTAGTCGCGTGTTAACACAGAGCTTATTTTTCTCCATACAAAATCGTCTAAACAAAAAAATGACAGGTACGTAGATCGAACTGTCCTTATTATACAACTAAAAAAGAATTGTACGTATCCGTTACGGGTCCCTAGTACTAAGCCTACGCCGTCTGTCTGTCTGTCTGTCTGTCTATCTCGCTGGCCGAGGGCTGTATCTCTTGAACCGTAATAGGTAGCCCGTTGAAATTTTAACAGAATGTGTGTTATTATGGCCGATATAACTAAATAAATATAAATAAGAAAAAGTAAAAAAAAATCGCGAGGGTGGAGCATTTTAACTAATCATGAATTTTAACTGATATGAAGCATTTTCATAAACACGCCATAGATGGCGTGAGTGGCGCCGACCATGACATGGCGATACGGAAACTTGGCCGGTTTTTTCCCCGGCATCCACCTCAATGTAGCCGCGAACTCCCCTATGCGCCGGTCGAGAGCACATCAGAAAGTCTGCGTGTGCAAAGTTGCAGGATTGTGTCTAGTTACACATAAGAAAAGTCATAAAACGGTAGGCATGAAGACTGTCGTCACATCGATAACTATTCTGAACTATTGGATTCCTCGGCTGGGGGTTGTTTTAAGGGTAATAACAGAATTAGTTAGGGCCGAGCCCGGAGGCCCCGCGATAAGAAACTTCTGAATGTTACTAACTAAATTATCTGTTGAGGATTAATCAGCCGACTGACAAGTTGATGGATCCGTTTTGACTGATGAATTATTTGAGGTCCGATTGAATGGAGATGGGGCGGATAAGAGAGGGGCCGATTCGGATACACAAAACTCAGAAGCATAGAACGCGCATCAACTGTGGGGCCGGTATGTACCGTGTGGGGCCGGTACTTTAAAAGAATAGCCCCACTGCATTTCTCCCCGTGTACGTCGTAAAAGGCGACTAAGGGATATGATTCCCTTCTTATATTACTAGGTGGTAGGGTTTAACCCGCCCGGGTTGGTACCACCGGACTGAATGAAAGGTCGGTCGAAACGGCTATGTAAATAGTTTGTGCTTTCCGTCCAGTTCAGTGTAGCCGGCACGACCGAAGGGAAGCACTGACGTGGCACCAATTTCACCCGGTGTTATGGGCTGACATCACGGATGTTGTAGGTGATATAGCCAACCGTGTCAGTTTCCATAAAAAAACTCATTTAGCAGGTTTTTTTATGTAAACCAACATGGGTGGCTGTGCCGAGAGACCAATGGTACATTCGACAGAGCCAAAAACACCTCTCATCGCGAAACCACGCTCAGTTAGGTACCATGCCAGCAGATTTGCGGACTGTCGCTAGGCTGTCTAGCCTGTTAATACGACGTTTGAAGACACCCAGGTTAAAGGATTCGGGGAATACACTCGCCGGAAGACAGTTCCACACCCTAGCGGTGCGACAAAGAAACGATTTAGAGAACCGATGGGTTCTCAAAAGCCCAATGTCAACAACAAAAGTGTGCTAAAAGGTATGATAAAGTCGTAAATGATTTTTTTTTTATGAAATTTTTATGTAATCCGGTATGGGTGGCTGATTCAGAGAGGCCAGAGCATATACTCCAGCCATCCAATATCACCTCCGAAAGGCACCTTGCCTTACCAGAGACTCCTTGGGAGGTGACATGCTGTCCTTAGAATCCTAAGCTCGATTTAAGTTATGTCTGGATGTGAAGTCAAAAGTCAAAGTCAAAGTTTTTATTTAGTAATATTACATAATACAATTCTAAACATTTATAATAATATAATTCATCATATGCAGAAATCAGACAACGACCGCAAAGAAATCGCAGAAGGTCTTACCTTGAAGCCATTTAACCATATTCTTGAAAGCTGGCATTTCACGCAATTCTCTAGGTAATTTATTGTATATGTTTGAACTTTCAAATATAACACTAATTTTATTCCGTATTATGTTTTCGTTATTGAATGTTCTCATGTTGCCATTCAACTTTCTAACAGGCACGTAGGAAAAATCTGTCATGCAGAGCGAACGAATGGCTCAGCTGTCTGTCAAACATATTGTTTTAGGAACTATTGAGGCGGGTTTTTATAAATTAGTAGTTGCATCTCTGTCTTCCTAACGTTGAAAGATAGAGAAGACACTTCGATAGAAAAGTGTTCGACTGTGTGTAACTTCGAGTTACGGATTTAAGAGACTTTTAGAGATTAGTCTGTGTTGGCGCAATCGGCTCTCACTACCTCTGTCACTCTTACGAACTCTCGTATATTTGACAAAGCGCTCCGTCTCATGTAAATGGTGTGCATTTGATTATGTTGGGGACGAAGTAAATAATTGTGCCTTATGTATGCCAATGCTATTTCTATATATTTGAATTATTTGGGTATACCATTCGGCATTGGAACTAGGAGGGAATGTCTGAAAGCCGAAATGAAAGGAAAACAAAGTCGATACTAGTTTGTTACCTTTTGCTTATAGGGTTCCGTATCCATACGAAAGCCTATTACTAAGTCTGTCTGTCTCTCCGTCCGTCTGTCCGTCCGAGTCTTTTGAACCGTGATAGCTAGCCGGTTGAAATGTACACAGAATATGACATATTTTGTTATTATGGGGGATGGCTTCCCTCATCCCTCTTGCCCCGATCCGTATTCGTCACACCCGCCGGACTCGCTCGGAACACCCATATGTTGTTGACACACAACTTCTGAGAACGCATCGCTTCTCGAAATCGTTCCTGTGTCGTACGGCGAAAATATGGAACGGTCTTCGGGCGAGTGTGTTCCCCACCACCTATAACCTGGGAGTCTTCAAAAGGCTTGTCAATAAATTAGACAACGACCTCTTTGTCCGCCTTGTAGCTGGCGCCTCTCTGAGCGTGGTTTCGTGAGGAGTGGTGGGTGTTATTGGCTGTGTCTTAATCGTTCTTTGAACTTTTGGGCACAGCCACCCGTACCGGTGGTCTATAAAAAAATATGCCAATAAATAATAAAAAAAGTAAAACAATAAGGGGATCCCCATACAATTATCATATGTGGAGGAGCGTCATCTACCGAATGATTGCCGTTCAGAGGGGAACGCTGTATCCGTCATGGGGACTATGTCGTTGATCCCCATGATGCTTGAATATGTTTGTTTATAGCAGGCATGGGCAACCTTTTTGGTCCAGGGGCCACATCATTGTTTTGCTGTCTAGTCGCGGGCCACATTAAGTCTACATTTCTAAAATGTGTACCCTACCTACTTGCATCGATGCCTATTTATAATAAGTAAACGTGAAAGTAAGTAGATAACACACTATTAAATATTACAATAATGTCAGAAATTACGCACAACAAGCAAGCCGAGCGTCGTCGTCGTCGTACTAGCTGGCTGACCTCCAACTGAACTGAACTGAATGAAGTGAAGCGATTGTTGCGCTCGCCGTAAAAGCGCAGCAGCCCGGCGCGGCGCGATTTTTGAATGAATATTTCGGCTAGTCGGGCCGGACCCGGACCCAAATAATTTACAGGAAAGGATCGCGGGCCGGACAAAAATACCTTGCGGGCCGGATGTGGCCCGCGGGCCGTAGGTTGCCCATGCCTGGTTTATAGGTTGGTTAATTTACTTTATATTATATTTTATTTTGTTCAACAGTTCATTTGTATCTACCTGTACCTATGTCTGTTAAATAAAAAAATTAATCAACATTTCTCGTAAAATGTTTATTTGTTAATACATTTTTAATTGCAACGTTACATTTGATTTGTTATTAGTTCGCAGAATTTGATTTCTTTGTAAAGTGTGGTGCTGAATACATATTTAAATTGTGTTTCCCGCCCTACACTTAATAAAATTCTAAGATCAAACTTGTGTTTTACCTTAGCCCCTCACATCGTTTTAATATAACTCCATTCCATCTTCGCTCCATCTCGATTTCACGGCTCAGCGGTTTCAAAATTACACTGGCAGGCACCTACTTCAAACGACTCAGAGCTCCGAACACTGTAAGCTGAAATTTCAGTGAGTGTCGTGTGCAGGCAAACGAAATTAAACATACCTGTACGAGAAACGTATTAGCGTTCCCTTAGTGACTGCAGAGTGATCAATAAACGCGTCTTAATTCACTTAATGCCTCTCTGGTTTTCGGTGGTACGGTCGGAAGATAGTGTCAAGAGGTTAAATTCAATTCTGAACTGTCATGTTTATGTAATTGTTACTAGATTATAAAAGACCCCGACCCTTAAAAAGTAACAAATAATTTTGTTTACTTACCCTATGTATCGTGGTGTTTAATATGTGAAGTATGTATGTCAAACCATGGCCTTGAATAAATTCGGAAATTGCGTTTCTACTTCTAAGATTTCAGGGTGCAGGGATGTATCGCCCAAGAACTGGATTTTTTTCAGAGGTAAGCATTACATTTTCTTTTTCCATATCATGTTTCTATGTCTCAGGTTTGGCTGGGCCGAAGTGGTTGGGACGGAACGTCGTTCTCCTTGTGAAACATGGTTGCTTCTAAGTGACTGCGAGAAAGTTGCTGATGAATTAGATGGTCCAGGTGTCGGTAGACGATGCTGCACGAGTGAGTGATCGTGATTTTCTCCATTTTATTGTTCTTCCTGCACATCTTCAGCGTCTGACCCATGAACGATTTCAATTTCTTCTCCAAAGTCTGCAATGTAGTCCGCATCTTCTACCGAATCATCGGAATCGTACTCGTCTTCACTTACGTTCCAGTCAGAATTCGTCAATTTCCATATTATTTAGGGGTTGTCCAGGCCTGTAAATACGGAAATAAAATTACCATCTATAGAACTCCGCTACCACGTATTTTCAATGAGATTCCGCATTGATGCACGAGTTCATCATATATATCTTTGCAAATAAATACTTAGCCTTTTTTTTATTATTCCTACTACCCATAAACCATTGCACAACACTTGTGCTAGGAATAAACTAAAAACATTAGCATATAACATATACAACGCTGTTGTAGCACTGCTTGACGACTACCTTCTTCCTGTGGAACGGTAACTACCACGATCTCCCGTCGCACCAGTAGTTGCCAACCTATTCATGGAGTTCTTCGAGCAGAAGGCACTCCGCACTGCCCCCTTGACCCCCGCAATCTGGCTGCGGTACGTCGACGATGTCTTCACAATCTGGACGCATGGCCGTACGGAGCTGCAGAGGTTCCTGGACCATCTTAATAAGATACATCCACAGATTCGCTTCACGATGGAGATTGAAAACAAAGATGGTCTAGCTTTCCTCGATGTGCTAGTGTCGCGCCCCCCGGATGGCTCGCTCGAACATAAGGTGTACCGCAAGCCGATGCACACAAACAGATATCTGCACGCCCCTTCACATCACCATCCAGCTCAGCTAAACTCTGTTGTCAGGTCTTTGTTGTTACGAGCGGAGCGAATATGCGACGAGGGCAGCAGGAACCAGGAGAGAGAGGTTTTAGGGTTTCTTATCACGCTGTTAAATCTAGAGATCAGTTTTACTTCAATCTCTGCCGTACTAATGCTGGTATACGATCTCCATTGAGAAGAATCTGCCAATCCTATAACCAATCACTAGGGTCTCTTGACATACTGAATACTACCAAGAGAAGGTTTAGGGATGACGTCATAGCTGTCATAACTTCAATATCAACTTCTTCCGATATTACCGCCCACTGATCATTGTACTTATTATAATAAAACAATTTTCTATTCTTATTCTGTGTATGTGATAAGTATGTTGTTTTCTTTTCTTTTTATTTATCATCACTCTCTTACCTGTGTGTGTGATGTGTTCTTGCTGCTCCTCATTATAATTGTAATTTGTGGTTTTGTATTGTTCTGAAGACACTCGTCTTCAGATACTTTTCTTGACTATGTTCTTTTCTATTTACACCTTTGGCATCTGCCTGACGACTTGTTGCACAAAACTACAAATCAAACTTGGAAAGGCAGAGCAAACTTTATTTTGGAGATCACTAAGAATTAAAAAAAAACACTCGTCTCTCGGCCGAGACTCGCGAACCAAGACAGCAAAAGCTATCGCATTCTGTTTTGGAATTCATTTGAAAATGTAATATTATTTTTTTATGATTGATAGTACTGATGGCCAGTGGTAATCAGTACAGTATGCGTATAACGTCCCTTTGTAATTTTCTTTGTGAAAAACGCTGCTGGATATGTATTTATACTTTGTTATTATGTATGCTATTGTTTTTTATTTTATGTACATGTCTGTTTGTTTTTCCATAATAAATAAAATAAAGAGAACTCGTGAAGAGAGTTTTGGTCCAGAACGAATACAAGAGGCGGGCAGATCTTCCAAGACCACTCCAACACAGGCGGTTCAGCGACTAAAGGCGTACCTTCCCTACATAAAAGGAATCACGGATCGAATAGGGAGGATACTGAATAAATATAGTATCAGAACAGTGTTCCAACCCCCGAAGAAGGTCGCACAACTCCTACGATCAGCGAAGGACGCCTTACATCCTCTACAGTCACCAGGCGTATACCAAATACCGTGTAGCTGTGGGAAATCATACATCGGCCAAACTAAGCGTAGCGTCACAGAACGGATTTACGAACACATCAGAGCAGTCAAGAACATGGACAAAACCAAGTCTGCCATAGTTGAGCATGTCGACTCAGGTGAAAATTTTGGCCACTGAAAAACGACTCTTTCCACGCATCATCCGTGAGTCCATCGAGATCTCGAAGCATGCCAACTTCAACAGAGAAGACTCCTACAGGCTGTCTCCGGTATGGAATCCCGTGCTCGCCCCCCTGAAGAGCGGCAGGTCTGGCAGTGTGTACCAGCAGCAGCTGGAAGATACTGTCAGTACATTCTGCTCCTCGGCGGAGGTGCGAACGCAGCCCAAGCCGAATTGGTGCCTACCCACAGCTGTAACTACAATCTTCTAAGCCGCTCGCGTTTGAGAGGCAGTGTTCTGTTAACCGCGGGCCCGACCGCAGCCAGGCACTCGCCCTGAGGATGGACTGGCACGCGCCAGTCCGAAACGTCGGCCACAGTGACCGCGAAGTTCAACCATGGTAAGCCAAACACCGACCATACTTAGTAATAGGCTTCCGTACGGGGTAGGGAAACCTAAAAAAGGTTTAATACAAAATGTACGAGTGTTATTAACTATTTCTCGGCAACACAGTGCGATCGATATACTCCACAGCGCCTACTCGCTCTTTTTGCTATCCCTAGCCTCACTAATGAACCAGCGGCGTTAAGTGAGCGCTCCTCAAAGTTTCCAGACGTTGATTGACTTTTGTACCCTGCGGCTGGGACCATCGGTCGAAATGCTCCGCTGATCCTTGGCCCATCAATAACTGAATAGAAGGACAAAATTGTGTGGGCTATGTGATTGATGTTTGAGTCGGCAGATAACCTTGAATTGGAACTGATATTCGATGCGAAATTAATATAATGAGTCTCTCTCAGCCATTTATTATCGGAACAAACGGAACCCTTATTAGATCACTCCCGTGTCCGTCCGTCCGTCTGTCACACAGGTTTTTCTCGAAAACGAATTATAACGTAGAAACTCGAAAATGATAGATCTTGATGGCTTGCACATATATACCAACAGACGTGCAAATAAGTCAATAACTATATAAACATTTATTTTAATTAAGCATAAAACAAAATAGATTGAGCCGTTCTAGAGTTATAAACGAACATACTTAATCACACAAACATATAGACGGCAAATGTTATTTTATTATATTTAATGTAGGTAAGGAATAGGAAAGTGTCAAGAGATAGAGAAGAGAAAGGAAATAGAGAAGATGCGACTCAATATCTCCGGCTATCTATGTATATCATCACGCCATTATTCATATAATGTGAGCAGTGGGGTAGGAAACAACCGCAGATAATCTGACCACATTTGGTATGATTTCATGTGATTTGCTCGAAAAACACTCAACCAATTTACGTAGGTACGTTTACAATTATTGATCTGTGATTTTAGGAAATTTGGTTTTTCTTCGGTCCATTTCTTATAAGGGCCGCTTAGTGTGATTGAAATAAATCTAAATTTGCGAATCGGTTTGCTCTGTGATTCTATCATTTCATGTGGATTATTTCTACCAATATAATCTGTGATGCTATGATGTAACTTTGTTCGAGATAGTATAAATTATCGTTTAAACACATCTTGGCCTTCGGGTTCGGTTTTGGTGACTTATGTTTTACGTCTACCAGAAGGTAGCTCGGCCTTCGGCCTCTTCCTCAGTGTGTTACTTTCTTCGAGAGAGTATATCGTTTATGTGAACGAAGCTCGGCCCTCAGCCTCATCCTGAGCGATTAGCTGTTTTCGGGAATGTATATTGTTTATGTGAACGCCGCTCGGCCTTCGGCCTCTCCCTTAAAGTGTTAATTTTTTTCGAGAAAATATATCGTTCACGTGAATGTAGTTCGGCCTCTGGCCTTGCCCTTAGTGCACGCTTCTTTCGTGCGAGTATAGGTATCGTTTACCTCCTTTCATCTGGTCTGAGATAAACATTCTGTTATTATTTTACAATTTTTGAAATTCCGATTTTACGCGAAGCTGCGGCCAAAGCTAATAGAAAAATATTATATAATAATAATAGGATTTTTTTACTCACGTAGAATTAAGGAATACTTATTTACATACCTAATTGGTAAAAAAATATTTCCGAAGTTCACCAGTTGGGCAATAATTTACCGGAAACCCGCGGGCTATTCTGTATACGCTTATCACGCACGTCGCGTGTGTTTTCCCAAATAAAACCGTTTAAAAAAGCTGTTAAGTGCGAACTTTGTTCAGAACCAAAAGGTTCTGTAAATTTTTTATTAAATAGTTTATAGAAACTGACACGGTTGGCTACATCACCTACAATATCCGTGATGTCAGCCCATAACACCGGGTGAACTTGGTGCAGTGTCAGTGCTTCCCTTCATTTCATGTCCGCTACACTGAACTTAGTAGTTTCGACCTATGTTAAATTCAGTGCGGTGGTATCAGCCCGGGCGCGATAAACCCTACCACCTAGTAATATAAGAAGACAAGGGACCTACAGTTTTACACGGAATCCGCACCACGGTCAGCATCCAACGGTCGAGCGGTCACCCATCCAATAACTGACTGCGCCCAGATGTGCTTAACAACAGTCGACTGACCGCACCACTGAGCACCGAGGCTGACAAAAAACATTCGCTTCTTGCACACACAGCGCGTGTATGCGCGGTCGCTCCGTGCTCCGTGTCCTTCCGCGTTTCGCTCTCGTTCGCAAAAACGCAATTTTCTCTAAAACTGTTAAAAAGGTTAGGTTAGGTTAAGTTAGGTTAGGTTAGGTACATCTTAAACATAGATTTTCTGCCGTAAGAACTAACTAACTCAGCACCCTTTTTGAAGTGGAGTTCTGCCTTGGTGACCCAGCAGAACTCGGTAGCTGGAATTTTCTTAAAAGAGAGTGGACTGTATGAATGAAATGACAATGAGTGAAAATGGATAGATGAATGAAAAAGTGCCACGTACCTGGTTCTCCGCGGGCGGGCACAGGATGCGTGCGGCACAGCTCTTCACCATGATCCTGGGCTTCACACTCACGAAGCACGACACGCACTTGATCACCCGATGGAGAGGCTAGGATAGACGGCTCGACTGCGGCGGTAGCGGCAGCGAGAGCGCAAGGAATCTTTTCGATAATCGACGAGCCATGAATGAACGAATGCTCGAATCAGAATGCCCTCGCTTCGAGCGCTTAGAAAAAACCGCGCCAACGAATTGCGGGTAGTTTAGTTACCACCCATTCGTCGGTCGCAGAAGACAAGTTTGAAAATATTTGAAGGTAAAGGCGATTGTCCATTATGCATTTCTGAACACTTTTGTTGTTGACATTGGATTTTTGAGAACCCATCGGTTCTCTAAATCGTTTCTTTGTCGCACCGCTAGGGTGTGGAACTGTTTTCCGACGAGTGTATTTCGCGAATCCTTTAACCCTGGGTGTCTTCATAAATCTCACTAACAGGCTAGACAGCCTCGCAACAGTCTGCAAATCTGCTGACATGGCACCTAACTGAGCGTGGTTTCGCGAGGAGAGGTGATTTTGGCTCTGTCGACTGCACCATTGGTCCCTCGGCACAGCCACACATGTTGGTTTACATAAAAAAAACGACCGGTTCACCACCTTTGACTAAAATGTAGTTATGTGTTAACACCTGTCAAATGTCTGAGAAATGGCACTTTAACCGACAAATAACTGTTGGACGAGACTTAACCGGAGATAGTGAAAACGGCCATAAATGAACTTCTTTATAATTTTTTTTATTTCTTTGCCATTGTCACGGACTCTCCAATGACATACAGACGGACGGACGGACGGACGGACAGACAGACAGACAGACACCTCACCTTCATAAGGGTCGTTGCTAGCATAGCTGGCAACGAACACTAAAAGGCCCTTCCATCATCCATCCAATACATGCACGAGCGATAAAAGTTTTTAATTCCCGCATATATCAGGTTGAAGTCGTTTTAGAAAATTGCCTACAAAATACGGCGTTCATTTTGAAGGACGTTCTTGTAATTTATCAAACGTAGGTTGGCGTTCAAGATATATACCTTTTTTCAGCTCGCACTCGTGAGGATAAATCGTTATACTTATGAGGCTGCTTCGAAGGTGTACAGGGGGCTGAAAGTAGCTTTTTATTTTCAATTGAGGATGTAATTTGTATTTATTTTGTGTTAGAGGAAAGTGAGTGTATTTTTAAAGGAAATAGATAGTATTTTACTAAGGTTATTTCGGGCGGTGAGTTTCATCCATGCTTTTATCTGGAGTTCTTACTCTTAGAATGAAATTGCGACAGAGCACAATGTGATTTTTTTATTATTTATGGTTAATATAATAAATATTTTTACGTTTATTTTGGAACTCATTGATCGTTTAATAGGCTTTTGAGGTGAATTAATAAATTTCAAGTTAGATAAAAATTATAATACTCATTGAAAAGAGATGAAATTTTATAGAAGAAAATAAATGTTTACAATGCTCAACAAATAATTTATGTTTTCTTTTTCTACATTAAAATGCTTCTTCGTACTTACTCATTTATTAATTGTCGTATTTTGCTGGATATTTTACTTAAATTTAAAAGAAAAAAAATGAACCTGAAAAAATTACGAAAAAAAATTGAAAATGAAAAAAAAATTATTTATTAATTTTTCAGGTTGTTAACATATTTTATTCAATAATATCGAATTGATAAAAAAAATTCATTATTAAATTTTATTACAGAATATTCAATGTTCATTTTTGTCTATCCACCTTTTGCTTTTATATTTTCATACGTAAATATTGTTTCGTGAATTTCATATCGGCTACTTCAATGTGTTATTTTAATCTAATTTGTATACAGAAAAACTCATAACCCTTCAATTTTTTTGGCTTCGCCGTAGTCGGGTATTGAAACGTAAACGCGAAATATGCCGGCAAAGGGAAGCTTTATTTTCATAAACAATAAACAAACCGTTCGAAGCGAGTTAGAAAGAAATTTGCCTTGGGTTCTACACACCCATATGTAAAACAAAAATAATACATTTCACATAATATGTAAATACGTACATAACGTCACTTTTATTTACCAATGGGATAGGCAGAAACGATCAGATCTTCATCCGTTCATCCGTCCGTCCGTCCGTCCGTTTATTCGTCCGTCTGTCTTTTTTTAACCCCCGAAACGGCTACGTAAATAGTTCGTGTTTTCCGTCCAATTCAGTGTAACCGACATGAAATGAACAGTACTTTCCGACATGGCACCTAGTTCATCCGGTGTTATGGGCCGAGATCACGGATGTTGTAGGTGATGTAGCCAATAGCGGTCACGGCCCGTGCGTGCACCCACTGACTTCACCCACCAGTGGGTACACGGGGAATTCATATTTACCCGTGCACCCACCACCCAACGGCTCCTCCCACCAGTGGGTGCACGGGGACTTCCTATTTAACCCTGCACCCATTGCGCTAATGCTGGGTATTAAAAAAAAACTAAATTTAACATGAAAATTGTCTAATAATAGTTAACCAGTTTTTATTAAACACTTATTACATATTTTAAAACTTGCAATTTATTCAGTCAGGTTGGTGCGCCACCATACGTCTTTTTTTTTATGGAAACTGACACGGTTGGCTACATCACCTATAACATCCGTGATGTCAGCCCATAACATCGGGTGAACTAGGTGCTATGTCAGTGCTTCCCTTCGGTCGTGCCGGCTACACTGAACTGGACGGAAAACACAAACTATTTACATAGCCGTTTCGACGTGTATAAGAGGTACTAATAATAATTTCGTTGTTACCGAGGCGCTTCCAATTTCATGTATAGCCATTAATTGATAAAATGGGGAGGGGACGGCTTTGAAAGTACCACTTACAAAAAATTCTTCAACATCTCGCATGAGCTTCAGTTTCTCCTCATCAGCAAATACCAGTATCCTAGTGTTATCATCAGTGTCATAATAATCTGCTATCAAATATCGTGTAAATTTCATTGGAACTTCCACTTCACAGAGATTGTTATAAACAGTTTTTCGCACTTGATAGCTTTTGTTTCGGCTAGTATACATACATATATCGCATGTTTTGTACTATTAAACAAAGGCACCTTAGTTATAATCGTGAAACCTTTGTCTTTTAATGGCTCAAATAATATGTTAAATTTAGTTTATTTTAATACCTACCATTAGGGCAGTGGGTGCAGGGGTAAATAGGAAGTCCCCGTGCACCCACTGGTGGGAGGGGCCGTTGGGTGGTGGGTGCACGAGTAAATATGTATTCCCCGTGTACCCACTGGTGGGTGAAGTCGGTGGGTGCACGGGTAAATATGTATTCCCCGTGTACCCACTGGTGGGTGAGGTCGGTGGGTGCACGGGTAAATATGTATTCCCCGTGTACCCACTGGTGGGTGAAGTCGGTGGGTGCACGGGTAAATATGTATTCCCCGTGTACCCACTGGTCGGTGAGGTCGGTGGGTGCACGGGTAAATATGTATTCCCCGTGTACCCACTGGTGGGTGAAGTCGGTGGGTGCACGGGTAAATATGTATTCCCCGTGTACCCACTGGTGGGTGAAGTCGGTGGGTGCACGGGTAAATATGTATTCCCCGTGTACCCACTGGTGGGTGAAGTCGGTGGGTGCACGGGTAAATATGTATTCCCCGTGTACCCACTGGTGGGTGAAGTCGGTGGGTGCACGGGTAAATATGTATTCCCCGTGTACCCACTGGTGGGTGAAGTCGGTGGGTGCACGGGTAAATATGTATTCCCCGTGTACCCACTGGTGGGTGAAGTCGGTGGGTGCACGGGTAAATATGTATTCCCCGTGTACACACTGGTGGGTGAAGTCGGTGGGTGCACGGGTAAATATGTATTCCCCGTGTACCCACTGGTGGGTGAAGTCGGTGGGTGCACGGGTCGTGACTCGCCAATAGTGTCAGTTTCCATAAAAAATACTCAATACTAAAGTGAATAGTAAGGGAAATAGGGGCATGTCTCGCAAACCCGTTCTATAATCACCCCTTATGTCTTCCCACGCTGCGCCACTTCGGCCCACGTGGTGCCACATCTCGCCACGTCTTGCCACGGCCTGCCACGTCGCATCACGTCCTCGTACGTTCCAAGTTTAGAAGCAGACGTTCCTGTGATCGATCACCGGAGGTGCCATGCCAGAGTTAACGAAATTACATAACGTCTTATGGTTTGAAATAAGTTACGTGCGGGGGAATCTGAAGGTGGAAAAAATATATGAGAAATGTTGGGAAGTTTTTTTTATTAAAGAAAGTATTTTTTAGGTGGAGTGTCGCGAACATTTCTTATAGATTCCGTATATGAAATTTAATAACGGTCGGTATTACTTTATTGAAAACGAACTGTTCAACCATGTTTGCATTTTTAGGTTATGACTTATGAGTTACGATCCCGGACGAGTATTTTGGACCAATTTTAATTGTAGCTGTAAATGTTCTTTTCTTCTTCTGTATTAGTGTGGTTAGGTATTTTTTATTTTATTTTATTTTTTATTGAAAGCGCGACTTAAGGCGCCGAGCCACCCATAAGGTGTCTAACGACGCCCATGGACATTCGATCGTATGCGGGGGTTTCGAATGCCATACCGGCCTGACAGGTGCCCATTTACGTCCCTCTTGAAAGATCCGAGACGGTACTTGGGAAATATATGAGCAGGGAGAGCGTTCCAGAGTTTACCGGTTCTGTAGAGTAAAGATCTGCAGAATCGATTGGTTCGCATCCGCGGTAAGTCCAGCGTGTAGGTGTGCAATCCCTGCCCAGTTAGGTTTATGTTAGGGTTTATAATATAATTATTATTGTATTGTGTAGGTAGTACCTACTAGGTACCTGGGCTTGACTTAAAATCTGCGTACCTCTCACCAGCTCCTGGGCTCAGTGGTGAGGGACTAAATCTGTTTAAGTTTTTTACAAAATATTTTGTGACGCTCAGGCGACGAACAAGATATCTCCGGCAGACTCTACCTACTAACCTATGAAACACAATTTTTTCTTCATTAGCTAAACGCACCCCAATTATGGGCACATATGCCCAGGCAACTAACTGCCTCATACGTAATGGAGGAGCTTCCACTAGGGACTTTAATATAATGGTTGGAAGTGAATGTAATCAAAACCCTCTTCTAAAACAGTAACTATGTACGCGGCTCCATTCGCGTTAAAATCAGTGTCAAAGCACAAGTTACAAAATTACATAAATACATACTGCACGCTGTATCCGGATCCGGACAACTACTACTACTGCACCCCACCACATCACACTACATTAAGCTACGCTACATACTACACTACACTACACTACACTACGCTACGCTACACTACACTACACTACACTACACTACACTACGCTACGCTACGCTACGCTACACTACACTACACTACACTACACTACACTACACTACGCTACGCTATGCTATGCTACGCTACGCTACATACTACACTACACTACACTACACTACACTATAATACACTGCATTGACACTACTGCATTGACACTCACTGCACACACACGTTTGATACCACTAAACTATAGTCTAATCAGGGAAATTAAATATGGCCAGCTAATAAATAAATAAATCGGGGTAAGCATAGTAGTCGGTGTTGCGCTGCAAGTACTCTTGTAAATTACAGCACGAAACCGATCACCACTTTAGCAATGTGTTAGAAAAAGATAACTATCAAGCAGCAAGTAAGCCACGAAGACCCACCTGCTGCATGACTCGGTGGAAGGACCGTGCCAACGTGAAAGGTGGCTAGCCTGTCGCCCTTATGCACAGTATTTTATACTAGTGACAAATTAAACAACAAAATAATAAAAAAAACCAGATTCGCCAACTGCGTCTAGTTTCGATCTTATTATTTTATTCCGTTACATTTAATTTAATTATATTTGGTTTCAGTTTTACATGGTTACGCTAGTGTTTTTTTTCTTAAACTAGTATGGGTTGCTGTGCTGAGGGACCAAACGTACTATAGTGTAACGGTGGTGTGCTGTCATATTTTTTATATAATTGGTCAAATCAGGTTGGAAATCGGTTGAGCTATTTTCTAGTTATAAGTGAATATATATAATTTTCAATTATATTTTATTTTATAGATATAGAGAAATACTTTATTGCTCCAAAAATATTTTACAGAAATAAACACGGTATACAATATACATAAGGAGCAAAGTCGGACTTATCCCTTACAGAGATTTCTTCAAGTCGACCTTTGAATATTCTAGAGTCGTATGTTGTGAAATATAAGTAGGTAGTAGCAAAAGACTTGAGTGTGGGAATGCAAAATAAAATTTTATTAACATAAATAATATCATAAAATATACCTATGACATATAACTATATAGTAGGTAATTAAAAAATATTCAAAGATAAGGAACGAAGGGTTTAACAGAGCAGGTGAGAATAAATAAGATTCCCTCTAAGTTATACCCAAAAATGATAATTTTATACCTAAATAATGATACCTAGATATGTTATACCTAAATTCCCTCCAAAAATTGATCTCCCTCGAAATTACCCAATTGAAAATATCATAAATAAAGGTAAATGAGGCAGAGGGTGAATTCCTACTTCCCTTGCTTAATAAAATATAAATATTTACGACCCCGAAGCTTAGTGACCCATCGGCGAGAAGTCCAGGCACGTAGTGGGCCCCATCTGGGTCGAGATTCCAACTTCTGTATAAGTAGAACTTAAACAATAAGATCTAATACTTAAGCGATACATAGACGTGAGATTTAGGAGCGTATGGACTCGCAGTGAAGGTAGATAATTAAAGAAGAAAGTATTGGAATTTTCTGAAATTCTGGGCAATGAAATTTGGAAATCGGTATTTGCGTACGGCAAATCGACTTTTGTAAACGATTAACCTGGACGGTTTGACATGAAATGAAATGATTTATTTTTTCGTCACACAGCAACAACTCACATAATTAAAAACACAAATGAACTCACAAAATGTGACGAAAAGGGAGCCCACTCAGCTGACTCAATATGCGAGACAGCGAAGCTGATTTTCAGGAGCTCCCCTTTCCACCCAAGGACAAGACTAAAAACCGGCGAAGTGCGAGTCGAACTCGCGCGCCGGGGGTTCCTTATCGCCATGTCATGGTTAGCGCCACTCACGCCATCTATGGCGTGTTATGAAATGCTTCATATTAGTTAAAATATGTCATGATAAGTTAAAATGCTTCACACTATGTTCGGTAGATGGCGCGCGCGCATACACCTTTTGGTTTCTTCTATGGGAACCCCCGTGAATTTTTTACTTTTCTTATTTTTATTATTTGTTGTTATATCGGCCATAATAACACATATTCTGTGAAAATTTCAACGGGCTACATGTTACGGTTCAAGAGATACAGCCCTCGGACAGACGGACGGACGGACGGACGGAAAGACAGACATACAGATAGCGTAGGCTTAGTAATAGGGTCCCGTACCGGATACGGAACCCTAAAAACAAACAAACAACAATGACAATCAACAAATGAAGGGAAGCAATGACATGGCACCTAGTTCACCCGGTGTTATGGGCTGACATGACGGATGTTGTAGGTGATGTAGCCAACCGTGTCAGTTTGAATAAAAATATATAAAAAAAAACATAACATACAATTGACAAGCGCGTGTGTGTGTTGCCATTGGTCAGGTTTTTTAGAAACAGCCGAAATTAAAAATGTACCTATTGGATAAATAAATAAATATGCTGGACTTACTGCGAATGCGTACCAATCGGTTATGCAGATATTTCTTCCACAAAACCTGTGAACATACAGAGGAACACAAAAATTGTGTAAATTCTTCATACAACTTCAGCAGCAATTTCCATTTTTGTGTCGTGTTCCATTCCGCATTTTCAAATATTGATTCAACAGCATGATTGTGTCCCTCCCAAATCTCGCAGACCAATATTAACTCCATAATCGTCCCATAAAAGAACAATAAAACAGCCTTGATGAGTAATTCTAGACTCGTCAGCCGTAAAGACGGTCGTCTGTATGACATCACAGGACAACACCGTTATGGTTCTGCCAGCCATTCGGACATCCTAAATTATGTACGATTGTAATCGTTTTAAGTGCCGAAAAAATCACTTGACACAAACTATCCAACAGCTACAATAAACCATAGTAGAAATGTAATTCCACCAAGCACTTCAATATGAACATGGAAGACTTTAGTAAGTGTCTTTCGGCCTTTTAAAGTTTTAAGTAGGCCATGTGTATTCTCAGGAATGGAAGGTACAAAATATTTTGTTTCCATGTGCACGAACTGGCTTTGGGGTTCTTGACGTCAGAAGGGTCACCTTGGATTGACCCTAACGCTGCAGGCGAGTTTTCTTGGCCGTTCTTTCGAAAAAATGTGCACATGCTTTCACTATCCAAATCTTTATGCGAAATTTGATAAAATCAAAATTAAATTACCAAAGACGCCTAGCTTTTATGAAATATAGTTCCACAGTAAAGTTAATAATTAATGTGCACGGTGGCGTTATTAAACCCCATGAAACATGAATTTTGTATAATTAAGGACGTACGCGCAAAATATAAACCTCATGTTCTGCTCTGCGAGTTTGAGAATCTGTTAATTAAGGTGTAATTTGGATGTAATGGAAACCCGTATCTCCCCAAAATCTAATCTGTCTCGATTCCCCTGCAGACTCGTGCACACCATCATCCTTTTCCCTCGAGGGAGCGCCAAACACCATCGAGCTTTATTTACGAAGGAAATTTTCATTCGGCGCTGCCACAGATTAGATGTTCTCCTCGTTTAATTGATTAAGAAATCAATAATTTGGATTATTCCTCTAAAGTTACAAAAAGTCACATCGTTCAGTGCGGTGGTATCAATCCAGGCGACCCTTGTAAGGTAAGATGATTGTTTTCTTAAATACACTCATAAGACGAAGAGTAGCGCAAATGAATGGGAGATTATTACCGAGGCGAGGCTGTTTGTGAAGGAGTCAGTGTAGTACGAACTTGAGTGAGCCTGTATTGCCATAAGAGTAAATATTGTCAGCAGACCCTAAAGCCAAACCATGAGACTGTCTGTCAAACTTGATAAAAACAAGGTGATAACGAAGTAACATTGAAATAATTTCTCCCGTTGCATAACAATCGCGTTTTGAAACGTTTTCCAATTTCATTATGTGCATATATTTTATACTCACAGCAAATGCATTGCTCCACTCTAACACACACAACCTAGTCGCGGGTGCAGAGCTGAACACCTAGCCCTCACTTAAGACGAGCACCAATTTGCCGAAATTGGTGCTCGTCTTTGCCTAAGAAAACCAACGACTAAAGTTCACCACTTGCGGAAAAATCTTTACGGAAAAGTGCGCTTCAGCCTCGCCTCCTCCCCCACCACCCCCTCCTCTACCCCCCTCAATAAGTCCTTCCCATAATCTTGGCTCCCATCTGATGTCATCAGCCCTGTATAAGGAGGTATAATTTTCCGCTATTCATAGCTGGCTAGTTCCGTACTCATCCAATCTACTTTTACTGGATTATTCAATTACAGTGCATGGGGGGAGGGGGCGTGTGAGAGGGGTGATAGGAGGGTGACAGGAGAGGGGATGGGGGTGGTATCAATTGCTACGCGATTCTGCTTCTGTGCAGAGATGCTGAAGACTTTTTTTGTAATTAATGGATCAGATTTGAAACTTGAATATTAGACGCAACCAGTTCATACAAATTAATTTTCATACAATGTTCGATGCCCGGTATACCCTGCCCGGTGAGCGCGGTGTGGAGGTGGAAAGGGGACGGCGGGATTGCGGTTAAGAGCTCCTCCGAGCACTCTCCGTGGATTAAGCGATAGAATACAATTAGGACGCCATCATCCCTACAGTGGTGCAGTGCAGGCGTATGCAGTGCATACAAATTTAGACATTTGAATTTAAACACTCATGTCCGAACAGCAACATTTCGTTGCACTTTGCTTAACTTCATAAAGGCTTAAGCATTAGTATTGACAGCCTTAATCGCAACATTTTCTTAACAATACCTTAGAATACATTTTGACTTACTCAGCTAAATTCAATCTTACTTGCCAAATAGTTCTCAGGCTGTGTATCTGTGAGTATACATCAGATTTAGTTGAAGTTCCATTCGGAGTTCCTCGGGGATGTCAACTGGGACCACTATTCTTGTCTGCTTCTGTGATTGATCTAATGTTTCTCTGTCACTAAGCTGTTAGTATAAATTAGCCGTAAGTGTAATGTAGAACTAGAATAGTAAACCGAAACCTATCTAGCTACGGCTGGGTTAGGTCGCCGAAGGGAAGGTGGGTATCAGAACCAGTTATCTGCCCCCTGGCGCAAGACGCAAACATATTAAACTTTGAGCAGTCTAGACAGGTAATTTTGTTGCACGTTTTTCTCAGAAACTTTGAACGAATTTAATACCAGCTGCCAATGTATTTTGTAGTTTTTCAGTCTTCGTTAATAAGGATTGCAAATGTTAAGTTACTAATTCTTTGATAAATGTTTACAGTTTGTGGAAAAATATAAACATATACAGGTAGATTTTTTACCATTTTTCCATTCCATTTTTAGGAGGTTAATCTGTACCAAAAACTAAGTAGATAAAAAATTTGACAAAAATAATTAATTCTCCATACATTTTTAGGTTGGGTATTTTCGAAAATGAATGGAGAACTAATTTTTTTTTCAATTGCGCGACCGTTCTTTTTTATCTACAGTTCCCGGCAGCAAATAGTGTGTGTGCAAATAATGCGTTTCGAGCTTGTTACCGACTAACCCTTTGAAAGGGCCGGCATTGACAGGCCAGACAACCTAGCAACAGTCTACAAATTTCCTGGCATGGCACCTCTCTGAGCATGGTTCTGCGAAGAGAGGTGATTTTGGCTCTCGACTGCACCATTGTTCCCTCAACACAGCCACCCATGTTGGTTTACATTAAACAATGTGCATATCTACACCTGTTACTTCACCGTCACCGTTCGGAACCGGTGTAAAGCTGTAGGTCCCTTCCCTTGTCCCTTACTAGGTGTTCTTTATTCTTTATTCTTTATTCATCATTCGTATGGTAGTACACTACGCTTGAATTTGTCCTGTTTAGTTTTTACAATCCGGTTCGATTACACCCACAAATAAGAGCCGGCAAGAAACTTCGCAGGGTTCTTTTTTTAACGTCTTCAATTACAATACATTGTGACTAGCTACACAATAGACACCGCTTACAGTGTTAAGATATAGTTTGAGAGCTAGAATAACTATAATTTAAGCTTGATAATTCTGACCACATAAAATCCCCTAAGCTATGTTTAAATTATTAAAATTATTTATATTTACATATATCTATATATTTGTAATTCTATATAAAATGATTTAGATTAATTATAATACATAATATGTATGCGTTTATGATCTCTCGTGCTGGTGTGGTGTTACTGAGATCTTACGCTTTCGTTCCTCGGTGCTAGTGTGCGTTACTGGAACGTTGTCCGTCTTGATTAAGTGTCTGGTTTCTTCCTTTTTCTGGGAAGCACTTGTGTTCTGAGACTGAGACATTGCAATCGTGCCGTTTGTTCTAGTAGATTTGGGCACTCTATGCATTTATTAAAGCCTTTTGTCTGAATTGTCTTACTTTTTCTGCCAACAAATCCTCTCATATTAGATATGACATTTATTGACTGCATCACTTTTCTTAGATATGATGATAGTACGACATTTATTCCTTCGTCGTCGGTTTTTGGAACGACTATGGCTTTTCCTAATGTAAGGTTTGTGGCAGACATCGCTCCTGTCATCTCCATTTCTATTACTTTGTCGACTGGACGTGATAGTTGGTGCCTTACTCTTGGACTTTGATCTTCGCTTTCTCCTTGGTGTTTTGAGATTGATACGTCCATGTAGACTGTGGACTCGAGTAAGTCATCATTCTTTTCGACCTTGTTTGGTCGTCTTGGTGACTTTTTGCTCGTCTCGCCTACGCTGCTTGTAGCTATTGGTTCATTTAGAGCTTGTTGCTCTGAACCTCTAGTGTTGCAGCTGAAGAATGTCGCAGATCGCGATCATTCCTCTTTTCTTCGCCTCTAGGCGTTAGGTGTTAGGCTCTAGGTGTTAGAGGCTCAAATTGTGGCCGACTGGATTTATACCATCTTACTGGAAGCAATATATCCGCATAGCAGCCTCGACTCCTCTAGTCCAGTATATCCAGCAATTCAAAGTGAAGTCTCCACTTTGGCCCCTCTGACTAAGCCACCCGTACCAGAAACCATACATAAAAAACATGTCCACATAAAAAAATGTCTGCAAGCCACACGATTGATAGGATCCTAAAAGAAACATTCCGCCACTGCCTCAAGTCAACCGAGCTTGACAGAAACTGTGTCGTTAGTACAAATAGTTGTAATATCTCAGGCGCCCACGTAATGAGAGCGGAGGATTCGGAGAAGATAGCCCGAGTGGTTGGAAGGAAAAATACTGCCTGGAAGTTTCGATATAGTGTGTGTGTGTTCAACGAATGACGTTCCAGCAAGAAACGATTTGAACATTGAAAGTCGACTGGTGTGAAGAAGCAATCAACATTATTTGGAACTTTTCGACATATTGTGTGTTTTCAACACATGACATTTTAACGTGGAATAGGGGAACACACTCGTAGGCCGATTGGTGGTGAATAAAAATACTGTCTAACAGGACTTTTCGATTCAATACTGACGTTTTAACGTGGAATAGGGGAACACACTCGCAGGTCTAGTGATGGTGAATAAAAATACTTTTCGATTTAAAACGTTCCAACATGCACGTTGTTAAAATTTAGCCACCAGCTCCGAGTCCTCGGAGTCGAACTGTTGCACGACCTACACTTACGGCGCTATATTGAGGGTAAGACAAGCTGGCTTTTAAATAGCTTATTTATATATTTATTTATTTTCTAAACACACATTTTTTTGTTAAACCTATGCTCTGCACTAGAAAAATCTGTCTCGCAGAGGCAATTATCGACAATTAGGCAGACATTGTGCGCTTATCTAGACAACATTATTATGAACTTAACACTATACAAAGACATTAAACCCCTTTTAATCTCTTTGACACTATAGAAATAAAAAAGAAAAAAACAATTATAAAATTAACAACAATATCAAACCATTAAATAATGACCACCAAATAATAAATCAACCACCAAAGCTGGGCGTACTCAATACGTTGCGACGGTACTTCACGCCGGGCCCAAGGCGCTTTTGTATAAATCGCAAGATTAGGTCCTACTTGGAGTACTGCTCGCTCTCACTTGTAGAATGGGTTAGCTAAAGCAACTCGCGCCTCTGCACTAGTTCCAGCGTCGAGCCATGCGATTAGTGGGTGACCCAAGGTGTCCTGTGATCTAGAACCACTGCAACTTCGTGGGATATCAGCGTCCTAAGTGGGTTATATCTCTTATTCCGTGGGTTGTACTCGGAGGGTCTGTTTGACACGATCCCGCCATATAGCCTTTCCACCTCCGCGCACTGGGCAGAGATTGCATACCTACACGCTGGACTTACCGCGGATGCGTACCAATCGGTTCTTCAGATTTTTCCTCCTCAGAACTCGTAAATTCTGGAACGCTCTTCCCGCCCACATATTTCCCCCAAGTTCAGTCTCGGTTCCTAAGAGCCGCGTGTATAGACACCTGCCAGGCCGGCATAGCCTTCGCAAACCCGGCACATGTAGCGCTTTCTATAAAAAAATATTTGCCTTCAGTATAAAAAGGCACTGGTAAAAGTCTTAGATAGAACGCACTCCAAGCAGCAGCGGTTAAATCGCTGTTAGGTCAGGTTAGGCAGCAGTTAGGTCGCTGAAGCGCAGCTTACGTCAGTCGAGCGAAAATGTCACATTTTCCACAATTCCCAACAACGAACGCACTGCGTTGCGACGGCATACACTTTCGCGATAATATTTCGTCAATGTAAAATCGATATCAATAGGTTCACACACAAGTATGAGCATGTAGTTCTATGAGAAATATATCTATGAGCATAATCTTTATTATTAGTTTATTCAATTCAAATTAACATAGTTATAAAATAATTAACTAATCTAAAAATTATATAAACTAACTTAGGAAATAAACTAACTAAAAAATTTTTTTTCATTTAGTGCTTTTGTCCCCGGGATTGTGCCGAGGATGCCAGCCGCGTTACCCCTCTGAATTGCCAGGCTTATTCTTTGGCGGAAGAAGGTGAGGCAAGAGGGGTGACCTATGGCAGCACACATCCTCGACCCTATCTCGTGGAAGTCGTGGACAAAAGCTATCGCCTGTTCTATGAGGAAACGATATAGGTACATACAGGTGCAGCTCAAACATTTAGTGTGTAGTTCACTTCCATCAAGTCACGTGGAAGTTTAAATGTCAGCATTTAACATTTAACATTTGAAAGGAAGTTAATCGACAGTAGATAGACGTTATATGTAGTACTACGTCGAGCGTTCCTGTCAATTATTAAAAATAACCGTGAATTTCGTAGGTATCCAACCTTGTTTGCTTGAACATAATAAATATAACTTTATTTTTGGTTTTCCTGGTAAATGGCTCGTGAATTGAAATAGTTTACCATTATCTGTTTATGGTAGAAGTATGAAATTAACATTATTATTTTTTTCATTTATTAATACTTTATTGAACACCTATTTATACAAAGAATATATAAATTTAATAACAGAAAGATCTTAACTAAAACTAACATAAAACAAAACTTACCTATCTAACAAAATTAAACTAATGTTAAATACTAAAACCTACAGTCCACTGTAGGTGTAAAATATTCAAGCTTCTAAGTCAACGCAATCAAATGATACGGCCATTGTCACATATTTTGATATTCGCAAACTGTACTTCTTGCTGACCTAGAATCATGAAATTTGGCAGGAAACAAGGTCTCACAGCAGGAGTAAAGGAGAAAATAGGTAATTTGTAGTTATATTACATAAAAAGTTGTGTTTGTTTTTGCTCTATGATAAAAACGGTAATACATACAAGCGTCCAACTTGGTGTGACTACAATGCAAACACTAAATTAAAACAACAAATAATAAAAAAGCGGCCAATTACATGTTAGTACGGAACCCTCGGTGCGCGAGTCCGACTCGCACTTGGCCGGGTTTTTTTTTTCTAAACTAAACCGAACGCTGTACGCAGTAGCACAAGTGAATCGATAGTGAACGTAAAAGTTAACGTGTTTCCGAAAGCCGCCGATCGGTGCAATGCATTTTTGATTTACGACAAGCTTGTCGGTTAAATTATTCAACGATTTCATCGCTTCACAGTTTGTTTCCGCTTTTATACAGCGACAAAAAAAAGCTTGATTACAATTAAAAAAAAACCGCGACCCTTAAAAAGTCAACAATAATTTCCGATTACTTTTTTTTTTTTTATACTAAGCGCCGAGTCACCCATAAGGTGTCTAGCGACGCCCATGGACATTCGGTCGCATGCGGGGGCTGCGAATGCCATGCCGGCCTGACAGGTGCCCATTCACGCCTCTCTTGAAGGACCCGATACTATACTTGGGGGGAAATATGTGGGCAGGTAGAGCGTTCCAGAGTTTGCCGGTTCTGTGGAGAAAGGATCTGCAGAACCGATTTGAAAGAACTTATTTAAAGGATTCAGGAGTCTAAAGTAAATAAAACATAAAAACTGAGAGCTGCGCGGATATTTACTTCGGCATTAATTTTAGAACAAAACAGCTTTATTCACGGTTATTAACGAGCTATGTGGCTCGAAGTTTCGGGCCAAGCGTATGGCCCATCCTCATGAGCACTCTGCCTAGTGCGACGGTTGGCAGATAACTGTCAGATCTCCGTCCGTCGTTGACGAAGATTGTAGCTGTGGTCAGTGCGGGTAGTTTCCGTAGACGAGGGTTCAGGTGCGTTCCGGATCTCGGCGGAGAGACAGAAGGCGCTGACGGTGTCCACTTCCGGCTGGTCGTGTCCGTCGTGTCTTCTTCTCTTGAGCGGTGCTATGACTGGGTTCCACATCGGCGACAACTTGAAGGCGTCCTCCCGGTTGAAGTTGTGCTTTTACTTAGGAGTCCTCCGATTCCTTTAAGTAAGTAAACGGAAATTATATTAGACTTTTTAAGGGTCGGGTTTTTAAAATTTGTAATTTAAC
Organism: Nematopogon swammerdamellus; assembly: GCA_946902875.1. NCBI lineage: Eukaryota > Metazoa > Arthropoda > Insecta > Lepidoptera > Adelidae > Nematopogon > Nematopogon swammerdamellus. The sequence goes on along the minus strand of OX336358.1, from coordinate 6,404,727 downwards.
TTTTCTATGTTAATTTATAATATGTACGTACACACGTGGGTCTTTTATTTATATTATATTTTATTTGTTTCTCACTTTAATATTTTGTTGCACAGTTCTGGTTAAATAGTTTTCCATATTTATGATGAATTTAGTTTTTAGGTTTCCGTATCCCGTACGGAAGCCTATTACTAAGCCTCCGCCGTCTGTCTGTCCGTCCGTCCATCCGTCTGTCCGAGGGCTGTATCTCTTGAACCGTAATAAGTAGCCCGTTGAAATTTTCATAGAATATGACGTGTTAGTATGGCGGATATAACAGCAAATAATAAAAAAAAGAAAATGTAAAAAATTAAGGGGGGCTCCCATACAACAAACGTGCGAAAAATCTATTAGTCACAGTCACGCTACTGAATAATAGATTGCGCCACAGGCTTGTATAACGACACAGGAATGTATAAACATTGCATTGTTGAAAGACAAAAGATAGGCGGATATTATTGATAGCGGATATACGGAAACCTCCGTGCGCGAGTAAAACTCGCACTTGACAGATTTTTTATTGTCTTTGGTAGGATTTTTAGGTTATCTTTGTTTTTCGTTATTTACTTAGCAGATACTCACAATTGTTTTTTTATCCATGTACCTATGTCTAGCCTGTAAGTAAAAATAGTAATTATATGTATTTCCCGGCAAAATGGGTTCAACTGAAAATCAGCGCAATACGTTGTACCGTGTGGGGCGGTACTTAAAAATAATAGCTCCACTGCATCTCTCCTCGTGCAGGTCGTAAAAGGCGACTAAGGGATAAGGACAAGATGCCGTACTAAAGGGCGACAGGATAGCTACCTCTCACCTTGGCACGGTCCTTCCACCGAATCATGCAACAGGTGTGTCTTCGTGCCTTATACTTCTGCTTGATAGTTATCTTGTCCGAATACTTTGGTAAACGTGGTGTTCGTCGATAAGCTGTAATTTGCAAGAGTACTTGTATGACAACACCTTTACAACAACAATTACTCTGCTTGCTTCGATTGTCGGGATGAAGTGTGTGGTATGTATGTACATTGTCTATTGCACACGCTGAGTTGGGCCCAATTTTTCGCCAATATTTGCTAAAGATTGAGGTGTATTGTAAATTGTAATTCGAAATGGCGACAAATAAACGTTTCATGTCATTTCATTTTAGGTCCCTTCCCTTGCCCCTTACTAGGGTGGTAGGCTCAAATTGTAGCCGACTGGGTTGGTACCACCGTACTGGATGTAAGATGGCCGCATAGCAGCCTCGGTTGTGTTCTCCTCTAGTCCAGTATTGCCAGCAATCCAGGGAAGTCTCCGGTATGACACCTACCTTCTCGGAGGTGATATTGGCTGGTCGGAGCATGCGCTTTAGCCCCTCCAACTCAGCCAGCCATACCGGATTACATTAAAAAAAATTCACGACCAAAGCAAAGTACACCGATGTGTTATCGGGTGACATCACAGTCGAAGCAGGTGATTTAGCCAACCACATCAGCTTCTATAAACGATCTTACTCCCGTACAATATAACATTAGGTAAATGGTAAGCATGTTTCATAGACGCCTCTGAGAGCACATTCAATTCCATACAAGTGTGTGTAGACATTTGACAGAGAGTGAAGGCTCTGTGAAGGCTGTGCGAAGGCTGTATGAAGGCTGTGCGAAGGCTACTATTGAGGCGTACGCTCGCAAATGCCTCTGTTCGGAGCTAATGAAGTGTCTGGAACTGGGGTCGAGACGTTTAGGACGTACATAAGTACATACTTGTAGGTCGAGAGTATCCAAGGTATCTTAGCACGCAGACATTGTCATCTCTACAATCAAATTATTATAAAACGGAACGTGTGTATGTGTGTATGTTTGAAGTAAACTCCGTAAGCAACTGAACAGATTTCGATGCGGTTTGCAACAATGAAAAGAGTAGTTCTTGAGGATCACTATATTGTATTGTATTGTTGTATTGTTTATTGATCATTCATATGGCAGTTAGACTGCGCTCGAACTTGTCACAATTTGTTCTATCCGGTTCGATTACACCCACGAAGAAGAACCGGCAAGAAACTTCGCAGGGTATTTTTTTAAACATATTTTTACCATATTTAGTGACTAGCCACATAATAACACCGCCCATAGTCTATTTAAAACACAGCTTGAGAGCAAGATTAAAAATTTTGCTGAGAGTTCTGACTACGAAGACTTATTAATTAATTAAGTGAGTCAGGTAAGTACCATATACATAAGTATACCATTCAGATAATATGTTGCCAATTAATATAAACAGGCTATATACCATCACGCTATATAGCCTTAGGGCTGTGCAGTATCAAAGAAAGTTAATATGGGCGGGAGACAGATATAATATAAGAGAAGCAATAGTTTATTGTAATATTTACGTTTAAATTGGATTTGCTATTAAACCAAGTCTACCGCGAGCGAAGCCGCGGGTAAAACCTAGTAGCTGATAGTTGATGAGTTTGATCTTTGAGGAAAAAATTAATACAGGTGCGGTTCCATCTACTAAAATTCTTAACACTGACTGACTGAGAGCGCACAGCCTAAATCGGTGGTTTTAGAAGCGTGAAATTTTGCATAGGAGTACCTTATCTAACGTACGTGAGCGCTAAGAGAGGATTTTTGAAAATTCATCCCCTAAGGGGGTAAAATAGGGATGAAAATATGAATGAAAAATCCGTCATTTTCGAAGTTAGAAATATGAAATTTGGCTTCTGTTTATAAATAAAAGTCAGTTGTATCAGCGTTCCTAGAAATCCATCCCCTAACATCCTTCCTTACCTATAATAAAATCCAACGTCTGCTTTCTGTATGTCTGAGTGTCTGTCTGTCCGCTTATAACTCGAGAACCACTGAACCGATTTTAATAAAACAAAATTCTACGCATAGCTTGATTCTTCCCATCAACTATAGGCTACTTACTATCACGCTAAATGGCTTATGAGGGTAGCAGTGAAGTGAAATATGAGAGCACTTGGCAATATTTGTATGTAACGGACACGGAATCATTCACCCGAGTAAGAACCGATGACATTACAATATCCTGAAGGGGGAGGGGAGAGGGGGGGGGGGGTAAGTAGAGGCATATAGGGAGGGGGGTGAGGGAGGGGCGGGAGGGGAGGTGGAGGTAGAGCGATGGACCTTTCTTCCTTACCTCTAATAAAATCCAACGTCTGCTTTCTGTCTGTCTGTATGTATGTCTGTCTGTTTACCATCTTTGGGGTTGCCATATTTACTCGAAGTATCGATGATAGCGAGACTCAACGGAAGGGAGGGAGAGGCAGGGAGATGGGGGGAGAGGGAGAGGGAGAGGGAGAGGGAGAGGGAGAGGGAGATTAAAATAGGGAATGATACCAAAATTAGATTTTAGGAGTTTATAAAATTTTGTACAGAGATGAATTGCATCCTGAGGAAGGACATAGTCTCAAAAAACAACCCTTAAGTGGGTGAAATAGGAGATGCGAAAGTTTGTATGGGAGTATCGGTTTCTTAAGGTCCAGGATTGTTGGATTTTCACATATAAGGGGAGGAAACGGAGTGTTAAAGATTGTATGGGAATATCGTTTTTTTTAAAAGGAAAATAATAATTATAGCTACTCAAAACAAATAAATGGGGGGGGGGGGGGGAGAGGGGGGATGGGTGTGACGGTGGCCTCGCCCTTAGTTACTTACTTTCTTCGTGGAGGTTTATTGTATTCCAGAATGCAGCTTAGCCTGAAGCCTCGCCGTTAGTTACTTACTTTTTTATCGTCTTCCAGAATACAGCTCGGCCTTCGGCCTCGCCCATAGTTACTTACTTACATCAAGAAGGTTAATCCTCTTCCTTAACGCAGCTCGGCCTTCGGCCTGACCCATGGTTTATCCTCTTCCTAAACGGAGCTCGGCCTTCGGCCTCGCCCTCAGTTACTTACTTTCTTCGAGAAGGTTTATAGTCTTCCTAAAGGCAGCTCGGCCTTCGGCCTCGCTCTTTGTTACTTACTTTCATCGAAAAAGTTTATCCTCTTCCTGAACGCAGCTCGGCCCTCGGCCTCGCCCTTAATTACTTTCTTTCTTAGAGATGGTTTATCGTCTTCCTGAACACAGCTCGGCCTTTGGCCTCGCCCTCAGTTACTTACTTTCTTCGAGAAGGTTTATGGTCTTCCTGAACGCAGCTCGGCCTTGGGCCTCGCCCTCAGTTACTTACTTTCTTCGAGAAGGTTTATCCTCTTCTTGAACGCAGCTCGGCCTTCGGCTTCGCCCATAGTTACTTACTGTCTTCGAGAATGTTTATCGTCTTCCTAAACGCAGCTCGGCCTTCGGCTTCGCCGTTTGTTACTTGCTTTCTTCGAGAAGGTTTATAGTCTTCCTGAACGCAGCTCGGCCTTCGGCCTCGCCCTCAGTTGCGTAATTTCTTCGAGAATATTTATGGTCTTCCTGAATGTAGCTCGGCCTTCGGCCTCGCCCTTAATTACTTACTTTCTTAGATAAGGTTTATCGTCTTCCTGAACGCAGCTCGACTTTCGGCCTCGCCCTTTGTTTCTTACTTTCTTCAAGAAGGTTTATAGTCTTCTTGAACGAAGCTCGGCCTTCGGCCTCGCTCTTTGTTACTTACTTTCTTCGGGAAGGTTTATAGTTTTCCTGAACGCAGCTCGGCCTTCGGCCTCGCCCTTAGTTACTTACTTTCTTCGAGAAGGTTTATAGTCTTCCTGAACGCAGCTCGGCCTTCGGCCTCGCCCTTAATTACTTACTTTCTTCGAGAAGGTTTATAGTCTTCCTGAACGCAGCTCGGCCTTCGGCCTCGCCCTTAGTTACTTACTTTCTTCCAGAAGCTTTATCGTCTTCCTGAACGCAGCTCGGCTTTCGGCCTCGCCCTTTGTTTCTTACTTTCTTCAAGAAGGTTTATAGTCTTCTTGAACGAAGCTCGGCCTTCGGCCTCGCTCTTTGTTACTTACTTTCTTCGGGAAGGTTTATAGTTTTCCTGAACGCAGCTCGGCCTTCGGCCTCGCCCTTAATTACTTACTTTCTTAGATAAGGTTTATCGTCTTCCTGAACGCAGCTCGGCCTTCGGCCTCGCCCTTAGTTACTTACTTTCTTCGAGAAGGTTTATAGTCTTCCTGAACGCAGCTCGGCCTTCGGCCTCGCCCTTAATTACTTACTTTCTTCGAGAAGGTTTATCGTCTTCCTGAACGCAGCTCGGCCTTCGGCCTCGCCCTTAATTACTTACTTTCTTCGAGAAGGTTTATAGTCTTCCTGAACGCAGCTCGGCCTTCGGCCTCGCCCTTAGTTACTTACTTTCTTCCAGAAGGTTTATAGTCTTCCTGAACGCAGCTCGGCCTTCGGCCTCGCCCTCAGTTACTTAATGTCTTCTTTGAAATACGAATTTCACGCGAGCGGAGCCGCGGGCTCAGCTATTCTAGATAATACAGGACGATGCGGTGGGAAACGAAGTAAAATGCTTGCTTTGTCTCTTTAGAATATTTTAATGTAACTTGACATCGCCGTGGAAAAACAGAAGAGAGCGAGAAAGCATAGACAACATAAAAATACCATTTAATTTTCTAATTAAAAGTGCGCAAATTATCCACATTCATATGGGATGAATTCTCAAAATAAAATTTTGGAAATTAAGCATAACCTACAATGTCGCGAGCGGTGCCGTGAGCAAAAAGCTGGTACAAAATAATTCACAAACTCTGACACACCGAGATATGACAATTGGTAACAGTTTAGTACGACAAATTTGAAAGCCCACCTAACCCCGCCTTTATTTAATTGTTTTCCTCGAAGAGGAAATTATGGTTCGCTCGGAGACAACTGTCATGTAACGTTTTCTATTTAAAAACAAAATTTAAACGCGCCTGTTCACGCACACTTTAATAAATCCTTCTTTTTGTCTCCGCCGTAGTCGGATGAAATCTAAATGAATAACGACGCAAAACTAGTTAGACGTACTTTACAGTTTCGTATTCTGTACACAGAACATACTCTGCTACATTATAATAGCGAAGTGTCTTTGGAGTGCTCTCTCCTATGTACACTTGTAAACGTAAAGATAAGTTATTTACATAAGTCAATCAGCGTGTCTCTGAGTCACTTGAGAAACGTTCAAACTCTGCTTGAGGGTTAGAAAATGAAGGCACTCAACAGATAAATGATTAAATTGTAATTACAACACATTAAAATAAAACAGAACAATAACTCTTTATTGTATTAATGCATAACTCTCTATAGTGGAAGAAGAAACATTACACAAAAAGAAACAAGACATACTGTAGTGCACAAAGGCCGACTTTTTTTTTTATTGAAACTGACACGGTTGGCTACATCACCCACAACATCCGTGACGTCAGCCATAACACCGGGTGAACTTGGTGTCACGTCAGTGCTTCCCTTCGGTCGTGCCGGCTACATTGAACTGGACGGAAAACACAAACTATTTACATAGCCGTTTCGACCGACCTTTCATTCAGTGCGGTGGTACCAACCCGGGTGGGTTAATCCCTACCACATAGTAATATAAGAAGGAAGTCATATCCCTTAGTCGCCTTTTACGACATACACGGGGAGAGATGCAGTGGGGCTATTCTTTTAAAGTAGACATTAGATGTTAAATAAAAAAAAAACAAAAAATGTTGTTTAGGGCAATAATTAGTATTTTCATCTATCTACCCCAAAAAGGCATGTTATGTCCGAACGATAATATGTTCACCGACGGATGGATTATGTATGACAATTTGGTAACAATTTAGTATGACACATTTTGTTACTCTAACCGCGCATCTATTTATTTTCTCCTCGAAAGCAGTTAGCAATGAAAACGCAAATATAAATTAAAAAAATATAAAAACCGCCTTCAAAAATGTATGGAATAAAAAAAAATCGAACCCTAGAGTTAAAGGCGGTGTTTTCTTTCATGCATCATTTTTGCTTGCTTTAGCACCGCCTTCAACTCTAGATTTCGATTTTTTTTATTTCATATACCTATTTTTGAAGGCGGTTTTTATATTTTTTTAAATAGTTTTTTATTTCACAGTTTTTTTTAGTAATTTTTTGCTATTAATGTACTCGGTAATGTACTCGCTTTCCAATCCGACCTTGACCAAATTGAAATGGGACCACACGGGAAGCACCAGCTTTCAAATAAAAAAAGAATCATCAAAATCGGTTCACCCAGTCGAAAGTTCGAACCTCCTCCTTTTTTAGAAGTCGGTTAAAAAACCAACATCACTATATTGCCCGCTGGTAATCCGCGACAATTGCATGATGATCGAAAAGTGTTCTCGAACGCTGAACAATCTGTGCAAGTATTGCGGAGTCACATTAAATTATGTTATGAAATATGCATGGCGATAAAAACGCAGAAAACGCATTGTCATTGCATATACCCCTTTATCTTGATTTTTTTTATGGAAACTGACACGGTTGGCTACATCACCTACAGAATCTGTGATATCAGCCCATAACACCGGGTGAAATAGGTGCCATGTCAGTGCTTCCCTTCATTTCATATCGTCTACACTGAACTGCAGGTCTATTCTTGTAAATTCTGACAGCGGAATCAGCGCTGTTGTGACGCTGAGAGCCATTTACTAAAGTGGCTCTCAGCGCCACATCAGCGCTGAGCCCGCTGTCAGAATTTACAAGAATAGATCTGCTGGACGGAAAATACGAACTATTTACATAGCTGTTTCGACCGACGTTTCATCCAGTGCGGTGGTACCAAACCGGCCGAGATAAACCCTACCACCTAGTACGTTAAGAAGGGAACGGACCTACAGTTTTACATGGAATCCGAACCACGATCAGACTCCAACGGTCGAGCGGTCACCCATTCAAGTACTGAACGCGCTCAGCGTTGCTTTCCTCACCTGGGTAAGTCGAGGCCGGTTCTAGAAATGGATTTGTATGGGAATAGCAGAAAAGAGGCAAGCGCGTTTTGCTCCTGATTGCGTTGTTTCGTGTCCGCAGCGCCGCAATTACTTGCCCACCCGACGACGACCGGCCGCGATGTTAGGCCGAGAGCTGGCGTGACAATCGAAGGCCGATTTCAACATAGAAGAACAAGATAGAACAAATTGTGACAAGTTCGAGTGCAGTCTAACTCCCGTATGAAGGATCAATAAACAATACAACAATACATTATGATTTTTTTTTATACTAAGCGCGACATGTGGAGCCGAGTCACCCATAAGGTGTCTAGCGACGCCCATGGACATTCGGACGCATGCGGGGGCTGCTAATGCCATGCCGGCCTGACAGGTGCCCATTCACGCCTCTCTTGAAGGACCCGATACTATACTTGGGGGGAAATATGTGGGCAGGTAGAGCGTTCCAGAGTGTGCCGGTTCTGTGGAGAAAGGATCTGCAGAACCGATTGGTGCGCATCCGCGGTAAGTCCAGCGTATAGGGATGCAATTACTGCCCAGTGCGCGTTGTACGGAGGTGGAAATGGGACGCCGGAATCGCGTTAAACAGCTCCTCCGAGTACTCCCCGTGGAATAAGCGATAGAACACGCTTAGGGCGCCGACGCACCTTTTTTTTTTTTTTTTTTTATAAAAAATAAAAAAATAGAGTCTACAAACGCAGTATCTCATAAAATAAAGTAACTTACTCCATGACCATCCCCTACCCTTACAGATTTATTATTAGTATAGATAAGATAGATACAATTTTCTATGGTCAGCCTCGATAGCTCAGCGGTGCAGACAGTCAACTGTCGCTATTGAATGTTAAGCAACGCTGGGTGCGGTCAGTACTTGGATGGGTGACCGCTGACCGTTGGAGGCTGACCGAGGTTCGGATTCCTCGTAAAACTGTAGGTCCCTTCCCTCCTAATCTTACTTGGTGGTAGGGTTTAACCCGCCCGGGTTTGTACCACCGCACTGAATGAAACGTCGGTCTAAACGGCTATGTAAATAGTTTGTGTTTTCCGACCAGTTCAGTGTAGCCGGCACGATCAAAGGGGGAAGCACTGACATGGCACCTAGTTCACCCGGTGTTATGGGCTGACATCACGGACGTTGTAGGTGATGTAGCCAACCGTGTCAGTTTCCATAAAAAAAAAAAAAGAAAAAAAAAATGGTAAAATGTTTTCATTTTCTATCTAATATTTGTTCTCCTAGACCGTAGGTACAAGCAATTCTGTACAATAGAGCATTATCAGCACTGGCAAAGTACTTATATCATTATTTGGCTTCTGAACGTTTCAGAGAACGAACACACATGTATGTACGCCCCACGCGGTACATTTTACCCGACTACGGGGAAGCCAATAAAGGAAGGTTTATGCGTTTGGCGTGTATGTATGTACAGTTTCCGGCAGCAAAATATAATGCGTGTCGACCTTTAGAAAGATACCACCCGGTTGTAGAGCGCCGTCCCTGTCGCGGAACTTTATGTATTTATATGTATGCATGTATGCCGACCACGGCTCTACATTTGAAAGTATAATAAAACAACCGGCCAAGTGCGAGTCGGCCTCGCGCACCGAGGTTTCCGCACCACAAAAAAATGTTGAAAAAGACACGTTTCTTGTATGGGAGCCCCTTTAATTTTTGACTGTTTCTATTTTTTATTATTTGTTGTTATATCCGCCATAATAACACATATTCTGTTACAATTTCAACCGGTTACCTATTACGGTTCCAAAGATACAGCAGTAGGATAGACAGACAGACAGATAGACAGACAGACCGACGGCGGCTTAGGCTTAGTAATAGGCTTCCGTACGGGATACGGAAACCTAAAAAGGTTACCTTGACTATTGTGAAATTGAAGAAATTAAAGTAACATAAAACATTAGTTGCTGTATCTGATATTATACATCATATAAAACACAAAATGGTTTTGTACTTTTGAGTGTTTTCGTAGTCGGGTTTTTGTGTGAACTAATTTGCATGTGATTGCTATTTTGTAGTTTAACTGTGGAAAATATGTAATTTTGCAAGGCTAAGCTACAGTCTGACTTAGTTTGTTATATACATTTTAGGTTTGAATAAATATTTATATAATATCATCGTATCGATTTAAAAAATAATAATTGGAAACTCACGTTTTCGCCGTGTTATTTTCTTGATTCTGTCTTATCTTTCTCCCGTAATGAATATTTTAATAATTTAATTTTTATTTCTTTCGGTACTCAGCACGTACGTCCTTTACGATTTTTTGATTAGGTAGAAGCAAGCAAAACCAATTTTTAAGATTATTGTCTCTAACACAATAATGGATGAATACACATAACACCGTGTGGGGTTGGATATTATTAAAGGCGACTAAGGTATAAGGACAAGATGCAGTAAAGGGCGACAGGGTAGCTACTTCTCACCTAGGCACTGCTCTTCCACCGAGCCATGCTGCCAGGTGGGTCCTTACTTGCTGCTTGACAGTTATCTTGTCCGAATATTACGCGAAAAGTGGTGGTCGGTGTTGCGCTGGCACTTACCACAGTCCACGCAGCACAACACCGATTACTCTGCTTATGCTGATTGTGGGGATACGGCGTGTGGTATGTACGTATGTATGTATGTATGTATGTATGTTCTGATAGCAATGGGCAGGGCCGCACATGACCAGCAGCGGAAAGAGTAATGATTGATTTTAAAATTGTTTTTCTATGTTACAGATTGCTCCACTTGCACCCTGTAAGGAGGTAAGGAACCATATTTGTTTCTATATATAATATAATCATCATCATCATCATCAACCTGTTACGGTCCACTGCTGGACATAGGTCTTGTTACGTTCTGGGTACAGCGTTGAGAGCACCTTTCCTATGAATTATTTCTATGTCGAAAGTTGCGAGTATTATACTCCATCCGGCTAGTCTGCCGGTTGGATTGTCTAGGTTAAGAAACCATTTCAAGCTTGAATGGTCTGTATATACTTTCGTAGTTTGGCCGTTCTCTACATAACAACGCCAGTGTTCTAGAGCTGCTAACACGCCAAGTGCTTCCCTTTCGGTTGCTGAGTAGTTGCGCTCATGCTTGTTTAGTGATCTGCTCATGAAAGCAACTGGCCGTTCAACACCATCGATATTTTGACAGAGCATCGCACCTATACCATAACCACTAGCGTCAGTGTGAATCTCGAAAGGTTTCGAATAATCCGGACACGACATTACAGGTGTGTTAGCTAGAGTTAAGATGAGTTCACTACAAGCTTTGTACGCTTAACTGACCATTGGAATGGAGGTGTTCCTTTCGCTGTAGAGGTCAGTTTGTTGAGAGGTGCAGCGACTGTCGAGAAATTAGGAATAAACCTCGGATGGTATCCTATAACACCAAGAAACCGTTCAAGTTCTTTCCTGTTTTTTGGTGGATGAGAAGAGCGGAAGACCGCGTGCGGTGGCGTGCCTTGGGAGACTATAATATAATACTCGCATATAATATATTATTAATATGCATTAGTCAATAACAGTTAAATCTCAAACCATGGCCATTCAGAGAGGAAACGCCTCTAGCGCAATCGGAACCGTATCCAAATTCGTCTCTTTTAGAGTGCCGAAGACCCAGTACGGTGGTATCAACCCAGTCGGCTACGATTTGAGCGTACCACCTAGTAAGGAGCAAGGGAATGAACCGACAGTTCTCAGACAGTTCAGGACACCGGTTCCGAACGGTCGAGCAGCAGGCCATTAATTAGAAATAGGGAAAGATACGTATTCCCCGGAAGCCGGATTTAGAGAATCGCGCAGTTCGAAGAACTCTTCTGTCGACTAAAAAGGGGTGTTCCGCGATAGTATTGCGGGTTTGGCGAAGGCGAACAAGAGGAAGATAGGGATGAGGGAAGGGAGCATAAACCATGGTGCCCGAATTCATCAGCAGTTTCGCCACAAACACATCTGTGGAGAGCATTTGTTTTAACGCCGAGACGCAAAGAGATGGCTATGCGGAGGGAGTGCGGATCCAGAAGCATGCCCGTTGTAGGTGAGGGAATAGCATGCAACCAGGACCCAGACTCCTTCTCTCGCAACGCCAAAAGGCGCGCCTCGTCTACGGGTGTATAGTTTTCCTTTATGACAGCAGAGATAGATTTATGCTTGGTGGAAGGAACTCTCCCAACAGAATAAGAATAAAGAAATAGGTCATGCCAAGCATCTACGGAATTTCATTCGGTGCACTTGTCAATAATATGGGTCAGTTTGTCAGCGGCACACATTCTTGCGCCCTTTGGGATGCGTTTTAGAACTTTAGCATTTAGACGGCAGCTAGAAAGAATTGCCTCAAATGTTTCTACACCTGTGCGAATGGCGCCTGAAGCGCCGGGTTTGGGTGTATAATGAGAACACTCCTTTGTCTGCGTGAGCCCTTGCTACATGGATGCGCAAACCTCTTGCTCCTTTGAAGACCTGTCGGTGGCAGTGTGGGCATTCTGCAAGCTGAGTCTGACTGATCTGTGACTTTTGAGAGATTAATAAACATGGTTGACAAAACCAGTTAGAATCAGCTTTACCTAAGTCTTCAACTTCAGATTCGGTTAAGTTGACAAATGCCGCATGGTACCATTTGTTGCAGCCTATGCACAGTATGCTGCAGTCTTGTCGCCCAACTGGAGCGCTTGATATCCCACAAGTACAGTCGTTGGACATCAGCACTGATGTTAATATGTGAAATATGAATGACAGAAGGAAGGTTAAAACTTAATAGTAAATTATAAAAAAGCACCTTATAAAATTAACATAAAAATAAAGAAATATATTATTACATATAAAGGTGTGGTGCGAGCTTCTCCACGTGCCACAAAGTTATGCCGCTACGTGAAGATGACGGGGACCGTTGACACGCATTATTTTATTCAGAATTATGTTTAAAGGTTACCTTTTTAAACCCCCTAAAAACGGCTATTTTAAGCGGTTTTTTGCGTTATTCTCAAAAACTCTCAAAATGTTGTAGACCTCGTCGATAGCGTCATTTGGCGAATTCGCACTCTCGCTGGAAATCGGGATATTTATTGATGTATTTAATGATAATTACTGAAGCGATCGAAAAGACATTTTCAATGTCAATACATGACCGCAAGCGGAGAAGCGGGCACAGCGGGCACACTAAAAGTTTCCGGAATTGGCCACTTACATAAATAATATTTAAAAAGTAATTACAACATTTGAAAATGGAACTCTTTGGCTGTAGAATGCAGTTTGTTTCATCTGACTGCCAATTGTTTTTCCATTGTGGCGCCATTTTAAAAATTGCGTGTCTACATTAACATAAATTTAACCCGGGAAAATTTTCGTAGTATGATTTTCTACGATTTTAAGTGTAATTTGACAGCTCATCAGAGCCTCGCTCGGCTTCAATCTGCTTTTGGCGATGAAGCACCATGCAAGACGACTATTTATTGCTGGTTTGCAGAATTCAAGCGCGGCCGTGTCAATCTCAGTGACGAATCTCGCAATGGTCGCCCGTTCACCGCTGTGAACAACAAAAACAACGATGCTGTGCGCCGTATGATCGAAACAGACAGGCATGTGACCTACCATGAGATTCGGGCATCCTTAGACATAGGCATGAGTCAAATAGAACCAATCCTACACAAACATTTGGGTGTGAGAAAGCTGTGCTCGCGGTGGATCCCACACAATTTGACCGAGGCTCAAAAACGCACCGCGTCACTTGGTGCAATGCCATGCTTACCAGATTCAACAAAGGCGCTTCAAATTTGGTGTGGGACATAGTAACAGGTGACGGCACCTTGTGACTTTTTTCTGTTCCCAAAAATTAAGAACCAATTACGCGGTCAACGATTTTCATCACCAGAAGAGGCTGTCGAAGAATATGAAAAACACGTTTCTGAGGTCACCACGGAGGAGTGGCACAAAAGTTTTCAAAATTGGTTTAATCGTATGAAAAAGTGCATTTACGCAAAGGGAGAATATTTTGAGAAACAATAAATTCATTTTTTACCTATAATAGTATTTTATTCTGATTAATTCCGGAAACTTTTAGTGTGCCCCACGTAGTAAATAATATTATAATGCCAGCTTGTGCTTATAGCTGCCCTTACACAAGGCTACAAACGAAGGTCCATTGTCGGCCGACGATTCACCGCAGTGAGCCAGCTACATAGGTTTATCAAAAGCGAAGGGGAGGCATGCGCCCGCAGCTTGCTAATGTCAAAACGCCATCAATCACTGTAGGATGGTGTGGGTGGCATGATAGCATTCCGGCTGGCTCATTTTGTCGGAGGGCTTACGTGGAATCGAATACAGTTGCGGTGAAAAGCGGAATTAAGTTAACCGTTCTAGGAAATGCATGAGCTGGGCACGTTAGCCGAAGAGACGACGACCGTTGGAGTAGCTCGGTCCTATACTGGCTGGTAGCCGTGAATAGAAAAATGGAGTGTGGGATGACCACCCTCCAGGTGGGACGACGACGTCAAGTACTTCGGCGGAAAACAGTGGTTCTGTACCGTGGAAGAAAATTGGAGAGGGATATGTCCAGCAGTGTACTCATACAGGCTGATGTTCTTGGAAATTATTTTGACTCGAACCTTGCAAATCAGATGTTCAGTTCTGTAATAATATATTTTATTCGAAAAAGGTAGACTGCTTGCAGAAAAGCAACTTCTTCGAGTCAAGAACCACTCTTTAACCTTATTGTTTGCACGATATCCTCGAAGGTTACACAGCTCGGCCTTCGGCCTCGCCCTCAGTGACTTAATTTGTTAGAGAACTTATTTCGCATACATGAACGCAGTTCGACCTTGGATCTCTTTTCGAGAAAGTGTATCGTTTTACTGGATACAGCTCGGCCCGGCCTTTAACTTCGCGTGCGTAGAGAAGACAGTGTGACAGTGTGACAGTAAGGTAAGATAGGAAGGGACCTACAGTTTCACGTGGAATCCGAACTACGGTCAGCCTCCAACGGTCAAACGGTCTCCCATCCAAGTGCCTACTGACCGCGCACAGGTGTTCTTATGATCACGACCGACAGTCGACCGAGCGCTCCACTGAGCTACCAAGGCTGACAAAAATATGGCAAATAAGGTCGAACAGATTCTTCCTTTGTAATCCAGTTTTGGCCGCCACTGTACGTGCGAGCTGTGAATTCGTTAAATTGGAAAAAATGCTGAATATTTCATTACTTTAATTAACATTTTGTGTACGTTTTACATACAAATAAACAGTACCACAAAATTTTGTTATAAAATTTTACAATATGTGTAGATAATCGAAAACTTACATTTTATTATTACTTACATGAAAACAGGAAACGAATTTTCTTTACGTAACCAATTATACGATGTTTTTTTTTATTGAAAGCGCGACATGTGGCGCCGAGCCACCCATAAGGTGTCTAACGACGCCCATTGACATGTTCGCGTCTAAAAATTTTTCTGATTTTTAGGTTTCCGTTTCCCGTACGGAAGCCTATTACTAAGCCTACGCCGTCTGTCTGTTTGTCTGTCCGTCCGTCCGTCCGTCCGTCTGTTTGACGATTAGACAAATCTGTCAAGTTAGAATTTTATTTTGAAGTAAATATAAAGAAATACTGTAATGCCCTGTAATATGCCCCCCCTTAGGTCCTTCCAGAGGGGCCTGCACTTGCCAGGCCGGGATGGCACTTGCAACCTCCGCATCCGTCCGAAAGTCCATGGGCGTCGTTAGACACCTTATCGGTAGCTCGGCGCCACAGGTCGCGCATTCTGTAAAATACAAACTAAATGAATGATATTTTTGAAGAAGATTACTGATGTATAATTTATGGTACATTAGCTCAAATGATTAATAACACAATTTCAAATAATACACAATATCTCTGTAATTTCACCTTTCGATGCCAAACTTAAAAGAACAAAATATTATGATTCAATTATTTATTCTAGTTTTCTTATAATAAAAACATACATACATATGTCACGACTGTTTCCTAGTGTGGTAGGCAGAGACAACATAAACATACACACTTAAGCAAACATATCTTGCTTATAAGATCCCTTTCCTTTCCAAGCAAGTTTCCAAGGCAGCGTCGTACCTGTCTCGGAACACCTGGACCTCCTGGGCACCACTATTTCCAAAGACGTGGGTTTCCGGCAACTAATCGAGTCTAAGGCCAAAACTGCATCCAGAAAATTGGGAATACTTTTCCGCAATCGGCGGTTCTTCTCACCGGCTCAACTATTCCTGTTGTACAAAACACAGATTAGGCCGGTGATGGAGTACTGCAGTCACATCTGGGAGGGTAGTCCCCATTATCTGCTAGCATCCTTGGACTCGATACAGCGCCGAGCTATCCGTCTTGTTGGTGACCCGAAACTTACAGATGGTCTGGAGTCCCTGAGTCACAGACGATTTGTGGGTTCGCTTAGTCTGTTTTACAGATACTATCACGGACGCTGCTCTGCGGAACTAGCATCCCTTATTCCCTGCCACCCGTCCTATCTCCGCATGACTCGTCGCAGAGAGACTCAGCACCCTTTTGTTGTTGACATTGGGCTTTTGAGAACCCATCGGTTCTCTAAATGTTTCTTTGTCGCACCGCTAGAGTGTGGAACTGTCTTCCGGCGAGTGTATTTCCTGAATCCTTTAACTTGGGTGTCTTCAAGCGTCGTATTAACGGGCTAGACAGCCTAGCAACAGTCCGCAAATCTGCTGGCATGGCACCTAACTGAGCGTGGTTTCGCGAGGAGAGGTGATTTTGGCTCTGTCGACTGCACCATTGGTCCCTCGGCACAGCCACCCATGCTGGTTCACATAAAAAAAATAAAAAATAAAATAAAAGCTCATACGTTGAAACAGCAGATGATAAAATAATAACTAACATAGGAACGCAATTTTAAAGGGCCTTTTAAAAAAGCTGGTAATTTATTGTAATCCATTTACAGCCTCGTTCACTGTTACATAAATCGGGTGACATGAGGTAATATAGTTGATTCATGTTGAATAAAGATGGCTTAAAATTTTTGTATTATACTGACAGCTCAGATTGACGGCTGTCATACCTCGCGGTATGGTGGAAACACAGTCATAACTTAGCTCCAAGTAAAATAATACAGGCCCGGTTCTACCAACTGCGACCGCAATCGCGAAACTAAACTTAGTTCGGCTTCAAAATCGTGAAGTAGGGTTGCCAGCCGTCCGGAAAAATCCCGGAGTACGCGCGAATTATTATTGTTGACCTGTTTAGCAAAAACCAACTTTACTCCTAGGCTTCGATCGCGTAACATTCGAATAAAGTTTTTGATTCGCTAAAGCGGTGTCTTAAATACGTCTATGCAAAATTTTAGGAGCAGAGGTTGCTCGTATGAGGCGCTTAAACTAATAGACAGCTGATACTATTTGAGTATAACTCAAGATCCCTTCCTTTGACACATACTAGTTGGTAGGCTCAAATTGTAGGCGAATGGGTTGTTAACACCATGTAAGATGCCCGCATAGCAGCCTCGGCTGTGTTCTCCTGTAGTCCAGTATAGCCGGTAATCTAAAGAAAAGTCTCCGGTAGACTGGTAGGTAGATTTGGAGAAAATAAGCTGTGCAAGACGGACGGACAGACAGACACAAGAGTGATCCTATAAGGGTTCTGTTTTTTTTGAGGTACAGAACCATAAAAAATTATAATAAAGGTGCCTTATTAAAGTGTCCCGGAATCGAATTCTCTGAATATGGCAAACTTATCGAAACTAACTTCGCATTTAGCGGACCGGCCGTAATGTGACGAGATGTAGGAGACAAAATTAGATATTGCTCAATCTAGTTAGAACTAGAAACTCGTGTCGCGTCTGAAGTTATTGGACTAAATACGTTTGAGTTACAACGCAATTTACATGTTTTACTTGAGATTCGTCGTATCATGGACGTTTAGAATTAATTAATCAGCTTTTAGTTCTAATACTGGCGACGCGATATTGAAAATGACTAGACCTGTAATGAATTACCGATTTTTTTAAATTGATTTAGCTCTAAAAACAATACACATTAAAAAACTTACAATTATAACTAGATACATATCATACCAAATAAACTAAAACTATTATCCTAATCTCTAAAATTAAATAAATCCATAATTGAAATATAAAACAATAAATAAATAAAAATCTAAATTGAGTTAGATATACTTCTCGGATAGGAATTAAAAATAGTTAAGAAGTCTCGAAATATGGTGTAGACAAAAAATTGGTTGTCTGTAAAGTTGGTTTACGGACGATAGTTTTACGTGATGATGTCATAAAGTAAATCAGTTCCGGCGGATATTTACCATGTAAAATTAATTTAAGTACATGATAAAGATGTGATAATAACTAATAAAAAATATGAGAAAATAACGACTATTAATTAAATTTAAAAAACCTACATAACGCCATCTACATGTTCAACGTTGCAACAATTACCTAAGTGCTAAATCAAGTATACCGCTGCCTGAAGTATTTAATTTAATATTGACGCTAGATGTCGCTCCATGAAATTCACATACTGTTGTCACATACTGTTGAGAAAATTTGCAGCGATAAGTAGACGGTCGATAGCCCGCGTGTATAACACGTCTGGTCAGTGATGGTGGCAGGGACCACGGGTTCGAGGCTCGCAAAAGACGGAGAAAAATATTTTGTATTTCCTACTATTGTATATGCCTCTCTATCGCGCTCTCGCTTGCACACACAGGTCTCTATCGCGCTCTCGCTCGCACACACAGGTTTAGATGGAACGTTACACTTCTTCGTACATGCAGCCGGTGCTCATCAATTTATAAGACGTGACATCATCACGTCAAAAATTTATACTTAAAGTTATTTAAATAGTAAATGAAAAGATTTACAATTTTAAATGTTTAAAGACAAAATAATCTTTATCCGTGGTTTATGATTTCGAAAGGAATCCGGAGATAATGAACTTTTTTATTACACGGTTGAGTAAAAAGTATTCAAGCATTTGTATACCTAGTATTTTTTTTTTATTCGAGATACCATTTTATTTTAGTCATTCACAGATCATTATTATAAATTTTCATCAAATATAAAAAATTAATACTAATAACTAAATAATTAAAACCTAACTAACAATGTATAACATTGACAAAATTAACCTAATAAATAAAAAAAATAATAATAATAAACTAAATACTAACATTTAAGATTACTGTAAGTAAAAAACTTCGTCCAATTCCTCCGACTCCGCCACAGTACCCAATACGCTGGCTGCGTTGCCCCTTTGAATGGCTAGGCCTATTTGCTGAAAAAAGAAAGACTTGGCGCGTCGGTCACCAGACTTATCAATAAGGAACTTTCCTAGGACGTTTCCGAAAGTCCTTGCATTTGCATAAGCATTTGTTAAACAAATTAATAGAAAAGTCGGGCGACCGCGCCGCCGCGCCGCGCCAAATCTTTTTTTCTCCAGCGAATAGGGCTGTAGATTCAAAGGGACAACGCGGCTAGTGTTTTGGGTACGATGATCTTTTTTTTATTTAATAGGTGTTAATTTTAGTTTTTTTCGCATTGTTATTGTGATTTAATAAAATAAATTAAATTACTATCATCCAAAATAACAATTTAAACTGTTCAATAATTTTTCAATACATAAATATTGCTTTATCATAATTATTATATGTAAAGTACAATCTACAATTACCCAACTAAATACTGCTCCAATACGCTTTTAACAGATATATTTAATTTTACCCAAAATCATGTGTCAGATCCACGTATAATATGAACTTCCGACGTAAAACAGCAACTCATCCATCATAGACAAAAGTTGCCGTTCATCACATTATCAACCACACCGGAAACTGTAGTTAATGGAGCGCGCTGACCGCGGATGGTGCAACCGGGCCTAATGTGATTTCCTACGGAAGTGGACGTGACCGTAGAGTTTGGGCTGGTCTGTAATCAATGCGTGTCCTTGATTTTCATTTTGACTATATATACTGATTAGATGTGACTGCGGCTCCGCTCGCGGCAATGCCAGTGAAACCGAAGACTTAATAGGTGATGAAATCCAGACTCAGTAAAATTACTTTTGTTTAAGATTAAAGACAACAATATTATTAAGGAGGAAATAAGACTCAAACCGTGCTACCCGAGCACTGATGATTGAAACACGAACCGTATGCAGATGTATGTAAATAGGTGCGAGATTCATTCTACTCGTGCGGTGGCTGATACGTTGCCGACGATGAACGTTTGCGCGAAAATCACACTATATATTTAAATTGCACGTGTTGGAAAGATGGAAAAAATATGTTTTTCGCTATGATTGTAGGGAAAAATATTTTTTATATTCCTATGAGGGTCTTGTATTGAAACAATTTATGCTTCTCAAGAGAATTTAACTTGATACGTGGGGCACACTAAAAGTTTCCGGAATTAATAAGAATAATCATCATCAGTCGCTCGCGCGCGTCAAGATGCATCGGACGCCGCCACGTACGTCTCGCGATCGCGATCGCGTTAAGAACTCGACCTCGCTGAAATGTGCTCAGTGCAATATTGTTATTAACGAGCTACTAACTTTTGTTTGTGATAAAGTGGATACTTTGACGGAAGTGAGCATTATACAAATATGTTCAAGTGCGTACAACGCTACGGAAATAGAGGAGGCGCGGGTTCTGTTACTCGCACTCCTGGATCCTGACAGGAGAGTCCTGCGCGCGACTGAGGGACGTGAACAGAAAAGTTTGAAGGACATCATTACCTTGATTAAGGAATGCGAGCCTAGTAATCTTCCTGTATTTGCAGCACGTAATCTAAGCAAACTGCCACCCGTGACCTTTGATCACATCGACGTCACGAGTCTTCTCAAGGAGATGGCTATTATGAGAAAGGACCTCGAGGAAGTAAAGTCTCGGCGTGATCAATTACATACTAAAGAAGAAGAGATTGTCTCCATCAAGAACAGCGTTGATGAGATAAAGCGATCGATTAAGGAGATAACGACTACGTCGGCAAGGACTGCGATCGAGCCAGCTTCCTGCCACAATCCTTCCGTCCCGCCTCTCGACTCTTATTGTCATAATAAGATAATCAATGAGAGGGAGGGTAATGCGAAAAGCGAGGATCGGCAACATTCGAGCGGAGGCGCTCGCATCGACAATGACGGCGGCGCACACCCACTGTGCGGCGCCGGGGTCGGCGGCGGCGCGGGGACGAGGGCGACGAGTTCGATACCTACTTCGAACGAAACGAATGACAGACTGAATCCGGCCTGTGCGACGACGGTGGCGGGTGCGCATACGCACACAATGTCGAATCGACTGAAACCTACATTAGCGGAAATATGTAAAGGCAATACGAAGGGCGGTGGGAGCGGCCGAGGCGGCTGCGGTGGCAGCTTGATGAAACATTCGTCCACAATAAATAACAAGATACCAACGGACACATCTATACATACAGTCATCTTAGACCGTAGCAATGAGTTGAACGAAGATTGGACGGTTGTAGAACGTAAACAAACATCTAGGCATATTAAGAAATTTAAAAACCAAAGAGGGAAAGCCGAAAGTGATTCCAGATATAATTTTAAGGCCGCTACGAGAATGACTTCTTTATACATATCAAGAGTCGACCGTTCTTCAACTATTGAGGGAATTTCAGATTTTATTATGGACAAGACCGGTGAAAACGTCAAATTATTTAAGATTAATACGCACGAAGACAACGGTTTCGACGCTTACCGCATCCTCGTGCCCTCCAGTAAACTTGACGTGTTTATGAATGACGACCTATGGCCGGGGGACATCGTCTTTAGGCGTTATTTCGACGTGAGGAGTCACAGTAGTAGGTCGCGTTCGGTCGCGACCCAGCGGCGATAACAGAAGGCTCCAAGGTTATACCTACTACACCAGGCGCAGTAACAATGACCTCATTTAACTGCAAATCTGTCAAGCGATCTATAGAACAGATAAGACAGTTATGTAAATCCTGCGACATCGTATGCCTTCAGGAAACATGGCTGTTTCCCTTCGAGCTCGCAGCTCTCGACCAGATAGACCCGGAGTTCGGCAGCGTGGGCACGTCTGCGATCGACACGACTGCAGGTCCGGTGCGTGGGCGTCCCTACGGAGGCGTCGCGGTCTTGTGGCGAAAATCATTATTTAGTGAAGTGAGCCGTATCGAGTGTGACAACCCGCGGATCGCTGCGGTGCAAGTGTGTATCGGCGATCGCGCCGCGATCATTATGAGTGTGTATATGCCTACAAATAGTGCAGAGAATTTGCCTGATTTTTCGACATGTTTAGGAAATGTAAGTGCCGTTATTAATGGCGGAGATGTGGAATGCGTGTACGCCCTCGGGGACTACAATGCACATCCAGGTACGTTATTTAGCAATGACCTAACTAACTTTTGTGAAGAGAATAATTTGAGATGTGCTGACCTGGATGTGCTGGGAGTTAACTCGGAAACATTTACCTATGTCAGCGACTCGCACGGGAGCCGCAGGTGGTTAGATCACTGCGTCGTCACCCATTCAGCCTCTCGGACTATTATTTCTGTGCAAGTTTTAAACGATGTCTTTTGGAGTGATCACTTCCCACTTGTGATTAGGTGCGATTCGAATGGCATAATTCCAAAACTGTACAACACCTCGAACAATACGCATAATGTAAAATATATTTGGGGTAACAGAGAGCCAGAACAAATAAACAGATATGCACAAATTTGTGAGGATGTCTTTCAGAATATGTTGTTAAGTGATGATTGCGACTGTGATAATTTTGAATGTATTATTAAATGTTTAAATGAAAAGATGAATAATTTTGAAAACTACAATATGTACCAGTTAGAAAATTGTTTCTGCAGTATTAAGGTAATCTGTGATAATGGAAAATTTTACAAGATTTTAAACAATTCAACTTTAGATGAAATTTCATACAAGCGTTTTATTGATTTATTATATTTTAACATTGTACAAACACTGCAGTTCGCCTCTGAGCAAACATTCCGCCCCACGCGCGCGCGCAATGTAGTGGTAGGGTGGAATTACCATGTCAAGAGTGCTTATGATAACGCAAAGTCAGCATTTCGAGAATGGATGTCACGCGGCAAACCGCAATCTGGGCCTTTTTTAGACGAAATGCGTTCGGCACGTAAACAATTTAAAAGTAAACTCAAATGGGCCCAGAATAATCAAGAACTGATTAGGTTGAATATTCTGGCCCGCCACAGACGTGAAAAGAATTTTTCCAAGTTCTGGAAAGCGACGAACAAACTTAAGCACGCATCTAGTCTACCTCTGTCTGTTGAAGGAATTCAAGATAAGAAACAGATTGCGGATCTGTTTGTTCGTCGCTTTCGAGTTGACAGTAACATTGATGAAGACGCATCCAGCCTCAGCGATGACGACTGTCGTGATCGGGAGAGGATTAAATTTACACCAAACGAGATTTTTGAGACAATAAAGAAAATGAAAAGAGGTAAATCGCCCGGTCACGACAGTTTAAGCGTTGAACACGTTCTGTACGCGGGCCAGAGTATTCACAACGTTCTATCACTATTCTATAACCTATGTGTTAAATACAATTACCTGCCGTGTGACATCATGCGTACTGTGGTGGTACCAATAGTTAAAAACAAAACCGGGGATATCTCGTCGAGCGCTAATTATAGGCCGATATCCCTGGCCACCATATTAGCCAAGGTGTTCGAGCGTCTCGTTCAGCCGAGGATACTATCTCACTTGAAGCTGGACGATGCACAGTTTGGCTTCAGACCGGGATTATCGACTGACTCTGCGATTTTCTCGCTTAAACGCACGGTTGGTCGGTATACTCGGAACGAAACATCTGTGTATGCGTGTTTCCTCGACCTGAGTAAGGCGTTCGACACGGTTTGCTATGGAAAATTATGGCGGAAGCTTCATGGGGCCGGGGTGCCGGGTGAGGTCACCCAGCTCCTCAAATACTGGTACACCAATCAAGATAACTGCGTACGTTGGGGGGGCGAGTTATCGGATCCCTACAGGTTGTGTTGTGGTGTGAGACAGGGCGGGTTGACCTCTCCCGACCTGTTCAACCTGTATGTTAATGACCTGATCGTTGAACTCAGCAACACCGACGTCGGACTCAAGCTGGGTTCAAGATATGTTAATAACCTGAGCTACGCTGACGACATGGTGTTGCTGAGTCCATCGATCAAAGGACTTCGAAGACTCTTAACAGTGTGCGAGAGATACGCGGCGGAACATGGGCTCGCGTACAACGTCAAAAAGACTGAAATGATGGTATTCAAACACCGTGCTGGGCCGAACCATGTTCCGCCAGTATATCTAAATGGCTCAGTCATAAAACGGGTTGAACAGTTTAAGTACCTTGGTCACGTGCTGACTTCCGACCTGAAAGATGATGCTGATATTGAGAGGCAGCGGAGGGCATTATCCGTGGTTGGCAATATGGTGGCTAGGAGGTTTGGCAAATGCCCTGAGGAGGTGAAAATTACCCTATTCAGGGCATATTGCCAAACTTTCTACACGTGCCAACTGTGGACGACGTACACAAAAGGGGCGTATAATGGTGTAAGAGTCCAGTACAACAACATCTTCAGGCAGCTCATGCAGTTGCCCAGACACTGCAGTGCATCGGGCATGTTTGCAGATGCAAGAGTGCAGGACTTTTACGCCATTATGCGCTCCAGGGTATCCGGATTCCGACAGAGACTCGTGATGAGCTCGAACGAGATTCTCGCAGGGCTTTCACAAAGCCTGTGCGGCGGAATGTTTGCCCACTGGGAAAAAATTATGACTACACCCAACGGGGTATGAAATGTTTGCTGTTATTTTTTAATTTTTTATTGTGTGTTGTGTATGTATTGTGAAGTGTGGGTTTTTTTGCCTGAATAAAGAATTTTATTATTATTATATTATAAAATACTATTAAAGGTCAAAAATGAATTTATTGTTTCTCAAAATATTCTCCCTTTGCGTAAATGCACTTTTTCATACGATTAAACCAATTTTGAAAACTTTTGTGCCACTCCTCCGTGGTGACCTCAGAAACGTGTTTTTCATATTCTTCGACAGCCTCTTCTGGTTATGAAAATCGTTGACCGCGTAATTGGTTCTTAATTTTTGGGAACAGAAAAAAGTCGCAAGGTGCTGTCACCTGTTATTATGTCCCACACCAAATTTGAAGCGCCTTTGTTGAATCTGGTAAGCATGGCATTGCACCAAGTGACGCGGTGCGTTTTTTGAGCCTCGGTCAAATTGTGTGGGATCCACCGCGAGCACAGCTTTCTCACACCCAAATGTTTGTGTAGGATTGATTGTAATTGACTCATGCCTATGTCTAAGGATGCCCGAATCTCATGGTAGGTCACATGCCTGTCTGTTTTGATCATACGGCGCACAGCATCGATGTTTTTGTTGTTCACAGCGGTGAACGGGCGACCATCGCGAGATTCGTCACTGAGATTGACACGACCGCGCTTGAATTCTGCAAACCAGCAATAAATAGTCGTCTTGCATGGTGCTTCATCGCCAAAAACAGATTGAAGCCGAGCGAGGCTCTGATGAGCTGTCAAATTACACTTAAAATCGTAGAAAATCATACTACGAAAATTTTCCCGGGTTAAATGTATGTTAATGTAGGCACGCAATTTTTAAAATGGCGCCACAATGGAAAAACAATTGACAGTCAGATGAAACAAACTGCATTCTACAGCCAAAGAGTTCCATTTTCAAATGTTATAATTACTTTTTAAATATTGTTTATGTAAGTGGCCAATTCCGGAAACTTTTAGTGTGCCCTATGTAGTAAAATTTTCGTACTTTTCGTAATTTTTTGGAGATTTATTCAACACCTTTTCAAAGTAGTAAAATATATATTTTTTTCGCTATGTTTGTTAATTAAAGATCAATACATAACATATATTTTTACATATTTTTTATCTTTACCAATAGCTCTACATTTTCGTTTAAAGTTGACGTTTTGAGTCTTAAGGACAAGGGGCTCATGATAGAGTTTTTTTTCAAGTAAAAACGCAGCTTCAGCTCAGGAGAATTTGATTTCGTCTGCTTTGTTTACATTTTGACAAGTAATTTGACATTTGAACGGTGGTAAATGGTTTGCGGCCACCTTGGTCTTCAACGAATATCCTGTCTTTTCATTCTCTGACGATAACAACATTTATACGCACTATTAAAATTTCATCTATACACAAATTACTTCAGGACCACAAGATCTCCCGGTAATTCGTACAACAATGAATGACAGTGAAATTGAAAATTGGACCCACATCCAACCAGACCCGTGTCACTAACGACCTTAATTTTCCAAATTGACCGTCAGCAATTCCTGCGGTTTATTGCACGTAAAGTTGTTGTGTAGACATTACCTACGGTCAGAATACGATTATTGTAAATGTCTCACAGTCAACCTTGTTCACAAACACGCATTGTTAGTTTATTTTTATTGTATGTTAGTACTGACCATGTACCTATTCTGTATTATGTGGACGCAAAACCGAAATAAAGATTGTTTTTAAATATTTATTTTATAGGGGCTTTGGTGCTCGTAGTGACCTTGTCAGTCCCATTAGAAACGTCCTTAAATTGACCTCTTCTTATCAACCATCAATCAATACTAATAATAAATCTGTAAGGGATGGTCATGGTCAGCTAGTAAAATATACAAACACAAGCAGGCCTACACATTTCCCCCAAGTGCAGTATCGGGTCCTTCAAGACAGGCGTGAATAGGTACCTGTCAGAGATACAATTTATAAAAGCAAACTGTTCTGAGGAATCTGCAATGGTCTGCTACATCACCCACTAGACCCTTAATGGCGTCACACTTGACATCACCCTTGACGTAACCCTTGACGGCACCCTTGACGTCACCCTTGACGTCACCCTTGACGTCACCCTTGACATCACCCTTAAGCTCACCTTTGGTGAACTAGGTGCATTGTCAGTTCTTCACTTTGGTCGTGCCGACTACAGAACGTCTAAACGGAGCCAAATAATCGCGTTCGTATTTTTTTTTAAGAAACAAAATAAATATTGCAAAAATGTATGCTATAAAATACTTCAGTTTCAGAAAATATTAGTCTCCAATGAAGCTTAATGGCAGCTCATATGTTACGTACTTTAAAGGCGCTCTCCAAACACCGTTGCGAGGGAAAACAACGTGAGAATTATTTATTTCACACGAACACCAGTGCATGCGAACGCACGGGGGCGTATTGAGGTGTTTTTAGAATATAAATGTTTCACTGCACACCATTAGTAAAAAATACTTAAGGTGATGTGAGACTGCGTCTGACTCGAATTTCAGTTTTAATATATGTAAAATATATGTATCAGCGCAGATCGATAGCTTTTTGAAAACACGATTTGATTAACTTCGCTCGATAGAAAAAATCACCTCTGAATTTAGTTATAAAAACGTAGGTATTTTAAGGCAACGTGACCAAATCAAGGCTTTCGAAAAAATATATTTTATTTGTTGAACATATATATAAATCCGAAGCTTTTTACTTTTTTGTTTCGATCCGTAGTTTTGGAATAAAAAAATAAAAACCTAATTATCGCTTGCGCTAATATTGACTGATTTAGTTGCATCCTACTCCAACAAGCGAAAGCGGCGGCGCCTTGAAAGAGGAGTACGGGTGAATAGGATTGACAGGGCCTTAAATACTCTCAACCTACATTACAAGAAAACAATAGAGATATATGAGGAACGAAGTGCACAAAAGGAAGAATTTAAGTGTTCGATAATTTACAATAATATTATTATAACCAGTCACAGTACCGCCTGGGGTCGATACTTAAAAATAATAGCCCCACTGCATCTCATCCCTTGCATGTCGTAAAAGTCGACTAAGGGCTAAGGACAAGATGCCATGCTAAAGGGCGACAGGGTAGCAACCTCACCTTGGCACTGACGGTCCTTCCACGGAGTCGTGCAGCAGGTGTCAGTCAGTCAGTCAGTCAGCGTGTAAGCGTCCACTGCTGGACATACGCCTCTCCAATTTTCCTCTAGTCCTCCCGGATGCAGCAGGTGGGTCTTCGTGAATTACTTGCTGCTTAATAGTTATCTTGTCCGAGTATCAGTCATCATATCATATGACATTCTTGTGGGCCTTCGACCTGGCTCAAATTTTGTATTATCACTTTATTCCCCTGACCGCTGCAATTTTGTTTTTCTCGTATAAAATTAATAAGCAATTTTTCATTCTAAGTTTGAATTTTCTAAGACAGCTTAGAATATAAGGGGCTGTGACATATAGACAGGTAGACAGACGTAGGTACAGACGGACAATTTGATCTCAAACAAATATTTGTACCTATGAAGGTAAAATACATAAACAACTGAAAACGTGTGATGAACAGGAAAATTAATAGGTTTAGTGGCAGATTTAGGCCATAAAGAACACAAATGGAATATGTTTATGAAGATAAAATTCTAAAATGCGTCCCTGTCCCTCCTCCGGTTGGGTTTGCCGGACCGGAGGCGCCCATCCGTCACAGATATGGATCGCCTGCACGCTCCAGCCAATCGGAAAATCATACATTTTCATATGTCGCCCTTGGGCGCCGTTGTGCCATCTACCTGAACAACTGATCATCTTTTATTCGATATACAAACATTCGCAACGTAAATGGATTTTCGCTGTATGTACATCTGTTTTTTTTTTACGTTGAGTTATTAGTTTTGTTTCATTTTGACAATGAAAACGGCCGGGTTATAACGTACTTTTGAAGCGCGCGACAAACAAATAAATAAATAAACTATTTATTTCACACATTAATTGCATGTTACAAACAATTTAACTATGATAGGATTTAAAATGAGTGAAAAAGGATGTAGGCATACATTTTACAATGTTATGACCACGGGTCATAACATTGTTTCTGATTTTAAGCCTACCCTAATACACATAATTTATTTGGCAGTTGAAGGACAACAATATATTTAAAAAAATCCTAATAAATACGTCACCAATAATAACGATAACCAATGAACAATATTATACGAGTAACAACAAATTGAAAGAAGGAAGAGAAAAATAAAGAAGGATATAATACATGATCTTAACAAAATTATTTACACTGTATTTTTTTTTAAATGTATGTGTATAAGTAATACGACTGTAGTTAAATATTTTGAGCTTTCGCTAGCGAAATCGCTAAATATCGCTATGCTTTATCGCAAATAAATTTGAGGATAAATTGAAAAAAAAATAGCTTAAGAGTTTATGTGTGAGGAAGAAGAAGAAAAGGTTTAAATATTTATACATATTTATAATTATATTTGTACATACTTAAGGACTTTTCGGTGGTGGCTACTTGGTAGTTTTTTCTGACGCCGACAACGTTGCTAAACGTGGTTGTCGGTGTTGTGCTGTACTTTACAAGAGTCCTTGCAGCACGACGTTGATTATTCTGCTCGCCCCGATTATCGGGATACGACGTCTGGTACAGCAGGTTGCTATATTTCAGCGGTGTTTCCAGTCGCTGCTTCAAATTGTACGTGATAGCATAGCCCTCCGGATGTATCACAGGCTCACTTTACACAAACAACCTGATTCGGAAGACATCCTACCGACTCGGGCGAGTCTTGTTTCTACGTAGGTATAATAATATTATTTTCCGCCATTTAAGCTGATAATTTTGCTTACAGGAACGCAATATTTGTATATTCAGAAAAAATAAAGAAAAAATTCACAGATCCCATGCATTACATGACCTTCGGTAACATTGAAAATGACTTTTAGGGCGTATTCAAATAACTATAAGAAATATGTCAATTTTGAAAAAATTTCAAAAATAAAAAAAATTAAGTGTCTTAATTCTCAAGTATATGCATGCATACACGAAAACCATTTTAACTATTCACACTGCAAGATAAAGATCGTAGCATATCATAACTCCCAAATTTTTTACTTTTTTCAAAAAATAAAAAAAGCATCCCCCAGAGATATTGAGTCAATCTGCAATATAAAAATATAAAAGTTTAACATATATATTTAGAAATAAGTTTAAAAGTACCCTTTTTAAACCCCCTAAAAACTGGTAATTTAAGCGGTTTTATGCGATTTTCTGAAAAAAAAGTATTCACGTAGCCTTAAAACTCACGATACCAGAGCGAATTCGCACTCTCACTGGAAGTCGGTGGCTATACCGAAGCAATCGAAAAGACATTTTCAATGTGAAAACCGGCGAAGTGCGAGCCTGTTCGCCTGTTTGTCCATTACTAAGCCTACGCCGTCTGTCTGTCCGTCCGTCTGTCCGAGGGCTGTATCTCTTGAACCGGTAGCTTGTTGAAATTTTCACAGAATATGTGTTATTATGGCGTATATAACAACAATAAAAATAGAAAAAGTAAAAAATTAACGGGGGTTCCCATACAAGAAAAGTGTTTTTTAAATGTTTTTTTTTGTGGTGCGGAAACCTCGGTGCGCTAGTTCGACTCGCACTTGGCCGGCTTTATGTCTAAATTGTTTATGCGTCTCTTTGTTTATTTGTATCTCGATCCGTCCATCTATTCGTCTGTGTCTGTCTGTCCGTCCCTCACATACTTCTAACTCACAAATTTCCTTTTCAGTATACATACGAGTATATACGATATTTTAGGGGTTATTTTGAAATCGAAAGTTTACACCCACTCCCTTATACCTGTGGCAAGTTTGGGAACGTCGCCCTCCTCGTTCTGCCGAAATTAATTCCGAAAGTTTATACAAATGTTTGTCTACTTGCCCCACCTACATCTATGTTGTAATAATATAATCTATACATATAATAAAATCGTAGAGGTAAGAAAGTCTGTACATTGAATGTATTCGGAAAAAAACTAACCAGGTTGGCTTAAAATGAGATACTGAACATGTTAGAACAGTTTTTATAATTTTTGTTTGTTTGTTTGTTTGTTTGTCTGTACGCGCATCACGCAAAAACCACTGAACGGAATTAGACGAAACTTTGTATAGTGGCAGTTTATATGCCGGGTTAACATAATACGTAAAAAAATAACAAAAATAAAAAAAAAATAACAATTATAAACATTATTGCGCGTTTAAAATCACGTAGTCCAAAGTGCATAATTATATCTTGAGAACTGTCAGCAAATACAATTTGAATAAAATATTCATTCGAAATTTAAAAATAAGTAGATACAACGAAAATGACAGTTCTTCTTTTTTATAACTTGAACACAATAGTCTATACATATCTATTCTTTCTATACATATCATAAAATCGTAAATGCAAAAATGTCTATTTGTACGCGCATCTCGCAAAAACCACTGAACGGAATTTGACGAAACTTTTTATAGTGACAGTGTATATCCCGGATGAACATAATAATCAAAAAATATAATAAAAATCACGTAATCCAAAGTAAAGGTAAAAAACTATTTTAAATGTCATGTTGACAACGGAGAACTGTCATCTCGACGTGAGCTGGCCGGTGACAAATTGTTTGATAAATAAAAATAATAATTGAAAGTCGAAGTTATGTCGCTGTCATTGGTGCAATAAAATTTATATATCTGTTGCCCGCGGCTTCGCTCGCGTGAAATTCGTATTTAAAAAAAAGAAAGTAAGTAACTAAAGGCGGGCCCGAAGGCTGATCTGCGCTCACGTAAACGATATTCTTTCTCGATGAAAGTAACTAAGGGCGAGGCGGAAGGCGGAGCTGAGTTCAGGAAAAAGAAAAACATTCTTGAAGAAAGTAAGTAACTAAGGGCGAGGCCGAAGGCCGAGCTCTATTCTGGAAGACCATAAACCTTCTCGAAGAAAGTAAGTAACTATGGGCGAGGCCGCAGGCCGAGCTGCGTTCAGGAAGAAGCTAAACCATCTTGAAGAAAGTAAGTAACTAAGGCGAGGCCGAAGGCCGAGCTACGTTCGGATAATTGAAAAACCATCTCGAAGAAAGCAAGTAACTAAGGGCGAGGCCGAAAGCCGAGCTGCGTTCAGGAAGAAGCTAAACCATCTTGAAGAAAGTAAGCAACTAAGGCGAGGCCGAAGGCCGAGCTACGTTCTGACAAATGATAAACCATCTCGAAGAAAGCAAGTAACTAAGGGCGAGGCCGAAGGCCGAGCTGCGTTCAGGAAGAAGCTAAACCATCTCGAATAAAGTTAATTAATATTAAGATTGAGTTAATTTAATTTAAATTTTATTATAAAGTCCACGCTTCTAACGGCAAATATACCGTGCATCCTAGAACCTCGCGGTTATTCCCGGCTGGATGGATGGAAAGACGCCCGATGCTATCACCTTAGTGCCATGGACTAAGGGTAGTTCTTTGATGTGGGACGCCACTTTTGTTCTCACATTGGCTCCAAGTCACGTTAGGACATCTTCAAGAGCGGCTGGCGCGGCCGAGGCTGGGGCGGAGAGCCTCAAACGCAGCAAATATAGAAATATAATTCAAGATTTCGAATTTGTTGCGTTTGCGGTTGAAACCCTCGGTCCGTGGAGCAGTGAAGCCAAAAGAGGCTTGAGCTGGTTGACGCAACTGGTGTCCCGTCATCAAGGGCTTATGTACTTCATTCAAAGGGTAAGCCTTGCCATCCAGCGGGGTAATGCCGCAAGTGCTCTAAGAACATTTGAAAATGCCCGTTTTGATAGTTATTTTAATGTTTGTTAGGTAGGTTTAATTCTTTAGTTATTAATATTACTTTTTTATTTTTATGAAATAAATAGATTGAGTAAACTATATTATATTCTATCGAAGAAAGGAAGTCTATAAGGGCGAGGCCCGAAGGCGGAAGAGGGTTTTTGGTTTACCTGAACGCAGCTCGGCCTTCGGCCTCACACTTAGTTCCTTCCTTTCTTCCAGAAGGTTTATCGTCTTCCTGAACGCAGCTCGGCCTTCGGCCTCGCCCTTACTTACTTCCTTTATTTGAGAAAGGTTTATCGTTTACCTGAAAGCAGCTCGGCCTTCGGCCTCGCCCTTAGTTAGTTACTTTCTTTAAGAAGGTTTATCGATTACCTGAACGCAGCTCGGCCTTCGGCCTCGCCCTTAGTTACTTACATTCTTCTTTGGAATACGAATTTCGCGAATACGAATACGCGGGCTCAGCTATATGTTATAAAATTACAAGTGTATGTCTGTCTATAGTTCGTTTGTTAAAATATATTGCGCTATATAGGCAATATATTTCCAAATTGCAATTGGAACTGGATTGTGGTTTTTGTTTATTGTTTATTTAGCATCTGTTGGCAGTACACTGCACTCAGATTTGTCATATTTACATTGTAACATTCCGCCAGTTCGATTATCACAGCGAAGAAGAACTGAGAAGAAACTTCACTGGAAATTTTTTCAATGTTCACTTAGTCTACTTTACAAAAATATTTGCCACTGCCTAGATACGCATGTGCTGATTTGTGACAGATGCAGCAATTCATGACAAAGTGAAAACATTTTTACTATGAAAACTGTACCGGATGATTAAGTATAAAATATTAACTGGACTTTCCGACTTAGAAAAATATTGACTCCTAATTCCCGTTGAGAAAACCCGCGGGCAAAAATACTAAGACGGTACAATAAAGTATGTCTATACCGAAATAAATTAAAAATATTGAAAGAAATGGACACAACGAATACTGTTTCCAAAAAAAACCCAAATTTTTTCTACGATTACCTAACACTGCCAGTGCCTGTAGCATTTTTTTTTATATTTTATTTTTAGGGCAACTGATACGGTTGGCTACATCACCTACAACATCCGTGATGTCAGCCCATAACACCGGATGAACTACGTAGGTGCCATGCCAGTGCTTCACTTCATTTAATGTCGACTACACTGAACTGGACGGAAACACGAACTACTCGTATTTACATAGCCGTTTCGACTGACACGTTTCATTTAGTCCGGTGGTACCACAGCGGGCGGGATAAACCCTACCACATAGTACGGTAAGAAGGGAAGGGACCTACAGTTTTACGTGGAATCCGAGCCACGGTCAACCTCCAACGGTCGAGCGGTCACCCATCCAAGTACTGATCGCGCTCAGTGTTGCATATCAACAGTCGACCGACCGCATCACTGAGCTACGGAGGCTGACAAAAGCAAAGTAAAAGCATACATATATTTTTACAAAGGAAAAATCATACATACACCTTATGTACCTCTCGTTGAAAACTAAAAAGCAAAAACGTGGGCGGGTAAGCACACGTCGTCGTCTCGCTCTCGTGAACACATTTTTCTTCCTCAGAGCCGTTCGTTAGTCCAATTTGTTTCGGTTTTACGAAGTTTTAGCTATTTTCAAGTGGAGTCCCCTCAACGGGCTGGAATAACGCGGCGTGCCGAGCGCGAATGTAGAGTGAAGTATTCTGTGCCAATTCGATTTCAGCTCACTGCGATCGTATTTCGAAATGTTCGTTCATATTACTAGCTTTCGCTTGCTGCTTCGCTGCTGGCGAGACTTAGTTCTTATTACTAAGTCGGCATGAGAGCTATTCCTTTGCGAAATTTCAGGTCTAGAAGTAGCAGACAACATAATGAGTATAATAAATTTTTATTAGAACATCTCAATTCGTATGCGAGCTGAATTTTGAACGTACCGTGTGGGGCCGTTGGGTACTTAAAAAGAATAGCCCCACTGCATCTCGCCCCGTGCATGTCCGTAAAAGGCGACTAAGGGATAATGACAAGATGCCGTGCTAAAGGCCGACAGGATAGCTCCCTGCTGGCATCCAACGCTTGATGAAATTGGCAAATTTTTTTGATTGTAGAATAGATGAGACGGTGAAGCATAGCATTGCCAGAGGTATGGGTAAATTTCGGGGATATTGTTTTGTATGGAATTCTAAACTGTTAAAGGCATTTCTTACATCGACTTTTATTATAACTTCAGCTTCTTTTTTTCTCGTTTTGTATGTTCGCACTGAGTGTACCGCTGCTTCACATCCTCCCTTGGTAGCAAAGCCTAGCTGTATTTGTAAAATAAATTAAATAAAAACTCCATATGAATTATAACAGTATGTATATTATCATTTCGATACCAAAACGATAATCGAACTTTAATCCCGGTTCGACCCCCACTCACCGACGACGTCGCGGTGGAGATGAAATTTTCTCGCGAATCACACAAAGGTGAAATTATTGAATTTTTAACCATATAAGCCGAACATGGAGAGGATCTTGTTCATACCGTGGTTGTGATTCTGTGATATTCCGGTATGCAAATTTAATAAGCCACTCTGTTCCGGTATGAACGTGTGCAAAGGATAAAGTTAGGCAAGCGTGGCGTGAACGTTGAGTAGTATAAAAACACTGTTGGAGCCAAATTCAGCACATGTACTGTGTGGGGCCGGTACTTTAAATGTAACGTGTGGGGCCGGTACTTTAAAAGAATAGCCCCACTGCATCTCTCCCCGTGTATGTCGTAAAAGGCGACTAAGGGATATGACTCCCTTCTTATATCACTAGGTGGTAGGGTTCAACCCGCCCGGGTTGGTACCACCGCACTGAATGAAAGGTCGGTCGAAACGGTTATGTAAATAGTTTGTGTTTTCCGTCCAGTTCAGTGTACCCGGCACGACCGAAGGGAAGCACTGACGTGGCACCAAGTTCACCCGGTGTTATGGGCTGACATCACGGATGTTGTAGGTGATGTAGCCAACCGTGTCAGTTTCCATAAAAAAAAATTTAAAAAAAAAAAACTTTTTATATGCTGGTTAACTCCTATCATACATACATACATACATACCACATGCTGTATCCCGACAATCAGGGTAAGCAGAGTAATCTGAGTTGTACTGCAGGTATACTTTTAAATTACAGCACAACACCGACCACCACGTTTAGCAAAGTATTCGGACAAGATAACTACATATCAAACAGCACGAAGCACCCGTTGCATGGCTCGGTGGAAGGACCGTGCCAAGGTGAGAGGTGGCTAGCATAGCATCTTATGCAGCACTCACTATAGGCGAAACTGTCATAGTAGTTGTAATATTTAGGAGTAAAAATTTATTATTTCATGGAATAGAATATAATAGAATAGAATAGAAAATTATTTATAGCTCCAAGAGACATTCAACAGTAACAAGCACATAAGAACATTTAAATAAGGTACAAAGGCGGACTTATCCCTTACAGAGATTTCTTACAGTCAACATTTTGATGTTTGAGATTCGATTAATAATATAGTATAATGTAAGTAGGTAGTAACAAAAGAGTTGAACGTGGGAATTGAAGATAAAATAATAATAAAAATAGTGTTCTGTTTTATCACTCTACTGGGACCGGTCCATTATCATCACAGACAGGACTATTCTCGCGAACAGACCTGATATTATGATAGTGGACCGGGAGGCAAGGCGCGCAACGCTCGTCGGTATCGCCGTGCCGCATGATGGTAACCTCGTCATTAAGGAAGCAGAGAAGATGTTAAAGTATCTGGACCTGCAGCACGAGGTTACCAAAATGTGGCCCGTCGACTCGACGATCGTTGTGCCCTTAATCGTTTCGGCGCATGAGCTGATAGCGAAGAGTCTCGACGATCACCTTGAGAGGCTCTCGCTGAGTGGTTGGGTCAAGGGCCAGATCCAGAAGGCAGCCCTGCTCGACACTGCACGCATCGTCCGTATCTACATTTATAATAATAACACTTTGTACACCTTGTCTCGAAATAAAAACCTTGAGTTTGAGTATGAGTTTGACACACTTGTCCACACACGTATGACACAAAAGGATTTTATTAGGTTCTCACTTCACACTGTCGGGAGATACTCGTAACTTTCATCTCGGTTGAACGAACAGAAAACTTATACTACTCGAAGGTTATTGATTTTTCTAAGATTATGTGCATTTTTATTTTTACACGAGATGAGAGGAGGTGAATCTGTAGCTTTCAAACAGTAAACTGTGGTAAAATTTATGTGTTTACAACCTGACGTCGGCTTATTCACTTTTCACTTTGTCTAGACGGCGGAAAGTAAACATTCCGGTTTAGTCATGCCGCTGTTTTATACCTGGGGGTTTTCCTTCTTTTTCTTTCAATAGTATCTACGTAATATTACTCACGTACATTCAACGTGTCCCAAAACTCAACGTCAAGCGGGAACCAGGGAGTAGGCCAGTTTATGACTACCCAGGGAAAAATGAGAAAAAAAATCGGATTTGTGTCGGAACTGAATATTTCTTATTTAATTTTTTATTTTTATT
Source organism: Nematopogon swammerdamellus (assembly GCA_946902875.1). Classification (NCBI taxonomy): domain Eukaryota; kingdom Metazoa; phylum Arthropoda; class Insecta; order Lepidoptera; family Adelidae; genus Nematopogon; species Nematopogon swammerdamellus. Next base: position 6,367,691 of record OX336358.1, on the reverse strand, counting down.
CTGGTTTTATTTGGGATAGTTATCAATAGCAGAGTTATTTAGGCTTCCAATATAAAAATGTTAACAATTATATTTGCAAATTTGTATTCGTAGTACCTAAAATGTCAATTTTCAACGTTTTTAAAAAAATGCTCATATCATAAAAAACAAATGACTCCCGATTTTTTTTTTTTATTTTTCCCTGGGTAGTCATAAACTGGCATACTCCCTGGTTCCCGCTTGGAGTTTTGGGACATGTTGTATACATCACCTATAATATCCGTGACGTCAGCGCATCGTTGAACTAGGTGCCACGTCGGTGCTTCCATTCGGTCGTGCCGGCTACATTGAACTGGACGGAAAAGCGAACTATTTAAATGGCTTCGATCGACCTTTATTCAGTGCCGTGGTACCAATCTAAGTAGCAAGTAAGGCACGAAGGCCCACTTGCTGCATGACTCAATGGAAAGACCGTGCCAATGTGAGAGGTGGCTAGCCCAACGATATTTAGAACGGCATCTTATCCCTTAGTCGCTTTTTACGATATGCATGGGGAGAGACGCAGTGGGACCATTATTTTTAAGTACCACACGGTACTCTACATCTACTACTCTGAGAAGAAATATTACCAACTAACTAACAAGGCTAAATTATTCTAAAATACCTCACTCACTCCAAAGCAAAAGTATTTAATCATCTATGACAAATTTATGTCTCTCCGTATGTGCTTACGTATTTTAGGGTTGTGTCGCAGAATCTCTGCCCGAATTCTCTCTGGCGAATTGTGTCACTCGGGGCGGTAACGTCGTTAGGCGCTTGAGCTGTGTAGGGAAGTCAGCAGGCTGGAATATCGATATATTATAAGAAGTTTATATAAGTTGTGTATTTTTATATTTCATACTACTGTCCACTTTCTAGTACTGCATTGTCCGCCCCTACGTGTTTTCCACATTCCAAAGGTTAGTTCGTGAAGAATGCCGCAAGGCATTAAACTCACAACATAGGCCTTTTGTGACACTTTTACGAGTATATAATGATGTACAATACAGTATAATATAATATACGATATTTGTAAGTATTCGAAGTGTAGTACTCGTTTTAAGAATAAGGCAATGCGTAAACAAAGCCAATTTCATATGAACAGTAACCACGGTACCGTACCGTGTGGGGTCGGTACTTAAAAAGAATAGCCCCACTGCATCTCTACCCGTCGCATGTCGTAAAAGTCGACTAAGGGATAAGAAAATTCGTCAGCATCGGTAGCTCAGTGGCGCGGTTGGTTAGTCAACCGTTATTTATTAAGCAACGCTGAGCGCGGTCAGTGATTGGATGGGTGACCGCTCGACCGTTGGAGGCTGACCGTGGTTCGGATTCCACGTTAAACTGTAGGTCCCTTCCCTTCTTACTTTACTAGGTGGTAGGGTTTATCCCGGCCGGGATGGTACCACCGCACTGAACGAAACGTCGGTCGAAACGGCTATGTAAATAGTTCGTGTTTTCCGTCCAGTTTAGTGTAGCCGACATGAAATGAAGGGAAGCACTGACATGGCACCTAGTTCACCCTGTGTTATGGGCTGACATCACGGATGTTGTAGGTGATGTAGCCAACCGTGTCAGGTTCCATAAAAAAAAAAAAAAAATACGGTAATTATACCCAACGTATGAATGTATGTTGAAGAATGCATGTGCATCGATCAAAATTATAAGATAACTTCAACATGGTTGACAGGGAGAAATACCATTGTACCAAGTCCAATATTGATACTTCAATCTAGGTACCGCAGAAAGGTATGGAATACGCGTCTCGTCTAGTCGAGCGATGTATTCTCAGAAGTTGTGGTGTCAACATCGTATGGATGTTCCGAGCGAGTCCGACGCGGCGTTTGTGGAGAATATGGATCGAATTAAGACGAGAAGGAAGTTAACTTTCTCTATACAAAATCGTCTTTCGGTATTTATGTTGTTTACCCCCATATATATGTTATCCGATTTTTACAATTCTTTTTTTGTTGTAATAAGGACAGTCAGGCTAATCTATGTTTCTGTTGTTTTATTTTTTGAATATCTAAAGTGATGACTCAATAAATCTTAATGAACGTCATGATAAAAAAAATCAATTTTTTCGATCGAAATAAAAATGTGTAGCTCCGGTGTTTTAGGTATATTTAATCTAAACAAAAATTGATAGAAACGTAGATTGGACTGTCCTTAAGACAAGAAAAATAATATTTAAAAATCGAATAAGGTTTAGGGGGCTAGAAAACATAAATGCCGAAAGACGATTTTGTATGGAGAAAGTTAACTTCCGCTCGTCTTAAAGGGGTGATGTGTATCTGAAACTGAATAACTTTGTATTACCACTTTTTATTTTGAAGACCCCCGTTTATTTTTTCCATTTTGTTTATTTTATTTTATTATTTGTTATTATATCCCGCCATAGTAACCATAAGCCATTTTGTGAAAAATTTCAACAGGCTAACTATTAAAGTTTCAAATATACAGCCATCGGACGGAGAGACAGACTGACGGCGTGGTAATAGCCGTGACAGGCTTAGTAATAGGCTTTCTTATGGAAACCTAAAAAATGACACATCGCATATAATTGTTTAGTGAGGCTAACAGCGTACAGTTTGCGTAATAATTAATTAAGAACCAGCCGCAGTGCCGAACAACAATTCTTGCAGCTTCTACATCAGCAGGCTTTACAGTTTTATTAAAACCAGTTAGGCACTGAAAAACCTCAAGTGCAGAGAAAAAAAATAAAAATGAATAAAAGAACGTGTTATATTTGTTGAACTGTTATTACAACAAGATCACAAAAAAATATTACAAGTTTATCTCGTTAATTATCTTTTGTATGTATTGCGTGAATGAAATTATCAGCGACTCTTATGAATTAATCCAATTATCAAAAAATATCTTGGAATTCCCCGTGTGTTGCTTCTCGCCTTTGTAATTTTATGCAGAAAGAGACCAACATAATTTAATCAAAATAATTTTATGGAATATAAACTAAAATACAGCCAAAGTTCCACCGCACCGGCATATAATGGAATATTATGTACTCAAGAATGTATTGAATTTTTATAATCTAATTTTTATAAAAACAGCGGGCTGTGTCCAAAATTCCAACGAAAGTTCAGACACAGCCAGTAAATTAAAAATTCAAATTCAAAATTATTTATTTTCCAATTCCCTTATTAATTTAACATACAATCTTTATACCATATACATGTTGTGAATTGAAAAAAAGGCGTAGGCGCAGCATGTGGCACTGGCATTTCAGGCCGCTGATTTTAAGCCTAACCTTGTAGGTACCTAACTAAAAGAAAGTAAAGACACACCTCGCGCAACCACGCTCAGAATCATAATTGTGTTTTCAAAAAAAGAATCAGATCGTACTTTCAAAGGGCTACCGATCTGCCCTGATAAACGAAGTTTTAAATTTAAAACTGAATATGTCAGGTGAGTAATAATTGATGATACATCTTTCAGAAAGAGCAGGATAATTTACCTTGTATGCAGCCATAACAACTAATTTTTACGTAATTTTCCAACAATAATTTGCCGGTACAGTTGGCTGTGAATTGTAAATTTTCTGCATAACTACGTTCTTCTAAAATCGTCGTAATAAAGCGACAATGATTACGAATCGGCGTCGTCCGATAGCTTTTTATTTGACCCAGATTGAGTCATTTCATTATCGGCTACTGTATATTTCAGGAGATATCAAACAATAACAAATCATTATCTTTATTCCATACTCAGTTGTGTTTTGGTGCTTCGGAAGTGTGAACGACTTGTGCGTATTTCGCAGGTATGTTTGGAGTAGGTACTAATTTATCTTTGTTTTGTGTTATTTTGGTTTGTTAAATGTACAGTACAAGGTAATAATAAAACTATATAAATATGCTTCTAGATAAATTCTCATCTGAATCATAATTGAATAGTGTTTTTATTTTTCAATGTCAAAATCTACAACACGATAAGGTGATACAAGTATTTCTCTTTTCATCATCATCATCTCTATCATTCTCTTTTGCTCTATTGCAATTATATAGGAACGTACTAAATGCGTTTTTATTGCAATGTTTACTATTATCAATCTGTATTATTTTTGTAATCATTTTTATGCTGCAGCATAAAAAATATAAACCGCTTTAATCACGACTCGATATCACGCACACCGGGCCATCACTATTTTGCGGGTACGCCTAGCCAGACCACTTGTTGCGGACGAGCGTTGAGCGGCGTCGTCGCGTCGGTCGACGACGGAGCGGCGGCAGTGAGGCGAAGAGCTGCAAAAATAATAATTTCGCAACTCTATGTAGTGCAGGCAGCTTACCGCTCGTGGGCTTTTAGTGCCCGAAGCGCTGCGGGAGTTTAGGCAGAGAGGCCGATCCGATCAGTAGCAGGAAAATGCGAAGCGAGTACATTTCATTTCGTGAGGACCGTGCCAGGTCCATTATTTTTCTTGTCATATATTTTATCTCATATTATGTACACAACTATTATGTATTTCTGTTTATTGTATAATTTCATCCATAGGTAGGTAACCTACGCTTGGACGTGTCGAAAATTCCATTTCTAATTCAATGCGAAGAAGAACTGACAAACTTCTGTTTTGTTAGTACGAGTACCTTATATTATAAGTATTACTTACTAATAATTTAACCCATATTACCGCCCACAAAAGCATTAATCCGTACAGTATGAACGCATAAAGGCAATTCATTTTCATTTTCATCATTTCATAGAGAAGAGCGCCAATTTTTAATTGGGCTAGTGATTGACCTGAAAGGCTGCGGTACGGATGTATAAATATTTTCTCACCAACATTTTTTCATATCGAACAGCCTAATTTCGAAAATTTCTTTGTTCATTTTATTTATTTATTTCTTTATTCCACAAAATCCATTGTTCGTGGCACCCGAGACGCGCCATTCTGCTTGCTAATGGCGGCCACTTAAAATAAAATAGCGCACATGAAGACCCGATTAATCTTCCCGTTGTATTGTGGAGGAATGCGTTGAGGTAAAGTGTCTTTGCTTTTGTTTAGACCTGGAGACCATGGTTGTACCATGTACATACAGTCCTGCATGAAAGAGTATTTCAAATTCTATATTTATTTTAAAAACTACAAATATAAACTAAAACTACCTAAATTAAAATGACCTAAACTTAAAACAAACAACATAAAAACTAAAACTACCCAAATTAAAATTACCTAAAACTAAAACTATAAAAGAAATAATAATAAATAAATATATTGCAAATTCAATTACAAATTTAAAAAACCCTCGACCCTTAAAAAGTAAAAAAAAATATCTTTACTTACATAAAGGAGTCGGGGAACCACTAAGTAAATGCCCGCGAAGCTCTGAGTTTTTATATTTTTATTTACTTAGCGGTCCCGCGACTAACGACCGTTAAATTACATTTTAAATATGTAATTTAACTTTTATGTCAAGCTTTAAAAAAAACTGCATCGCAATCGGTTAATCCGTGAGGCGTAATTTTTTATTATATTATTTACTAGCTGAGCCCGCGGCTCCGCTCGCGTGAAATTCGTATTTCAAAGAAGACATTAAGTAACTGAGGGCGAGGCCGAAGACCGAGCTGCGTTCAGGAAGACTATAAACCTTCTCGAAGAAAGTAAGTAATTAAGGGCGAGGCCGAAGGCCGAGCTGCGTTCAGGAAGACTATAAACCTTCTCGAAGAAAGTAAGTAACTAAGGGCGAGGCCGAAGGCCGAGCTGCGTTCAGGAAGACTATAAACCTTCTCGAAGAAAGTAAGTAATTAAGGGCGAGGCCGAAGGCCGAGCTGCGTTCAGGAAGACTATAAACCTTCTCGAAGAAAGTAAGTAACTAAGGGCGAGGCCGAAGGCCGAGCTGCGTTCAGGAAGACGATAAACCTTATCTAAGAAAGTAAGTAATTAAGGGCGAGGCCGAAGGCCGAGCTGCGTTCAGGAAAACTATAAACCTTCCCGAAGAAAGTAAGTAACAAAGAGCGAGGCCGAAGGCCGAGCTTCGTTCAAGAAGACTATAAACCTTCTTGAAGAAAGTAAGAAACAAAGGGCGAGGCCGAAAGCCGAGCTGCGTTCAGGAAGACGATAAACCTTATCTAAGAAAGTAAGTAATTAAGGGCGAGGCCGAAGGCCGAGCTACATTCAGGAAGACCATAAATATTCTCGAAGAAATTACGCAACTGAGGGCGAGACCGAAGGCCGAGCTGCGTTCAGGAAGACTATAAACCTTCTCGAAGAAAGCAAGTAACAAACGGCGAAGCCGAAGGCCGAGCTGCGTTCAGGAAGACGATAAACATTCTCGAAGACAGTAAGTAACTATGGGCGAAGCCGAAGGCCGAGCTGCGTTCAGGAAGAAGATAAACCTTCTCGAAGAAAGTAAGTAACTGAGGGCGAGGCCCAAGGCCGAGCTGCGTTCAGGAAGACCATAAACCTTCTCGAAGAAAGTAAGTAACTGAGGGCGAGGCCGAAGGCCGAGCTGTGTTCAGGAAGACGATAAACCATCTCTAAGAAAGAAAGTAATTAAGGGCGAGGCCGAAGGCCGAGCTGCTTTCAGGAAGAGGATAAACTTTTTCGATGAAAGTAAGTAACAAAGAGCGAGGCCGAAGGCCGAGCTGCCTTTAGGAAGACTATAAACCTTCTCGAAGAAAGTAAGTAACTGAGGGCGAGGCCGAAGGCCGAGCTCCGTTTAGGAAGAGGATAAACCATGGGTCAGGCCGAAGGCCGAGCTGCGTTAAGGAAGAGGATTAACCTTCTTGATGTAAGTAAGTAACTATGGGCGAGGCCGAAGGCCGAGCTGTATTCTGGAAGACGATAAACCTTCTCGATTTCTCGATGAAAGTAATGGCGTGTAGATAAACGATAAAACTTCTTAAATAAAGTAAGTAACTAACGGCGAGGCTTCAGGCTAAGCTGCATTCTGGAATACAATAAACCTCCACGAAGAAAGTAAGTAACTAAGGGCGAGGCCACCGTCACACCCATCCCCCCTCCCCCCCCCCCCCCCCCCCCCCCCATTTATTTGTTTTGAGTAGCTATAATTATGATTTCCCTTTAAAAAAAAAACGATATTCGCATACAATCTTTAACACTCCGTTTCCTCCCCTTATATGTGAAAATCCAACAATCCTGGACCACTTCGTTATTTTATATATGACTAGCTGAGCCCGCGGCTCCGCTCGCGTGAAATTCGTATTTCAAAGAAGACATTAAGTAACTGAGGGCGAGGCCGAAGGCCGAGCTGCGTTCAGGAAGACTATAAACCTTCTCGAAGAAAGTAAGTAATTAAGGGCGAGGCCGAAGGCCGAGCTGCGTTCAGGAAAACTATAAACCTTCTCGAAGAAAGTAAGTAACTAAGGGCGAGGCCGAAGGCCGAGCTGCGTTCAGGAAGACTATAAACCTTCTCGAAGAAAGTAAGTAATTAAGGGCGAGGCCGAAGGCCGAGCTGCGTTCAGGAAGACTATAAACCTTCTCGAAGAAAGTAAGTAACTAAGGGCGAGGCCGAAGGCCGAGCTGCGTTCAGGAAGACGATAAACCTTATCTAAGAAAGTAAGTAATTAAGGGCGAGGCCGAAGGCCGAGCTGCGTTCAGGAAAACTATAAACCTTCCCGAAGAAAGTAAGTAACAAAGAGCGAGGCCGAAGGCCGAGCTTCGTTCAAGAAGACTATAAACCTTCTTGAAGAAAGTAAGAAACAAAGGGCGAGGCCGAAAGCCGAGCTGCGTTCAGGAAGACGATAAACCTTATCTAAGAAAGTAAGTAATTAAGGGCGAGGCCGAAGGCCGAGCTACATTCAGGAAGACCATAAATATTCTCGAAGAAATTACGCAACTGAGGGCGAGACCGAAGGCCGAGCTGCGTTCAGGAAGACTATAAACCTTCTCGAAGAAAGCAAGTAACAAACGGCGAAGCCGAAGGCCGAGCTGCGTTCAGGAAGACGATAAACATTCTCGAAGACAGTAAGTAACTATGGGCGAAGCCGAAGGCCGAGCTGCGTTCAGGAAGACGATAAACCTTATCTAAGAAAGTAAGTAATTAAGGGCGAGGCCGAAGGCCGAGCTGCGTTCAGGAAAACTATAAACCTTCCCGAAGAAAGTAAGTAACAAAGAGCGAGGCCGAAGGCCGAGCTTCGTTCAAGAAGACTATAAACCTTCTTGAAGAAAGTAAGAAACAAAGGGCGAGGCCGAAAGCCGAGCTGCGTTCAGGAAGACGATAAACCTTATCTAAGAAAGTAAGTAATTAAGGGCGAGGCCGAAGGCCGAGCTACATTCAGGAAGACCATAAATATTCTCGAAGAAATTACGCAACTGAGGGCGAGACCGAAGGCCGAGCTGCGTTCAGGAAGACTATAAACCTTCTCGAAGAAAGCAAGTAACAAACGGCGAAGCCGAAGGCCGAGCTGCGTTCAGGAAGACGATAAACATTCTCGAAGACAGTAAGTAACTATGGGCGAAGCCGAAGGCCGAGCTGCGTTCAGGAAGAAGATAAACCTTCTCGAAGAAAGTAAGTAACTGAGGGCGAGGCCCAAGGCCGAGTTGCGTTCAGGAAGACCATAAACCTTCTCGAAGAAAGTAAGTAACTGAGGGCGAGGCCGAAGGCCGAGCTGTGTTCAGGAAGACGATAAACCATCTCTAAGAAAGAAAGTAATTAAGGGCGAGGCCGAAGGCCGAGCTGCGTTCAGGAAGAGGATAAACTTTTTCGATGAAAGTAAGTAACAAAGAGCGAGGCCGAAGGCCGAGCTGCCTTTAGGAAGACTATAAACCTTCTCGAAGAAAGTAAGTAACTGAGGGCGAGGCCGAAGGCCGAGCTCCGTTTAGGAAGAGGATAAACCATGGGTCAGGCCGAAGGCCGAGCTGCGTTAAGGAAGAGGATTAACCTTCTTGATGTAAGTAAGTAACTATGGGCGAGGCCGAAGGCCGAGCTGTATTCTGGAAGACGATAAACCTTCTCGATTTCTCGATGAAAGTAATGGCGTGTAGATAAACGATAAAACTTCTTAAATAAAGTAAGTAACTAACGGCGAGGCTTCAGGCTAAGCTGCATTCTGGAATACAATAAACCTCCACGAAGAAAGTAAGTAACTAAGGGCGAGGCCACCGTCACACCCATCCCCCCTCCCCCCCCCCCCCCCCATTTATTTGTTTTGAGTAGCTATAATTATGATTTCCCTTTAAAAAAAAAAACGATATTCGCATACAATCTTTAACACTCCGTTTCCTCCCCTTATATGTGAAAATCCAACAATCCTGGACCACTTCGTTATTTTATATATGATGAATAGCTATACTTATGAGTTTCAAGTACCTACCTTTAAGAAACCGATACTCATATACAAACTTTCGCATCTCCTATTTCACCCCCTTAAGGGTTGTTTTTTGAGACTATGTCCTTCCTCAGGATGCAATTCATCTCTGTACAAAATTTTATAAACTCCTAAAATCTAATTTTGAAATCATTCCCTATTTTAATCTCCCTCTCCCTCTCCCTCTCCCTCTCCCTCTCCCTCTTTCTCTCCCTCTCCCTCTCCCTCTCCCTCTCCCTCTCCCTCTCCCTCTCCCTCTCCCTCTCCCTCCATCTCCCTGCCTCTCCCTCCCTTCCGTTGAGTCTCGCCATCATCGATACTTCGAGTAAATATGGCAACCCCAAAGATGGTAAACAGACAGACATACATACAGACAGACAGAAAGCAGACGTTGGATTTTATTAGAGGTAAGGAAGAAAGGAAAGGATAAGGATAAGGGGGATTCCATCGCTCTACCCCCACCTCCCCTCCCGCCCCTCCCTCACCACCCTCCCTATATGCCTCTACTTATCCCCCCCCTCCCCCCCCCCCCTCCCCCCCCCCCCCCCCTTCAGGATATTGTAATGTCATCGGTTCTTACTCGGGTTAATGATTCCGTGTCCGTTACATACAAATATTGCCAAGTGCTCTCATATTTCACTTCACTGCTAACCTCATAAGCCATTTAGCGTGATAGTAAGTAGCCTATAGTTGATGGGAAGAATCAAGCTATCCGTAGAATTTTGTTTTATTAAAATCGGTTCAGTGGTTCTCGAGTTATAAGCGGACAGACAGACACTCAGACATACAGAAAGCAGACGTTGGATTTTATTATAGGTAAGGAAGGATGAATAGCTATACTTATGAGTTTCAAGTACCTACCTTTAAGAAACCGATACTCATATACAAACTTTCGCATCTCCTATTTCACCCCCTTAAGGGTTGTTTTTTGAGACTATGTCCTTTCTCAGGATGCAATTCATCTCTGTACAAAATTTTATAAACTCCTAAAATCTAATTTTGAAATCATTCCCTATTTTAATCTCCCTCTCCCTCTCCCTCTCCCTCTCCCTCTCCCTCTCCCTCTCCCTCTCCCTCTCCCTCTCCCTCTCCCTCTCCCTCTCCCTCTCCCTCTCCCTCTCCCTCTCCCTCTCCCTCTCCCTCTCCCTCTCCCTCTCCCTCTCCCTCTCCCTCCATCTCCCTGCCTCTCCCTCCCTTCCGTTGAGTCTCGCCATCATCGATACTTCGAGTAAATATGGCAACCCCAAAGATGGTAAACAGACAGACATACATACAGACAGACAGAAAGCAGACGTTGGATTTTATTAGAGGTAAGGAAGAAAGGAAAGGATAAGGATAAGGGGGATTCCATCGCTCTACCTCCACCTCCCCTCCCGCCCCTCCCTCACCACCCTCCCTATATGCCTCTACTTATCCCCCCCCTCCCCCCCCCTCCCCCCCCCCCCCCCCCCTTCAGGATATTGTAATGTCATCGGTTCTTACTCGGGTTAATGATTCCGTGTCCGTTACATACAAATATTGCCAAGTGCTCTCATATTTCACTTCACTGCTAACCTCATAAGCCATTTAGCGTGATAGTAAGTAGCCTATAGTTGATGGGAAGAATCAAGCTATCCGTAGAATTTTGTTTTATTAAAATCGGTTCAGTGGTTCTCGAGTTATAAGCGGACAGACAGACACTCAGACATACAGAAAGCAGACGTTGGATTTTATTATAGGTAAGGATAAGGAAGGATATAAGGATAAGGATTACAAGTATTTTAGTGACTAGCTACAGAATAATATCGCTTACAATCTATGTAAGGTCTTTCAATAGTAGGTAACGACACGCTAAAGTATGTAATGTGTTTCAGATACTGATCACGTTCCCATACCATTTTCTTTACGATATAAAAACATACTTTTTAAGGTGAAATACGCGCACTTCACGTATTAAATTTGCGTATCGCTACCTACTAATGAAATACCATATATAATAATTTGTATTTAAGCATAGTAAATAGTTCGTGAAACATTTTCAGACATAAACTCTAGGTGTAGAGAGAGACCTCGAGTCTCGCGTAAATTAAGATCATTAATAACATTTAGGATTATTTAGTTAAATAAATGATATTTCCATTTTGCCTGGCAGCCGTCGTCGCTAGTGTTACGCAGCGCAAGCAATGTGTTCGAAAATAACTGAGACGTGGCTAAAAGCGTATTGTAAAAAAAAAACGTTCCGATCAGTGTATTGTTTTGTAAGTAGTATGTTTTTTTTATGTAAACCAACATGGGTCGTTGTGCCGAGAGACCAATGGGGCAGTCGACATAGGCAAAGTCACCTCCCCTCGCGAAATTACGCTCAGTTAGGTGCCTTGGCAGCAGATTTATTTGCGGACTGTTGCTAGGCTGTGTAGCCTGTTAATACGACGTTTGAAGACACCTAAGTTAAAGCATTCGGGAAATACACACGCCGGAAGACAGTTCCACACCCTAGCGGTGCGACAATGAATCGATTTAGAGAACCGATGGGTTCTCAAAAGCCCAATGTCAACAACAAAAGGGTGCCGAGTCTCTCTGCGACGAGTCATGCGGAGACCTTATGATTGCGCAGATTCTTACTAGTTTCTAGAAGTACTTTTCGCCATTTCAGTTGAAACACTTTGGGGATACCGTTTCATAATTTTGCAAGGGAATGTAAGATGTTTAGATTTGTGTACGGAAGCCTATTACCAAGCCTACGCCGTCCGTCAGTCTGCCCGTGTGTCTGTCTGTCTGTCCTACCTATAAAAGGCTGTTTATTTTGAGCCGTAATACGTAGCCCATTGAAATTTTGTTATCACGTTGAATTTGTTATAGTCGCGGATATTTTAATAATTAAAAATACTAATAGCCACGGCCTGCACTCGCCGCCGCGCCGCCGCCGGTGGCGACGCGCTTGGGGCTTGTCTCCCGCCGTCGTCAGCGGAACTTTACCGTTTTCTTTTTTTTGTCTGTATAATTATTATAAATTATGTATGTATTTTTAAAATTTTATAGAATTAACATAAATATGTACACGATTTGTAATAAGAAAATATGAAAATAAATACATAAAAATATAAATAATAAATATAAATAACATACATACATACATATCACACACGCTGAATTCCGACAATCGGGTTAGGAGAGTAATCGGTGTTGTGCTGCAAGAACTCTGGTCAATTACAGCAGAACACCGACCACCACGTTCCGCAAAGTATTCGAAGAAGATTAAATCGATCAAGCAGCAAGTAAGGCACGAAGACCCACCTGCTGCATGACTCGGTGGAAGTACCGTGCCAAGGTGAGAGGTGGCCTCCCTGTCGCCCTTTAGCACGGCATCTTGTCCTTATCCCTTAGTCGCCTTTTACGACATGCATGGGGCGAGATGCAGTGAGGCTATTCTTTTTAAGTACCGGCCCCACACGGTACGGTATAAATAACATAAATAATAAAAAGCAAAAAGTAAAAAATTAAGGAGGTCCGACGGAGAGAGTCGTTAGACGCCATTATGATGGGTGGCCCCGCACCACATGTCGCGCTTTCAATCATAATTAAACAAAATAAATGTTTAAAAAATGATTTTTAATAAGATGTCCAAATAAACACATACGGAGAAGAGCTTGCATACAATTTTACTTTTTAGCGTTCCGTATCTCAAAAGGTAAAAACTGAATTATTGACAAATTTTGTAAATTTTGAAAACATGTTATTACTTATGTTTGAATACGCCCTAAAAGTCATTTTCAATGTACCCTGTCAATTCAATGTACCTTGTCAGCCTCGATAGCTCAGTGGTGCAGACAGTCAACTGTCGCTATTGAATGTTAAGCAACGCTGGGTGCGGTCAGTACTTGGATGGGTGACCGCTGACCGTTGGAGGCTGACCGAGGTTCGGATTCCTCGTAAAACTGTAGGTCCCTTCCCTGCTAATCTTACTTGGTGGTAGGGTTTAACCCGCCCGGGTCAGTACCACCGCACTGAATGAAACGTCGGTCTAAACGGCTATGTAAATAGTTTGTGTTTTCCGACCAGTTCAGTGTAGCCGGCACGATCAAAGGGAGAAGCACTGACATGGCACCTAGTTCACCCGGTGTTATGGGCTGACATCACGGACGTTGTAGGTGATGTAGCCAATCGTGTCAGTTTCCATAAAAAAAAAAAAAAACCCGAAGGTCATGCAACGCTTGCATTACATGTCTGTGAATTTTTTACTTTAACATAGTTTTTTTTTGTTTTTATTTATATTAGTTTACTTGTATGAAAATAAACGAGTTATTCGTGACCATGAATAGTCTATACATCCAGGAATTAGTGAATGCCCTCCCAAAATTTCCTTTCTCCTCCTAAGCATATCCGCAGGCTTCTCCGTTCTCACCTCAGCGGGGGCGGGAGGGAAGCAATCTGCCCGCACGCTCGCCACAAGTCGGCGGAACTTCGTCAGTCGCCGCGGCTTGACTTGAACCCGCTCGGCAGCGAGTGGGGACCCGCATGTTAGGTCGAATCGATATCCCTGTTGTAGCTGTTGAAAGGTGGGCTGGAATAAATCACTACTAGTGCACGCCTTTTTACGCTATTATTGTACCTATTTTAGGGTTGCGTGCCCAATGACTTGCCTCTTATAAAATCATCTGGTCATGTCTGGCCGCCCGTCCGTCTGTCTGTCTGTCCCAAGAGCTATCCAAGGTGATTACTCTGAAACGTAAAGCTCAATAAACCTAAAGAAAAAAGAAAGTAAGTAAATATTTAGTTCGGCATGAATACTAATGTAAAAGTTTATATCTTAAATGGTTTTTAATTATATAGGTAATAGTTTTCAAGACACGGTGCGACCGCGTGATCGCTGCGCGCACGCGCTATGCATGCAAGAAACACATTGCTAAGGAAGCTTTTGTGTGTGAGCAAAGTTCTTACTTAACAGGTTTTTAGGTTGCCATACCCCACAGTGTGTTATGGGAGCCGATTTGCTGACACTATCCTTTTTATTTAAAAAATCGAAAGTTGGTTATATTTCAAGTGCGAGAGAAGAACTCCCGTGTGTCAAAAATGTTTTGTTTTAAAGATACAAATTTTCAAAAATGTGCCTTTTAATGATCCGAAAAAAAGAAAATAAATTCTGGTTGCAAAACAAAGATGTTTATTGAGAAATTATATTTATGGTTCCAAAGTACTTTCAAAATGCAATTTTTTTCAATAATTACCTAAGTGAAAGCTTTGTCTGGAATCGAAATATTTAATTAAATATATTTTTTGTTTTCATTTTTTTGCTCAATCATTCCGCTGTAGTAGGTCGAGATATCTACAGGAAAGAAAGATTACCCAGTTATCTATGACATCTGAAAATATCACAACCTAATACCGTGGAATCTAGAAGTTACATGCAATTTAATTTTTTCAGCAGGGTTGTCGCTAAAATGATAAATGGAGGTAAAATGAAATAAAAGGAAAAATAGCAAAAAGTGGGACGCTATTTCTAGGCATGCATGTTATTTCTTTAATACTAGATATTTTCCAGCCATTTTGAGAAATTTACCAAAATGTACCTATTTCATCCTACGTAGTAATTTCAAATATCGTTGAATATCTTCATAGATAGTGAAATTAGAAAAAAATGTGTAAGAACAAAATTTAATTGTTAATTAAGTGCAATTCATATTTGCAACAAAAAGTATTAAATTCGGAAAAAATTGCCCATTTACACTTTTTTGGGGTTTCAAACCACTGTGCGGGGGCACGTGTGACGTTTTACAGGATATTTTTTAAGATACTTTCCATATATATGTCAAATAATAGGAAAGATTCAGATTCCGGATTTTACCCTGTTAAAATTTTTTCCGGATCACAATGACAACCCTAACACAGGAAATTACCCGAAAAAATAAAATTGCATGTAACTTCTAGATTCCACGGTATTAGGTTGTGATATTTTCAGAGGTCATAGATAACTGGGTGATCTTTCTTTCCTGTAGATATCTCGACCTACTACAGCGGAATGATTGAGAAAAAAAATGAAAACAAAAAATCTATTCAATTAAATATTTCGATTCCAGACAAAGCTTTCACTTAGGTAATTATTGAAAAAAATTGCATTTTGAAAGTAATTTGGAACCGTAAATATAATTTCTCAATAAACATCTTTGTTTTGCAACCAGAATTTTTTTTCTTTTTTTCGGAACATTAAAAGGCACATTTTTGAAAATTTGTATCTTTAAAACGAAACATTTTTAACAAACGGGAGTTTTTCTCTCGCACTTGAAATATAACCAACTTTCGATTTTTTAAATAAAAAGGATAGTGTCAGAAAATCGGCTCCCATAACACACTGTGTACCCGTACGGAATTAATTAATTATCCCCCATAATTTTTTCCTTTCTGTTTTTTTATTATTGTTATTTGTGAGGATATTATCCGCCATAATAACTCATAGTTATTCTGTAAAAATTTCAACCGGGTTACCTATTACATTTCAATAGATACATCCCATTCAATAAATTCGACCATGAGATCGTCGATCTATCGACCCGCCACACATGGCGCTGGTCTGAAAACATCGGCTCGCCAGTAATGACGGCGGGCTCACGCAGAACTTCCCTCAGCGCCTATCAGTAAATATTGGCGGTCTCGCACCACACCGTTGCCGCCCCTTCAATCTGATGTCGACCTTTGCGCTGAGATGCTCCTGGTCGATTGAAAGTATGTGTGCGAACGAATGTGTATGTGTGTTCAGTAAGAGGAAAAACCGGAACCCTTATTAAAAACTAGCTTTTATCCGCGGCTTCGCTCGCGTGAAATTCGTATTTAAAAAGAACGTATTTCATCGAATTTGGATGATTGGTTTAAGAGTTATGGAGGAACATACATACATACAAACATACAGAAAATATTTCTAAAAATCGTCAATTTAGTTTTAGTATCATACATAGAATTAATTAAATATTTTCCTAATGTCATCTTTGTTCTACAAGTTTTATTTATGAAATTTCAGTTTTCAGAGGTTACCTACGTCGTAGGAATTATATTATGTTTGGTAAGCCAATAAGGCTTTCTTCGGATTTCCGAATGAAATAAGGGGGTGTGGTGAAGACACGGGCTGCGCAGCTTACTGAGCGAGACGGTCGATTCCAAGTGTGACTTATATTTTATCATCTCGCGATACTTACATCGTGTATTTGTATTTTGTTTTTATGTTGCTCTTTGTGTAGAGATATTGGTGCATAAACGTTATTAAATTAAATTAGGTAAATTTTAATTTAATAGTACTTTTTCTTGATTTTTTTTTAAATTCGTTCAATAATTTTTATATGACGTTTGCGCAAACAAACACAAAAATAGACACAACAGACAACAAAGACTACGTAAAAATGTGGGTCCCTTCCCTTCTTACCTCACTAGGTGGTAGAGTTTAAACAGTCCGCGTTAATACCACCGCACTGAATAAAAAGTCGATCGAAGCAGCTATGTAACTAGTTCGTGTTATGTAACTGGACGGCCAGTTCAGTGTAGTCGGCATGAAGCACTGACATAGTTCACCAAGGTTGACACCTTGGTGAACTAGGCTTATATGACGGATGCTGTAGGTGATGTAGCCAACCGTGTCAGTTTCATAAAAAAATAATAAATTACCAAATAAAATCAAATTAACATGTTTTCTTTTATTGAATGTTTTTTATATATATTTGTTACTACTCAAGCGTGTTTCGGGGCAATTCGGAATGTGAAATTTCGCATGGTGATAGCTGAAAGCGGATATTTGTTTTTTAACCGACTTAAAAAATGGGGAGGTACTCAATTCGTCGGAATGTTTTATAGGTTCAGCGATAATTCTTTACCACGTAGACTGATTTCGACGATGATTTTTTAATAGAAAGGGGATACCTTTAGGGTAGTCTAGATATATCTACATTTTGTCCAGTTATGATTTATAGGTTTCGTGAGAAAATCATTAAACGCTTAAATGTCCATAAGCATGCGCATGACAAATGGGTGAATAATTATATATCACGCCAATCATTTTTATGTTATAAAGGGGGCACTTCAGGGGCTGAGGTCGGTTTTTAACCAAAATGAGTTATTATTAAACCTAAGTTCACGCCTGTCAAACAGCGGGCGGAAGCCTCTCATAAATATAATTAATAAACGAAACAAATCAATTACTAGTTACACATCCCGAAAATCGTTTGGCCGGAGGAAAAGTCTGTTAAAGAAATAAGCCCGCCTTTGCAATTTGTACTTACGGTGTCTTTATATGTTAAATTTTGTGAAGCAATAAAATAAGTTCTACACTCACTGACTATTTAAACCAAATACACTTCACAAACACTTGGAATCGAACCGCAGGGGTGCGGTCACAAACTTGTACAATATATCATGCGAATCTGTTCGTGACAACCAACCTTAGTGTTAATCTGACATAGAGCACCCATTTGCGAATTCTTCCCGCCTCGGTGTAACGCTATTCTAATAGCACAAGTAACGTTACAAATTACCTAATGGAAAAAAGCCATGAAAAAGAAGAATCCTTGGTTGGAAATGGGTTTTCGACATAATATTTAAGTATGTGGGTGTGGAAAGACGAAATCACAAAAATATATGTCTGTGTATCTTTTGGGACTGGGTGCAAATTGTATACATTCGTATTTGTCTTAGGTTTATATTAGGAAGAAGTAAATTGTATTGAATACTATGCGTTATGGTCTTTCTTTTATTTACTTTTTTTTTTTTGCACAAGACCAAATAATTCCCCCCAAGTACAGTTTCATATCCGTCAAGAGGATTTGTAGTTTATGTTGGGAAAATGTAAATTACACAGAATAATAAATGCATTACTATGGCCTTTCTTTCTTTTAAAATGCGTGAATAGGCACCTGTCAGGCCGGGATGGCATTATCAACCCCCGCGTACGACCAAATGTCCATGTACAACGCCACAAGTCGCGCTTTCTATAAAATTTTTTTTTTTGTATAACACGAAATATTTCTCTCTAAGTCCGGCCTCGCGTCCTTCAAGACGTAAATATAGGTACACCATATTCATGTCGGCTCGCATTCGCAACCGCTGCCGCCGTAAACCCAATGTCCATGGGACCCATTAGCGGGTGAAACGTGGCACGTAATAATGGGTGGAACGGTGGCCCCATGTCAGGTCACGTCAAAAAAACTGCGTACGTTTTTTTTTCTTTTTTTTTATTGAAAATGACACGGTTGACTACATGACCTACAACATACGTGATGTCAGCCCATAAAACCGGATGAACTAGGTGCCATGTCAGTGCTTCCCTTCATTTCATGTCGGCTACACTGGACGGAAAACACGAACTATTTACATAGCCGTTTCGATCGACGTTTCATTCAGTGCGGCGGTATTAACCCGGAAGGGATAAACCCTACCACCTAGTAAGGCAAGAAGGGAAGGGACCTACAGTTTTATGTGGAATCTGAACCACGGTCAGCCTCCAACGGTCGAGCGGTCACCCATCCAAGTACTGACCGCGCTCAGCGTTGCTTAACAACCAGTCGACCGACCGCACCACTGAGCTACCGAGGCTGACAACTTCTTTTCTAGTTTCAAAATTCCCAAATTGCCCAACATCCAATGTGCGGTTGGTTACCTTCTAGGAAATTAAGTTTAATGGGACGTAAACTGTTTAAAATAATGTCTGGAAATTGGGCGGTAAACTGGTTATAGTTTTTAATATAATTAATATTCCTCGACGACTACACTAACTAGTTTACCCGGTGCCTCGCGTTAATTACATTCAAAAATAGTGCATACTTGCTAATTGAGAAAGTCAACTTTCCCTATGTAAATTTTCAGCACCGCACGTGACCTACATAACGAGTTAACACACATTTGAATTTTATTATAACATAATTGCCCGTGACTCCTGTACGGTTGAGTTTGATAAGTCTCAGTCAGTGAGGTTAAAATATAGTTAGTTAAACATAATATATTGACGTGGTTGACACAGAATAGAATAGAATAGAATCTCTTTATTTCACACAATAATTGAAAGAAGAACAGTAGGTACACGACAAGAAACAAGAAATACAGGAGTGCGTAAAGACGGACTTATCACTGCAAGTGATTTCTTCCAGTCAAGCTTTGGGTTATGATATGAGGAATAAAATACAGAGAAAGAAGTATGGGTAGTGCAAGTGAAATTGAGGAGGAATACACGTTTTATTTTTATGAAAATACCTACATGTAACATAGATACCTATTAATACAATACATTAAATACAAACATCATAAACGTACATACACATGTATAGATAGAACATAGATACTACACAAAAATAATACATAGGTACTATACTATACTAATCCACAAGTGAATAAAAAATAGGAAAAATTAGTTAGGTAAAATTTCTTTAATGACTATCCACCCAGTTATGTTTGCCATAATATGTATAAGGTGCTTCGTCAAAAATTTTTGGAGGGTTACATAGACACTCAAATAAACACGTTACGCAAAAAAGAATTGAAAGTTTGGGAGTGACGGACGTAGTGCGGCAGCGAGCTCCATAGACGAGCAGAATGGACAGTAAATGAATCGGCAACACAGTATTTTAGTCACTGCTCAGTACCCCGACTAGGTACCGTGATAGTTTATACACAAAAATGATCTCAAAGAATGAAATGTGTTTTTTTTTTATGGATAGCGCGACATGTGGCATCGTATCACCTACAAGTAGGTGTCTAACGATACTCATGAACATTGTGTGATGCACGGGGATTGCGAATGCCATGCCGGCCTGACAGGAGCCTTTTCATGCCCCTTTGGAAAACCCCCAGGTTGCACTAGGGATGAAATAGAATAAAATACTAATGCATTGAGTGGATGGATGAGAAGAGCGGAAGACCACGTGCGGTGGCGTGCCTTGAGAGAGGCCTATGTCCAGCAGTGGACCGATACAGGCTGATGATGATGATGACAATGCATTTAGCATTTCGCCACCGGGTCGATGTCGTATTCTCTCCAAATTTCGAACAGTTGAATCTTCTATAGTATGATGCACGCTCCCGTGATCAGTTCTGTTTCGGATTTACGTCTATTTAAGAGGGAATAATGTATTTTAATTCAATAATAGTGGAAATTTCGGCACCACAAGACCTCAAGAAAACTCCTCGCTACACTAAATCATGAAACCCCAACAATTCTGTGTATTTCATCAATCAAACGGAAATTGTGATCAATATTGAATCTGTTCAGAATGCTCGTCTTGTTGACACGCCAGCTCTTTTTTTACACTGGACGATACCATACGAGTGGAAGGGTCGGCCCGTATTCCTCCGTACTCTTTCAAGGCACCTCGCCGCTTTCGCTGGTTGGAGTAGGATGCAACACAATCAATCAAAAATTAGGTTTTTATTTTTTTATTCCAAAACTATGGATCGAAACAAAAAAGTAATAAAAAGCTACCGATTTAGATATTTAATCAACAAATAAAAAATATTTTTTCCAAAGCCTTGATTTGGTCACGTTGCCTTAAATACGTTTTTATAACTAAATTCAGAGGAATGTTCATGATTTTTTTCTATCAAGCGAAGTTAATCAAATCGTGTTTTCAAAAAGCTATCTATCTGCGCTGATAGATGAAGTTTTACATATTATATTGAAGCTGAATCTGTCAGGTAAGTAATATTGGCGGTGCACTTCTTGAAATTCGAGTCAGACGCTGTCTGACATCACCTTAAAGGATCCAAGACCGTACTTGGGGGGGATATGTGAGCAGGGAGAGCATTCCAAAGCTTACCAGGTTACCAGTTCTGTGGAGGATAGATCTGCAGAACCGATTGGTACGGATCCGCGGTAAGACTATAGGGATGCAATACCAGCCCGCCCAGTGCGCGTTGTGCGGAGATGGAAAGGAGACGGCGCGGCAGGAACGCGTCAAACAACTCCTCCGAGCAGTCCCCATGGAATAAGCGTTGAACACACTTGGGGACTATCCTGAAAAACTGTATTCGGCAATAGTTTGTCTACTTTCGTTGTACTTTCGTGTACATTAGTTTCACCCATCATCCCATCAGTGTAAACTCGTCCAAATGTCAACTTACTAGGTATTTGCAGAGTGGTCAGCGTCTGGTC
The DNA here is from genome assembly GCA_946902875.1 of Nematopogon swammerdamellus. NCBI lineage: Eukaryota > Metazoa > Arthropoda > Insecta > Lepidoptera > Adelidae > Nematopogon > Nematopogon swammerdamellus. Next base: position 6,346,294 of record OX336358.1, on the reverse strand, counting down.
ATCCCACAGACAAATATAGGGACGGCTGCTGTTTGATTTGCTTGTTGCCTTCAGTTTAGCCAAACAAGGCGGTTGGAAGTTAATTTTGAGCATGTTTGTTTAGGGATTTGCGTTCCGCAGTTCGATTGTGGTACTGAGATTTCTTAGTTCAATTTGATAGTATTTATCACTATTAAGTTTGGACCTCACATAGAACTCTAAACACTATTATATATATTAGTGAGTAGAAAGATGTTAAAGTGAGAAAGAAGATATACAAAAAGAAAGCAAACAAAGACCAAAGACAAAGATTTCAATATGGTATAAATCTAACCAATACACTTAAATAGGTTTTGTTACAATTTGGACATAATATTATGTTTAATTCAAAACACCGAAAAAATACTAATTTAGACTTAGGTACGATGAAATTATGGAATACTTCTATTTATTTCGTTCTGTCACCGATTACCTATCAGATTCAGATATTTATTTCGCCATAGAGAACACACAACATTAACAATATTTCATTGAGACATAATATGCATATTCAGTATGGTTCGTCATAATTTTTTTTTGTCATGTCCCGTTCAGCAGAGCAATCTATTAGGAAGAACCGGGTAAGAAACCTTATAGAGAATTTTTTTTTTTCAATAATAATAACTTACATACTAAGTTTTAATTACAACATACTACGTCTAAGTAAAAGAGAAAATAAAAGATAATAAAATACAAAGAATATAAGCCTCTATTACAACATTTTCCAGCGTAATTATGCAGCCTTATAACTTGCGTATCCAAATTACATCGCAATACTGCTAGTTACTAGGACCAGGTACATCGTGGTGTTGCTTATGTGAACAGCCTGAATATGGATGACGTGCCGTGAAAGCCAATGGTAGGCGATTCTCTAGTATGTGGCCTGAAAATATGACGCCCGCAGGTCGATTCCAAATACAATACATATATTTAACACCGAGATATCGCTGGTGATCTGGCAGAAAGTCCTATCTAAATTTTTGCCAAATTCAGATTTTGGTGGTAATATGTCCTATATAATTTTTTCCACAATGTCAGGACAAAATTCAGGCGACTTTATTCTAAAATAAACTAAAATAAAATAAAATTGTACGTGTTCTTTTTTTACATTGTATGGCCCTAAGTTCTGAACAAAACAGTTTCACGTCTCTTGAAAAATTTACATTTTTGAGATAGGACTTTCTGCCAGATCACCAACGATATATTATTTAACGAACAAAATATATAATATCGTGCAAATACGTATGTAGATCGCTGAATCGCATTGGTCTGCACTGGTAGGAGCAACGTGATTGACTATTGCCCATTATAAATCGTATACAGACAATACATTTTAGGATTTATTAAATTGCTTCTCTACTACTCACTAGTAACACGTCTTTGTCTACTAGCTAAATGCCTAACTCGACAGCCAGTCTCATTTAGATTTCAAACTAATAATTTAGCTTTTCCCTGTGCTGTCACTATCTCGACATTTAGAGCCTATTATATAAGTCGAAAAGTCTACTATCGTGAAATTTCAGGTTAACAAGGTGGTCTAGATGGCGCGCCTAAGAGTGATCAACATAATCTAAAATATATTACATTAATCACCTAGAGAAAATAAAGTTAATTAGAATTGAAATTAAATTGGGATTTAGAATTGACATTGGTTGGTTGGCATTGTATAAACTCATGCTGAGATTGGTTCAAATAATCTTTACTGATCTCAATGAACGTTACAAACATTCGATTATAGAGAACATTGATGCTGTTACAAATAAGTACAAGCATAAAATAGAAAGTTTAAACCTAGTAAACTAAATTTATTGTAGGTACAATTAGACAAGATTAGGTAATCTTATAAATATTCTGAAGACAGACGGACAGACCAATAGACATACAGACAGACACAACTGATGGATATCGTTGTCGCAACCTGACAATACAGCGCAATGTGTTTGCACGATGTTCGCGCGGGGTGCGTGTCCTACTTGGAATCGACCTGCAGACTTGTTATTCGGTACAGAATGTGTGGCTTGGCCCTTCCTTCCGCTTGGGCTAACTTCAATTAGTAGAAATAACATACAAGCTTCTTGACTTTGATTAGTTTTGACTTGAAATAAACGAACTACTTTCAATGTACACTTAGGTACATGCATATATATAACACTATATTGTTTTAGTGTGAATATTTAGCTGTATTAGCTAACACAATTAACACTTATGTTACAAAAGGAACTCACTTACCTATAAAACGTGTATAAATTAAATTACATTTTAAATTTTATATTTATATCAGCATAAACTTGATATAAAGAAACTAAAAAAATTGATTCACTCAAATTTTCGGAATCGGAATTATATATATTATGCATGCTACATGCATTCATTTAGCGACATATTTTTAATGTACATATTTTAATTTAAAGTTTTGATCAGCTTGACCAACCGGTAACGGCCTGGTTTGCGAGATGCAGTGGATAGTGGATTCGAATGGATCGCACATCGCAAACCAGTATTGCCGTTCCGTTGAAAACACGAATTGGTCCACGGTTCGGGAACTAATTTTTTAGAAGCATATTTTGTAAAAAAAAAAAAAAAACAATTTTTTAACTGTAGGTTCCTTAATGTGCAAGTTCGAACCTACCTGGATTTATAGTACCGCTCTGAATGAAACTCGGTCGAAACGGCTATGAATAGTTCGTGATTTCCGTTCAGTTCAATGGCATGGCATCTAGTAACAACAGGAAAATTGTATACGGCTGATATCTCGGTCTTATAAAAAACATTTTTAACGTCTTTATCATAATTAATTTTACTTATCTTTGATACTATCCTATTATTATCTGTAAAGTAGCATTATCTCGTCAATTATTACCTTTTTTGATAACTCTCTCTCTCTAAATTTATCATCCTATCATTCATTACTCCCACGGTAGCTTGATTATTATTTTATCAAGTTTATCTTGAGACTACATGCTCCGGACATTGATCAACTTTTGTTTTAGTAATTGTGTAAGTACATATTCAGAACGCCAAGCCTGTTTCCCATTAGGGGTATTGGGGGTAGACAGAGACAACGAATCACGACACGCATCTTTCGCAACCATAGTATTTTCCATAGACACAAGATAAAGAGACAGAATTGTTGATTGAGGCAACTTCGAAGACGAGCAGTCGACGTGAGAATTGTTGATGGAGGCAACTTCGGAGACGAGCATTCTGCGTGAGAATTGTTGATATTTTTTTATGGAAACTGACACGATTGGCTACATCACCTACAACATACGTGATGTCAGCCCATAACACCGGGTGAACTAGGTGCCATGTCAGTGCTTCCCTTCATTTCATGCCGGCATTTCATTTGATTGAGGCAACTTCGGAGACGAACATTCTGCGTGAGAGTTGTTGATTGAGGCAACTTCGGACACGAGCATTCTGCGTGAGAATTGTTGATTTAGGCAACTTTGGAGACGAGCATTCGGCGTGAGAATTGTTGATTGAGGCAACTTCGGAGACGAGCGTTGGCGCGAGAATTGTTGATTGAGACAACTTCTGAGACGAGCCTTCGGCGTGAGAATTGTCGATTGAGGCAACTTCGGACACGAGCATACTGCGTGATAATTGTTGATTGAGGCAACTTTCGGCGACGAGCATTCGGCGTGAGAATTGTTGATTGCGCCAACTTCGGAGACGAGCATTCGGCGTGTTTATAAGTTGTTCGACGGCTGTTAATTCGCAGGCGTTAGTCAATGCGCGCTGCAATGTTAGCATGCATCATCTTCCCCTCACACCCCGCAACGATGGACTTATTTTAGAACATTTTATCATTTAATCGGACGGGACTGTAAAAACTAAACAGGACAAATTCAAGCGTAGTGTCGAACCGGATTGTAAAAACCAAACAGGACAAATTCAAGCGTAGTGTACTACCATACGAATGATGAATAAAGAATAAATTGATAATTTCTATTGTTTTTCTGTATGTTATCTTCTGTCTTGTGTATCTCTGTGTTTTTGTATGCAATAAAGCATTTCTATTCTATTCTATTCTAATAAAGAATACAATCTACGCCCGTAAATGCTATTTTGTACAAAATGTTTTTGCCGCCAGTTCTCGATTTTACAATGGATTCACATATTCCAGGGAAGTCTCCGGTAGGTGATTTTAACTGGTCGGAGCATGTGCTTTGGGCCCTCCGACACAGTCACCCATACCGGATTACATAAAAAAAATGCATTTTTTGTGCATTGTTGTGCGGAAGAGAAGAATGGTAAGGAAAAGCTTACCAAAAAAAATTGCGTGATTCCATACAAAAAAAAATATTTAAAAATCAAACTGACAAACATTTTAAACTTCAATTTCTCATTTTATGTCGCCCTGGTTGGTTTTTTACCGAATAAACGAGTATTCAATGTGCAGAGATTTTATTATATCTATAGATAACATAATGTACATAAGCACTTTAAGAAAATAGTCTGACAGCTTGCGCCAGTTGTCCCAGTTCACATAGAATGATTCATGCATGACAAATGGATAATACTGACAATAACATATTAAGAAGTACAATTCCAAATTAAATAAACTTAAAATCTACGGCCTTATTCACTAGGTTCTATAGGATATTTCAATAAAATACGATTTGCTCAAAAGGTAAAGCTATGAAATTGCTCTATATAAAAGGTGACAAAATGTCCAATTATATTTAGTTTTTTCTTTTCGCACAGACGAAACATCCAAAGCGGATGAGCGTTATCTAAATATCTTTCTTTTTCGATTTCAGTTTTTCTTTCCATCAAAATGAAGACGTAGGTACAATCGAGCCCTAAAGTGTAAAGATAGCTATGGAACCTTATTACATTCACTAAGTTCTATATGAAATGACACTAAGTTCTGTGAAAATAGTGATGCGAGCGCAATTTTACCGCGTCGAAACTCGTTGCCATGCCAGTGCTTTGGTCGCTTTTGGACATGCCGACTTTGCAGAACAGGGACGGAAGTGAACTGAGACCACCAATCAGCGCGGTGGTATCAATCCGGCCAGTTTTTACACCTAGTAAGAGTAAGAGGAATGAACCGATCTTTGTCAGCCTCGGTAGCTCAGTGGTGCGGTCGGTCGACTGTTATGAAGCAACCCTGGGCGCGGTCAGTACTTGGATGGATGACCGCTCGACCGTTGGAGGCTGGCCGTGGTTCGGATTCCACGTTAAACTGTAGGTCCCTTCCCTTCTTACCTTACTAGGTGGTAAGGTTTATCCCGCCCGGATTTTGGTACCACCGCACTGAATGAAAAGACGTCGGTCGAAACGGCTATGTAAATAGTTCGTGTTTTCCATCCAGTTCAGTGTAATCGACATTACGGGATGATATCACGGATGTTGTAGGTGATGTAGCCAACCGTGTCAGTTTCCATAAAAAAAAAGATATTTGCACTTTACTCCGCGACTGTACAGATTGAGGCGTAGCGTCATTGTCTCAGTCGTGCCTTAATTTATTGAAACGAAGACAAATTTAATTTAACTTCGTCTAATAATGAAAAGTTGGCGCGAAAGAATACTTAAGCAAAACCGAAGATTGGAAAGTTATTTCAGCTCCGCGAGCTGGCTCGAGGGACGACGGTAAATAACCAATTTGGAACTAAGCGTTTGCAGTTATAAGTTCGCTTAAATGTTTGTTTGAAGTTTCGGCTAACGTTTATTTGTATTTATCGTTGTAACAGATCGCTGCCGGCTACAATAAATAAACAGAGTTTGGAGCAGTCAATATAAAAAGTAAATACGTTTATTATTATTAATTTAAGTTTATTGTTTATTTTCTTCCTTTAATTCTAAATATTGCAAAAGTAATGAAATGAAATGAAAGTTTCTTCAATATTTTCATTTATTTATTCGCGTTTTTTTTTGGTATGGATGGCTGAGTCGGAGGGGCCAAAGCGCATGCTCCGACTAGCCAATATCACCTCCGAGAAGGAAGGTGCCATACCGGAGACTTTCCTGGATTGCTGGCTATACTGGACTAGAGGAGAACACAACCGAGGCTGCTATGTGGCCATCTTAAAAATTACAAATGTACAATTATAGCTAAACTTAAACTAAATTAAAATTAAACTACAAATAAAATTATGTGATTGAAAGTTGGGCATGGCAGACGAAGCATGAAAGCAGGATTAATGCTGTGGAAATGCGCGCGTTGAGGGAGTATGTGTGGAGTTACAATGAAAGATAGATTGAGAAATAGTGTAGTGCGAGAGCGCTGTGGACTGAAAGAAGATATAGTGACAAGGATTGAGAAAGGAATGATTCGGTGGTTCGGTCTTATTTGAAGAATGGATGATAGGAGACTAACGAAAGAAATTTATGAAGCAAATGTGAGTGGAAGAGTCGGGAAGGGTCGCCCTAGAGTCTAGGGCCTAGACGAACGTACCTGGACCAGATCGGGCATGTGCCGAGGCATGTACTCAAAAAGGGTCAAGTGCGTAGTACCCATAACCGACGAGCATGCATGAAGAACATTATGGGAGTGGAAGAGGCGGCAGTGGTGTGTCAGGATCGTGGCACGTGGAGATCCGTTGTCTCTGCCTACCCCACCGGGAAACAGGCGTGACGCTATGTATGTATGTATTTAAAATTATCTAAAAATCTAACTTGTAAAACCCGGGAGGGCTCCCAGAAAATAATGTAAGTATGAAGTAAATTTAGCATTTAGTGTCATAAATCCACGATAAGTATACTTCCGAACCACAATCTACATTTCCCGGCAGCAAATAGTGCGTGTCGATCTTTAGAAAGAGACAATCCCGTTGTAGAGCGACGTCCCTGTCGCACGAACTCGCACGTCTCTGTGCGACAGGGACGACGCTCTACAACCGTATTGTCTCTTTCTAAAGATCGACACGCATTATTTGGTGCCGGGAAATGTACATTGCCACGTGCGGAGCCGCGGGTGAAATAATCATTTGAAAATTTAGAGAAAATAAAATTGTCTACCTTCGCACCACGCGCACTGGACAGGGATTGCATCTCTCCACGCTGGACTTACCGCGTACCAATCGATTCTGCAGATCTTTCCTCTACAGAACCGGTAAACTCTGGAACGCTCTCCCTGATATTTCCCCGCAAGTACGTCTCGGGTCGTTCAAGAGGAGCGTGAATGGGCACCTGTCAGGCCGGCATGGCATTCTCAACCCCCACATACGACCGAATGTCCATGGGCGCTATTAGACACCTTATGGGTGCCTCGGAGCCATATGTCCCTTCAATAAAAAATTTAATTAAAAATTATATTCCACTAAAATAGCCTTCAAAGTTTTCCTATCGTAGTAAGGAGTCGCAGCTATCTTCAGGCCACTCCTGATTGGGTCCACCCACAGTCTGGTTCGTACCGAATTGCTTGCGTGCCCACGGTATGAGCGCATCATTTAACACCTTTTGTTGGTACACTTGCTGGTTGACTTTGAGGCCCTGCTCGATAAACACGAGTGGAGAGCGACCATTTGCGGTCACTGCAGCCCAGACCATAACAGAAGCAGGCGCTTGCTTTCGAAAGGCAACTCTACCGTCCAAATTCTTGTTAGACTTACCCTGCAGCCAAACACGATCATTTTGTTTGTTTACATACTGTTGGACAGTAAAAATTTTTTCATCGGAAAAAACTATATTTTCCAGCTCGCCACATTCGTGCAAGGTTTTCAGTGCTCGCGCTCTTTGTAGACGGACTGCCTTCTGCGCTGGAGTAAGATGTTGTACTTTTTGTATCTTATAGGGCTTCAGTTCCAGTTCGTTTTTCAGTATGCGCCGAATACTTGAGTCGGATACTTTCAGACTTTTGGCCAATTTTGTAGCACTCTGGCGTGGATTTCTTTGAAATCGAGCTTTCACCTTTCGAACCATATCCCGTGATGTTGCTGTTTTCGGATGACCGCCACCATGCCGTTTAGCAATGCTCCCGGTTTGGTTGTAACGCTTAATGGTTCGATACACTAACATTTTGTTCACAGATAAATGTCGGAGCTCCCGAACGATGGCTGGTTGTGATTTTCCGGCCAAATGCAAGGCGATAACATTGTTACGTTTAATATCCACATCGAAAACTTACGTTCAAATTAAAATTTTGCACCCGCTCTTTTCGCCCACTTTAAAACAATAAAACAAACTGACGTTTCACCAAAATTGGGCGCGCTGTCATTATTATTTTGACAGGAGAAGCAGTGTGAAGTTAGTAACAGTTCGAGTGACGGACCCTGTATATAGTATGTATATTTATTTGTACATAATATTCTATATATTTTGTAATTTATATGTATTAACACATGTATGGCTTGTATTTTACTAGCATGTAGTTATATGTATTGTTAATAAGTATTCCTATTATTATTTTATATTCAATTCTCACGCTCAACTCTTTTGCTACTACTTACATTCCACTATATTATTGAATCTCAAACATCCAAAGGTTGACTGTAAGAAATCTCTGTAAGGGATAAGTTCGCCTTTGCACCTTATGTAAATTTTCTAATGTATTTGTTACTGTTTAATGTTTACTTGAGCAATAAAGAATTTTCTATCTATCTATCTGAATTTGATCTAACATTCAAATAATTAGTCCCCAAAAATTCCTAAGGACATCATGATCTTGCGATCAAAGCACAGTACAGAGCACAAAGCCGAAACAAAGTTGTCAGATTGGGCATAATTACTTGGTGAAACTTTTCCAATAGAAAGAAACTCGAATGGGGATAGGCTCTTCGAGGTTCAGCGGTTCGACAATTCAGGACTTAAGGCTCAGCAGTGCCAAACATTTTCAAGAGTACACTTTGTTTTTATTGCGTCAAATATAGAAAGAAGAAAGAAAGAAAGAAAACGTTTATTCAGCTAAAATTATAAAATAACAAGATAATACATTTTTTTTTGCCGAAAGGAAGCTGACACAGCGTGATGCAAAACCTAACAATAGGTAGTTGCGGCTGCGGCTGATTTTAAGTCTGCCCCCTTAACTGGTTTTAAGCCTACCCCCTTAAGATATTATATCCAATTGCGTTTTAGGCTCCTTGTCTTGTAGTCACAACCAAACTCAGAGTAGTTTACGAGAACCGTCATAGTTCGAGAAGGCATGTAAAATAGTAAAAAAAAAATATATATTTATACACTGCTAAGTGCGAATTAAACTCGCGCGTCAAGGTCCCGTATCTATCACTGAGAAATGCCTTGTTGTAATTTTCTTTTAGACGACGCAAAATTAAACTTTTCTTCATGTTCGAATTTCGAAATTACTAGGTTTGCCCACGGTTTCGCTTCGCGTGATTTTTTGGCTCACAGCTCAGGCCGCCGATGACGTAGCGTTATGATTTATAGCTTTTAAAATCATCTTGAGAAGCGCCAGAATTTAACAGTGGAAACCATACGTAAATCGATAAAGTGCTTCTTGAGTTATATGGATTGACGTACGTTACAAGACCGTAGAAACTTTGCTTTATTTATTAGGATTCTGCATTTTATTATTAAATTCAAAATTAAATGCTGCTCTATTTTAAATTGCATTCACCACTTTGTTTTTTCCGCCATTGCACCAAATAAACTCAGTTCCAATTTAGGTACTCAGAATATGTTCATCAGTCATTGGAGAGAATGCGCGCCTTAAATAAAACACGATAACAAGCATTAGTGAGTTAGAGTCGTTAAGAGTGTGGAGTTCCAAGAGTCTTTGTCTGGATTTTAATTTCATTCGAAAAGTTTCACAGAAATGTCTGGCTGAATAGAAATTGTAACTGAATTAATGCGAAGACATCTGCAGTCATCATCTATGATTGTTAAGCTTTTGTAGAGTTTTGTAAACTTTGTTAAAACTTAAACTTTAAAATGAAACATGAATACCGCCAGATTTTACTTACTGAATAATTAGAATCCAGATTAATAAAATTATATACTTATATACATATTGTTAATCTTTAAAATGTATTCCATTTCGTGTGTCTGTAGGTCTGTTTGTTTGTCTGTCTGTCCGTCTGTTTTCAAAATATGCATAGATTAGTTTAAAATAAAATAAGGATTATATTACTTACTACATAGCTTTTGCCCGCGGCTTCGCTTGGCATGTTTAGGGTTTTGTCTCTTTGCTCACAGCTCAGGCCGTCGATGACGTAGCGTTATGATATTTATGACGTTACACGACGTTACACGGACGAACTTCGCTTTATTTATTAGGAGGATAAGTAGATATTTCTACAGTTTTTAAACACAACATAATAATGTATGTGTAAAAACGTTCTTTGAGATAAATAAACATGATTAACACTGAAATTCATCGTGTTTAGAGTTAAGCGTACGTTAATGACACTTTTACAATTTTGTATGCAAACTTAGTAAATCAATACTTTAGTTAATCTTAATACAAGAAAACATTTAGTTTTCTAAAAGTAAGAACGAGGTCAATATAGATGGAAACCGAAAAGTAAACATTCAAAATTCTAATGACACTATTTAAAATTAATCTTCAAAGTCAATTCTGTCCTTAGGTTAAGTTTTGAATATCGTAATAAAGAAAATAAAAACTAGCCAAAGACCAGCCTGTAAATATTATTTTTTTACTTTTACAAAGTGAAAAAAAAAAAACAAAAAATCCGCTCATAAATAACTTTCTTGTCATACTATAGTCAGAATGTTCAATCAATATTTCTATAAATCTATTATTGAATAGGAATACTGATTCAATATTATTTAATCATGTTCCTAATTTTCTTTCTTTCTTAAAGACTTAGCTTGAACGTACACGTCGAAAATGAAATTAATTTTCACTTCGAAAATTAAAATAATAAAAAATAAAGACCCAAGAAATACCTTTCCTAATTTCCAAATTTCACTCACCCGCTTCGCCAAAAATGCTTTATACCCCAGTGTTATTTAAATATTCGCAAAAGTATTTCATAAAGTGCTCGAGCGCTGCAGATGACAGTAAAGCCATACCCAAAGCTTTGTAGCCGCTGAAAGGGTTACGCAGGCAGTGTCTCGACTTTCCCCCGGTCGCGCTGGCTGGCTGGGTAATTAATGTATCATCGACGCGAGCGTAATACAACAGATGATACAGCACGCAACATCATAATTTGTGTATGTGTATTTGTGTATGGGATATGACTCCCTTCTTATATTACTAGGTGGTAGGGTTCAACCCGCCCGGGTTAGTACCACCGCACTGAATGGAAGGTCGGTCGAAACGGCTATGTAAATAGTTTGTGTTTTCCGTCCAGTTCAGTGTAGCCGGCACGATCTAAGGGAGCCACTGACGTGGCACCAAGTTCACCCGGTGCACAGTGTGGTATGAGACCATAAAATCGGACATCCTGTTTTTATCTAATCGACCATTAGAGCTTATTTTTACAAATGTAAGAGTAAAACTCCCATTTGAAAATTCCACATACATAGTTTAGGAGGAATACAAATTCTAAATTAATTATTTTTTTAATTTCAGAAAGTGAAAGAAATTCTTACTCGATAACTAATAACATTTTATTTGAAAAAGCTACAATGTTTCATAGAACTCTTAAAACTACATGTAATAAGCGTTTAATATGCTTCGTAAATGTTTTGTGTATTTTAGTTTTTTTTTCGCATTATACCATGATATTAGCAATAGTCTCCAACACGTCGATCTGAACATATTACTCTAGTTTCTTCACTAGATAGATGCAAAACGAAATGAAGAGAAAAAAATACGTCCCGACCAGGATTCGATTTCGCGTTACCATTTCGCCATCGGGTCGATGACGTCGATTCCCTCTAAATTTCAAACCATGTTGTTTGAAATTTAAAGGGAACAAACAATAAAAGCTTGTTAAGTGCTTACTGTACTGTCAGCCTCGGTAGCTCAGCGGTGCGGTCGGTCGAATATCGGTCGTGATCGTAAGTACACTTGGGCGCGATCAGTACCCTAATCACGAGATTTAACCTACACCGCGTACTACGCTACGCCGTGTTCTCCGCATCATTTTGTATGGAGAAACGAAGTTCGCAAATCTATCACTAGAGGCGCTGCTCCGTTTCTCCATACAAAATGATGCGGAGAACACGGCGTAGCGTAGTAGGTTAAATCTCGTGATTAGGGTACAGTACTTGGATGGGTGACCGCTCGACCGTTGAAGGCTGACCGCGGTTCTAATTCCACGTACAACTTTAGGTCACTTCCTTTCTTAGCATGCTGCAACCCGCCCGGGTTGATACCACCGCACTGAATGAAAAGTCTCTCGAAACGGCTATGTAAATAGTTCGTGCTTTTCGTCCAGTTCAGTGTAGGCGGCACGACCGAAGGGAAGCATTGGTACTTTCACCAAGGTGTTATGGGCTGACATCACCGATGTAGTAGGTGGTAGTATCAGGGTCCTTCAAGAGGCGCGTAAATAGGCTCCTGTCAGGCCGGGATGGCATTCGCAACCCCTGCATACGACCGAATGTCCATGGGCGTCGTTAGACACCTTATCCTTGGCTCGGTGCCACATGTCGCGCTTTCAATAAAAATAAAGTGATGTAGTCAACCGTGTCAGTTATACAGTCACATTTGCATCTTAAAAGCGTGTATGCACACAGTTTATGTAAGTACTCGTAGTTACAAATTTAATATTCTGTGTACACGTAGAGTTCTGTGTATAGCTATGGTCTATGATCTCGGGATGAAAGGTCCCCCTTTGTTTAGCGCGCGACGGCTCTGTCGTAAAAATGCCTTTTACAGCTGTTACTTTTCAGTTATCAAGGCCTATTACGTTATTGGAAAGTTTCACAGGTTGATCAGCAGACTTAGACAAATTTTGATCAGAAGACTTAGACAAATTTGCGTTCCAACCCTTCCACTTATTGAATTATCCAGTCATAGTAACCTAATAAGCCTGTTTCATTAACAATATCCGAACGACCGTTATTTAGAGCGGGAGTAAAAAATCTGAGCGCCGCGACTCGTCCCATGAGTAACTCGTCTTATGAGGTGATGTGTAAAATAAAAATAGGTGACGAGTGATCAATTTGCAATTCACTTCAGCCCCCAAAAGCACCGTGGCGTTGATATAGATGTTTGCACATTAACAAGGCACATTGGTTGTCAAGCTGCCATTCTATTAACAATCCCACCGTGGACTATCTACCACTTATCATCTACACCTGTCACGTCAATTCTTTATTCGCCAATTCCTTATTCGCCAATTCCTTAACCGCCAACTCCCGATTTGCCAATTCCTTACTGACCTACAGCTGTATTATAGTACCGTTACAATACAACCATTATAAGAACAAGGTAACTTGATTATATTGTTTATGTTGAAAAGAAATTAAATTCAGATTCTGCAAATAAAAAAAAATATACATAAATGTGTGTAAGTTATTTTGGGGTGGGTATTGATACTGGCAGGTGGCGGAGGGGGGAGGCGGGCCGGAAGGGGGTGGGGGGGGGGGGGGGGGGGGGTTGGTCCATTAATTTTTTTTTCTGACCAGTGAGTTGATTTGTTTTGGTATTCATTGTACTTTTCGCAGTAAGTAAGTGAACAATAGGTCAGTAAGGAATAGGCAAATCGGGAGTTGGCGAATAAGGAATTGGCGAATAAAGAATTGGCCAGTACGGAAGTTGGCGAATGTGGAACCATCGAACCCGTGTACCCGTGTACCACTTATCATCTGCACCCGTCACGTCAAACCAAATCGGTACCATACCAGCACTCTCCTTTGCAGTACTGTATATATTGAAAAGGAGACTATTATTTCGGCATAGCGGCAACGCGTCGCGTCCTTCATAGACTTCGTAAGATTGCGGCGGTGCGCGAGTCGCGTCGCTACTAACCCAGTGATCTACTTACCGATGTCAGTGATCCCAATTCTCTGTCACCTGTCTGGTATTGGCAATGTCGCGCGTATCTAAAGACGTACTAATTATACAGGATAGCATGGGACATTTTCATGAAAAATATATGAATTCAAGTAATTAAAAATTTGGCTTCTGTATCACGTACTAAGTTATCTCTGCTAGTATGCGGTGTCTTTACAAAATAACCTTTATAGTCTTTGCCATCCTTTGCAGCATACATTCGGCGCTTTTGGTCCTCATTGGTTTATCAACCCGCGTAGTTACAGTGTTGCGCCACTTTTCAACGCCCTCTCCACCAAAACGCCCCACCGCCTGTTTGGGCTCAAACTTTTATAACTTGTCGAGCGCCTTTCAATGATAAAAATGTTTATGTCGGGACTTGAAAAAAATGAACACACTTTTGAGGCCGACTTCTCGGTCATTCTTTTCAGTATCGTTTATGGCTTCATAAATATTGCTCCTGTCGCCTCGCCCGCTTTAATATCGGGAGAGGCTTTTTATGCCCACTCTTCCGCTTCGTTTGATAGCTCGGGAGGAAATTTCTTACAATTCCCTATATAAATAGAAATCGTACCATTGTTTGGAATATTACTTTCTATCGAACTCCGCATAATCTGCGTTTGAATAACGTTTAATTATACAGAAACTGTGTCCGGAACAAAAATATCGAGGTGCAATTACTTTAATTAATTCAAGATTTTAAAACATAATTGAAAATATTTGTACACTTATGCGATACATTTTTACTAGGGTTTTTAAATTAGTGGTTGTTAAACATTATTAAGGACGCGACTCGGCGTTTCGGGCCAAACGTGTGGCACTTTTTCATGAGCACTCTGCCCGGTGCGGTTGTAGTTCTCTGCCAAATTAAAATACTAAAGTTTAAGTCTAAACCAATGTATAAACAAGCATATAGTCACTTTTAGTCTACCATGGATATTCATATTGTTGGTGTTTGGCTTAAAATGGTTGGAATTCGCGGTCACTATGGCCGACGTTTCAGACTGCCCCGTGCAGTCCATCTTCAGTTCGAGTGCCTGTCTGCGGCCGGGCTCGCGGTTGACAGAACACAACGCGGTTCTGTCAACCGCGGGCGCGACCGAAGTCAAGCACTCACCCTGAAGAGGGATTGGACGCGCCAGTCCGAAACGTCGGCCGTCGTGACCGCGAATTCCAACCATGGTAAGCCAACTACCAAAAACAAGCATATAGTGCACTAATTGATCCCAGAAGAAATAACTATCACGAAGGACACACACACTCTACGCAACGACGTGTCTGATTTTACACGATACGCCTCAGAATTGCATTTTAGGTCTAAAGAGTAAAACAATGCGAACAAAGAGTACAATGTTGTAGAAGAAGAGTTTATCATTTTCAAATACATTTAGATACCTCATTATGAACGTCGCGCAAATGATATTTCAATAAGCCTAAGCTCAAGCGCTTCATATCAACTAACACTATATTTTCCTCTTTTCAGATTTTATTCTGGCGACCACTAATCAGCGATACTAATGAAGCAATCCAGCACCGGGACATTGGACGAGAAGCTTCCCTTATTGGACTAATCACACAATAAAGAGGAGCGACGCAACTGTCGCGCGTCGCATCACAAAACTCAACCCTCCGGTTAAACCTTAAGGTTCACAGTTCCAGTGAACACGAAGTCGACAAGGCGAATATGCAGGGAGCGAACACAGAGTCGTTGAGAACAAAACGGCAATTGATAAGTTCCTCCGTTTGCACAGGCTTCTCCGACTTTCCTCTTATCTACGAGAGACAAAAAGATGGCGCGATACTCCAGACTTGAATGCGAAAAGTCGCGCGGCGAGCGCGCCCGGGCTCCGCGATGAGAAACCCCGCGCACGCCGGCCTGTGAACGAGGAACCAATGCGCGGCGCCACGCTCGGCCGTAGAAGAGTTGCCGTCAGCCCCGCGCCTCATTCCGTATCGTATGGCGACTTCAAGACGACCCCTCTCTCGCTCACCACCTAGCTTCGCTGTCTCGTCTTCGCTCCTTCTCGCGCTCGTCCTCCTGCAGCCTCGCTCCGTCGCCCACGCGCTCGCCAACTCTACGACGGAGCCGCAAGAGTTCAATGAAACCATCCGCGCCAACTGGAGCTCGCCGAACGCGACCTCCGAGCCTCCGGTGCGGCCGTCCAAGTACTCGACGGCGGCGCAGGTCGTCATCGCTCTCATCTTCCTCACGATCATCATCGGGACCCTCATAGGCAACGTCCTCGTGTGCGTGGCCGTCTGTCTCGTGCGCAAGCTGAGGCGTCCGGCCAACTACCTAATAGTGTCTCTAGCCGTCAGCGACATGTTCGTAGCTTTACTAGTGATGCCAGTGTCATCGGCTTACGAGCTGAAGGGCTCGTGGCCGTTCGGTTCTGTGCTGTGCGACTTGTGGGTGTCGGCGGACGTTCTATCTTGCACGGCGAGCATTCTGAACCTGTGCATGATATCCGTGGACCGTTACTACGCCATCACGAAGCCGCTCGAGTACGGCGTTAAGCGGACGCCGAGGAGGATGCTGTTCTGTGTGTTTCTCGTGTGGATGGGAGCGGCGTGCATCTCGCTCCCGCCCGTGCTGATCCTGGGGAACATAAAGAGTGCGAGCTTCTGCTCCGTGAGCCAGAACGAGGCGTACCAGGTGTACGCGACATTCGGTTCGTTCTACATCCCGCTGGCGGTGATGGTAGTGGTGTACTTTAAGATCTTTAGTGCTGCGAGGAAGATCGTGAAGGAGGAGAGGCGCGCGCAGTCGCACCTAGAGACTCACTGTTACCTGGAGATAAATGTGAAGAACGGGGGCGCGGCGGAGGCGCGGCTGTTGGGCGCGGGGGCGGGGGCGCAGGGCGCGGCGCCCCTGCCCGCGCGGGGATCCACCACCAGCACCAACACCACGGTTAGTTGACCACATACTTTTTAATGTTTTTAAGTTTACTCTGTTATTAATTATATTAATTTTTAAGTTTCCGGATTAACAGTAGTAGGTTGTACATTGTACCAGACGTCAGTTTGACTTCTGGTACAACGGAAACCAGACGTTGCTCCAGGAACTCCCGCAGTCCCTGAAGAATCCCCTGACGTAGCGGGCGAAACGTCGACTTATATAAGTCTTTAAACCTACTACTGTTAATCCGGAACTTAAAAATTAACATATAATTTTTGTTTGGAGTGTAGTAAATTCTAAAAACCGCTACTCACTCCGGTGTGTCTCCATCCATCGGTTCATTGATGTTAATTAGTTTATTTAAGTATTCTGAATCAACATTTGAATAACTCCGTTTCAGTTTTTAATAAACGACTTTAATTGAGATATAAAATCTTGCTTCCAAATAAAACACAGTTTATTTCCTTTTCCGTTGTAATTACCTCCTCAAAGTATAATAATGAGGTGTTTTAAGAGCTCATCAGCCTGTTAGTTGAATTTTCACGATAAATTTGAATAATCTAATTTATTATTATGCTCTGGATACACTTTGCGCGTTGTTACGGAAAGCTAAACGAAAGCTCCGTCTAATAATTAAGTAGTACTTAATTTACTACACTTATTTTGATAATACATTGTTTTCTTATGTAAATCACGCTTCTTTATGACATCGACACTTCTAAGGATTGTTTGACATTTTATTGATTCAGCATTTACCAATTTATTATTATTTGATTTTTTATTTTATAAATTCGGATGTACATCGGTCGGAGCCTCAGGCCCAGCCAATTTCACCCCGAGGAGGTGACAGTCCGGCTTAAAGGCGGACTAATGTCGCTGGGGAAAGGCTAGATTCGCAGATTGTAGGAGTAGGGAAAAATATACCCCAGAAGCCCATTCCACACCTTTGCGTTGCGATAAAAGAACGATTTAGAGAATCGTTCAGTTTGAAGCACTCTTCTGTCGACTACAAAGGGAAGTCCCGAGAGAATATGGCAGGTTTGGCGAATGCGAAGTGGAGCAGAGGGATGAGGGAAACGAGTTCATTAGATCAAATAAGTTAAAAAATTTAATTGAAAAATTATGATAATGTTTAGGGAGAGATTTCTCACCCCGGTGTTGGAAAATTTCTTAGAAAACCACGCTATTAATTAAAGAAATACATACCTCACGTTTTAAAAGAAAACGAAAGCTCTACATAATCTAGAACGCTACCCGGTGTTTAAAGACGCGCCGTGAATCTTCCACCAGGGTATTGCTTAGTTTATTTGCAGTAAAATTATCTAAAAAGCGCTTTTCTCTCAGAAAATTGTTTTTTCGTACAAAAGTCAATTCTACCTGCAAAATTATATATTTCTTCATGCAGAATAAAACATTCAAATAATTAATATATCTAAGGCGGAGGTTATGCGCCAATAATTATCGCGATCTGTCGGCAGCGTCAGGGCTCAGAGCTCAGTCCTCTCAGACCTCTCCAGCTCTTGTTTCGAGCGGATCTATCGCAGCACAAGCAAATGACGACTTGTCCACGTTACTCATTAGAATCAGCGAATATAAATATAGTGTTGCCATCTACGTCGAATTCCTAAGGGCGCAAGAATTGCAGCAGCTACGAAACTAAAAGATTTATTGAAATCATGTGTAGACAAGAATGATCTTATTTCATCGGAGGAGCTGTTTCTATTTCCTTACAAAGTCCTTAATGTAGAGGCTAAAAGCAAGCAAAATAACACCTCACTAACGAACAAAATTAAAAATAGAATACAGCACTATGCCCAGAGTCAGCCAACGCTCAGTGATCATCACAACCAAAGATCAAACCTGTTGAAATGTGTGGAGAGTAAAGTGTCGGACGGCGATGTTCGCGGTGCCGTTCGTTTGCTTTCTTCGGATGAAAGCCTCGCTTCTAACTGCCCCGAAACTTTCAAATCTTTAGAGGATAAACATCCTACGCCGAGCCGTACCCTCCTGCTTCCGGATCCACCATCGGAAGGCGACACTCCTATGGAGGTTACTGTGCATGAAGTGGAAGCAGCAATCGCCTCATTTCCGAACGGGTCTGCTGGTGGTATAGATTGCCTGAGACCACAACACCTCAAAGACTTGACGTTCAGCCCGAACAATACTATAGGTAATGATCTTCTTCTGGAATTGACAAGGTTATGTAACCTGATGCTTTCAGGTAAAGTGTGCCCGCAATTTGTTCCTATTGTATACGGCGCAAGTCTTTTCGCACTTAATAAGAAATGTGGAGGCATTCGTCCCATTGCAGTTGGTTGCACCATTAGAAGACTGGTTTCCAAATTAGCATGTCGGCACATCTACAACAGGCTCAGAGCAAAATTCCGCCCAATACAACTCGGTTTTGCAACAAAAGGAGGTTGCGAAGCCGCTGTACATTCAGTTCGAACTTTCGTAAGAGAGGATAAGGACGCTGAAGTCATTATCAAGGTAGACGTTAACAGTCTGGAAAGAGACGAGATGCTAAATTCGATAAAAGAAAATATTTCTGAAATTTTTCCCTACCTCTGGCAGTGCTACGCGTCGGCTTCACATCTCTTCTATAACAAAAATGAACCAATTTCATCAAGCGTAGGTTGCCAACAAGGAGATCCTCTAGGGGCGGCGATCTTCAGTTTAGCAATCCATAAGATAATTGAACAAATTACTGCAGATTTAAATATTTGGTACCTAGATGGAAAATGTGATACAGTTTTGGCAGATCTGAAAAACTTAATCGACGGTTTTGAAAAACTCGGCCTCCATTTAAATTTCTCTAAATGTGAAATATTCATTCTAAAAACGGGAACTGAGAAAAATGAAATAGAAAGGAAATTTAAGGATATAACACCGAATATTCAAGTTTTACAAAATGAAACGTTTTTCCTTCTTGGTGCCCCTATTACCCCCGAAGCTATACGTCCACTAATATACAAGAAGGCCGACGTAATTTCCAAATATTGTGAACGTCTTCAGGACATAAATACTCATATGGCCCTCTTCTTACTAAGACAATGTATTTATATGCCAAAGCTAACATATTTCTTACGTTCAAGTCCAATATGGAAAGAAACAGACATGGTTCAAAATATTGATGACACACTTCGTGGTATCCTTGATAAAATCCTCAACTCGAAAATGTCTGATAAGTCCTGGCTTCAATCAACATTACCAATAAGATCTGGAGGACTCGGCATCCGAAGTGTCAAGGACATCTGCCTACCTGCTTTCATATCTTCAATTCAAAGTACATCCAACCTCATCCACTCGATTTTCAAAGCCCCACGTCTTGAGTGTGAGATTGCGTACTTGAAAGAAGCCGTTACTGCATGGAAGAACCTATGTTCTGATGTAGACCCTCCAGCTCCAGAAAAAGCCATTTCTCAAAAGGAGTGGGACACACATATAGTAAAAATAAGGTAACAAGCACTGTTGGACAATAGCAGCGACTTAGACCGCGAACGCATACTGGCAGTTTCAAGCAAGGAGTCTGGAGCCTGGCTCGAATGTTATCCTTCTAGCCACTTAGGTACACTTCTAGAAAAACAAACGACCAATATTGCGGTGGCACTCCGTTTAGGTATAAAAATTTGTGAAAATCATACATGTGTTTGTGGGACCCAGGTGAACACTCTCGGGCATCATGGCCTCTCATGTGTTAAGAGTGCGGGTCGATGGTCAAGACACCATAATTTAAATTATATTATAAAAACTACCCTTCAAACTGTACATATTCCGTGCATCCAGGAACCTTGCGGCTATTCCCGGCGGGATGGCAAGAGGCCTGACGGCATATCTCTGGTTCCGTGGGCTGAGGGTAAGTCTTTGATGTGGGATGCCACTTGCGTGGATACGTTAGCCCCTAGTTACATTCAGGGGACCTCTAGGGCAGCCGGGGCTGCCGCGAACAGGGCAGAGGACCTCAAACGCAATAAATACGGTGATCTTGCAGACAGTTTTCACTTTGTTGCTTTTGCGGTAGAGACGCTCGGTCCGTGGAGTTCTGGTGCCAGGAGTTTCCTGAAGAAGCTCGGGAAGCTTTTTTTTTTTTTTTTTATGGAAACTTGACACGGTTGGCTAGATCACCTACAACATCCGTGATGTCAGCCCATAACACCGGGTGAACTAGGTGCCATGTCAGTGCTTCCCTTCATTTCGCGCCGGCTACACTGAACTGGACGGAAAACACGAACTATTTACATAGCCGTTTCGACCGACGTTTCGCTCAGTGCGGTGGTACCAACCCGGCCGGGATAAACCCTACCACCTAGTAAGGTAAGAAGGGAAGGGACCTACAGTTTAACGTGGTATCCGAACCACGGTCAGCCTCCAACAGTCGGGCGGTCATCCATCCAATAACAGACCGCACCATTAAGCTGCCGAGGCTGACGATCCCTTAGTCGACTTTTACGACATGCGACGGGGAGAGATGCAGTGGGGCTATTCTTTTTAAGTACCGACCCCACACGGTAAAAAAAGCTTCTATTCGATGTAACTGGTGTCCCGCAATCGAAGGCTTACTTCATCCAACGAGTTAGCCTTGCCATCCCGCGGGGAAATGCCGCAAGTGTGCTAGGTACTTTTACCTTAGATTCATTTGATAACTATTTTAATATTGTTTAGTATAAGGCTCCTATTGTGTATAGAATTATATTTTATTGTCGCGATACTTGAATATCGAACCAGGATCGTGATGCTTGCGGTATGGATCGCAAAATATCTAGATTTTTTAAAAATCCGGCATAGCGATATGGATCTCGTCATAAATATATTGGGGCTTGTTACATTGTCAGTTCAGTACGGATCTCGATTCCGATATCGTAGTATTCGGATCGAAACGGAGTACTGAAATTGGCGTTTAAACAGCTATCAATAATATTGACGTCAGTATACAAGTAGTATTTTTTTAAATATATTTTTTTTTAAGATTAATAATGTAATTTATTTCAGTCATGATAAGTAATATAACAAAACAAACAATATACATTGCAATATACACACTACACAAATACCTACAAAATACAACTTGAAACTAATACACTAAAACTAAAACTAATCTAAAATTAATATCCAGAAAACATTACTTGTATACTGTACTTGTATAAGTAGTCTCAATGTATTTAAATTTTTCGTGTAATGCCTTTTTTATATTTATAAAAAAATATATTATAAAAAAAATGTATGATACAATGTTGGCCCACAATCTAAAAAAACTTGGCTGTTTCATTTTATTTTTTATTTTCAAGTTTTATTATGTTTTCAAGTTTATTTTTTGAAAGCGCGATATGTGTGTCGTGCCAGGCAACCAGAAGTTGTGTGCTCATAATATGACCCTTCCAATGCCTACAATACAGATACATTTTTCTTTATACCATCATCAGACGAGTCAGGAGTATACTCTCATAAATAATTTAGCTGGAGCCTTCGACGGACTCGTAGGATGCGGGGAGAAAATTATTAACTGCCTTTGTTGCGGTAGGACTCGCGCGCAGACTGGCTATTTTTGGAAAGGTTTGGATTTGCTGGATTTTGTACCGACCGTTCAGGGTTTAAGATACAGTGGGATGCCTTTGTCCAGTGCGAATTGTAATGCCGAGGAAGGTGGAAGAAAATGTAATATGCATTTTGATTTAAAATGTGCTATTAGACCCTCTTCGTAAGAGGATAGATGTGCAAGCTTCTATTTTTTTATTCTCCTGTAGTAAGTAGATGGTGAACGGTAAGTGAAGTGAATAGTGAATAGTAAGTGATGGGTTTAAAGTTCTTACATAGATATAACACTTTATTGTCCCAAAACATTATAAGTAAAGCCTAGACCTTTTTTTAACTTATCCCCATGACTCCAAAAAGACTGAATGGATTTTGATGAAAGAGCCACAGATTTTTGCCTTTTTTTTGCTCGCAGGTTCGGTCACATGTAAATCTCGTAATAGACGGTCTAGAACGTCTAGAAAGAGAGATGTTTTGAGAGAGAGAGATGTTGATTTTATTAAAAACTAGAATTTTTTTATTTTGTGATTTGTTTTTTTTTACAATTTTGTGTATACCTATATACATGTTGTATTCTCACCAGAACCAAAAGCCTGTGCAAAATTTTAGCTCAATCGGTTGGGTAGAACTGGTATAGAATTCAGCCGCAATATTTAACGCATACTAACAAGTGAAGTTAAATAAAAGCTTATAATAAACATTTAAAACCGTCTAGGTGCAGAAGAGCCAAGATTACAGCATTATAGCAGTGCTGGAAACCACCAACGACGCGACCCCGCACGCCAGTAACTGGCTTGCGGGGTCGCGGGTTATATAAACGAGATAGAAATTTCCAAAGAGTTTGTATTAAGTCGCTGCGCTCCTTAGCGCAGCGACGTAATACGAACTCTTTGGAAATTCCCATCCGTGGGCACCGAATACCAACCCCACTACGCTCGCTGCGTTTTGGCCACGACACGCCATAATTGTATTAATGACATCTTGTTCCTGTGGGAACTAGGTCTACCTGACAGGAAACAAGACCTTTTGGAAATTTTCGTTAAGATGTTTTCCTTCACATACATACATACCTACATACCACACGCTTTATACCGACAATCGCGGTAAGCAGAGTAATCGGAGTTGTGCTACTAGGACTCTGGCAAATACAGCACAACACCGACCGCCACGTTTAGCAAAGTATTCGGTAAGATAACCAACAAGCAGCCAGTAAGGCACGAATACACACTTGGTTCATGACTCGGTGGGAGGACCGTGCCAAGGTGAGAGAGAGGTGGCCAGCCTGTTGCCCTTTAGCACGTCATCGTGCCCTTATCCCTTAGTCGCCTTTTACTAAATGCACAGGAAGAGATGCAGTGGCGGTATTCTTTTTAAGTAACAGCTCCACACGGTATGGTGTTTTCCTTCATGGGGGGCCTACTTCTTCGTAAATACGGACACTAATTGTTGATCATACCACTGATGCTTAATTTACCTGCAAGATTAATAATTTGGCTGCGGTCTGAAAGAAGATAATCGTATATTGACAAGGATTGAGAAAGGAATGCTTCGGTGGTTCGGTCATATTGGAAGAATGGATATAGGAGACTAACGAAAAAAATTTATGGAGCGAATGTGATTGGAAGAGTGGGGAAGGGTCGCCCTAGACGCACGTACCTGATCGGGCATGTGCTCAAAAGGGTCAAGTGCGTAGTACCCGTAACCAACGAGCATGTATGAGAACATTATGAGAGGGAAGAGGCGGCAGAGGTGTGTCAGGCAGGATCGTGGCACGTGGAGATCCGTTGTCTCTGCCTACCCCACTGGGAAACAGGCGTGATGCTATGTATGCATGTATTTATTAATGCCTTGCAGATAAAAGTGCCATGCCATTGCTTCGTGTCATCCGAAAAGTCGTAATACCTACACGTCTTGTTAATGGGACGTTTGGGTTCTAATCAACACGTCGTCGTCGGCCTACTAGAACAAAAATTAATTTCCCTAACTTGTCGTTCAGAAAGACTTTCAATTTCCCTTTATCGTTCCTTCTACGTGAGAACGTGGCGTCATAGGAAGTCGTTCGCTGCAAAACAAAGGAAAATTAAATAAAGCCTTCTCTTAATTAACACCCGAAGGGAGACACCCCAGCAATTAGCAGTTCATATACAGTTGAGCCTGAGAGAGGAGAATACATTTTAGAACCTTTTCATACGCAGCTGTTTAGTTTCTCAGAATGCGTAAAATATTTTAAATTTTAAAAGTACGTTTATAACATTTTATAATATTTTAAAAGCAATTTATAATATTTTGATATCGATTTGCCGGGTAAGAGAAAAGTCAATAATAACGTTTTTTAATTAAAACCTACTTCAACCCCTTTAACCCCAGTAACTAACTCCTTTTCAACATAAAAATAATAATCTAAATCGGTTCTCGTTGATCCTATCACTAGAACTTGACCAAATTTATTTGGGACCACCGCGAATGCCGAGCTGCTTTATGGAAGACGATAAACCTTCTTGAAGAAAGTAGGCAACCATGGGCGAAGCCGAAGGCCGAGCTGCGTTCAGACCGAGCTGCGTCGTAAAGGGCGACTATGAGATACGGACGAGATGCCGTGCTAAAGGGCGAAAGGTTAACTACCTCTCACCTTAGCACTGCTCTTCCACCGAATCATGCAGCAGTTGGATTTTCGTGCCTTACTTGCTGCTTGATAGTTATCTTGTTCCAATATTTTGCTAAACGTGGTGGTTGGTGCTGTGCTGTAATTTGCCAAAGTTCTTGCAGCACAATACGGATTACCCCGATCGGGATACAGCGTGTGGTATGTATGAGCGACTGTGGCACGCAACGGCTGTGTAACGACAGGATTGACGGAGCTCGTCATCTCCTGCCAATTACCAGCATCAACATCTTAACTGCCGACAGGATGAGCGACACGCGGGCCGCCTTCGGCGAACATAACCTGCCTGATACTGTACAAACTGTAGCTAATCGTTGCAACATGCTTGTTAGGTACACTTTTATTTCACCGACTATGCACACACACCCACACCCTTACCACACACACACACACACCCTTTCACCCTCTCACACACACTCACCCACACACACACGCGCGCGCGCGCGCGCGCAAACACAAACACGCAAACACATATATACATATAGTTTAGATAGTGTAATGTAAATTGTATAATAACTATTAGTAGGAAGCGTCGTAATAGTTCTTACTAGACAAAATTTATATTTTAAAGTAAGAATTATGTATAAATAATTATAGTCAAATTTATATTAATAAAGAAATTTGAATTTGATTTGATATGATAGCGCACATACTGCGGACTCTCATGCGAGAAGTGGAGGGTTCGAAATCAAGATAGAAAGGCTGTAAAATAGCATTTGGTCGCGTATTTTGTCAGCCTCGGTAGCTCAGTGGTGCGGTCGCCAAGGTGTTTGAGCAGATGTCACGGCTGTTGTTGGTGATGTAGCCAACCGTGTCAGTTTCCATATAAGAAAGGCATTTTTATTCAGATTATGATATTTATTTCGCCATAAAGAACACACAACGTTGACCTTCAAGAGGGGCGCCAATAGGCATTCGCAACCCCCGCATGCGAACGAATGTCCATGGGCGCCGTTTGACACCTCATGAGTGGCAT
The DNA here is from genome assembly GCA_946902875.1 of Nematopogon swammerdamellus. Lineage (NCBI taxonomy): Eukaryota > Metazoa > Arthropoda > Insecta > Lepidoptera > Adelidae > Nematopogon > Nematopogon swammerdamellus. The sequence continues at coordinate 6,320,394 of OX336358.1, read as the reverse complement.
GGCACCACATGTCGCGCTTTCTATAAAAAAAATGAGGTTCTTAATAAGTTAACGAATGTTCTAAAGGTAATTTCTCGCAATTGAAGTTACGGTACAAAATAATTGAATGCGGGGGTACCTACTAATTTGAACAGTACATAATTGAATGTAGAGTTCTCATTGGCAACGAATGGCGTTGCTCGCATGCTTGAATTCGTCGTTCACAACCCGCATCTTAATTCGATCTCTCACGCATGCGAGCCGGGTCGGTTCGCAAAAATTTATGTCGCGTTCGACTGTAAAGAAAATTAGAATTTTTATTGCGTTCACTTTTTTTTATGAAACCCATATGGTTGTCTACTTCGTCGCCGCCACCTACACCCGCGATGTCGGGTAGAGTTACACATTATTCCTGTCGGAACTAAGTGTAATGTCCATGCTTCCCTTTTGGTTTTGCCGGATACACTGAATTGGACGAAAATACGAATGATCACAACCAAAATGGATGCAGCAAAAAAGAATAATCCCATTGCATCTCTCTTCGAGCATGTATTAAAAGGATATCTAAGAGATAAAGACAACAAACCGCGCTGAAAGGCGAAGGCAAGAACGTTAGAAGAGGTTGGGACATCGGACTGTCCAATGCTTATATGAGAACCAGCGTCGCCGAGCTCCGCGGGTAGCGGAGGGGACGGCGCGCGCTCTGATTGGGTGGTATCGGGTGGTATCGCGCTCTGATTGGGTGGTAACGAATTTTATTGGTACGTTTTTACTAAATATCGTGTTGCGCTGGCGCGGGGAAGGTCCGACGTCCCTACCTCTTCTAACGTTCTTAGGCGAAGGGAAGTAGCTTTCACCATGGCACGGTCCTTCCACCAACTTGTGCAGTAGGAAGGGTCTTAACGGACGGACAGACGAACAGACGGACTACAAAGTGGTCCAATCTGGGTCGAAAAACTTATTTTTCCTTTTGCCCTTTCCTTTACCCTAAAAACGAAGGAAATTACAAGGAAAGTTGAACAAGAGTAGTAGAAAATGATGTATTTTGTCTATTGGAATTATTCTGCCAAAATAGTTCAATTTGATTTATTAATATTCAATTATTATATTTTTTTTTTGTTATGCATTTATCTTTATTAAAACAGTAAAACAAAATACAATTTGACACAGTCAGTAAAATTAATTAAATAAAATTAACCTAATATAATAAAATCTAAATAATTACATACTGTAAGTAAAAAATTTCGTCCAACTCAGTCGACTCCGCCACAGTGCCCAATACGCTGGCTACGTTGCCCCTTTGAATGGCTAGCCCTATTCGCTGTAAGAAGAAAGACTTAGCACGCCGGTCACCAGACTTATCAATAAGGAGCTTTCCTAGTATGTTTCCGAAAGTTCTTGCGTCGGGTGACCACACGCCAAGTGATTCCACAGCAAAGGCCAGGAATTTGCCGCGCAAGCCAACGTATTTTTTAATTTTCTGGTTTTGTGCACCTAGAGCCGCGGAGCCAGCCGAATTGGACGAGCCGGCAATATGGGTAGGTGCGAAGGTGTCAGCACACGTCGCGTCCCATACTAAAGCCTTCCCCCGGCTCCATGGGACTAAGGTCATGCTGTTCATTATTTATTTATATTCAATATAAATAAATAATTTAATTTAATTAAACCTTTCGTACAAAATTATTTTATTTTCGAAAAGATATAAACCCACCTCTTGGCTAGAAGTGGCCTGACTAAATGCCCCCTATCTAAAGAGGATTTACTTCAACCAGCGTTTGGCCGTCCTAACTGCCGGGGTCACGAAGGGTCCTAGTAAGCTCTGTACATTATGCGGCTTGGAAGTCGTACAGTGTGGAGTTTACGATTGTATCCTGATAAGAAAGCAGAAAGCAGACCGTAGACTCACTTTTAAAACGTTCACTTGTGGTACCTTAAGACCGGGTTCAATTGTTCAGGCATATATTGTTGACCCTGTTTCCCATAGCTCAGGGAATCCTATTTTGGGAAACAGGGATCATTTAAAGTACTCTATTTAAGTATGAACAATAAACATTTTCTTTCTTTCTTTTTTTTATGGAAACTGACACGGTTGGCTACATCACCTACAACATCCGTGATGTCAGCCCATAACACCGGGTGAACTTGGTGCCACGTCAGTGCTTCCCTTCGGTCGTGCTGGCTACACTGAACTGGACGGAAAACACAAACTATTTACATAGTCGTTTCGACCGACCTTTCTTTCAGTGCGGTGGTACCAACCCGGGCGGGATAAACCCTACCACCTAGTAAGGTAAGAAGGGAAGGGACCTACAGTTTAACCTGCAATCCGAACCACGGTCTGCCTCCAACGGTCGAGCGGTCACCCGCCAAGGACTGACCGCACTCAGCGTTGCAGTCGACTGACAGCACCACTGAGCTACCGAGGCTGACGAATTTCCGTATCCCTTAGTCGACTTTTACGACATGCGACGGGGAGAGATGCAGTGGCGCTATTCTTTTTAAGTACCGGCCTCACACGGTACAAATTCTTTCTTTCTTTCTTTCTTTCTTTCATGTAGTATTCATCCCATACATTTTACGAATGCGTTATGGGCTTACATCATGGATGGTAAGTGATGAAGCCAACCTTATCAGGTTCCATAAAAAAATTTAAATAAAAACTTATCCCCAGACCAGTCTTACCTTCAGTTTAAAATCACGTACTATCCAGGATGTCATTACAAAAATAGTGAACGTGTTATGGGCCTGGTAAGTGGTGGGTAAATGTTTGTGGGCCGCCGACACAAGGAAAGGGTTGACAAGGGTGTATTGGCAGCTCTCGGCTTTCCCGAGCATTATGCAGCATCCATTTTGTTGCCCGAATACCGGCGGTGGCGGTCTGCCTCATAGACGTACTTGCATCTGGACATTTTGGTTAGACGACTTTTTAGGTTTCGATCCATACGGAAGCCTATTACTAAGCCTCCGCCGTCCGTCTGTCTGTCCGTCTGTCCGAAGGCTGTATTTTTTGAACCGTGATAGGTAGCCGGTTGAAATTGTCACAAAATATGTGTTGCGGATATGCCAACAAATAATAAAAAAAGCAAAACGAAAAAAACTAAGGGAGGTCCCCATACAAGAAACGTGCTAAGAATGGATCAGTACATATTCGAGCTACTACATAATAGATGGCGCCATAGGTAGTTAGCAATAGAGACAGACAAAAGATAGACCATTCACCATCCATCCATAACACTTAATCTTACAAACGAATAGTAAAACTTAGTGGAAAAGAATAAAATACGAGTACTTCCTTTCCTTTTCCTTTACCTATAATAAAATCCAACGTCTGCTTTCTGTATGTCTGAGTGTCTGTCTGTCCGCTTATAACTCGAGAACCACTAAACCGATTTTAATAAAACAAAATTCTACGCATAGCTTGATTCTTCCCATCAACTATAGGCTACTTACTATCACGCTAAATGGCTTATGAGGTTAGCAGTGAAGTGAAATATGAGAGCACTTGGCAATATTTGTATGTAACGGACACGGAATCATTCACCCGAGTAAGAACCGATGACATTACAATATCCTGAAGGGGGAGGGGAGAGGGGGGGGGGGGGGGGGGTAAGTAGAGGCATATAGGGAGGGGGGTGAGGGAGGGGCGGGAGGAGAGGTGGAGGTAGAGCGATGGAATCCCCCTTATCCTTATCCTTTCCTTTCTTCCTTACCTTTAATAAAATCCAACCTCTGCTTTCTGTCTGTCTGTATGTATGTCTGTATGTCTGTCTGTTTACCATCTTTGGGGTTGCCATATTTACTCCAAGTGTCGATGATGGCCAGACTCAACGGAAGGGAGGGAGAGGCAGAGAGATGAAGGGAGAGGGAGGGGGAGGGGGAGAGGGAGAGGGAGAGGGAGAGGGAGAGGGAGAGGGAGAGGGAGAGGGAGAGGGAGAGGGAGAGGGAGAGGGAGAGGGAGAGGGAGAGGGAGAGGGAGAGGGAGAGGGAGAGGGAGAGGGAGAGGGAGAGGGAGAGGGAGAGGGAGAGGGAGAGGGAGAGGGAGAGGGAGAGGGAGAGGGAGAGGGAGAGGGAGAGGGAGAGGGAGAGGGAGAGGGAGAGGGAGAGGGAGAAACGGAAACGGAGTGTTAAAGATTGTATGGGAATATCGGTTTTTTTAAAGGAAAATCATAATTATAGCTACTAAAAACAAATAACGGGTGTGACGGTGGCCTTGCCCTTAGTTACTTACTTTCTTCGTGGAGGTTTATTGTATTCCAGAATGCAGCTTAGCCTGAAGCCTCGCCGTTAGTTACTTACTTTATTTAAGAAGTTTTATCGTCGTTTATCTAAACGCCATTACTTTCATCGAGAAATCGAGAAGGTTTATCGTCTTCCAGAATACAGCTCGGCCTTCGTCCTCGCCCACAGTTACTAACTTTCATAAAGAAGGTTAATCCTCTTCATTAACGCAGCTCGGCCTTCGGCCTGACCCATGGTTTATCCTCTTCCTAAACGGAGCTCGGCCTTCGGCATCGCCCTCAGTTACTTACTTTCTTCGAGAAGGTTTATAGTCTTCCTAAACGCAGCTCGGCCTTCAGCCTCGCTCTTTGTTACTTACTTTCATCGAAAAAGTTTATCCTCTTCCTGAACGCAGCTCGGCCTTCGGCCTCGCCCTTAATTACTTTCTTTCTTAGAGATGGTTTATCGTCTTCCTGAACACAGCTCGGCCTTCGGCCTCGCCCTCAGTTACTTACTTTCTTCGAGAAGGTTTATGGTCTTCCTGAACGCAGCTCGGCCTTGGGCCTCGCCCTCATTTACTTACTTTCTTCGAGAAGGTTTATCCTCTTCCTAAACGCAGCTCGGCCTTCAGCCTCGCTCTTTGTTACTTACTTTCATCGAAAAAGTTTATCCTCTTCCTGAACGCAGCTCGGCCTTCGGCCTCGCCCTTAATTACTTTCTTTCTTAGAGATGGTTTATCGTCTTCCTGAACACAGCTCGGCCTTCGGCCTCGCCCTCAGTTACTTACTTTCTTCGAGAAGGTTTATGGTCTTCCTGAACGCAGCTCGGCCTTGGGCCTCCCCCTCATTTACTTACTTTCTTCGAGAAGGTTTATCCTCTTCCTGAACGCAGCTCGGCCTTCGGCTTCGCCCATAGTTACTTACTGTCTTCGAGAATGTTTATCGTCTTCCTGAACGCAGCTCGGCCTTCGGCTTCGCCGTTTGTTACTTGCTTTCTTCGAGAAGGTTTATAGTCTTCCTGAACGCAGCTCGGCCTTCGGTCTCGCCCTCAGTTGCGTAATTTCTTCGAGAATATTTATGGTCTTCCTGAATGTAGCTCGGCCTTCGGCCTCGCCCTTAATTACTTACTTTCTTAGATAAGGTTTATCGTCTTCCTGAACGCAGCTCGGCCTTCGGCCTCGCCCTTAGTTACTTACTTTCTTCGAGAAGGTTTATAGTCTTCCTGAACGCAGCTCGGCCTTCGGCCTCGCCCTTAGTTACTTACTTTCTTCGAGAAGGTTTATAGTCTTCCTGAACGCAGCTCGGCCTTCGGCCTCGCCCTTAGTTACTTACTTTCTTCGAGAAGGTTTATCCTGTTCCTGAACGCAGCTCGGCCTTCGGCTTCGCCCATAGTTACTTACTGTCTTCGAGAATGTTTATCGTCTTCCTGAACGCAGCTCGGCCTTCGGTCTCGCCCTCAGTTGCGTAATTTCTTCGAGAATATTTATGGTCTTCCTGAATGTAGCTCGGCCTTCGGCCTCGCCCTTAATTACTTACTTTCTTAGATAAGGTTTATCGTCTTCCTGAACGCAGCTCGGCCTTCGGCCTCGCCCTTAGTTACTTACTTTCTTCGAGAAGGTTTATAGTCTTCCTGAACGCAGCTCGGCCTTCGGCCTCGCCCTCAGTTACTTACTGTCTTCTTTGAAATACGAATTTCACGCGAGCGGAGCCGCGGGCTCAGCTAGTACATAAATAAAATGCAAAACTAATTTAAATTTTAAAAACGCTTATCATAATGCAATATAAGAAACAGTAAAAGTTAACGACAGTCGTCACCTAGCAGTGTGTAGACAAGATCACCAGTCAAGTATACTGACATGGTATCTTGTGTCAACCGGAATACGGTCGTAATGCATCTAGGCTAGGAGATGATGACATATTATGATGTAGATACCTTTTTTATGAAATGAATAAAACAAAATGGTTTATCACTTCTACTAAACAAATCCACGTCCATGGTTAACGCCTTGTACAATCTCATTGCGGACATTTTAACAGCGCGTCACTCTAGCGAGATAGGGTCAGGTAAAAGCCGCCGAAATAAGCACGTCCTCCAATTTACTCTATCAACAGTCGTGAAGCATTAACAACAGGCTATTTTCCTACATAGCATTATTGATGCTATCTGCTAAGGGTTTGATCAATACCTCTCGCCAAAATACTCAAAAATTCGTATAAATATATTCTGTCGAGATAGGACCATTTCAAAAATATTTATCCTGAAATGAACAAACAATACACTTACTTACCACACGCTGTATCCCGACAATCGGGGTAAGCAGAGTAATCGGTTTTGTTCTACAATAATTATGGTAAATTACAGCACAACACTGACCACTACGTTTAGCAAAGTATTAAGACAAGATAACTATCAAGCAGCAAGTAAGGCACGAAGATCCACGAAGAGATGGCTAACCTGTCACCCATTGGCACGGCATCTTGCGGCAACAAACCATTTGTACGTATATTTGATTAGGAAAACTAAATCAACGATTCAGTGAATCTAGTGGAAAAAAATATGTCCCCTGGAAGGTATTTTCAAGGTAAAGTCTCAGTTGTGTGATCGGTCGACTGCTGTTCGTGATCTTAAGCACACCTGTGCGTGGTCTAAACTTGGGTGACGAACGATGGGTGACAGTATGATCGTTGGAGGTTGACCGTGGTTCGGATTCCACGTAAAACTGTAGGCCGCTTTCCTTCTTACCTTACTAGGTGGTAGGGTTTAACCCACCCGGGTTTTTACCACGGCACTGCATACCGCCCGTATCAAAGTTCGTCAAAGGATTCTTTACACCTGATACACTTAATTCCTAAGTATGTTGTAGTCAAAACTCTAAGTAAAATGTTAATCTTGATCTCAAGCTGTATTTTCAATATATTGTAAGCGGTTTATATTATGTGAATAGTCATTGCCGACTCTTTTTTTCGTAGGTGTAATCGAACCGTATAAGATTGTGAAAAGTTAAGAACGCTAATAGTGAGAGGCCGGTCGAAACGGGTACGTAAATAGTTCGGGTCTTCCATCCAGTTCAATGTAACCGGCACTACCAAAGAGAAGCACTTACATCACTTACATGGCACGTAATTCTCCAATGTGTTATGAGCTGACACCACGGACGTTGTAGGGGATGTAATCAGCACCCATCTCAACTTCAAAAAAAAAAACTCGATTTTCCCGCCTTCACATTGGAGCTCTCATAAAGAAGCAAGCTAATATTCATACCTGCATGTGAGACAACAGATATGTTTGAGTTGTGCCAGTAACTTTTTGAATGAGGTAGTCTAGGAGGTATTTGCGCTCACACCGGACTATGGGAGCTACGGAATTGCTTCCGCCCAGTACCCGCAACGTAAACTCGCCGGAAACTTGAGAATAGTGCAGCATGTATACGAGAAAACTTTATCTACACACCTCGACATACGCTTTGCATAAGGCTGGTAACACACGGTGAATAGTTTTGGATGAGTGCAGAACAGAGCTTGATTTCTCTACGATATCTTTAGGTGAACGTCGTCAAGACGTTCGATATAGTTTCACAACCGAATTACATTCTATAATTGATAACATCGTATATAACGTAGTTAGGTAAAATGGTTTGATACTTCTTACAAAAAATCACAACATAATGGTAGGAAACTAATAATAACCAAACCACTATATGCAGAGTAACACAGGGCAGCGTACCGGGGTCGCTTTTCTACTCTACTTAAAAAATTATAAAATTATTTATGACGTTTAATATTAGGAGCTAAGACGACACAGTGGGAAGCCTCTGGAAAAAAAAATTATGTCCTCGTTCGGCCTTGCACAGATTCTATTTTAAGAAGTTTAAAGGTGCTAATTATTTTAAATTGAGTTGGATTATTATTATTTCTGGGCGGAGTGAGGAACGTACAAATAATAAAAAAAAGAAAATCACGATCTCAATGTAAATAACAAATTGATCTCTTTCGTTTACTCTTTCGCTATTTGTAACACCTGCCTTCCGCAATACCAAATAATATTTTGCACCTGTAATAAATAATGCTAATTTTGCCCTGTTCCGTACAGGACATGCACTCTATAAACTCTACTGTTATAATTAGGTTAATTACTATATTACTTATAAAATAATCTGTCCATAAATATTAATTGTCAATAATAAAAAAAGCTTATTAAGACGAAGAGGATTTCGATTAATTCCTTGAGATTCCAACTGTAAAGAAGGAAGCGAAAGCCAGAACTGAAGCATACAAAAAAAGAGTCGAAAGACACCCAGAACAAGCTGGCAACCGAGTTGATGGCTTCTAGGAGAGTTTTCAACATATTGAAAAGAAGAGCACCTCAAGATCTCATCACTCAGTGAAATGACTGAGAATAAGGTATATGGAACTGTCAATGGACACTTACCATACAAGACCTATTTCAAATGCACTGATGAATGTCGGCTCACAGACAGATTGCAGTGGCCTACGTGTCTAGTACCACCAGTCACCCACCACCCATCGCTCGAAGCTAGTCTCGCGTCGTCGTCCCGGAGAGCTCCGTGGCCTCGGCCTGCACCCGCCGGCGCGCTTGGAGGCTTGTCTCCCGCCGCCGGCGGTATTACAGTTTTTGTTTTTTGTGTTGATATGAATTTTGTATTTTTTTAATTTTATTATATTGTATTATAAAAACGTGAAAATAAATAAATAATCCTGGCGATTGTCTCTGCACACTGTACTGCTGGCCTAACAAACTTCCACTCCACACACCACTCACACAACCCGCACTATCGGGGCTGTTACCATATATCGCGAGAGAGCATCGCGCTAGTGTGCATGGAATGGTAAATTGGTAGAAAGCTTGTCCGTACACTGATTCAGATTCCTGATGAAAATTAAATCTATAAATATTGGCAATGTGTTCCAGAGTCAGCTGAAAATATTTCTTTTAGACAATCCATTTTACAAGTAAAGTAAAATGTTTTGACATATTTTTTAATATTCAAACTAATTGTTTATTAAGTATAAACTGAACTTTTATTAAAACCTTGACTGAACCTTATGCTATGGATATATCCCTGACTTAATATTTTTAATTTTTTGCTTAGATATAGTATGCTATTTAACGTAATGAAAACTTAGTATGTAAGTTATATTTAAAAAAAAGCTCCATAAGTTTTTTTGTCCGGTTCTTCCTTATAGATTGCAATGCTGAACGAGACATGACAAAAAGAATTATGAGGAAACATACCGAATATGCATATGTCTCAATGAAATATTGTTAATGTTGTGTGTTCTTTATGACGAAATAAATGTCTGAATATGAATCTGATATTTATTTCGCCATAAAGAACACACAACGTTAACAATATTCCATTGAGACATGTTTTGTCTCGCTCAAAAATACAATATTTTAAGAAGAACTGGACCTTACAGTGTTTTATTTTAATATAACTTACTACATCTTAGAAATAAAAAAAATTATTATTTAACATTTATCAAAAAAAGATAATAAAATAAAAGGAACACAGGGACAAGTTCTTCCTTCCTTCCTTACCTATAATAAAATCCAACGTCTGCTTTCTGTCTGAGTGTCTGAATGTCTGAGTGTCTGTCTGTCCGCTTATAACTCGAGAACCACTGAACCGATTTTAATAAAACAAAATTCTACGGATAGCTTGATTCTTCCCATCAACTATAGGCTACTTACTATCACGCTAAATGGCTTATGAGGGTAGCAGTGAAGTGAAATATGAGAGCACTTGGCAATATTTGTATGTAACGGACACGGAATCATTCACCCGAGTAAGAACCGATGACATTACAATATCCTGAAGGGGGAGGAGAGGGGGGGGAGGGGGGAGTGGGTAAGTAGAGGCATATAGGGAGGGGGGTGAGGGAGGGGCGGGAGGGGAGGCAGAGCGATGGAATCCCCCTTATCCTTATCCTTTCCTTTCTTCCTTACCTTTAATAAAATCCAACGTCTGCTTTCTGTCTGTCTGTATGTATGTCTGTATGTCTGTCTGTTTACCATCTTTGGGGTTGCCATATTTACTCCAAGTATCGATGATGGCCAGACTCAACGGAAGGGAGGGAGAGGCAGGGAGATGGAGGGAGAGGGAGAGGGAGAGGGAGAGGGAGAGGGAGAGGGAGAGGGAGAGGGAGAGGGAGAGGGAGAGGGAGAGGGAGAGGGAGAGGGAGAGGGAGAGGGAGAGGGAGAGGGAGAGGGAGAGGGAGAGGGAGAGGGAGAGGGAGAGGGAGAGGGAGAGGGAGAGGGAGAGGGAGAGGGAGAGGGAGAGGGAGAGGGAGAGGGAGAGGGAGAGGGAGAGGGAGAGGGAGAGGGAGAGGGAGAGGGAGAGGGAGAGGGAGAGGGAGAGGGAGAGGGAGAGGGAGAGGGAGAGGGAGAGGGAGAGGGAGATTAAAATAGGGAATGATTTCAAAATTAGATTTTAGGAGTTTATAAAATTTTGTACAGAGATGAATTGCATCCTGAGGAAGGACATAGTCTCAAAAAACAACCCGTAAGGGAGTGAAATAGGAGATGCGAAAGTTTGTATGGGAGTATCGGTTTCTTAAAGGTAGGAACTTGAAACTCATAAGTATAGCTATTTATCATATATAAAATAACGAAGTGGTCCAGGATTGTTGGATTTTCACATATAAGGGGAGGAAACGGAGTGTTAAAGATTGTATGGGAATATCGTTTTTTTTTTAAAGGAAAATCATAATTATAGCTACTCAAAACAAATAAATGGGGGGGGGGGGGGGGGGGGGAGGGGGGATGGGTGTGACGGTGGCCTCGCCTTTAGTTACTTACTTTCTTCGTGGAGGTTTATTGTATTCCAGAATGCAGCTTAGCCTGAAGCCTCGCCGTTAGTTACTTACTTTATTTAAGAAGTTTTATCCTTTATCTACACGCCATTACTTTCATCGAGAAATCGAGAAGGTTTATCGTCTTCCAGAATACAGCTCGGCCTTCGGCCTCGCCCATAGTTACTTACTTACATCAAGAAGGTTAATCCTCTTCCTTAACGCAGCTCGGCCTTCGGCCTGACCCATGGTTTATCCTCTTCCTAAACGGAGCTCGGCCTTCGGCCTCGCCCTCAGTTACTTACTTTCTTCGAGAAGGTTTATAGTCTACCTAAAGGCAGCTCGGCCTTCGGCCTCGCTCTTTGTTACTTACTTTCATCGAAAAAGTGTATCCTCTTCCTGAACGCAGCTCGGCCTTCGGCCTCGCCCTTAATTACTTTCTTTCTTAGAGATGGTTTATCGTCTTCCTGAACACAGTTCGGCCTTCGGTCTTGCCCTCAGTTACTTACTTTCTTCGAGAAGGTTTATGGTCTTCCTGAACGCAGCTCGGCCTTGGGCCTCGCCCTCAGTTACTTACTTTCTTAGATAAGGTTTATCGTCTTCCTGAACGCAGCTCGGCCTTCGGCCTCGCCCTTTGTTACTTCCTTTCTTCGAGAAGGTTTATAGTCTTCCTGAACGCAGCTCGGCCTTCGGCCTCGCCCTTAATTACTTACTTTCTTCGAGAAGGTTTATAGTCTTCCTGAACGCAGCTCGGCCTTCGGCCTCGCCCTTAGTTATTTACTTTCTTCGAGAAGGTTTATAGTCTTCCTGAACGCAGCTCGGCCTTCGGCCTGGCCCTCAATTACTTACTTTCTTCGAGAAGGTTTATCGTCTTCCTGAACGCAGCTCGGCCTTCGGCCTCGCCCTTAGTTACTTACTTTCTTCGAGAAGGTTTATAGTCTTCCTGAACGCAGCTCGGCCTTCGGCCTCGCCCTTAATTACTTACTTTCTTCGAGAAGGTTTATAGTCTTCCTGAACGCAGCTCGGCCTTCGGCCTCGCCCTCAGTTACTTAATGTCTTCTTTGAAACACGAATTTCACGCGAGCGGAGCCGCGGGCTCAGCTAGTATTGAATAAATAAATAAAAAATAAAATAAGAATTCATGATCCAAGTCAGAAACATTTTTCTTATTGACAAAAGGAAAAAAAAAACATCTTAATTGACTGTATAATGTCATAAAAAATATATTGTGCGTCGAACGGTGTTGCAGTTGCCCCCGTAATATTTTTAACTGACATAAAGGGGTTATTCTATATGTGAAACTAAACAACTTCTGTGGCGAAAAAAATGTTTAAAAAAAAAAGGATTTTTTCCATACAAATTTGAAATACCTATTCTCAAAATGTATGGAGAAAAAATTTTTTTTTCTTCAAATTAAAAAGTCGTAGAACAAAAGTTGTTCTATTCCACCTACAGAATAACCCCCTTTCGGGTTTTACGGTTGTGGTTGAAATACCGTGTATACTGTTATTTCCTTTGTATAATTTGCCCATTTTAGCTGTAACGTTGGAAGCCTATGGCTGCCCATAAAAGAAACTAAAGCCTTCTATGCTTCTTTACATTCTTTGGCTAAAACACAGGTTAGAGGTGAAGTACTTCCTCAAACCTCACCCGCCCTCTAAACGTGCACTTGCGTGCGCGTAATGTGTTTCTAATTACAAATAAATTATACATACACGTTCTAACATACATTACATCTTCTTTGGAAATCTAAATTAAAAATTACGAAGGAAAGAGTGATTTTGAGATTTATTCAGATATTTATTTCGCCATAAAGAACACACAACATTAACAATATTTTGATGAGACATTATATGCATATTCAGTATGGTTCGTCATCATTTTTTTGTCATGTACCGTTCAGCAATGCAATCTTTAACCCTTCGGCTCCTCAAAACCCCGCGCGGGGTTTGTTAGGCGCGCGTCCGTCGGCTCCTCCAAACCCCGCGCGGGGTTCGGCGCGGCGCGGCGGCGCGCGGCTCATTATTTAATTCATCACTAATTCTACCAATTTTCGACCAAAGAACTGATTACTGGTATCACTTCTTGGTTAAAAGTACTAGAACTATTATCAAACAGACTGGGGGCAACACTTCACCTTCACACAGAAAATATTTTTTGAAAATGTCAAAAAAAAAAAGGCTACCAAGCCAACTGACATTTCCACAGACACTGGAATACACAGATCTTGTACCATATTTCGTGTACCCGTATTCGAGAGTACGTCTTATTAGCTTTATTTAGAGGTATGACTCGTCTATGGAAATTAACCAGTTTTGGTCAGAAAAAATCGGAAAAAAATGTCGAGTGTGTTTTGTTTTGCCTGGAGTTTAAAAAATCGGTCTGTGCTTCTAAATAAGTGAATCCTGAAGTGTTTGGTATCACTAAATGCGCAATTTTAGTACGCAGATTACAGATAACAGATTATTGATGGATCGTTCGATTGAGGCGGGATATTCGAATTTGTGCGGGAGCGCGCGCGCCAAAATTTTGCGTTTTTGCGCGCGGCGAAAACGCCTGGGAGTCAACGGTAGTCAACCGCGCGGGGTTTGCGGGAACGGCAGGAGATACTATGTTTTAGCACGTAATAAAAAATATTAAATACAATGTAGATGTACGATCTCGAGGATATATCCATAAAAAAATTTTTTTTTCATCCCCATAGTATGTTATTAATTTATTTTTTATAGTAAGCGCGACATGTGACGCCGAGCTACCCATAAGGTGTCTAGTGACGCCCATGGACATTCAGTCGTATGCGGGGGCTGCGAAAGCTATGGCGGCCTGACTGCTGCCCATTCACGCCTCTCTAGAAGGACCCGAGACTATACTTCGGGGGAAATATGTGGAAAGCATTCCAGAGTTTACCTATGAAGATGTTAGAAATGGGTATTTCTGTCATCCCAATTAATAAAGCAGAAATCTGTAACGGCAACCGCTGACCGACCGACCGACGCGTCTCGACGCGCCGTCCTAGATTGTATGTCTGATTTTAAGCCGAGAACTACTCAATCAGTTCACATGGGGTTTTCACTGACGTTATAATCTGACATTCATGCATGTTTACAGGATATCACGACGAAGCGAAGCCGCGGGAAACCGCTCGTCGCACATTACACAATGCAATTTTCTTCAGTCAAGCTTTTACATAGCAATATTTTAATTGTGTTGTGTAAATTTTTCCGCAAAGACTTACTTAAATATGAACTTTGGTATATGTTTTGTCCGTTCTCAAGATATACTAACACAAAGTTTTACACAAAGAAAGGATTTTCTCTCGTTTTCCTTCGTTGATTTTTTCCTTCAATTAACTGCTCACTTGTGTAAATGAAAATGAACATAAATAAGTACGTCATACATATTAAGTAGGTATATATTATGCATGCAAACAAATGTGCTAAACTGGCACCATTCAAAATGAAATATTGCTAAACTTCCCGATACAAAACGAGATAGCTAAAATTTGTACTGTTCAAAAACCCTCGAAAATTCTTGTAAAATTGCTAACATTTTGCTAGCATAAATTATTGGAAAGCAGTGCTGATATGAAAAATTTTACAAAACGTTGAACGAACCGTGTGGGGCCGGTACTTTAAAAGAATAGCCCCACTGCATCTCTCCCCGTGCATGTCGTAAAAGGCGACTAAGGGATATGACTCCCTTCTTATATTACTAGGTGGTAGGGTTTAACCCACCCGGGTTGGTACCACCGCACTGAATGAAAGGTCGGTCGAAACGGCTATGTAAATAGTTTGTGTTTTCCGTCCAGTTCAGTGTAGCCGGCACGACCGAAGGGAAGCACTGACGTGGCACCAAGTTCACCCGGTGTTATGGGCTGACATCACGGATGTTGAAGGTGATGTAGCCAACCGTGTCAGTTTCAATAAAAAAAAAAAAAAAACGAACGAAAAAAAACTAGATTATTTTTTATAGCCCTTTCCTTTGACCGGCCTTCGTTCAGTACGGTTGTACTAGTCCGGACGACTTAAACCCTACCACCAACATATTATGTATATCGTAGTAAGGTAAACAGACAGACATAATAGTTTCAAGTAAAGTTCAAACTTATCGTTCTAGGTTCAAACCATGGCCAACTTCAACGGTCGGACGCCGACCGCGCCCTCGTAGAAATTATAATTAGATGAGAGCAAAGCAGGGTGACGGAACCCTCGGAACGTGAGCGTATTCACTTGACCGGTTTTTTGTTTAATATTTGTTAGTATATCCGCCATAATAATAACACATATTCTTTGAAAATTTCAACCGTCTACCAATTACAGTTCAAAAGACACAGCCCTTTAAAAGTAGGACAGACAGATGGACGGACAGACGGCGTAGGCTTAGTAATAGGGTCTCGTATGGATCTGGAACTCTAAAAACGCAGTACTGAACCACAGCATAGGAAGGGGAGACAATACTCACGACAATAAAAAATAAATAAAATTATCTCGAAACTATCAAGTTCGCCAGTTGTCCCGTTTCTGCTCCAGTGCTCGACATAATTTTTCAACCATAACAGTTTCCCAGACATGAAGCGGCGAGCCCCAATATGCTCGTGAATTTTTTTATTTGTTACCTATTTCAAAGTCCCCCAACTTTCCACATTACAACTTTGCCCATCTTCCGCTCATAGGAGTAAGAGGGAAAGGAGTTAAGGAGAGGGGAGGGAGTTTTCTGTTTTACATGAACATCATTCTCTGCGTTAACTTTTCAGAATGTTACTTTCTTATGGCCATCCGAGCACTCCATTTATACGTACCTACTTGCATAGGTATCTCGGTTAAGTGCAGAGGCGCATTTCAAACTGTGAGTTAGAGGGGTCAGCCTGCTCAATGAGTCAAATATGTTTAAAATTTGTATTATTTTATTGTAATTTTTTATTGTTCTCTTACCACAATAAAAATATATTTTATATTATATACCTAAATACTGCACCGCAAGTCGGTGATTTCTTTGTATTCTTCTACTGAATTAAACAACTTCTTGACGGTTTGAAGTATTTACTTGGACTCAGAGTCAACAACATTAGATTTTGGAGTCTTGGCCTGAACTGAACTATATTTACAAACAAACACGACAAGGTAAGACGACATATTCGAAACATTAGAAAATCCTACCTTGAATTTATAAATTAACTCTAAATTGGCTCTATAGCAAAAGTATATAAACTCGCGCTGGCTAACTGCCAGTGCAATACTTACCAATAAAACATATATTTCATGACCTGCTTCACCAGCTTCTCCATGGTTCGGATTTCATATAAACCTATAGGTCCACTGTGTTGACTAGAAGAAATTTCCTCAGGCGGTGAGTCCATCCTTCCTACACATTAGTGGCATAAAGAATAATATTATTATTATGAATGTTTTGATTAAAGATACGGTTTTCGTGTGTCCTTTCGTACATGTTTTTAGATTTTTTTTTATTTACAATTATGGATTTTTTTAAGAGGAAGGTATATGTTTGTATTATTTTAACACTATTATTTGTATTGTAAACTAAACTAAGTAATTGATTTAAAAATAAAAAAATCTAGTACATAACTGCCGAGACTTCTAAGGAGAAAATTGCTTTTCACTAAAATAGTTATTGAAACCGCTCCATCAGTAATGTAATTAAGTTATAAATAAAAAATCTAGTCCATTTTTGCCGAGGTTTCCATGGCGAAAATTGCTTTCACTAAAATAATTTATTGAAACCGCTCATTAATGTACCTATGTGGCGATCGTAAACAATGGAATGACCATTTTTCAAGCCGGCGCCGCCGCCGTGATAAATTAGACAAATCTGGCAACATTTTTGATCATCGCATCTTCCAACTATAGTAATACTAAATCAAACATTTTTTTTTTATAATTTTTTTTTTATGGAAACTGACACGGTTGGCTACATCACCTACAACGTCCGTGATGTCAGCCCATAACACCGGGTGAACTAGGTGCCATGTCAGTGCTTCCCCCTTTGATCGTGCCAGCTACACTGAACTGGTCGAAAAACACAAACTATTTACATAGCCGTTTCGACCGACGTTTCATTCAGTGCGGTGGTACCAACCCGGGCGGGTTAAACCCTACCACCAAGTAAGATTAGGACGGAAGGGACCTACAGTTTTACGAGGACAAACATCGTCCTTATTTAGTCAATGATCAGCTGCAGTCTACTTGTACTCGCCCGCCCCTCTGCTTTCGTCTTAGTTAGCTTGCCCCCCACAGTAAATACGCACCTGCTGAAACCCCAGTGCCGTCGGGGTTATCGAGCGTGGGAACGGGGAGCGGAAACTTTTGTCACAGAATATGCCATTTCATTGAGACTTTTTATACGTCACCGCTGCTCTTCGAAATACGCATAAGATTTTATCGTGACGTCAAAGATATAACGAGAATGGGCTGTAGGAACTTTTAAATTGCAACTTGAATATCATTGAGTCGTTGTTCAGGCTCTATTGTACGTAACCGTTATTGTTTTCGTTCAAAAATCACATTGCTGAGGTGCGGCGGCTTACGAGTCAAGTTTCTTGCTATTTCCTTAACGCTACCAGGCCTCACGCGCTCTATGTACTTACGGGCGCTAACTACCTACCGCCCGACGGGCCCCCGGCGCGCGGTCTATTTCAGTGGAAATTCGTCAGCCGCGCGAAGTATACATAGACGCTCGCCCAAGCAACTGCGCGCAGCTGCAAAGCAATAACCACTTTACACTCGATCGTTAAGGTACATTTTCGCACGCAGTGATTGGCGACGTGAAGCAGTAGGCTATTAAAGCCCGAAGGTAGGAACTTTTTCTATGGAGTGGTTTATCTGTTACGAAGTAACTATTTAGTAATCTGTGCCGCTACGCCCGTCATGTCATTTCATTAAATATCTTGTTCCTCTCGAAACTTTGACAAAGGCTCATAACACCTGATACCTCTTTGTAGTTAGAACTCTCAGTAAAATGGTCAATATGGGTCACTAAAATACTTGTAATAATGTAAAAACCGGCCAAGTGCGAGTCGAACTCGCGCACCGAGGGTGCCGTATCTATCGCCATGTCACGGCTAGCACTACTCACGCCATCTAGATGGAGTGTTATGAAATGCTTCATATTAGCGAATGTCATGCTTCATAATCTATTCAGTAGATGGCGCGCGCGCATACACTTTTTGGTTTCTTCTATGGGAAACCCCGTGATTTTTTTACTTTTTCTTATTTTTATTATTTGTTGCTATATCGGCCATAATAACGCATTTTTTGTGAAAATTTCAACGGGCTACCTTTTTTTTTTTTTTTTTTTTTTATGGAAACTGACACGGTTGGCTACATCACCTACAACGTCCGTGATGTCAGCCCATAACACCGGGTGAACTAGGTGCCATGTCAGCGCTTCCCCCTTTGATCGTGCCGGCTACACTGAACTGGTCGGAAAACACAAACTATTTACATAGCCGTTTCAACCGACGTTTCATTCAGTGCGGTGGTACCAACCCGGGCGGGTTAAACCCTACCACCAAGTAAGATTAGGAGGGAAGGGACCTACAATTTTACGAGGAATCCGAACCTCGGTCAGCCTCCAACGGTCAGCGGTCACCCATCCAAGTACTGACCGCACCCAGCGTTGCTTAACATTCAATAGCGACAGTTGACTGTCTGCACCACTGAGCTAACGAGGCTGACAAACCTATTACGGTTCAAGAGATACAGCCATCGGACAGACGGACGGAAGGACAGACAGACAGACAGACAGACGGCGTAGGCTTAGTAATAGGATCCCGTACCTGATACGGAACCCTAAAAATGCCCTGGAAAATTTCTCTGTCTGTTCTTTTCGTGGGTGTAATCGAACCGGAGAGAGCAAATTGTAAACAATAATAAACTAGACGTCATGTCAGTGCTTCACTTTGGCCGTATTCGCTACACTGAATACATACATATCATACATATCACACATGCTGAATCCCGACAATCGGGGTAAGCTGAATAATCGGCTTTGTGCTGCAAGAACTCTGGTAAATTACAGCACAACACAGACCACCACGTTTCGCAAATTACATATTCGAACAAGACTCAATCGATCAAGCAGCAAGTAAGGCACGAAGACCCACCTGCTGCATGAATCGGTGGAAGTACCGTGCCAAGGTGAGAGATGGTCAGCCTGTCGCCCTTTAGCACGGCATCTTGTCCTTATCCCTTAGTCGCCTTTTACGACATGCACGGGGAGAGATGCAGTGGGGCTATTATTTTTAAGTAACGGCCCCACACGGTACACACTGATCTGGCCGGAAAACACAAATTGTTCGTGGATTAAGCTTAGAAGATTGGTAGCACCCCAAAGGACGGGTTTAATCCTACCAGTTAGTGAAGTAAAAGGCAAAAGGAGATTGCATCATACCTACTATAGTAGATGCAACTGTTCAACATTTAGAGAGAACACGTCATCAACCCGATGGCGAAACGGTAACGCGCTGGCGGCTCAGGCCGGAGTTACAGGTTCGAATCCTGGTCGGGACGTATGATCGGACATCTTGTCCTTATCCCTTAGTCGCCTTTTACGACATGCACGGGGAGAGATGCAGTGGGGCAATTTTTTTAGTACCGGCCCCACACGGTACGCTTGGACAAGAAGTATATGTATCCGCCCATTCTATCAGCACGGCAATAAAGAGCGGGCAACAAATCTCGCTTGCAGTCAAAATTTTCAATCGCGATGATGTTATGGCCTATAACCATCCCTGGATATTTAGTAAATTCCATCAGAGGCAACGAACGCCACGTAAGTATAATGTAGTTTCAACTGTTTTCGAGATCACGAGAGACGGACAGACGTTATCATAATAGTACAGAGTACAATGACTGAAGTAGGATACTTAGTAACTTCGTATCTAGTCACAAAGGGTGAGATTATGTCGGCATGCTAGCGATTTGAAGCTTTTGTTATCGTGTCGCTAGCATGCTCGGAATCCTTGAGTTAAATTCGTGGGATTATTGAAATCCTGTGACGCAATCCTCTTCACATCTCTTTGACGATCTTCTGTTGGTAATGTAGTCATAATATGTACTCATATTCGCGATGAAACGTCTTGTATTTGTATGCTTGCCAAATTATAGTGGAATTTAGTCAAATATATTCCGAGTTTTTTTTTGGCTCCATAAGTACTTCAAAATTTCCACACTCAAGTATCTTGCTACTAGGTACCTACTTATATCTCACAACATACGACTCTCAAACATCCAAAGGTTGACTGGGAGAAATCCCTGTAAGGGATAAGTCCGCCTTTGCCCCTCATGTAAATTACATAACGTTTGTTTCTGTAAAATGATTTTTTGAAGCAATAAAGTATTTCTATCTATCTACTTCGGTTACACAGACTCGGCTGTGTTCTCCTCTAATACAGTGTAGCCAGTAATCCAATGGAAAATCTCCGGTATAGCACATTCTCGGAGATGATATTGGCTGGTCCGAGCATGTGCCCTGGCCCCTTTGACGCAGCCACTCATACGGGATTGCATCACAGGCGTGACCAGGGAAAATATTCTAGGTGGTCGAACCATTGCATCCCTAGTTAGTGTGCAAGACATTAGTAATGAATATTGTACTTTTAAAAGCATTTCAAGATACCAAATTTCGCGAATTTTATAAAAATTCAACTCACCAGAAAAAGTAGTTTTGTATGGCGAGCGGCGCTTTGGAAAAAGAGTAAATTCACATCCTCTTGTGCCCTCAAGACTCCAATTTGTTCCGAGCCTCAATAAACGCTTACAGCTTGATATATGCTATTGCGAATTCGAAAGATTCAATACGGACCCTTTTTCAGCTTTCTTTGCGTATTATTTTTCCGCTCAATAAAATAAATTCAACTATTCGCGGAATGTGATTTCCCAGAACCCCATCCAGCAGCAAAGAATTAAAAAGGGTGGAACTCTATTGCCATTCAATTTACTTCGTCTCCTATTTTATTTCGTATTCTCATATAATTTGCATCAGTTCATAACGTGTTTGTTTGTTTTGTTCGTCCACAAAGTGTTGAAAGCCTGCTGCTCCTGCGACTACAGTTCGCGGCTAAAATATCCTATTGTGCCGTGAATTGATTGAGTATTTCTCATAAGCGAGCATAGAATCATGAACTTGAACATAGAAGTGTCATTGCAGATTTTTAGCTTCATTTATTAGGACTCTGAACTCGGGGCGAAGCGCTAACGACCTTGTCTCGTTTGCGAGAGGCCGAACATTTGAATCCGTCGGAGTGCATTTCTTTTGTGAAGAGGAATTGTCCTTTTTGTTCTGATCTTTATGTTGGTCCCTTGTCAAGTGAGAGGTTCCGGAAAAGATTTCATAAAATCTCGCGGATTCGAATTTCATGTATTTATGAATTCCAAATTTAAATCATCATTACCCTATTCTTGATTATTTATAGGTCTTGCTTAAAATTGCAACCCAACTAATTAAAATTTTTAGGACATCTCACAGATAAATATTGAATTATTTCAGGTAGATTGTTAGATTTTCTGCTGATAGGTAAAAATATAACCTTTTTAACTAATTAAAAGTTGTAATTAATATTTGTAATCGTCTATGAAGGTACAACATATTTTTGACGTGGCTTGACTTTCAGTTTCAAATAAGTTTTTATTCCTCTTCAGTTTTTTCATGTAATCCGCTATGAGTGAATCCGTACAGGAGACTTTCCTTTGGATCGCTGGCTATATTGGACTAGAGGAGAACACAGCCGAGGCTGCTATGCGGCCATCTTACATCCAGTTAAATTCAAATTTAGTTTAATCGGAAAATTAACTTTATTTCCAATGTTGTACAGGTTATATTAGATTGCGTGTCCCGCAACACTTGTCCCTTCCAAGCGTTCGTCAAAAAGACCACAAAAGTGATTAAATTATCTAAAAACGTTCTCTTCCAAATCTATTTGCTTTTACCTGCTCATAGCATCATAAAAACGTTAAAGTTTAATTGACTTTCTCGTCATTTCCCTTTTTATTTTCTCGAGAGAGGCGGCCGTGTATTGAAATACCTTTTGCAAGGATAATAGCTTTGTCAACAGTATTTGTTTTGTTCTTCCATTTTAATTAACTTTTTTTAGGCGGATTAGTTTACAAAGGAGAAGCGAATTTTGTAAAAGATTTTCTTTCTATGAACCTGTTTGATTTTTTTTTTTCTAAATGCCGGCGATTAGCGTATTTTTATAACGCCTACAGTAATTTAAAAATTATATCTAAAGTCGAAGTCGAACTTGAATAAATTAATATTCCAACAAAATTATTTACTTGTTTCAGATAAGCGTCGAGAAGACCGACAGCGGGATCGGGCGGTGTTTTTCCGGTCAGCGTAAGTCGAACGAATCGCAGTGCCCTATGCTGCAGCAGCCAAAGACTCCCACCAAGCCCATCCACACCATCAACAAGCCGGCGACCGGCACACCCTCGCACCAATCCACCCTGGCGCCTCCCAAACATCGGCGGCGAGAATCCTCCGAGAGCACACACGTCTCCACCGCCAACAGAATCAGATCCTCCCTTACGAGCTTCTCGAAGGCGCACTTTGGAGCCAAGGACCTGATTCAAACTACCCACTCACCCCACCAAAAGAAACTGAGATTCCAGCTAGCCAAAGAGCGCAAAGCGTCCACGACGCTGGGCATTATTATGTCCGCTTTCGTCTTTTGCTGGCTTCCGTTCTTCGTGCTGGCGCTCATACGACCCTTCGTCAATCCTTCGACGATTCCGGACTCGATGAGTGCGGTGTTCCTCTGGCTCGGCTACGCGAACAGCCTTCTCAACCCGATCATCTACGCCACCCTCAACAGGGACTTCCGGAAGCCGTTCCAGGAGATCCTCTTCTTCCGGTGCTCCAACCTCAATCACATGATGAGAGAGGAGTTCTACCACAGCCAGTACGGTGACCCCGACCAGCACTACTGCGCCGTCAACCAGTCGGTGAAGGTGCAGAGCTACGACGAGGGTGTGGAGATCGTGACCACGGACCGCGAGGACGCGAGGGCCTCGGAGAGCTTCCTATGATCCTCGATGGAGGTCCGACGGAGCGACCTGGACACTGTGATGTAATAGTAAGACAGCGTGAAGTGAACTCTGTGTGAGCGTTCCTAGTTTCAAAGTGCAATATTTTTAAGGAGCCTAGTCTGCGAGTTTCTGGTTGATGATTGCGTCGCCCTTGACGCACCTGTATTTGTACCAAGGGTCTACATTTTTATTGAAATAACAGGAAACATTCTTTTAAATTTTACCTATAAATAGAATGAGTCAGTTGTGTACTCACTGTTACTGTTATCAGTTCTGACATTTTTAACATGGTTGGGTTACTTGTTTTTAATTTGACGAAATTATTATTGTATATTTACGTGTAACGTAAAAAATTAAATTGTTCATAAAATTTTAACATGGTATACATTAGGTCACTTTCACATAGTATATATTTCTTGTTAATTGGGACGTCGTAAATCTTTCTTATTCTATGTCATGTACTAGAATTGATAATTATCTACCAAAGCCTGGCTGCTTACCACTGAACTACAGGGACTACAGGTATTTCAAACTTAGATATATCTGCACAGGTGTACTAGTAGTCCCAAATAGAGTCACTGTAAATAAGTTCAAAATTTTATTTAAGTCCCTAAGCATTATCTTCGTGTTGGTTATGTGTGAGCCAAAGAACAGCATATTGACCAAAGAAATTAGTAGTTACTTAGAGTCAAATAATTTTGGTATTCTACTTTTACAGTTAAATTATTGTAGGGGCTCATTGCATGGTTAGTTGAACTGACATTTCGTGATAGGTTGTTCTATTCTATCACTATAACCTTGAAGAGTGATCGTAAGAGAACGGTGAAAGTATAGTCAGCCAATAGAATATTTATTAATGGCTGGTACAGAGCTTTTAAATACATCCTGGATTAAATAAGTACTTGCGAACTGTATATAATAATATTTTTTTATAATTTATTTTTTCTGTAAATTTTTTATTACACACACCTTATGTACATTAACCCCGAGGCTGCAGTTGTTAAGTAAAAACAAAATGAATGTCAATAATCTAAACAAAGTGACGGGTAGAGTGGTGACACAAGGCACCAGATTCTCTTGCGAATGGTCGATAAATATTTTATTTATTTAATCTTTTTGCCTTCCACTCACTCCAAAGTGGTTTCAAACGGTTTTGTTTGCTTAATAAATTTTGCGGCCTACTTCGAATTGTGTAGACACCTTGCTAAGATAGTAATGTTTGTAAATATTTTCTACAATTAACATGCAAATAGACTTAGCGGTAGGTGGACATTTTGCAATTAAAAATATTTTATAATAATGAATGTGATAGTAAAATTACCGTACGTATCCAAACTAGTATTGTGTTCGTTTTAAACGTATTTGTACAACAGGGAAATATTTGCTATTTAATATTTTTTATTTCATGTAAATATCGTTATAGTTTTAATTTGTTGCATTTGAATAATAATTTTTCTTTTAGAAAATGTAATTACAAACGAGAAAGTAACTGTGCACTGCCATAAAATTGTATTGTGGCGTTTAAAACATATTTAACTGTGCAGTTCTTTTTCTATAAAAGAAACAATCTGTCAATTTTGATGTAGGACTATGGAGTAGCAGAATGTTAAAATGTATCGACAGGCATAGGTTTCCACGGGGATTTTAGAAAAGATAAAATAAAATTAAAAAAAAAATCATTAAATTAATTTCGCTTGTTTTGATGTTTTATAAAATATATAGTCAAGGGAAATGTATATAAATATTATGGAAAATCATTGTAGAACATTTTATTAAAATAAAATTAAAATAAAGACCAAATTACAATGAACAGGCTCACTAAA
The DNA here is from genome assembly GCA_946902875.1 of Nematopogon swammerdamellus. Lineage (NCBI taxonomy): Eukaryota > Metazoa > Arthropoda > Insecta > Lepidoptera > Adelidae > Nematopogon > Nematopogon swammerdamellus. Next base: position 6,295,518 of record OX336358.1, on the reverse strand, counting down.
TGCCATAGGAATTTTTTTAATAAAATACATTTGGCATTATTTTGGGCTTCATTCCATCCAATTGGGATTTTATGTACATCGTAAAATATCAACGTTGTACATTAATAAAACAACTAATAATATTGCTATGACATTTAGTGTACCTACATAAATAATTTGTCAACTGGGGAAACTACGCTTTGACATTAATTTTGAATTATAAATATTAATGTTTTAAGAGAAATAATATCAACAATGAATGGGATTGTATTCGTTTCAGTCATCATACATTTTAGAAATAAAATAACAATATACGTTAAAATCTAAATAAAAATCTGTATACAGATATACGTCTCGGACTTTGTATTAAAATATTTTTCACTAAGTTCTGAAATTATATCTGCACTTTTAGAAACGACCTTAATATGATATAGTTACTTCTGTATGCTTTGCTTTTGAAAATAATATAATTGTCACAATAATGTCCTTCTCCAAACTATTTTCACCATTACTTTGTTTAAACCGTGACAACACTGTGCACAAATCTATAAATAAGATTAATATTGAGATTAAGGAATAACTATACATTGGCTTATATATTATTAACATTAGTAATATATTAGTCAATGTACTTATCACTTATAAAAACATATATATCACTTATATAAATATATGGATATTCTTGGTTGGTTTTTGACTTACCATGGTTGGAATCCGAAACGTGGGCCATAATGACCGCGTATTCCAACCATGATACGCCAAACGCCAAGCATACCTATCAAATGTAATGTACATGATCATGACACGACCACAAAGTATTTTCTTGTAAAACTGATATATTTTTTTACGTAGTGATCTCAACATACCTATTGCTACACAGTTTGATTGTATGAAAATTTAATTGTTTGAATATTCTCGTACATTACGGTTTACCGTACCGTACCATGTGGTGCCGGTACTTTAAAAGAATATCCCCACTGCATCTCTCCCCGTGCATGTCGTAAAAGGCGACTAAGGGATAAGGACAAGATATCGTGCTAAAGGGCGACGGGATCGCCACCTCTCACCTTGGCACGGTACTTCCACCGAGTCATGCAGCAGGTGGGTCTTTGTGCCTTACTTGCTGCTTGATCGATTTAATCTTGTTCAAATACTTTGCGAAACGTGGTGGTCGGTGTTGTGCTGTAATTTACTAGAGTACTTGCAGCACAACACCGATTACTCTGCTTACCCCGATTGTCGGGATTCAGCGTGTGTGATATGTATGTATGTATGTATTACGGTTTATTCAATGAGAAAGATTATATTTTTTCACTATAATACGTTTTTTGTAAAGTGCTTGAACTATTTAAATAAATATGAACTTTATAAACTGTTCTAGTATCAGAAAAACTAAAACTGTGCGCTCCCCAACACTGTATAATGCGCGGGGCGGATTTCGGCGTGTCGCCGCCGCAGCGGCTCGTCAGTGTTCTCCCTCGCACCCGCACAATACTTGTATTCGCGTGGCGGGTCGCCCGCTGCGGCGACGACACGCCGAGATCCGCCCCGGGCACTATACTCGATATAGCCTCGGATTTAAGAACGTGAGTGAGTATGCCATATAACGCCCGCCAGGATTGCTACCTTACTAAGTTAAGGTCGTTCGAAACGGCTGACAAGTGTGTGTGTGTGTTTCTTCAATGGAAACTGACACGGTTGGCTACATCACCTACAACATCCGTGATGTCAGCCCATAACACCGGGTGAACTTGGTGCCACGTCAGTGCTTCCCTTCGGTCGTGCCAGCTACACTGAACTGGACGGAAAACACAAACTATTTACATAGCCGTTTCGACCGACCTTCCATTCAGTGCGGTGGTATCAACCCGGGCGCGTTAAACCCTACCACCTAGTAATATAAGAAGGGAGTCATATCCCTTAGTCGTCTTTTACGACATGCACGGGGAAAGATGCAGTGGGCTATTCTTTTAAAGTACCGGTCCCACACGGTACGGCTTTTCATTGAATTCCGTGTAGACCGACAAGGGTTCATGGAAAACACCACAGATCAGACAAATTCGTAGCTAGATGGGCGACTGGTTTGTAAGTTGGTAGGACTGTTGGCGACGAAGACACCGACATCCTTGTGGCTCATCTATACATTATTTCTCTGTCTGTGGAAAATACCGATATGGTAGGTATTTAATTCCCTCGGGAATATAATTTTAATATTCGTATAGCATATGTGCGATATTATAGTCAACAACGTCAATATAATTCCGATTACCTACATAGAAATCATTTGCAATCTATTTATTTCATGATCATTTCAAAATTCGAACGCGCCGTTTTCAACAGGCGTTCCTATGTTTATTCTATTTTTGTATAAAATCTTAATCTGTATTTGAAAATGTTGTTAGATTTCTAAGCAGAAAAATGTGTGACGTGAAAAAGTGATGGAAATTATTGTAAATATGTAGAAAATAATATCTCCTTCACGTGAGCGTAGAAAATTCGTATGTAAATATCTTAATAAGGTATGTAGATAATGTTTTATGCAACAAGATGAAAATATAGCGAATCAAATGTCTTTTTTTATTCTTTTATTTACTAATTCCTTTGGTATGAATTAAATTGGCTGCAAAAAATTCTAACGAACAGAAGAAGCATCAACTTGCCAGATGACATGAAGACAAAATTGCAAATGTATTTTATTTTATGGAAAGCGCGACATGTGGCATCGTTTCACTTACGCGTTTTTTTTTATGTAATCCGGTATGGGTGGGTGAGTCAGAGGGGCCAAAGCGCATGCTCCGACCAGTCAATATCACCTCCGAGAAGGTAGTTGCCATACCGGAGACTTCCCTGGATTGCTAGCTATACTGGACTAGAGGAGAACACAACCGAGGCTGCTATGCGGCCATCTTACATCCATTACGGTGGTACCAACCCAGTCGGCTACAATTTTAGCCTACCACCTAGTAAGGGGCAAGGGAAGGGAACTACAGTTTTACACCGGTTCCGAACGGTGAGGCAGCAGGTGTAGGGCTTACATTTTTTCGTCAGAAAAAAACTCATTGGTACACGCCGACCGGATTCGAACCGCGGACCTCTCGCATGAGAAGCCGTTGCCCAAACCACTCGGCCACCCGCCGCTTCTTTAGTAGTAGTATGAGTAGGTGACTTACGATGCCCATGGACATTCTGTGATGCACGGGGATTGCGAATGCCATGCCGGCCTAACAAGAGCCTTTTCACGCCCCTTTACATTTTCCCGGTTCTGTTTGCCAGAAATACCAAAAATCTGATTCCTCTATAATTACTCTATGCCTATACTACTATGTATATTGATTTTAGTTACAAAATTTGGTGTTAGAAAAAATATAAACACCTCTCCTCGCGAAACGACGCTCAGTTATGCGCCATGCCTGCAGATTTGCGGACTGTTGCTAGGCTGTCTAGCCCGTCGATACGACGTTTGGACAGTTCCACACCCTAGCGGTGCGACAAAGAAACGATTTTGAGAATCGACGGGTTCTCAAAAGCCCAATGTCAACCACAAAAGGGTGCTCAGTTTCTCTGCGGCGAGTGCTGCGAAGATAGGTCGGATGGCAAGGAATAAGGGAAGCTATGTATGTAATAATAATGAAATAATTTAAGTCGCAGAATGTTTTTCCTTGTAGCCAGGTATTCATCTGCAATTTAAAACTTTTTATGTTGTTATGTTTTAAACTGTTCTCTCTTAACTCTTTTTACCCGACTACGGCGAAGCAAAAAGGAGGGTTATGTGTTTGACCGGTATGTATGTATGTATGTATGTATGTATGTATGTATGTTCATCTGTTCCCTCATAACTTCTAAACTACTTATCACAATTTGACAAATGAGGTATCGTTGAAAGCGTCTTGATCGTCCGCTGGTTATAGGCTATGTGACGTCACACAAAATTGACTATGGCGCCCTCTAGATGACAAAAAGTCATGTTTAAAAAAAAAAAAAAATTTTTTAATGATGCCGTGTTGGGTATCAAATGAAAGGGCTTAATTAGCACATTTGAAAAATATATATATTGTTAGCTATTGCTTTCGGATTTGCTTGCATGCACCCGATAATTAGGAATAATTTCTAAATAAAATAAAATCAGGCCTCATTCCATACATATGTACGAATATATTTTTTCAGCGTGTGTGATATGTATATATCACACACGCTGAATCCCGGCAATCGGGGTAAGCAGAGTAATCGGTGTTGTGCTGCAAGAACTCTTGTCAATTACAGCACAACACCGACCACCACGTTTCGCAAAGGATTCGAACAAGATTAAATCGATCAAGCAGCAAGTATGGCACGAAGACCCACCTGCTGCATGACTCGGTGGAAGTACCGTGCCAAGGTGAGAGGTGGCGAGCCTGTCGCCCTTTAGCAAGGCATCTTGTCCTTATCCCTTAGTCGCCTTTTACGACATGCATGGGGAGAGATGCAGTGGGGATATTCTTTTTAAGTATCGACCCCACACGGTACTCGGCCTCATTCCAAACCTACCCAAATACATCCTACTTAAAACCATCTTAATATTATAAACGCGAAAGTTTGTAAATGAGTTGCGTTCAGGAAGAAGATAAACCTTCTTAAAGACAGTTAGTAACTGAGGGCGAGGCCGAAGGCCGAGCTGCGTTCGGGAAGACTATAAACCTTCTCGAAGAAAGTAAGTAATAAAGGGCGAGGCCGAGGGCCGAGCTGCGTTCAGGAAGACGATAAACTTTCTCGAAGACAGTAAGTAACTATGGGCGAGGCCGAAGGCCGATCTGCGTTCAGGAAGAGGATAAACCATCTTTAAGAAAGTAAGTAACCAAGGGCGAGGCCGAAGGCCGAGCTGCGTTCGGGAAGCCTAAACATTCTCGAAGAAAGTAAGTAACAACAGGCGAGGCCGAAGGCCGAGCTGCGCTCAGGAAGAGGATAAACTTTTTTGAAGACAGTAAGTAACTATGGGCGAGGCCGAAGGCCGAGCTGCGTTCAGGAAGAGGATAAACCATCTTTAAGAAAGTAAGCAACAAAGGGCGAGGCCGAAGGCCGAGCTGCGTTCAGGAAAAGGATAACCTTTTCGAAGAAAGTAAGTAACAGAGGGCGAGTCAGAAGATCGAGCTGCGTTCAGGAAGACCATAATCATCTCGAAGAAAGTAACTTCTTAGCTACTTATTTCGAAAAGGATTATCCTCTTCCTGAACGAGACTCTCTACTGTCTACGAGAAGGTTTATAGTCTTCCCGAACGCAGCTCGGCCTTCGGCCTCTCCCTTAGTTACTTACTGTTTACGAGAAGGTTTATAGTCTTCCCGAACGCAGCTCGGTCTTCGGCCTCGCCCTTTTTTAATTACTTTCTTAAAGATGGTTTATCCTCTTCATGAACGCAGCTCGGCCTTCGGCCTCTCCCATATACTTACTGTCTTCGAGAAATCTTTCTCGAAGACAGTAAGTAAGTATAGAAATCTTTCTGTCTCATCTTTTTGACAGACTGACGGATTTGAACTCTCACATCGGATATTTCATTTTAAAAAATTGCCTCTGGATCCCAAAATTAACTTACTTGATTCGGACGACGCCTCTTTGTAAATTTGAAAATTTAATAACAATGTTTGATACATCCACTCGCTCTACTCTAGAAAAAATTTCTTAATATAAATTTTAATTACAAAGAGTGACTAATGGCTTCTTTACCAATCAAAAAGTTCGGTGGATTGGGAACCCACCGTTTAGCTGACATAGCGCTCCCTGCTTTCATTTCCTCCACTCATGCTGTCTTTGGCCTTGCCACCAACACGTTACCCTTTTCATGTAGCGGATGCTGACATGAGGTGGGAGGCGCTATATCCAGCTACGGACGGAAATCCCCATTCGTCAAAAATATTAGGATCAAATAAACTTAAAAATAATTGTTTCAGACCTAAATTTCATATGTCGTATGCCACTCGTAAACCTAAATTTCATATGTCGTAGGCCATTCGTCGTATGCCACTTTGCCCTATAGGGTAGGTGGCATACGACCACGGCTATCCTCTGAACAACACTATGAATATTTATTAAATACATTAAAATATATTACGTGTAAGTTGTTTATTTAATAGACGATAAAATATTGAATAGTTTGTACATAACAATTTCAGATGAGAACATTTTCTTGTTTCATACTTTTTAGAGCGTGATTTTTCAGTAGTCGGGTTTTAGTTTTTGAACTTATTTTTTATTTTAATTATTTTGGGGATATAACTTCGTGATAAAGTATTTGCAGAGCCGTTTTACATGTTTTGTTTGTTTAGGTTTTACTGTTTTATAATTTTAACATGTGTACCATAGTCCATAAGGGCAAGCTGGGTTCAGGTAAACGATAAACCGACTCGAAGAAAGTAAGTAACAAAGGGCGAGGCCGAAGGCCGAGCTGCGTTCAGGAAGACGACAAACTTTCTCGAAGAAAGTAAGCAACTATGGGCGAGGCCGAAGGCCGAGCGGCGCTCAGGAAGAGGATAAACCATCTTTAAGAAAGTAAGTAACTGAGGGCGAGGCCGAAGGCCGAGCTGCGTACGGGAAGACTATAAACCTTCCCGAAGACAGTAAGTAACCATGGGCGAGGCCGAAGGCCGAGCTGCGTTCAGGAAGACGATAAACTTTCCCGAAGACAGTAAGTAACTATGGGCGAGGCTGAAGGCCGAGCTGCGTTCAGGAAGAGGATAAACCATCTTTAAGAAAGTAAGTAACTGAGGGCGAGGCCGAAGGCCGAGCTGCGTTCGGGAAGACTATAAACCTTCTCGAAGAAAGTAAGTAACAAAGGGCGAGGCCGAAGGCCGAGCTCCGTTCAGGAAGACGATAAATTTTTTCGAAGACAGTAAGTAACTATGGGCGAGGCCGAAGGCCGAGCTGCGTTCAGGAAGAGGATAAACCATCTTTAAGAAAGTAAGTAACTGAGGGCGAGGCCGAAGGCCGAGCTTCGTTCGGGAAGAGGATAAACTTTTTTGAAGACAGTAAGTAACTATGGGCGAGGCCGAAGGCCGAGCTGCGTTCAGGAAGAGGATAAACCATCTTTAAGAAAGTAAGCAACAAAGGGCGAGGCCGAAGGCCGAGCTGCGTTCAGGAAAAGGATAACCTTTTCGAAGAAAGTAAGTAACAGAGGGCGAGCCAGAAGATCGAGCTGCGTTCAGGAAGACCATAATCATCTCGAAGAAAGTAACTTCTTAGCTACTTATTTCGAAAAGGATTATCCTCTTCCTGAACGAGACTCTCTACTGTCTACGAGAAGGTTTATAGTCTTCCCGAACGCAGCTCGGCCTTCGGCCTCTCCCTTAGTTACTTACTGTTTACGAGAAGGTTTATAGTCTTCCCGAACGCAGCTCGGTCTTCGGCCTCGCCCTTTTTTAATTACTTTCTTAAAGATGGTTTATCCTCTTCATGAACGCAGCTCGGCCTTCGGCCTCTCCCATATACTTACTGTCTTCGAGAAAGTTTATCATCTTCCTGAACGCAGCTCGGCCTTCGGCCTCGCCCTTTGTTACTTACTTTCTTCGAGAAGGTTTATAGTCTTCCCGAACGAAGCTCGGCCTTCGGCCTCGCCCTCAGTTACTTACTTTCTTAAAGATGGTTTATCCTCTTCCTGAACGCAGCTCGGCCTTCGGCCTCGCCCATAGTTACTTACTGTCTTCGAAAAAGTTTATCGTCTTCCTGAACGGAGCTCGGCCTTCGGCCTCGCCCTTTGTTACTTACTTTCTTCGAGAAGGTTTATAGTCTTCCCGAACGCAGCTCGGCCTTCGGCCTCGCCCTCAGTTACTTACTTTCTTAAAGATGGTTTATCCTCTTCCTGAACGCAGCTCGGCCTTCAGCCTCGCCCATAGTTACTTACTGTCTTCGGGAAAGTTTATCGTCTTCCTGAACGCAGCTCGGCCTTCGGCCTCGCCCATGGTTACTTACTGTCTTCGGGAAGGTTTATAGTCTTCCCGTACGCAGCTCGGCCTTCGGCCTCGCCCTCAGTTACTTACTTTCTTAAAGATGGTTTATCCTCTTCCTGAGCGCCGCTCGGCCTTCGGCCTCGCCCATAGTTGCTTACTTTCTTCGAGAAAGTTTGTCGTCTTCCTGAACGCAGCTCGGCCTTCGGCCTCGCCCTTTGTTACTTACTTTCTTCGAGTCGGTTTATCGTTTACCTGAACCCAGCTTGCCCTTATGGACTATGGTACACATGTTAAAATTATAAAACAGTAAAACCTAAACAAACAAAACATGTAAAACGGCTCTGCAAATACTTTATCACGAAGTTATATCCCCAAAATAATTAAAATAAAAAATAAGTTCAAAAACTAAAACCCGACTACTGAAAAATCACGCTCTAAAAAGTATGAAACAAGAAAATGTTCTCATCTGAAATTGTTATGTACAAACTATTCAATATTTTATCGTCTATTAAATAAACAACTTACACGTAATATATTTTAATGTATTTAATTGTTGGATTTTACGCCAATCCTTTAAAACATCCTATCCATCAGTCGTTCCTTTTTCAAATTTACCTCGGGATCACTGCACAAGATATCGCTCCAAGCTCCAAATGAAGGAGCGACCAGCGCGCCTGCAAGGTAGCACCCTTAAAGCCCATCTCAATTCCGCGATTGGAATTAATGGGCGCGCTGCTTCTCACAAAACTTATTAAGTATGTCGTGGAGACATTTGACAATTTAAGGTTCTCAAACATAACGGCGCTCAGTGATTCGAGTGTTGTTTTGTCGTGGCTACAGACGGCGCCGTATAAATTACACACGTTTGTAGCAAATCGCGTATCTCAGATAATTGAGCAGGTCCCGCCGCAGTGCTGGGCACACGTCCGCAGTGAGGACAACGCGGCTGAGGTGTGCTCTCGGGGCGCGCTGCCTGAAAAGCTGGTCGTCATCGCACCCGAGTGGCTAGCTGGACCCAACTGGCTTCAAAAAGTCAGCAGCTCGTGGCCTATCTCGACATTTTACCTAAAAGATTCAGATGAAATTCCTGAACTGAAGGTGAACGTAGACACATTTAATTTGACAAGCCAGAAAGTTATTGACGAACTAATTGAATTCGAAATGTCTACTATCAATAAATTTTCTTAAATAAACAACTTACACGTAATATATTTTAATGTATTTAATTGTTGGATTTTACGCCAATCCTTTAAAACATCCTATCCATCAGTCGTTCCTTTTTCAAATTTACCTCGGGATCACTGCACAAGATATCGCTCCAAGCTCCAAATGAAGGAGCGACCAGCGCGCCTGCGTGAACAACTTGAAAAAACAAATGCCATCAAATATTGCGCTTCTTCAAAAAAATGTTCTCAAGGAGTCTACAGCCGTGCTGTTTATAGAAAAGAAAATAATTGCACAACGACCGTGTCGCGTGCCTGGCCATTTCTACTGAAGCATCCAGCATTGAAGAACAGGAGGCGCCTCCAGAAGACGACACAAAGAGCTTACTGCTGTGCTGTGAGTCCTTTCCAATCCTTCCTTTTTCCGGCGTATTATTTTTCAGTGTCTGCATCGTACATCAGCTTGATTTTCTTTTCACATTTCTAAAATATAATTCATACAGTCCACTGCTCTCACCAACAATTTTTGGTCACTTCGAACCTAATAAATGAACATATTATCATACCTATTTACCGTGTAAATATGGTTTAGCATTACTTCAGCCGTGCTGTCGTATTTGCATTTTCTCTGACTTGTTTCAATCATAATTTTCACTCATTATGCATTAACTCAGCCGTGCTGTTTTATTGCACTTTGTCAATAATTATTATTTTTACTTATTTAATTTATTTCTTGCCTTCGAGGTCTTTGCCAATCGAAGTTTGCCAATGATTTGTCAATAAAAATGAGTAAAGATAACTCTTCCGTCACCGAAGTGTCAATGGCGGAATTAAATAAATTAACTCTAATAAGGGAACGATTATTCTCCCAACTTCAGACCATCTACGATCATTCCAAAAATGTAGGAAGCGATCCGGACCACGATGAGTTATTTATGGTTCGATATTCTGAACTTTCTGCCGTCAGAGATCGGTTTGAAAAGGTCGTGTATGACATGATCGACATTGAGTCCAAAATAAATCCGAAATCTGTGCCCAGGGTTCAGGATTTAGATCGGTTTGATGATCTGTACTTTCCCGTAAAAGTAACTGCAACGAGACTGCTCGCTCGCGAGCGCGAGCGTGACGCGGCCGCGCATGCGTCCGCCGCCGCGCACCCGTCGTCATACGCGCAGGGTTCCGTGAACTCCGCCGCGCCTGCGGTCGGTCCTCGATTGCCTAAAATCTCACTCTTTCAATTTGATGGTTAAATTGAGAATTTTAACACATTTTATGAAACGTTTTGTTCGTTAGTGCACAATAAAGTTAACATAGATCCAATTGATAAGTTTCATTACTTGATCTCGTGCACTACCGGCCCTGCCTTGAACATTGTGAAGAGTCTCCCTCTCACCTCAGACAACTACCAGATAGTGTGGAAGGCGTTGCTTCATAAATACAAAGATGACCGAACACTACTAGGCAGGTACCTAGATAAAATGTTAAATTTCACGCCCCTACAAAAGGAGTCTAGTGGCAATCTTGAAACATTTCTGGAAACTTTCGAGTATTCGACTAAAGCTATTGAAACGCTAAACCTCAAAGATTTATCAGGAAACATATTGTGTCATATAGCGCTACGTAACCTTGACCGCTTTACCCGCAAGCAGTTCGAGCAGAGTCTCGACCAGGCGACCATACCTACGTTTTCGAATCTTGTCGCCTTTGTGCAGAACCAAGTCAAAATTCTCGAGCATGCATCGTCGTCGTCCAATACGGGAAGCGATCTATCGCATTCAAATGCACAATATTCAAAACAAAACCAAACTAAAGCCCGCAGTGCTCGCGGCAATAATGTCACGTTGGCGGCAACCTCAAGTAAAGATTCGGTTGTGAAAATGCATTGTGTTTACTGTGATAAGGAAAATCACATGATTTATCGATGTTTTGAATTTAGAAAACTGACACCGGTTGAGAGACTGTCACATGTTCGAAATCTGAAACTGTGTAAAAATTGCTTGAAGTCTCACGGCTCCAATAATTCGTGTACCAGTAAATTCAGTTGCCTCTTGTGTGACCAACCACACCACATTTTGTTGCATCTTGATCGCGAAGTACCTACGCAGCTGGCGCCCTACGCGCCGCCTCACGCACGCCCGGCGCCGCCGCCGCCGCCGCCTCCGCCGCCGCCGCCGCCCGCTTCCCTCTCGGCTAGCGGAGCACGCGTAGCTTGTCACTCGTCGTCGGGTCAGTCCAATATCTACACCGTGCTGTTGGGGACTGCCCTGGTGCATGTCGAAGATTCGGCCGGCAACTTTCAGCCGTGTCGTGTCGTTATCGATTCCGGAGCAATGACGAGTTTCATTACAGTTGACTGCGCTCAGCGCTTGGGCCTCACGCGCGAAAAGTGCCCGTTCACGATTTCCGGTTTAGGCAACGAAACAGTGAAAAATCATGGTTTGACGCGCTGCAATATTAAACCTCGTCAATCTGACGGACCGACACTGAAAGTCGATACCGTTGTGTTATCTAAAATAACAACTGATCTGCCTACTGTAAAAATCTCACAAGACGTTCTTGGTGAGTATCATCACTTAAATCTCGCGGACCCACATTTTTATCGTCGGTCAAGTATAGATATTCTACTCGCTGGTGACGTATTCCCGTACATTTTCGACGGAAAGAAATTAGAATTAGATCCGTCCGTCCCGCCAGCTCTTCGAAGCATTTTTGGGTATGTGGTGACTGGAAAATTCCCAATCGATAAAAATCTATATGAAAATATCAGTCCGTCTCTTTCGTTAGTATCGTACACAAGCGAGGAAAACACAGACATCTATCTGAAGCGGTTTTGGGAAATAGATAATGCGCCGTGCGCAGTCCCTCCCGATCCACTCGAAGAGATCGCTGAAAAAATGTTCATTGAGAAGCACCGCCGTGACGAGAGCGGCAGGTACACGTCTCCACTCCTACTCTCTCCCGAGTGCGACCTGCAGCTCGGGAACTCACTCGATCTCGCGACTCGATGCTTTCAGCATCTCGAAAGACGGTTAGCTTGTGCGCCGGAATTGCGCGCTGCTTATGTTGAATTTATGGATGAGTATGAATCTCTCGACCATATGGAGGTTTATCAAGGTTCTCAGCCTAGTAAATACATAATTCCTCACCATTGTGTCGTACGAACATCCAGCAGCACCACGCCGGTTCGTGTTGTGTTTAACGGTTCGGCGAAAACGACTAGCGGTGTGTCGCTGAATGATACTCTGTTAACCGGACATAAGCTACAGTCGGATATTTCAACGATAATAACTAACTTCAGATTATTTGACATTTGTCTAACGGCCGACATTACCAAAATGTATAGGCAGATCTTGATCGAGCCATCGGAAAGATGCTACCAGCACATTCTGTGGCGCCACTCTCCCGACGAGCCGATCAAAATCTACGAACTAAAGACTAACACTTACGGCCTGCGCAGCGCACCATACATCGCCATACGCGCACTCCGGCAGTTGGCGTGTGACGAGCGAGAACGTTTCCCGCGCGCCGCCGCTATCTTGCTTAAGGCTTTTTATGTCGACGACTTCCTGTGGTCCGTGCGAACTGTGCAGGAAGCGTGCGAGTTACAGAAAGAACTCAGCGCTTTATTAAAATGTGCATGCTTCGAATTGCGGAAGTGGTCGAGTAACAGCGCCGAGGTGTTAGCGAATATTCCGACTGATTTACATGAAAAAATAAAAACTTTCGAAGATGAAAATAATGTTCCGTCAAAAAAGGTTTTAGGCCTTCAATGGCGACTCAGTGATGACTATTTCACATTTTCAACTGAATTAATTGATGCAGTCGTCACTAAACGCTCAGTGTTGCGTATCTTAGCCAGCATTTATGACCCGGTCGGTTTTCTGACGCCGTGCGTCTTTCTCGCGAAATGCATTATGCAAGATTTATGGAAATTAGGACTGGGCTGGGACGTTCCCTTGCCTAGCGAACTTCGCGATAAATGGATGAAGTTCATCTCTGACCTGCCGCGACTATCGGACTTGCGCATCGAGCGGCACGTCTTGATCTCTGATTTTGTAGACTGCGAGCTCATCGGCTTTTGCGATGCGTCATCGCGAGGCTATGCTGCAAGCCTATACGTCCGCAGTGTCAACCCAGCCGGCGAACTAAAGGTGCGCTTATTAATCTCAAAATCAAAGGTAGCACCCTTAAAGCCCATCTCAATTCCGCGATTGGAATTAATGGGCGCGCTGCTTCTCACAAAACTTATTAAGTATGTCGTGGAGACATTTGACAATTTAAGGTTCTCAAACATAACGGCGCTCAGTGATTCGAGTGTTGTTTTGTCGTGGCTACAGACGGCGCCGTATAAATTACACACGTTTGTAGCAAATCGCGTATCTCAGATAATTGAGCAGGTCCCGCCGCAGTGCTGGGCACACGTCCGCAGTGAGGACAACGCGGCTGACGTGTGCTCTCGGGGCGCGCTGCCTGAAAAGCTGGTCGTCATCGCACCCGAGTGGCTAGCTGGACCCAACTGGCTTCAAAAAGTCAGCAGCTCGTGGCCTATCTCGACATTTTACCTAAAAGATTCAGATGAAATTCCTGAACTGAAGGTGAACGTAGACACATTTAATTTGACAAGCCAGAAAGTTATTGACGAACTAATTGAATTCGAAATGTCTACTATCAATAAATTTTCTTCGTTTACCAAACTGCTACGTGTCATTGCGTGGTGCTGTCGATTCTATAAGAACTCCCGCGCTAGTCACGCTGCTGATAGATCTCGAGGCCCACTGACGACTCTGGAGCTGAATGAAGCTCGCGAGCGCCTCATAAAAATAATTCAGCTAATTTATTTCTCTGATGAAATTTCATCACTCGAAGCTGGGAAAACGTATATACCTACGCTGCGCAAACTCACACCCTTTCTCGACCCCCACGGGTTTCTCAGGGTGGGGGGCAGGATTTCCCAGTCAGAACTGCCTTTTGGTGCAAAGCACCCATTACTTCTACCAAAAAAGTGCCACTTTACTATGTTGCTCGTTCAGTGCTTCCATAAGCAACACCTACACGTAGGGCCCCGTGCTTTGCAAAATATTTTAAGTCGACAATACTGGATTGTTAGCGCTCGCAGCCTGATACGGTCGCTTCTATCAAAGTGCATAACTTGCTTCAAATGCACTCCCTCGTCTGTACAACCAATTATGGCACAGCTACCTTCAGCCAGAGTAAAACCTGGAAAAGTGTTCGATCACGTCGGTTGTGATCTTGGCGGGCCGTTTTACATAAAGGAAAGTCTCAGGCGAAATGCTAAAATCGAAAAGGCGTACTTGTGCCTATTTATCTGCTTTTCAACCAAGGCCGTACACTTGGAGGTCCTCTCATCGCTTTCAGCGGACTGTTTTCTTAGTACTTTAGACAGATTTGTCGCCCGTCGCGGACTGTGCTCATGCTTATATTCTGATCGCGGCACGAATTTTGTCGCGTCTTATAAGCACTTGAAAGAAGTTTAAAAATTCCTCCTCTCAAAAGAGCAGCAGGACCTGATCTCTGACGGATGTGCATCGCGTAACATCAATTGGAAATTCAATCCTCCAAATGCTGCAAGTATGGGAGGCCTGTGGGAGGCAGGCATAAAATCTGCTAAAAGGCACGCTCTACGCGCGGTAGGCGATAAAGCCTTAACATTCGAGGAACTCACAACACTCTTTTGTAGAATCGAAGCAGTGCTAAATAGTCGGCCTCTAATTCCTTTGTCAGACAGTGATAACGAGTTTGATGTCTTGACGAGTGGTCATTTCTTGGTAGGACAACCACTCCTAGCTGTTCCTGAATATGGCGAGGATTCTTACTCGGGAACACTGTTAAAACGTTGGCAATTCGTACAAAAATGCTCTTTACATTTTTGGAATAGATGGTCTAAAGAATATTTACACACTCTTCAACAAAGAGCCAAATGGTTCTCTTCTCCTCCTAATATCAAAGTTGGAGATTTAGTACTGATCAAATCTGACCAGCAACCAACGTTGCATTGGCCTCGAGGTAGAGTTCATGAAATTCACCCGAGCTCTACTGACTCTGTAGTCCGCGTGGTCACCCTCCGGACACAAAAAGGTTTTCTTCAGCGGCCAGTCAACAAACTGTGCCCGCTCCCTTATTCTCATTAAGATATTTATGTTTATTTTTTTATATATACATAGAAGTGTATGTCGATTTGTTCATTTATTATTAATTTTTTCTTAACTTTTCATTATTTTTTTTTTAATGTGTTCTCTTCAATTGTACCTTAGAGAAATCATGCTGATTTCGGTGGCGGGTTTGTTGGATTTTACGCCAATCCTTTAAAACATCCTATCCATCAGTCGTTCCTTTTTCAAATTTACCTCGGGATCACTGCACAAGATATCGCTCCAAGCTCCAAATGAAGGAGCGACCAGCGCGCCTGCGTGAACAACTTGAAAAAACAAATGCCATCAAATATTGCGCTTCTTCAAAAAAATGTTCTCAAGGAGTCTACAGCCGTGCTGTTTATAGAAAAGAAAATAATTGCACAACGACCGTGTCGCGTGCCTGGCCATTTCTACTGAAGCATCCAGCATTGAAGAACAGGAGGCGCCTCCAGAAGACGACACAAAGAGCTTACTGCTGTGCTGTGAGTCCTTTCCAATCCTTCCTTTTTCCGGCGTATTATTTTTCAGTGTCTGCATCGTACATCAGCTTGATTTTCTTTTCACATCCTTACCTATAATAAAATCCAACGTCTGCTTTCTGTATGTCTGAGTGTCTGTCTGTCCGCTTATAACTCGAGAACCACTAAACCGATTTTAATAAAACAAAATTCTACGCATAGCTTGATTCTTCCCATCAACTATAGGCTACTTACTATCACGCTAAATGGCTTATGAGGTTAGCAGTGAAGTGAAATATGAGAGCACTTGGCAATATTTGTATGTAACGGACACGGAATCATTCACCCGAGTAAGAACCGATGACATTACAATATCCTGAAGGGGGAGGAGAGGGGGGGGGGGGGGGGGGGTAAGTAGAGGCATATAGGGAGGGGGGGGGGTGAGGGAGGGGCGGGAGGGGAGGTGGAGGTAGAGCGATGGAATCCCCCTTATCCTTTCCTTTCTTCCTTACCTTTAATAAAATCCAACGTCTGCTTTCTGTCTGTCTGTATGTATGTCTGTATGTCTGTCTGTTTACCATCTTTGGGGTTGCCATATTTACTCCAAGTATCGATGATGGCCAGAGGGAGGGAGAGGCAGGGAGATGGAGGGAGAGGGAGAGGGAGAGGGAGAGGGAGAGGGAGAGGGAGAGGGAGAGGGAGAGGGAGAGGGAGAGGGAGAGGGAGAGGGAGAGGGAGAGGGAGAGGGAGAGGGAGTGGGAGAGGGAGAGGGAGTGGGAGAGGGAGAGGGAGAGGGAGAGGGAGAGGGAGAGGGAGAGGGAGAGGGAGAGGGAGAGGGAGAGGGAGAGGGAGAGGGAGAGGGAGAGGGAGATGGAGAGGGAGAGGGAGAGGGAGAGGGAGAGGGAGAGGGAGAGGGAGAGGGAGAGGGAGAGTGAGAGTGAGAGTGAGAGTGAGAGTGAGAGTGAGAGTGAGAGTGAGAGGGAGAGGGAGAGGGAGAGGCAGAGGGAGAGGGAGAGGGAGAGGGAGAGGGAGAGGGAGAGGGAGAGGGAGAAAATTATAATTAAAGCTACTCAAAACAAATAAATGGGGGGGGGGGGGGGGGGAGGGGGGATGGGTGTGACGGTGGCCTCGCCCTTAGTTACTTACTTTCTTCGTGGAGGTTTATTGTATTCCAGAATGCAGCTTAGCCTGAAGCCTTGCCGTTAGTTACTTACTTTTTTATCGTCTTCCAGAATACAGCTCGGCCTTCGGCCTCGCCCATAGTTACTTACTTACATCAAGAAGGTTAATCCTCTTCCTTAACGCAGCTCGGCCTTCGGCCTGACCCATGGTTTATCCTCTTCCTGAACGCAGCTCGGCCTTGGGCCTCGCCCTCAGTTACTTTCTTTTTTCGAGAAGGTTTATCCTCTTCCTGAACGCAGCTCGGCCTTCGGCTTCGCCCATAGTTACTTACTGTCTTCGAGAATGTTTATCGTCTTCCTGAACGCAGCTCGGCCTTCAGCTTCGCCGTTTGTTACTTGCTTTCTTCGAGAAGGTTTATAGTCTTCCTGAACGCAGCTCGGCCTTCGGTCTCGCCCTCAGTTGCATAATTTCTTCGAGAATATTTATGGTCTTCCTGAATGTAGCTCGGCCTTCGGCCTCGCCCTTAATTACTTACTTTCTTAGATAAGGTTTATCGTCTTCCTGAACGCAGCTCGGCCTTCGGCCTCGCCCTTTATTACTTACTTTCTTCAAGAAGGTTTATAGTCTTCTTGAACGAAGCTCGGTCTTCGGCCTCGCTCTTTGTTACTTACTTTCTTCGGGAAGTTTTATAGTTTTCCTGAACGCAGCTCGGCCTTCGGCCTCGCCCTTAATTACTTACTTTCTTAGATAAGGTTTATCGTCTTCCTGAACGCAGCTCGGCCTTCGGCCTCGCCCTTAGTTACTTACTTTCTTCGAGAAGGTTTATAGTCTTCCTGAACGCAGCTCGGCCTTCGGCATCGCCCTTTGATACTTACTTTCTTCATGAAGGTTTATAGTCTTTTTGAACGAAGCTCGGCCTTCGGCCTCGCTCTTTGTTACTTACTTTCTTCGGGAAGGTTTATAGTTTTCCTGAACGCAGCTCGGCCTTCGGCCTCGCCCTTAATTACTTACTTTCTTAGATAAGGTTTATCGTCTTCCTGAACGCAGCTCGGCCTTCGGCCTCGCCCTTAGTTACTTACTTTCTTCGAGAAGGTTTATAGTCTTCCTGAACGCAGCTCGGCCTTCGGCCTCGCCCTTTGTTACTTACTTTCTTAGATAAGGTTTATCGTCTTCCTGAACGCAGCTCGGCCTTCGGCCTCGCCCTTAGTTACTTACTTTCTTCGAGAAGGTTTATAGTCTTCCTGAACGCAGCTCGGCCTTCGGCCTCGCCCTTTGTTACTTACTTTCTTCAAGAAGGTTTATAGTCTTTTTGAACGAAGCTCGGCCTTCGGCCTCGCTCTTTGTTACTTACTTTCTTCAGGAAGGTTTATAGTTTTCCTGAACGCAGCTCGGCCTTCGGCCTCGCCCTTAATTACTTACTTTCTTAGATAAGGTTTATCGTCTTCCTGAACGCAGCTCGGCCTTCGGCCTCGCCCTTAGTTACTTACTTTCTTCGAGAAGGTTTATAGTCTTCCTGAACGCAGCTCGGCCTTCGGCCTCGCCCTTAGTTACTTACTTTCTTCTAGAAGGTTTATAGTCTTCCTGAACGCAGCTCGGCCTTCGGCCTCGCCCTCAGTTACTTACTGTCTTCTTTCAAATACGAATTTCACGCGTGCGGAGTCGCGGGCTCAGCTAGTTTCTAAAATATAATTCATACAGTCCACTGCTCTCACCAAGGTTTATAGTCTTCCCGAACGAAGCTCGGCCTTCGGCCTCGCCCTCAGTTACTTACTTTCTTAAAGATGGTTTATCCTCTTCCTGAACGCAGCTCGGCCTTCGGCCTCGCCCATAGTTACTTACTGTCTTCGAAAAAGTTTATCGTCTTCCTGAACGGAGCTCGGCCTTCGGCCTCGCCCTTTGTTACTTACTTTCTTCGAGAAGGTTTATAGTCTTCCCGAACGCAGCTCGGCCTTCGGCCTCGCCCTCAGTTACTTACTTTCTTAAAGATGGTTTATCCTCTTCCTGAACGCAGCTCGGCCTTCAGCCTCGCCCATAGTTACTTACTGTCTTCGGGAAAGTTTATCGTCTTCCTGAACGCAGCTCGGCCTTCGGCCTCGCCCATGGTTACTTACTGTCTTCGGGAAGGTTTATAGTCTGCCCGTACGCAGCTCGGCCTTCGGCCTCGCCCTCAGTTACTTACTTTCTTAAAGATGGTTTATCCTCTTCCTGAGCGCCGCTCGGCCTTCGGCCTCGCCCATAGTTGCTTACTTTCTTCGAGAAAGTTTGTCGTCTTCCTGAACGCAGCTCGGCCTTTGGCCTCGCCCTTTGTTACTTACTTCCTTCGAGTCGGTTTATCGTTTACCTGAACCCAGCTTGCCCTTATGGACTATGGTACACATGTTAAAATTATAAAACAGTAAAACCTAAACAAACAAAACATGTAAAACGGCTCTGCAAATACTTTATCACGAAGTTATATCCCCAAAATAATTAAAATAAAAAATAAGTTCAAAAACTAAAACCCGACTACTGAAAAATCACGCTCTAAAAAGTATGAAACAAGAAAATGTTCTCATCTGAAATTGTTATGTACAAACTATTCAATATTTTATCGTCTATTAAATAAACAACTTACACGTAATATATTTTAATGTATTTAATAAATATTCATAGTGTTGTTCAGAGGATAGCCGTGGTCGTATGCCACCTACCCTATAGGGCAAAGTGGCATACGACCATGGCTATCCTCTGAACAACACTATGAATATTTATTAAATACATTAAAATATATTACGTGTAAGTTGTTTATTTAATAGACGATAAAATATTGAATAGTTTGTACATAACAATTTCAGATGAGAACATTTTCTTGTTTCATACTTTTTAGAGCGTGATTTTTCAGTAGTCGGGTTTTAGTTTTTGAACTTATTTTTTTTAATTCTTGAATTCGTGCCTCGACAATTTTCATTCAGTTTAAAAGTATCGAATGGTAGAGAGAATTGCAGAGCAGCTGACCGCGTGTTTTCATCCCCTCGCCACAGTCTGGGCCCGAAATTGGGTAAGCCAGATACGCCGAGCCTAACGAGGGTTTAAACAAATTTCAGAATTAGGCCCTCGTTCACCTGTAACATAGAATACGTAAGTACTAGAAAGGACGCTTCTTTCCCCTCTCTCAACTTGAAAAATTGTATTGTACTCGTATATGAGGTTAATTTATTTATTACAAACAGACTGAAACATTACAAAGAAAAAAGAACAACCCCGGACCAATGATATGAATGAGATCTGTATATAAAGTTGATAATTAAAAAATCTCATCCATACCGACCGATCCCGGGAAAGTTCCCAAGACACTCAGCGCATTAGCCAGGCTAATGCGCTGAGAAAGGTAAGCCCCAGCTCGGGCCTCCCCGGACACTTCTATCAGACGTCTGCCTAAATCCTTGCAGAGAGAATTTGCTTCTGCTGACCAGGGGACCAGGCCTAATGTTTCCACATCGAAAGCAATCATTTCATAATTTTGTGCTATTTCAATATAACGATTATGCTTCACTAGCGCTGCAGCCTCAGCAGCGGCACCAGCTTTTCTTGCTGCCGACACAACGTAGCTATCAGCTAGCGTGTCGACGCAAGTGGCGTCCCAGACGAGAGCCTGACCGCGCGACCAAGGCACCAAGGTCATCCCGTCTGGGCGCTTACCGTCCTCTCTGCTGAGACCGCAGAGTTCCAACAATGATGGCACATTGGCTGATCTAAATGCGCGATTTAGAATTTCGTTTAAAGCGTGATGTCTAGAGTGTCTGCCGGCGCTCTTTTTACACCGAAGCCCATGGAGACCATTAGACTGCACTTGTGCCCCGCAGACACACTTGTGGGGCTGCACAAGGTTACGGCCTAATCTAAGTGCGACAGCGATCCTCACGGTGTTGTCATCCAAAAGCGTGCCAAGATTTTTAGAAGGTAGCGCATTTAGCGAAGCACTAGATTCTTTTTCGCAAGAAGCTTTGTGGCGTGCCTCGTCTACAAGGCCTTCGAAATTTAGGTCTGAAACAAATATTTTTAAGTTTATTTGATCCTAATATTTTTGACGAATGGGGATTTCCGTCCGTAGCTGGATATAGCGCCTCCCACCTCATGTCAGCATCCGCTACATGAAAAGGGTAACGTGTTGGTGGCAAGGCCAAAGACAGCATGAGTGGAGGAAATGAAAGCAGGGAGCGCTATGTCAGCTAAACGGTGGGTTCCCAATCCACCGAACTTTTTGATTGGTAAAGAAGCCATTAGTCACTCTTTGTAATTAAAATTTATATTAAGAAATTTTTTCTAGAGTAGAGCGAGTGGATGTATCAAACATTGTTATTAAATTTTCAAATTTACAAAGAGGCGTCGTCCGAATCAAGTAAGTTAATTTTGGGATCCAGAGGCAATTTTTTAAAATGAAATATCCGATGTGAGAGTTCAAATCCGTCAGTCTGTCAAAAAGATTCTTAATTTGGATGAACTTTTTATTAAGTAGGCGGTTAACAGACTCCAGACTCCAGACAGTAATTGGTGCTCCGAGCAGACATAGATCTGTACCAACATTTCTGATTCCCGGAGCTAATTTTTCGAATTTTTCAAAGATATCTGAATCAAATGATGAGCAAAAATACAATCAACATTTGGGGGAATTAAATTCGAGCCCCAGAGGACTGAATTGTGACACTAATAATTTATAGTCTTCTAGAACTGTCTTCGTCACCAGCCAATGTGCCATCATTCAAGTACCAAATTTTAAATTCTGACTGCAAATTTTTTTTTTTTTTTTTATTTTTTTTATGGAAACTGCCACGCTTGGCTACATCACCTACAACGTCCGTGATGTCAGCCCATAACACCGGGTGAACTAGGTGCCATGTCAGTGCTTCCCCCTTTGATCGTACCGGCTACACTGAACTGGTCGGAAAACACAAACTATTTACATAGCCGTTTCAACCGACGTTTCATTCAGTGCGGTGGTACCAACCCGGGCGGGTTAAACCCTACCACCAAGTAAGATTAGGAGGGAAGAGACCTACAGTATTACGAGGAATCCGAACCTCGGTCAGCCTCCAACGGTCAGCGGTCACCCATCCAAATACTGACCGCACCCAGCGTTGCTTAACATTCAATAGGGACAGTTGACTGTCTGCACCACTGAGCTATCGAGGCTGACAATTGAATAATCGGTTGAATTGCCAGACTGAATGCCATTGGGCCCAGAGGGTCACCCTGTTGAACACCTGTTTTAGAATTTATAATGTTGTCATCAAATAGTAAGTATGAAGGAGATGCGTAACATTGCCAAAGAAACGGAAATAATTTAGGAGTCTCATTTTCAACTGCAGAAAGCATGACGTCTCTCTGCAAGGAATTGAATACATTCTTAATATCTATTTTTAACAAAATTCTATTTGTTGTGCTGTACGTGTCGGTGAGCAACGTGCAGCATGGACAGAGGCCTCACAACCAAGTCTGGTCCCGAATCCCATTTGCCTTGGTCGAAAATAGTTACCAATTTCCATTTTAATCGAGGCCACAGCTATTTTTGCGGTTAATCGCCGAAATACATTACCAACAGCTATTGGGCGAAGGCCGCCATCTTTTTTGTGTAGTGCACAAAGAGATGCACCGTAGAGGTAAGGGCATATGTCGTTAACTACACTGCCTGCCAACATTAGGTTACATAGTGAAGTTAACGTCTTCAACAATCGAATGCGTGCTACGCCGACTGAATGGCTGGTCAAATCTTTCAAATGTTGCGGACGGAGGCCGTCGGCTCCTCCAGCAGAGCCACGTGGAAAACTGTTGATCCCCACAAAAATCTCTTCTGCAGTTATTACTAATCTTTCCGAGTCTACGACAGGAGCTTCTGGAAGGATAACAGGATGACTGGGCGGCGGGTGTTTACTTTGCAGGCAGTTGAGTACGTCCATACTGGTTGGTGCTAAGGCTTCATTGGATGATATGAGTCTGACCGCACCACGAATATCACCCTCACCAACTTTAGCAACAACTCGAGCGGAAATTGAACTCTGTCTGACGTCAATATGTCTGAATTGCATAGGGATGGAAATATCCAGATTGTTTTAAACATTTTGAGTAAGCGACACACCCTTAATCTTTACATCGGGGATTCTCAAAGCCGTAAATGGAAACAATATTAGGGCTTCCCACGACGACACGCTATTTTCAGAAACGCAGGTTTCAATTACTCCAGATAGCTTATCTGCTGCAGCGGCCCTCGCTCCTTTGGGAATCCTTCGCAGCATGAACTAGCTGTCATGTCAGTGCATCCCGCTTTGGTAGTGTCGGCTACACTGAACCGAACAAGTTTTATAGTCGTTTCGGCCGACCTTCATTCAATGCGGCGACACCAATCCGGACGGAATCAACGTTGGTTTTCAACACCTCTGGTTAAGTCTAGTCCAACAGTTACATAATATTTGTCGGCTAAAGTGACATTTCTCACACATTTGACAGAATATAACCGGCAGCTACGTTGTAGCCGAAGGTGGTGAGGTCGGCGCTAGTTAGTTAGGGGAAGGGACCTCACAGTTTTACGTAGAATCCGAACCACGGTCAGCCTCGACGGTCGGACGGTCACAAAGCTGATGATCCTTCCAGGTTTAACAAATAAGTGGAAATCCGATCGCATTTTGTATCTCATGTTGTGCAATAATTATTTTTGTATTTCCATGTCGTACGATGTGTCATGTGCCAATCCTCTACTTCTATACAAAAGCGTAAGTCCGAAATAACTGCATGCATAATTTATTGTACTAGTGAATGAAAGAAACGAATAAATAATATATCTGAACTCGACATAATTTTTCGTTATTTCTTGCGCCCTATCGTGGACATATCTGACACCTGAAGAGGGTAGGGCCCTTGCACGGCTATTCTAAAAAGTAGCAATAGTTTGGCGTACTCTCTATGAAGCAATACTTATTGACATTATGGATTATATAATGTCAATAATTATGCAGCAAGCAGACACCCCAACAATGCGGTTATCATTGACGTTAAAGGCTCCTTCGTGTTTTCCAAATTTTCGCTCAGTATTCTTATTATTATTGCTCTGGACCCCGAGTAAATAGCGCGATAGTTAAAAGCTATGAAGAAAATACATGGCCAGTTTCAATGAGATTTTATTCTTTTTCGGATATTTTCCCTTGCACCTTACTAGGTGTTCAGGCTCAAGTTGTAGGCGACTGAGTTGATACCACCGTACTGGTTGTAAGATGGCAGCCTTGGCAGTATTTTCCTATAGTCCAGTATAGCCAGCATTCCAAAAGGAATGGTATCCTCCGGTATGGCATCTACCTTCTCGGATCGTGCATGGGCATGGGCATGTATTTTGGCCCCTCTGACTTAGCCACCCATACAGTATTATATAAAACAAAAATAAATATCTCGAAATTTATATATGACAATGTTGACCAATTATCCAATACTCAAACCAAGCAGCTTTGAAATTTTAGAACAATTTATAATATAAGTATGTACAGAAATTTTATTAAACACAAGTTATAGCAGTCCGAAAAGAGGCCGGTATTTCTCTTCCGAATAGATCGTGAAATTGGAAACATTTTTTAATAAGCGAAGTCGGACTTTTTTCATTAAGTTCGTATTGTTCTTTATTTTCTTCTTTTCGTTTCGTTAATTTAGGGTCAGTGTAATCATTTATTAGTGCGGGCATTCGAATAAATTTTAGAGAAAACATTTCAATATAGCAATAATTACAACATTTGTGTTAAATAAATTGGATGAGCATTCGCAAACCCCGCATGCGACCGAATGTCCATTGGCGTGGTTAAACACCTTATGGGTGGCTCGGCGCCACTTGTGCTGTCTACAAAAAAAAAAAACACCTGACCACAAGTTGTTTAGGTCACGAATGTGTTGGTCGCATTTTCTCTTTTCGCAATATCCGATATTCCAGAAACGAATGCTTGCGGTTTTCCAGGGAGAGAGGCTTTTTAGTTAAGGTAGGTGTTGTAATCCGACATTTCGGTTCTACTTAGTGTAATCTTGACATAGGTCCAGCATAGTTTGATTTAGGTACCTACGACAGAAGTCCTAATATTGTACCCAGGCTAAGGACCGATTGCGCAAACACAAACAAACAGTTCTAAAGACCCGTTAACTAACGACAGCTTAAATCTGTTACTCGATAAGTGAAACAATGACACGACACCGAGACAAAATGACTCGACTTTAACTAAATGGTCGTTATCTGTGAGGGTGTGTGTTCTTTTTACATCAAATCTTAAATTTCTACCCTCTGGCAGAATTCTATAATAAACAATGTTCAATGATTTTGTATCATCTTTATCTTTTAACGTTAAGAAGACAGTGATGGCACTACATTGTGTATGATCATTTAAAATAGTAACGCCTTATTAGTCCCTAAAACAAACTCTTTGACAGACAGCTGACGCTATTCATTCACTCTGCATGTCATATTAATATGTCAAGTTGACTTTTTTTAAATACCTGTTAAAAAGTTAAATGGCTCAACATATTATACATAATTTAAGTCAGCTTGGGATTCTAATGACAGCATTTCACCGTTGCTGCAACTGACTTTTATCGTAGTTGTCTTTTTGTATAAGTGGACTTACTTCATTTTACTTTATTAGCCGTCTTACGAGCATTTACTGGTTACATAAAATGGCTCACTTTATAATTTTTTTTTAATTGCATTTTGTTTATTTATGCCTAAGCATCGTTTAGAATATTTGGCCCAATTCTACAATGTCGCGAGCAGAGCTAAGCCAGTACCTACATAATTATATGGATAAAATACTGTCAGAGAGAGTTATTCGAGAAAATAGGTAATAATAATAAAACAAGATTGAGCTGTCCGCGGTGAAGAAATGTGAGAATTTCCCTCACATTGTATCGAGAGAAAAGGACCACCTCTTACTCTTCTGAGAAATTTACTGCGGCAACGATTTCACCTTTTTTTTCTTTATTGATTCCAAACTGGGTGGCTCTGCCCGAGGTAGAAGACTCAGGCGCAGCCAATATCACCGCCGAAGAGGTGCCGGTCCGGCTTGGAGGTAGACTAATGTCGCTGGGGAAACGCTATTAATCCGCGATTTGAAGATCCGTGGATTGTAGGAGTGGGGAAAGATATTCCCTGGGAGCCCGTTCCACAGCTTTGCAGTGCGGCATAGGAACCTGTACAGAAACGTGAACTTAGCTCAATAGGTTTTTTTTCTAATGGAAAGCGCCACATGTGGCATCGTTTCACTTACGAGTCGGTGACGAATGCCATGCCGGCCTGACAGGAGCCCTTTCACGCCCCTTTGGAAAAACCCCAGGCTGTACTTAGGTGGAAATAGGTGGGCAGGGAGGGCGTTCCACATTTTCCAGGTTCTGTGGATAAAAGACCTACAGAACTGGTTGGTGCGACATCCTCGGGTATTATCATGTAAGTTTAAGAATTTAATTTTATGCAACTTTTATAGTGTTGCGACATCAGACCATCACAACCTGTTCCTGTCATAAGTAGGTGCCACACCATTGCTACGGACGCGCCGGCACTACTGAATTAAATGGAAAACAAAGTATTTTTCATAGCCGTTTCGATCGACTTTAATTCAGGGCGGTGGTACCAATCCGAGCTCATTTTACGCTAGCACCTACCACTCTCATTATCATAATATGCCTAAAAACTGAAATAGGCTGGAAAAAATAACTTATAGTGATAAGTCCGCCTTTGCACGCTTATGCTATTTTGTTTTGATACCTATAATTTGTTAATGTTCTGGTGTGCAATAAATAGTATATATTTCTAAAATTGAAAATTCAAAGCCAAATGAGGAGTTTGATGAAAATTCCTTCATGCGCACAGCGATTCACCCCTTTTCTGATTCCGAATTTATGTATTCATAACGGATCGGGTTCAAAAATAGAAAATGACCCATTCGCTGTAATTCCGGTGTCCGCTCGATCTCGGCCAAAATTGTTTATTTCCGTTTTTAGATTCCTGTTTTCCTTTACTTACCTACTGAACGTAAGATTCGAAAGCACTAAAACCATATTTATTTTTGCAATTTAACACGTTTTGATTTTGTTTTGAGCCTTCAATTCTATCACCCAACGAAAGCGTTAGACTGAGGGTTGTGTATCAATCATATTCAACAAACATTTGATATTACATTCTGCTCGACCTTCGATCTCGCCCTAATTGATTACATCGTTCAACTAAACGCAGTTCGCCTTTCGGCCTCGCCTTCAGCGTCTTACTTTCTTCGAGAAATTAACCAGAAAACTAAATTAGTCTATCTCTGGAAAGTCGTCGGCGAATCAAAAAGCCTGTTAAGTGTGAACGTTGTTCGCACGCAGACGGAGGGTTCCGTAGCCATTCCCTTCTTGCACGCAAGACGAGTGCGCGTGCAGTTGCTTCGTACCTCGAACAAGTACCCTATATCGACGCGCTGCTGCTTACTCCGAAAATTACGTGCATACATTCACCTGCTGCTTGACCCGTTACTTGACGTCAGGCTCAAATAGCGGGCTGGGTTAGTACCACCGTACTGAACGTATAGCAGTACGATCGCATAGCAGCCTCTAAGCCAGCCAACATATAGTTGTCCTCTAGGCCAGTATAGTCAGCAATCCAAAGAGAAAGTATTTTCGCATGTGATATTGGCTGGTCGGACGGAACATGTGCTTTGGCCCCTCTGAGTTAGCCATGGTTCAGAATGTTTAGAACGGTTCTCATTATTATACGAACAAACCCACCAAATTGGGTGTCCTACAATCCAAGGGATTCAATTCTCATTTTGAAACTTGTAATATTAAAGTCCTAAAACTTCCACCGGACAGTGAGGAAGGTCGCTTGAGGCAGTAAGGGCCACAGAATATCGAAAAACCTTATTCTGGAAGTGGCGAATTATTATTATTCTGGAATTTACGACATGCACGGGGAGAGTTAGAACGTCCAAGTAAAAATATATTGTCTACATGTCTAATGTTCGCCCTCTCGTTCGGGTCCTCTTAATTTTTAGGGCTCCGTATCCGGTACGGGGCCCTATTACTAAGCCCACGCCGTCTGTCTGTCTGTCCGTCCGTCCGTCCGTCTGTCCGAGGGCTGTATCTCTTGAACCGTAATAGGTCGCCCGTTGAAATTTTCACAGAATATGTGTTATTTATTATGTCCGATAATAAACAAATAATAAAAATTAGAAAAAGTATAAAATTCACGGGGTTCCAATAGAAGACACTAAAAAGTGTTTGCGCGCGCGCCATCTACCGAAAAGAGTATGAAGCATTTTAACTAATCATGAATTTTAACTAATATGAAGCATTTCATAAGCACGCCATAGATGTGAGTGGCGCTGACCATGACATAGCAATACGGAACCCTCGGTGCGCGACTTCAACTCACACTTGGCCGGTTTTTTTTTTTCAAGGTTTGTAGTAAGGTTATGTATGCACAAGGGACATTGCACAAATGCACACAGTATATAAAAGGCCAGAAATATTGGGACGAAGAGAAAGGAGAAAGGACATTATACATGCAAACATTTTGTACGTGAATGAGTTAGAAGGGACGGCCAACATCCATACATTATTTTTGTATATTAGTACCTATTAATCATGTACTCGTTATATATTTCTTCATAGATAGATGCACAGCCAAAAAAAAAAATCATAGATTAATGCAAAACAGAAATAAAAACAAAAACTATTTTTAAAGTACGACATTTAGCGCCGAGGCACCCATAAGGTGTCTAGCGACGCCCATGGGCATTCGGTCTTCTGTGGGAGTTGCAAATGTCATGCCCGTCTGACAGGTGCCTATTCACGCCCCTCTTGAAGGACCCGAGACTTGGGCAGGACTTGGGGGGAAATATATTGTCAGGGAGAACGTTGAGTTCCAGAGTTTACCGGTAATAAACATAGCCCGATCACGATCCGAACCTGGAGTTGTGGCACGATATTCCTGCTTGTTCGGTTAGAATTTTACCGCTGTTACACATAACGTCTTATAAATTGATGAACACCGGCTGCACGGACGAATATCACGTCACGTTCCATCTGAGCCTGTGTGCGCAAGCGAGAGCGCGTAACAAGCGATAGAGAGACACAATCGGCCCAACCGTCGGCTTGTAAAAGTACCAGGGCCGCAGAAATTAAAACGAGGTTACTGGTACCATAATATCTGGCCGGTCGGAAAATATTTCAAATTTAGAATATTCATGAAACAAGGGTTGTATGACGTTATCACGTAAAACTATCGTCCGTAAACCGACTTTACAGACAACCAATTTTTTGTTATGCGGTATTCCAAGAGTCCTCCTGAAGATGTCGCCGGAGCGAGAGACGAAATGACGACAAGTATAAGTCGTTCTCATGAATGAAATGAAATATCGTTAGTAGTGTTTTCGGTTGTGCGGTGTGCACAACCGAAAACACTACTAACGATATTCCTGTTTTACATCTTTTAGTTTTTGTCATACATTTCCGTTCAGGTACATTTGTCTTTCTTCCTCCGGGAAGGGCTGTTTCATCACCGCTGCATAATAAATGAAGTCGGTTTGCACACCTGGACGAAACCCCGACTTCGCTTCATAACTTTACTTTAGAAGGCAGAGCAGTTTATAGCCTTACGTAGGTTTACCGCCGTCCAGCGCCATTTTGTCTCCACATTGTAATACTGAACAACGGTTAATTCTACATAGTAAATAGATAGGTAATTTTTTTTGTTGAAAAAAATAAATGATTACTTTAGGAGAATTACATCGTTCAACTAAACGCAGTTCGCCTTTCGGCCTCGCCTTTAGCGGCTTACCTTCTTCGATATTTTTTTTTTAAGGAAACTGACACGGTTGACTACATCACCTATAACGTCCGTGATGTCAGCCCATAACACCGGGTGAACTAGGTGCCATGTCAGTGCTTCCCCCTTTGATCGTGCCGGCTGCACAGAACTGGTCGGAAAACACAAACTATTTACATAGCCGTTTGGACCGACGTTTCATTAAGTGCGGTGGTACCAACCCGGGCGGGTTAAACCCAAGTAAGATTAGGAGGGAATGGACCTACAGTTTTACGAGGAATCCGAACCTCGGTCAGCCTCCAACGGTCAGCGGTCACCCATCCAAGTACTGACCGCACCCAGCGTTGCTTAACATTCAATAGCGACAGTTGACTGTCTGCACCACTGAGCTAGACAAAAACGTATTCTATTCTCTATGTAAAAACTTATTCTGTTCTATGGAATGAATGAGCTTTTTTTATGTAATTCAATATGGGTGGCTGAGTCGGAAGGGCCAAAGGGCATGCCCGACCAGCCAATATCACCTCCGAGAAGGTAGGTGCCTTACCGTAGACTTCCCTGGATTGCTGGCTATACTGGACTAGAGGAGAACACAACCGAGGCTGCTATGCGGCCATCTTACATCCAGTACGGTGGTACCCAGTCGGCTACAATTTGAACCTACCACCTAGTAAAGAGCAAGGGAAGGGACCTACAGTTTTACACCGGTTCCGAACGGTGAAGCCAGCAGGTGCACGTAAATTTTTTCGTCAGAAAAAACGGATTCGAACCACGGACCTCTCGCATGAGAAGCCGATGCCCAAACCACTCGACCACCCGCCGCTTATAAACTTAACTAGCTTAACATTTATCAACATTTTCTAAAATACTCCTCAGTGCACGTCGCCCATTCAGGGACGACAAGACTTAGCAAGTGAGTAAATAACCAGTAAGTCCACATATGCTAATTTAAAGGCACTTACGATAAAAGTCAGTTGCGCCAAAGGTGAAATGCTGTAATAAGAATTCTAAACTGACTTAAAGTTAAGTCTGGGTGTTCGGCCATTTAACTTTCTAACAGCCACATAAGAAAAGTCAAATTGGTATCTGCCAAGCAGAGCGAATGAATAGCGTCAGCTGTCTGCCAAACATATTGTTTTAGGGAATAGGCATTATTTTTTTAAACGGTTTTATTTAGCTTGACTCCGTATATTTGTTTGTTTGTTTGTTACTATCTTTGTTTCAAATCTTGCGACAATTTTTTCAACTACTTCTACTGAACCGATTTTTATGAAACTTTGCACACACATTGAGTTCTCGTGACAATACAATAATATGATAATTTCAACTTGGTAACGAGGGTCTGATGATGGAGTCAGGAGGTGGCCAGTGGAACTCTTCAACCGTTACTAGTAACACCCTCGAGTTTGGGCTCATTTGGTTGGTTTGGACGAGTGTCCCATACTTCTACCAATACACTTGGTGACGAGGGTCTGATGATGGAGTCAGGAGGTGTACAGTGGAACTCTTCAACCGTTACTAGTAACCCCCTCGAATTTGGGCTCATATGGTTTGTTTGGACGAGTGTCCCATACTTCTACCAATACACTTGGTGACGAGGGTCTGATGATGGAGTCAGGAGGTGTACAGTGGAACTCTTCAACCGTTACTAGTAACCCCATCGAGTTTGGGCTCATTTGGTTGGTTTGGATGAGTGTCCCATACTTCTACCAATACACTTGGTGACGAGGGTCTGATGATGGAGTCAGGAGGTGTACAGTGGAACTCTTCAACCGTTACTAGTAACCCCCTCGAGTTTGGGCTCATTTGGTTGGTTTGGACGAGTGACTCATACTTCTACCAATACACTTGGTGACGAGGGTCTGATGATAGAGTCAGGAGGTGTACAGTGGAACTCTTCAACCGTTACTAGTAACCCCCTCGAGTTTGGGCTCATTTGGTTGGTTTGGACAAGTGTCCCATACTTCTATCAATACACTTGGTGACGAGGGTCTGATGATGGAGTCAGGGGGTGTACAGTGGAACTCTTCAACCGTTACTAGTAAGCCCCTCGAGTTTGCGCTCATTTGGTTTGTTTGGACGAGTGTCCCATACTTCTACCAATACACTTGGTGACGAGGGTCTGATGATGGAGTCAGGAGGTGTACAGTGGAACTTTTCAACCGTTACTAGTAACCCCCTCGTGTTTGGGCTCATTTGGTTGGTTTGGACGAGTGACTCATACTTCTACCAATACACTTGGTGACGAGGGTCTGATGATGGAGTCAGGAGGTGTACAGTGGAACTCTTCAACCGTTACTAGTAACCCCCTCGAGTTTGGGCTCATTTGGTTGGTTTGGACGAGTGTCCCATACTTCTACCAATACACTTGGTGACGAGGGTCTGATAATGGAGTCAGGAGGTGTACAGTGAAACTCTTCAACCGTTACTAGTAACCCCCTCGAGTTTGGGCTCATATGGTTGGTTTGGACGAGTGTCCCATACTTCTACCAATACACTTGGTGACGAGGGTCTGATGATGGAGTCAGGAGGTGTACAGTAGAACTCTCCAACCGTTACTAGTAGCCCCCTCGAGTTTGGGCTCATATGGTTGGTTTGGACGAGTGTCCCATACTTCTACCAATACACTTGGTGACGAGGGTCTGATGATGGAGTCAGGAGGTGTACAGTGGAACTGTTCAACCGTTACTAGTAACCCCCTCGAGTTTGGGCTCATATGGTTGGTTTGGACAAGTGTCCCATACTTCTATCAATACACTTGGTGACGAGGGTCTGATGATGGAGTCAGGGGGTGTACAGTGGAACTCTTCAACCGTTACTAGTAAGCCCCTCGAGTTTGCGCTCATTTGGTTTGTTTGGACAAGTGTCCCATACTT
The DNA here is from genome assembly GCA_946902875.1 of Nematopogon swammerdamellus. Lineage (NCBI taxonomy): Eukaryota > Metazoa > Arthropoda > Insecta > Lepidoptera > Adelidae > Nematopogon > Nematopogon swammerdamellus. The sequence goes on along the minus strand of OX336358.1, from coordinate 6,263,061 downwards.
CTACCAATACACTTGGTGACGAGGGTCTGATGATGGAGTCAGGAGGTGTACAGTGGAACTCTTCAACCGTTACTAGTAACCCCCTCGAGTTTGGGCTCATTTGGTTGGTTTGGACGAGTGACTCATACTTCTACCAATACACTTGGTGACGAGGGTCTGATGATGGAGTCAGGATGTGTACAGTGGAACTCTTCAACCGTTACTAGTAACCCCCTCGAGTTTGGGCTCATTTGGTTTGTTTGGACGAGTGTCCCATACTTCTACCAATACACTTGGTGGCGAGGGTCTAATGATGGATTCAGGAGGTGGACAGTGGAACTCTTCAACTGGTACTAGTAACCCTCTCGAATTTGGGCTCATTTGGTTGGTTTGGACGAGTGTCCCATACTTCTACACTTGGTGACGAGGATCTGATTATGGAGGCAGGAGGTGGACTGTTGAACTTAAATAAAACAAAAATTATGATCAGGATATTTTTTTGAATCCACCCAAGTTAAGGTTTTTGTATTGTCCCGAGAACTGTGTGGCGTTAGGGTGGCTAAAAATGATACGTGGTTAGCGATACACCACCCAAGTCAACGTTTGAAACGTGCCGAGGACTGTGGCATTAGGGTGGATAAAATTATACGTCGTTAACGTTTCAACTTCAAGGCTGGGCACACCTTGTTGTATGAGAGCCTTGCCCCTCTACATGGACCTCTGGGGGGGTCGACTGTTATTGGTCCAGTACTCGTGGGAGCAACATGAAAGAAAAAAATTATAAAAAAAATCAAACTAAAAACGAGTAAATAAAAAATAGGTAAAAAAACTTTTAAGTTAAACGGTTTTATTAAAAAAAAACAGCTGCACAAAAAACTAGAAAAAAAAATCAGCTATACAAAAACTAGAAAATAATAAGGACACAAACCTTGGCCTTTTTAAGATTTTACGTCTGGGTAAGAAATTGTGCAATACTAGCGTGCTGTGTTCTCATGTCGGATGCCAAAGGGCACTTTGTGTCGCTGCGTCAGCGGAATAAGTAATAAATTGAGACTTTTAACAGACTAATATAAAAACGTGGGGCGTATAATATACGTAATAACATGCGCCCCACGTTTTTATATTAGTCTGTTAAAAGTCTCAATTTATTACTTATTCCGCTGACGCAGCGACACAAAGTGCCCTTTGGCATCCGACATGAGAACACAGCACGCTAGTATTGCACAATTTCTTACCCAGACGTAAAATCTTAAAAAGGCCAAGGTTTGTGTCCTTATTATTTTCTAGTTTTTGTATAGCTGATTTTTTTTTCTAGTTTTTTGTGCAGCTGTTTTTTTTTAATAAAACCGTTTAACTTAAAAGTTTTTTTACCTATTTTTTTTATACAATGTGGTTTAATGTCTTTGAGTGCAAAGCAGTGCAAATACAGAGAAGACATTTCGGATAGAGAAGACTAATCGAGTTATGGTTTTAAGTTTTCGTTATTTAAAGCTTAGAGCTGTGTTGGCACAATCGGTTCTTAGGCAAGGTTTACAATAAAATTATTTTACAGAAAAATATCTTCAAATACATTTGAATTGAAAGAGATGGTTAGATAGATATTCTTCATTGCTCCAAAAATATTTTACAAGAAAAATAACACAGTGAATGCAGGTACATGAGGTGCAATGCAAAGGCGGACTTACCCCGTGAAGATGATTTCTTACAGCCAACCTGTAGGTGTGTGAAGTGTGTAAATGAATGAATGCGAGTAGTAGCAAATGATGTGGGCATTTTATAAGGCGTCTAATTTTGGTATTATGCGGGCGTTGCGAAGGCCATGCCGGCCTGATATAGGTTCGTTTCACGGTAGGAAGTTAAAAATTAAAAAAAATAACCACAATTCATAATGGGAAACACATGTGCTACTACAAAATTGTTATGGTTTTGGTCTTTTCTGGTTTTTGTAAAACCCGAAGAAGACGAATTCACAATTTTTTTTTTTTTGCAATCTCTAAGCTTTTTAGAACAAGAGCGCTGTATATTACTGGTATTTCACGAAGTTTTGCGGTTATATTCATTCCCCTTTTAATATTCGAGGAGGATATCGAAGTAAGAAACCACAGGAAGTGCAAACGCTTTAGCCTCAAAGTAATAATGTGTTTTTGCTCGGTTGCCGTGGCTGAAAGTTTCACCTAAGAATGCTAAAGACATGATTATTAAGTTACAAAATTTTAATTAATATAATATTTCATTAAAATAAATTACCTACTATACTATACATACATACACACCACACGCTGTATCCCGACAATCTGGGTAAGGAGGGTAAGCGTTGTTGTGCTGCAAGTACTCCGGTAAATTACAGCACAACACCGAACACCACGTTTAGCCAACGAATTAAAAAGTATCGAAATACGAATTAAAAAGTATGAATTAGATAGTAGAATGTCGTTGCGTTTAGCAAAGTATTCGGACAAGTTAATTATCAAGCAGCAACTACTTACACCAAAAATAATGACTTAAAAATTCACTACATTATGTACAATTAAAGAAATTCAACAAAAAGACTATCTTACAAAATTAACAGTGGTAACAATTTAATAAGAAGATAGTAAAAAGCATATCGCTGGTGATCTGGCAGAAAGTCCTATCTAAATTTTTGCCAAATTCAGATTTTGGTAGTAATATGTCCTATATAATTTTTTCCACAATGTCAGGACAAAATTCAGGCGACCTTATTCTAAAATAAAATGAAATTGTACGTGTCTTTTTTTTTACATTGTATGACCCTAAGTTCTGAACAAAACAGTTTCACGTCTCTTGAAAAATTTACATTTTTGAGATAGGACTTTCTGCCAGATCACCAACGATATTGAGGTAAAATATAAAAAAAAACATGTAGGCATAAAAACAACAACAGAAAACATAAAAGAAAACATAGTTTTAAAAAAAGAAAACAAAATATTATTTAGGTCCCTTCCCTTCTTACCTTACTAGGTGGTAGGGTTTATCCCGGCCGGGTTGAAGCCACCGCACTGAACGAAACGTGTCGGTCGAAACGGCTATGTAAATAGTTCGTGTTTTTCGTCCAATTCAGTGTAGCCGGCGCGAAATTAACGGAAGCACTGACATGGCACCTAGTTCACCCGGTGTTATGGGCTGACAAGCTGGGCTGTAAGTACTAATTATTCCATACTTTCAAAAAGTTCCTGACCCGTATTTCTCACATCTCAATGTGCAGGCAATATCTTTTAATTTATCGCTCACTTCTGCATAGTTCCGGGTCCGTGGAGGCGCCATTTATCCCCTTTTTTCAGCTCCTCACATTCAGAACAGACTGCGTGTGAGAAGAGCCAGAAACACGCGGGAGCAACGGAAGACTTGAAGATAATTCGAAAGTGTGTAATGTCTAACAGGCTTTTTTATGAAAAACAGTATGGGTTGCTGTGCCGAGAGACCAGAGTTACCCGAAACAGCCAAATCCGCCTCACCTTGCGAAACCATGCTTGGTGACTCCAGCAGGTTATTTTTTTTATGGATCCGTGATGTCAATCCATAACACCTTGGTGAACTAGGTACCATGTCAGTTTGCGTAACTATAAGTATTACTGTTTTTACGATAAAGCAAAAACAAAAAAAAACTGGCCAAGTGCGATTCGCGCACCGAGGGTCCCGTATCGCCATGTCATGGTCAGCGCCACTCACGCCATCTATATGACGTGTTTATGAAACGCTTCATATTAGTTAAAATTCGTGATTAGTTAAAATGTTTCATATCCTTATCGGTAGATGGCGCGCGCGCATACACTTTTTAGTTTCTTCTATGGGTACGCAATCGCGGTAAGTCCAGCGTGTATGCATACCTACACCTGCTGCTTCACGGTTCGGAACCGGTGTAAACCTGTAGGTCCCTTCCTTTTCCCCTTACTAGGTGGTAGGCTCAAATTGAAGCCGGCTGGGTTAGTATCCCCGTACTGGATGCAAGATGGCCGCATAGCAGCCTCAGTTGTGTTCTCCTCTATTCCAGTATAGCCAGCAATCCAGGGAAGTCTCCGGTATGGCACCTACCTTCTCGGAGGTGATTTGGCTGGTCGGAGCATGCGCTTTGGCCCCTCCGACTCAGCCACCCATTTCGATTTACATTAAAAAAATATATATATGTATATAGGGAAGCAAAAAAAAAAATCTATATTTCATTATATTCTAAAAGAAACAGAGTAAATAGCACAGAAGTGCGCAAAGGCGGGCATACAAATACTGTGATTTCTTCCAGTCATCCTTTGCATGTGCCTATGTCTATGTATAGTCACGTCCTGTAATATGATGTACATTGCTTACTTACTTTCAACTCCGTAAGGTCTATACGCATTCAACTTAAGGGGAGGGTCTCCCGCAAAGACCCAACAACCACAGAACTAATAGAACATTACAAGTTCATTTGAGCAGTGTCGCTCGCCCTTAGGCGCCCTTTAAGTTTCTGAATACAGCCCTTAAGTAGAAATAAGATTTAGACGAACATTTCAGAAGGATTGAAAGGGCATCGCGTGTCACGCACGAGCTGTATTTAAGTTGATGTGAGACTGCGTGTCTGACTCGAATTTCAAAAGGTTTACCACCAACATTACTCACCTGACGGATTCAATTTTAATATATGTAAGTAATACTTTATCTATCAGCGCAGATCGATAGCTTTTTGAAAACACGATTTGATTAAGTTCGCTTGATAGAAAAAAATCATGAGCATGCCTCTGAATTTCGTTATAAAAACGTATTTAAGGCAACGTGACCAAATCAAGGCTTTGGAAAAAATATATTTTATTTGTTGAATATATATCTAAATCCGTAGCTTTTTACTTTTTTGTTTCGATCCGTAGTTTTGGAATAAAAAAATTAAAACCTAATTTTTTATTGATTGATTGTGTTGCATCCTACTCCAACCGACGAAAGCGGCGCCATAATGCGCGGGACGGATCTCGGCGTGTCGTCCGCCACGCGAATACACTATACAAGTACGGTGCGGGTGCGAGGGAGAACACTGACGAACCGCTGCGCCGGCGACACGCCGAGATCCGCCCCGCGCACTAAACCTTCGGCTTCAAGCCTTGGGGGTAGGTCAAAAATTGAAAACGTGGGCGAAGGGAAAAACTGTCGCGGGTAGTCGCGATTGGCCCGGAGACGCAGAAAGCGCGCGCGCGAGAGGACGAGAGTAATTCCTGGAGGAAGAGAATATTTTCGGGAGTAAAGTGGGAATTATAACACGACAGAGAAGTTGGAATGTGTATGTGAGTTAATTTCGACAGAGACGTTTGTTTAGTCACTAAGTTAGTGCGAGGAGCGAGCGAGAAGGTGACTTGGTCGGGGGCCAAGGGTCATTCCGGACGCTGGAGATCTGCACGTTTTGGTGAGTGAGCTTTACCCATTGCATCTATCTTCCCAACTGTCCGTGCTGAGTGTCCCTTAATAAGTGCCACAGCTGTCTGATGATCTTTCAGCGACGACGGGTGGTCGGCGCCGTCTCGATTCGGACTCTCGAAGTCCGCGGTCCGCGGTTTGATTCCGGCTGACATGCACGAATGGGTTTTTTTTTTAACGGAAAAAATTACGTGCATTCCTACACCTGCTGCTTCACCGTTCGGAACCCGTGTTTTTTTATTGCTTCCGAACTGGGTGGCTGTCTCAGGCGCAGCAATTTTCACCCCCGAGGAGCGGAGGTCGTACCCCGGAGAGACCGTACTGGATGTAATATGGCCACATAGCAACCTCGCCTGTGTTCTTCTCCAGTCCAGTATAGCCAGCAATCCCAAGGGAAGTCTCCGGTATATCACCTATTCGGATGTGATATTGGCTGGTCGGAGTCTGTGCTGTGGCCCCTCTATCTCAGACACTGGATTACATTTAAATTGTGTATCTACATTTATAAGGGACGAAGTAAAATACATGATGTGTATGACAATAGCTGTCCTATCCTTTTAAATGTATTGGCCTCTAAATATAAATATAGATGTGGAACCTTATCGTTCGCACTCCATCTCACCGAATGTGTAGTATTTGTAAGAGCATGTAGTAAACTAATGAATATGACATGGTTCTACGAGATTATCAGAACTTTTACAGACAACTCATGCAAGGGAACTTCCTACTTAAAACTATGGGCGTAATATTATGGGCGTAAGTTAGTAAGTTATATCTTTATAACTTAACGTGAATCTTGGTTAATCTCATACATAATAAAGAAATTTATCTCTTCCGTACTATTGTAAAATGTTAAATCTAATATGTTCTATATGGTATATATTGTAATATGTTCCATTATATTATAACTCGGCAATCGTGAAATTGTTTGAAATATGTAATATTAATTTTTACTTGTAAATAATTATATTTTCTATAATTATATACAGATCTACTATTAGGGTGTCTGCGCCCAATACTTAAGACGAGACGGAAGTTAACTTTCTCCATATAAAATCGTTCTAGCCCCCTTAACCTTATCCGATTTTTACAATTTTTTTTTGTAATAAGGACAGTCGAATCTACGTTGCTGTTTTTATACGGTTTTATTTAGCTTGACTCCGTAAATTTGTGGCTTTGTTTCTATCTTTGTTTCAAATCTTGCGACAACTTTTTCAACTACTTCTACTGAACCGATTTTTATGAAACTTTGCATACACATTGAGTTCTCGTGACAATACAATATTATGATAATTTCAACTTGGTAACGAGGGTCTGATGATGGAGTCAGGAGGTGTACAGTGGAACTCTTCAACCGTTATTAGTAACCCCCTCGAGTTTGGGCACATTTGGTTAGTTTGGACAATGTCCCATACTTCTACCAATACACTTGGTGACGAGGGTCTGATGATGGAGTCAGGAGGTGCACAGTGGAACTCTTCAACCGTTACTAGTAATCCCCTCGAGTTTGGGCTCATTTGGTTGGTTTGGACGAGTGTCCCATACTTCTACCAATACACTTGGTGACGAGGGTCTGATGATGGAGTCAGGAGGTGTTTTTTTACCTATTTTTTTAAATTTTTTGAATATCTATATCGATGACTCACTTTATGAGATCAAAAAATAAAAAATTCAATTTTTTTCGGTGGGAATACAAATTCTTAGCTCTGGTGTTGTAGGTATATTTCATCTAAACAAAAAAATGACAGGAACGTAGATTGTACTGTCCTTAAGATAAGAAAAAAAAATTTTAAAAATCGGATATTGTTTAGGGGGCTAGAAAACATAAATGCCGAAAGACGATTTTGTATGGAGAAAGTTAACTTCCGTCTGGTCTTAAACGGAAGATCAGACACACTCAATAACATCACTCTCAAACCACGCTCAGAGAGGCAACATGCTGGCTACGAGTGCCCAAAGGTCCAAGTTTAGACGGAATTGACTACTGTAACATTATTTTATTAAAATTGTTTGAAATAGTATTAATGTGTTTCTTGTTTATTTTGGTGTAAGTACAAAAACTATTTGAATTTGAAATTACATTATTGAATTTCTTTATTTTCACATTTTTTGTACAAGTACATATTTATATTAATTTTATATAATTATAAAATAAAATATCTATACAAAATTAACACAAACAGAGAAAAACAAAAAACGGTATACTCGCCGGCGGCGGGAGGCGGACCTCCAAGCACGCCGGCGGGGGCAGGCTGTGGCTACGGAGCATACATTATTTATTATTAGCACATTGAAATAATGTGATATATAATAAATAAAGAGCATTATGGTAATGAAAAAATTGTTTTATTTGTGTATTATATTTTATTAGTTATTCAAATTTGTACATAATTTATTGATTAAAAATTAAATTAATACTAAACTAGAATTACTACTTACTTACTGATTACTCTGCTTACCCTGATTAACGGGATACAGCGTGTGTGATATGTATATATGTACTAAACTAATCCTTACCTATAATAAAATCCAACGTCTGCTTTCTGTATGTCTGAGTGTCTGTCTGTCCGCTTATAACTCGAGAACCACTGAACCGATTTTAATAAAACAAAATTCTACGGATAGCTTGATTCTTCCCATCAACTATAGGCTACTTACTATCACGCTAAATGGCTTATGAGGGTAGCAGTGAAGTGAAATATGAGAGCACTTGGCAATATTTGTATGTAACTGACACGGAATCATTCACCCGAGTAAGAACCGATGACAATACAATATCCTGAAGGGGGAGGGGAGGGGGGGGGGGGGGGGTGTAAGTAGAGACATATAGGGAGGGGGGTGAGGGGGGGGGGGGGGGGGGCGGGAGGGGAGGTGGAGGTAGAGCGATGGAATCCCCCTTATCATTATCCTTTCCTTTCTTCCTTACCTTTATTCTGTCTGTCTGTATGTATGTCTGTATGTCTGTCTGTTTACCATCTTTGGGGTTGCCATATTTACTCCAAGTATCGATGATGGCCAGACTCAACGGAAGGGAGGGAGAGGCAGGGAGATGGAGGGAGAGGGAGAGGGAGAGGGAGAGGGAGAGGGAGAGGGAGAGAGAGAGGGAGAGGGAGAGGGAGAGGGAGAGGGAGAGGGAGAGGGAGAGGGAGAGGGAGAGGGAGAGGGAGAGGGAGAGGGAGAGGGAGAGGGAGAGGGAGAGGGAGAGGGAGAGGGAGAGGGAGAGGGAGAGGGAGAGGGAGAGGGAGAGGGAGAGGGAGAGGGAGAGGGAGAGGGAGAGGGAGAGGGAGAGGGAGAGGGAGAGGGAGAGGGAGAGGGAGAGGGAGAGGGAGAGGGAGAGGGAGAGGGAGAGGGAGAGGGAGAGGGAGAGGGAGAGGGAGAGGGAGAGGGAGAGGGAGAAACGGAAACGGAGTGTTAAAGATTGTATGGGAATATCGGTTTTTTTAAAGGAAAATCATAATTATAGCTACTCAAAACAAATAAATGGGGGGGGGGGGGGGGGGATGGGTGTGACGGTGGCCTCGCCCTTAGTTACTTACTTTCTTCGTGGAGGTTTATTGTATTCCAGAATGCAGCTTAGCCTGAAGCCTCGCCGTTAGTTACTTACTTTATTTAAGAAGTTTTATCGTTTATCTAAACGCCATTACTTTCATCGAGAAATCGAGTAGGTTTATCGTCTTCCAGAATACAGCTCGGCCTTCGGCCTCGCCCATAGTTACTTACTTTCATCAAGAAGGTTAATCCTCTTCCTTAACGCAGCTCGGCCTTCGGCCTGACCCATGGTTTATCCTCTTCCTAAACGGAGCTCGGCCTTCGGCCTCGCCCTCAGTTACTTACTTTCTTCGAGAAGGTTTATAGTCTTCCTAAACGCAGCTCGGCCTTCAGCCTCGCTCTTTGTTACTTACTTTCATCGAAAAAGTTTATCCTCTTCCTGAACGCAGCTCGGCCTTCGGCCTCGCCCTTAATTACTTTCTTTCTTAGAGATAGTTCATCGTCTTCCTGAACACAGCTCGGCCTTCGGCCTCGCCTTCAGTTACTTACTTTCTTCGAGAAGGTTTATGGTCTTCCTGAACGCAGCTCGGCCTTGGGCCTCGCCCTCAGTTACTTACTTTCTTCGAGAAGGTTTATCCTCTTCCTGAACGCAGCTCGGCCTTCGGCTTCGCCCATAGTTACTTACTGTCTTCGAGAATGTTTATCGTCTTCCTGAACGCAGCTCGGCCTTCGGCTTCGCCGTTTGTTACTTGCTTTCTTCGAGAAGGTTTATAGTCTTCCTGAACGCAGCTCGGCCTTCGGTCTCGCCCTCAGTTGCGTAATTTCTTCGAGAATATTTATGGTCTTCCTGAATGTAGCTTGGCCTTCGGCCTCGCCCTCAGTTACTTACTTTCTTCGAGAACGTTTATCCTCTTCTTGAACGAAGCTCGGCCTTCGGCCTCGCTCTTTGTTACTTACTTTCTTCGGGAAGGTTTATAGTTTTCCTGAACGCAGCTCTACCTTCGGCCTCGCCCTTAATTACTTACTTTCTTAGATAAGGTTTATCGTCTTCCTGAACGCAGCTCGGCCTTCGGCCTCGCCCTCAGTTACTTACTTTCTTCGAGAAGGTTTATCCTCTTCTTGAACGAAGCTCGGCCTTCGGCCTCGCTCTTTGTTACTTACTTTCTTCGGGAAGGTTTATAGTTTTCCTGAACGCAGCTCGGCCTTCGGCCTCGCCCTCAGTTACTTACTGTCTCCTTTGAAATACGAATTTCACGCGAGCGGAGCCGCGGGCTCAGCTAGTGTACTTATAAGATAAAACTGACTAATAACAAACATACCTAAATAAAACTAAAAAAACTGACTAAGAATAGAATAAATCCTCATCTAGCCCTGAGCACGAAGGGGGCACGGTGCCAAGGATGAAATCAATTATTAACCCTAAAAATAAATAGGTACATAAAATTTTTCTAATTAATAATTGTGGTCGGTAAAAATTATTGGTATTGAAGACCAGAGCTGAGGCAAGCATTTTTGTTTGTTATCAATCACCAGTTCACAAACAGTGCAAACTAGGGATTCTAATTGCAATGATAACGTCATAGTCGCTAATCTAACGCTACATTCGCTATCTTTACGCGGGTTGCTACAAACAGAAATAAATCTACAGCGCACCAGGTCACCAGCAGACAATGAAAACGGATGGCGCGGGCGCGCGGGGCGGGGCGGGCGGGGTGACATCGCCGCGGTTCGTATTTCCGGTAGTTTTGCGGCGGCGCGGCGGCACTTCCCGTCGCCAGACCATTTTCCGCTCAGTAACGCAGGCCTTCAGAACGCTCTTTATTCCTTCAGTAACACGATTTAGTTTTGCGAGAAGTTTGCTTAAGTGGCTGGTGGCCGAGTGGTCTGGGCATCGGCTTCTCATGCGAGAGGTCCGAGGTTCGAATCCGGTTGGCGTGCACCAATGACTTTTTTTCTGAAGAAGAAATTTACGTGCATACCTACTACATCTGTTGCTTTGCCATTCGAAACCGGTGTAAAACTGTAGGTCCTTAATAGGTGGTAGTCTCAAATTGTAGCCGACTGACTCGGTACCACCGTACTGGATGTAAGATGGCCGCATAGCAGCCTCGGTTGTGTTCTCCTCTAGTCCAGTATAGCCAGCAATACAGTGAAGTCTCCGGTATGGCACCTACCTTTTCAGAGGTGACATTGGCTAGTCGCAGCATGTGCTTTGGTCCCTCCGACTCAGCCACGCATACCGGATTACATAAAACAAAATTTGATCGTACAGAATGTTCTGTGCTGAGTTTTCATATGATTTACTGGACGGTTATTTTGGGGAACGCGTGAAGTTTTTCTATCTCGTTCTCCCTTGCTTCACTCCCACGCTCGGCATCTCGCTCTCACTGTTTCGAGCAATTTAATGATAATAATATTACACTTTATGCCACTTATTCCTTGGGCAATTTTCTCCAGTCAACCCGGTGGACCTACAGTTCGGCTCGTTTTAAAAATCTTTATTATCAAAGATCTCAAAGAACGTGCACATACATACATTCGTTTGCAGAGATTATTATGACGTTGTTACAAAGCAAAATCTTAAAATGAAAATTTAAACTAAACATATCGTATGATTAGTAAAGCTAATTAATCAAAACAAAATGTAAGCAGACGGACAGACCCACAGAGTTTTACGTGGCATTCGAACCATGGACAATCTGGTGAAGTTGAAGTAAATCGTAATTTTTTTAAATCAGAAAAAACTACCGACCGCATTAGAACCTCGGACCTCTTGCAAGAGAAGCCAACGTCCAGACCTTTCGGCCAACCGCCATCGTTGCGGTTTCGTTGAATAAGGTGGGAACGAACGATTTTGTTTTCCTTCCTTACCTATAATAAAATCCAACGTCTGCTTTCTGTATGTCTGAGTGTCTGTCTGTCCGCTTATAACTCGAGAACCACTGAACCGATTTTAATAAAACAAAATTCTACGCATAGCTTGATTCTTCCCATCAACTATAGGCTACTTACTATCACGCTAAATAGCTTATGAGGTTAGCAGTGAAGTGAAATATGAGAGCGGGCGGAGCCGCGGGCACAGCTAGTAACTAGAATATGAGCAAAGCAATAAAAATAAAAATTTAATGTAATAATTTGTTTTTCTGGAAACTGACACGATTGGCTACTTCACGTCCCTGGTGTCAGCCCATAACACCTGGGTAAACTAGGTGCCATGTCGTGCCGGCCACACTGAACTGGACGGAAAACACGAACCATTTTTATTACATAGTCAATTCAACCGACCTTTCATTCAGTGCGGTGGTACCAACCCGGGCGTATTTAACCCTATCATATGGGAAGGGACCTACAGTTTTAAATTTTATTTATCACAGATTTTGAGGAAAATAACGAAAAGGGATTTACGGGTTTTAAGGGGATTAAATCTGTGTATTTGTGAATTATTTTATGAGGTAAGCCGTAAGCGCAACCTCATACAATAAATTCACTATGTAATAAATAATTCACATTTATTTTTCACTAGTTTCACTAGTTGGAGCACAGATTACATGTGTAGAGGATGTGTTTGTGTAGTATGCGTCCCGGCCCTGCGACCCGACAGCAACAGCTCCTTAACCCTATAGCACTAACCAGTCGTAAAAATTACGACGCGTACTGTGTGCATTTAATGTTTCGGTAAGATCCCGACACCCGTCACCCCACCCGTTCCTAATACCTTCCTAATTAGCATCATTAATGACTCAGAAGCAGTCATTGTGGATGCACGTTTATTAGATCGGGAGATATCGTGTTATCATCGTTAAATTTAAGAATGGTTAGTAACTATGTAACTTTTTTTTTCCATAGAGTCAAAATATAATGTTGTTTATCTCCTAGAAGGAAGCATCTAGTCGAGACTTTTCCAGAACTCGCAAAAAAACGTCGTATGACTACGACATTCTGCGAGGGCTGAAAAAAGGCGATTTGCAGGGAGTACATTGTTTCTATATGTGCAATCAAAGTTGCGTGTTGGTTATTTCTAAAACAGATTATGTTATTTGATTAAGTGAAAACCAAGGCTAATTAAGGCAATTTTGTGTTATAAATAAATTTGATTAAATAAATATTGATGCTTTATTATGTCGTAAAATTTACGAATGGTTAGTGATAATAACGTTACTCGAAATTAAGGTTAGTGATTTAGGGTTAAACTTATGTTCTTGTGTTCTGACGTCTCCATACGGTTCATGTGTCTCACTCAATATGGTTCGTGTGGCCCTAGATGAGGACGTTCACGTCCAGCCGACACCGAATCAACTCCAGTAGTCGCGTTCGTAATCTCCCCACAGCACCACCGACGGAGACTGATAAGGAGCTGGTCAACCGCCGCTGCGGTGCTGCACGTGCAGGTCTCCACGCACACTAAAGTATCTTCTCTAGAAAACGTTTATGAAAATTGATATATTTACAAATATTGGAGAATAGAAAAAATGCGTCTAACAGCTTTGACAGTTAATGTTTGAAAAATAATAAAAAATATATAAATGTAATACTTTTTTTAATTTTTTTCAGTTAATTTTCCATGTACCTCGAAGGTCGTGTAATGCACGAGATGTGTGAATTTTTTGACGTGATAATGTCACGTCTTTTAAATTGATGAACACCGGCTGCACGCACGAAAAAGTGTCACGTTCCATCTGAGCCTGTGCGTGCAAGCGAGAGCGCGAAACAAGCGATAGAGAGGCACAATCGGCCCAAGCGTCGGTTTTTACACTTTATGACGTTATCACGTAAAACTATCGTCCGTAAACCGACTTTATTTTTATTGGTTGCATTCGTTATGTCTCTTGGTAGTTTATTGTAGATTGTAGCACTGTTGAAATGTAGGCTCTTTTGAAATTTAGTTGTCTTATGCAATGGCGTATCATGTATAAGCTTTTTGGTGTGTTATATTTTAAGTTAGCTTTGTTAGTTGAATACTAACAAATATACGTTGAGTTAGTTTAGTTAGCACTGGCATTGCGTAATGTGAGTTTCTCGCCGTGCTAGCCACCGTAAGCTGAACGAAAAACAATCGTTTTGAAGCGTCAAACATAAACCGTAAAAAAAATACATTTTACCGCCACTTTCTTCACAATTTTTAACAAATTATTAATCTGTCACACTTACGCCCTTTTCGAGCGCAAATAGCCAAAACGATAGTCTTTAAAATATTCTAAACATCAGAAATTCCCGTCAAGTCCACTCTCCGGCCCTGTGGCGACGGCGACGGTACAACAAAAAGTGTTGAAGTAAAAGAAAAAATATAATTTTCAGCGTCAGAATTCTCATGACGCAACCCATCTTGTAACCGTTATACATACATATATATCACACGCTGTCTATATCCCGACAATCGGGGTAAGCAGAGTGATCGGTGTTGTGCCGCAAGTACTCTTGTAAGTTACAACGCAATACCGACCACCACGTTTAGAAAAGTATTGAGACAAGATAACTACATCAAGCAGCAAGTAAGGCACGAAGACCCTGCATGACTCAGTGGAAGGACCGTGCCCAGGTGATAGGTGGCTATCCTGTCGCCCTTTCGGTCGAACCGTGGACTTATCCTATAGTCACTTTTTATGACATGCACGGGTAGAGATGCAGTGGGGCTGTTCTTTTAAGTGCTGGCCTCAGGCGGTACCGGTCGTGTAACCATCTCGGTCGCAATTTAGATTGCAGTTACGTAACTGTGCCTAATTTTTGTGTGGACACCTGTCGCATTTTAGTCGCACGATGCGGAACTGTTATTTTTTTTCAAGTCAGTCTACTAGTTTACTGTAGTCAGTAGTCAGCACTAGATCGGATGACAAACAGTCGGACAGACAAAGATCTGATCGTTCGATCGGTTTTATAAGGCTCCCTGCCAGCTGATTACGAGACCCTAAATAGCGGCGCCACAGGTAAAGATCTAAACACTTTTCTGTTTGGAACTTAAATTAAAAAAGTTGAAGCGATTTGTTTATTCCCCATAAAGACTTCTTTGAAGGCGGCCGTCCGCGCGGACCAAGCCGCAATCCAATGCTAGTGAAATGTCCTATTAATAAACTTCGTTCAAAAAGAATCTACTCACAACAATAAACAATGTAAAAAATGTAAATAAAAAATATTATACAGGGTGATTCAACAATGACTTCCAAAATTTAAAGAGTATTTCTGGAGCTCAAATGAGCTATTTTTTGACCTTTGTATTGTGGACATTGAAAATGTCTTTTCGATCGCGTAGGATCTTTCCAGCGAGAGTAGGAATTCGCTCTGGTGTCGTGAGTTTGAAGGCTACGTGAATATTTAGGGTATCAAATGACGCATATCGACGGAGGCTACAATATGGTGGAAAAAAAAACATTAAGAAAGTTTGAGAGTTTTTGAGAAAATCGCAAAAAACCGCTTAAATTAGCAGTTTTTAGGGTGTTTAAAAAGGGCATTTATATTTTTATATTGTAGATTGACTGAATATCTGGGGATCTTTTTTGATTATTTTTTTTAAAGTTAAAAATTTGGGAGATATGATTTTTTTTTTATTTTTCCGTTACCCGAGTTGCGAGTCGTCTTTATCTTGCAGCGTGAGTAGCAGTTAAAATTTTAATTACGAGATTAAAAATATAAACGATTGAAAACGATATAAAAGATTGGTTTGACTCATACCTTCGTGGTCGCCAGCAACGTGTTAGAATTGACAATGACTTTTCTGATTGGAATGATTTAACTGCTGGTGTTCCACAAGGTGGTGTGTTATCTCCTCTGCTCTTCGCAATATTTATTAATTTTGTCTCCAAACTCTTAGTCTCTCTCTACCACTTGTATGCCGATGACTTACAACTATATCTGGCAGGTAGTATTGACGGCATTGCTGGAATCATTGATGTGATCATCATGGCCACCATTTTTGGCTGGACCAGATCCTTTGGACTCATCGTCAATCCAAATAAGTCTCAGGCAATGATTGCCGGAAGTCCTCGACTACTATCGAGGATTGATCGTGACTCGTTGCCTGAGATTATGTAAATGTAATGTATTAAAAAAAAATGTACAACGGTACTGCCATACCATATACTAGGGTTGTCAAAAACCTGGGAATTCTTATGGATGATACGCTATCTTGGCAGGCTCAGGTCAATGAGGTCAGTCGAAAAGTCTATGCTGCGGCGCACTCCCTGAGGCGGCTGCAGAACCTTCTTCCGACCTCCACAAAGACAATTCTAGCACAATCGCTGCTTCTCCCCATCCTTGATTATGCGGATGTGTGTTGCCTGGACGTTACTGAGGAACTCCTGGACAAGCTTGAGCGTCTGCAAAACATGTGTATACGCTTCATTTTCGGTTTACGTAAGTACGACCATGTTTCACAATACCGCAGACGTCTCAAGTGGCTCCCAATCCGTCTCCGCAGAAATTCCCACATTCTTGGCCTTCTTTATTCTTGTATCAACAACCCTTCTGTTCCCGAGTACCTATCTTCGCGTTTTCAGTACTTATCTTCCCACGGTGTAACGCTTCGGTCAAGTGATGATAATATCTTAGCCATTTCCACTCATAAAACTGGATATTACACAAACTCCTTTTCTGTGCACGCAGCTCGGCTGTGGAATCTACTACCTCACTGTATACGGCACTGCAAGTCGCTTCCGTTATTCAAAAAACACTTAAAGTTGTACTATCTCCGTCAGTGTGAAGTCAAAAGCTAAAAAAATCATTTAATTCTGAATGGACAAGTATGTATGTATATATTTAAGTATTATGTATTATATAAATTGTAATTCATATGTATTTAATTTAATTTATAAATAGTAATTTATACGTTTAATTAACTAGTATGTACTTATACAGGGTGGTCCAAAAATCGTGGACCAAACGAAACAGGGAGGTAGAGGGGGTTATTTGCAGTAAAAAATCCCTCCATGACAGGGTCCTATCTTGAACTCCTTAAAAGTTTTGACTATTTTAGTCTTTTTTTAATAAAATTCCATAATTCGTAATAATAAGGCAATTAAAAAAAAAAGTCAATAAAAAATGAAAAAATTAATGGTCATTAATTGGTTCTAGAGGATGTATCATCACTACAAAAATGTTTTTATAATAGTGAATATCATGATTTATGAATAATGGAATTTTATTCAATATTATTTAAGTGTTATGAAAAATTATTTCTATCTTTAGAACCTTACTGTGAAAAAAAAATGTACTACTAAAACATGACCCCGTATGAAAATAACTTGCCTATTTAATGGCGATTAAAATAAGGTATAACACACTGCTGTTTGTAGCAAAATTATTGTTTTATGTATTTTTTTTCATAGCAAAGACTAAATTAAGGTAAATCAGAGTATAGTAAAAAATTTTACTGTGATGTTTTATTTCACATCAGCTCTTCGTAAAACGTTTTTCGATCGAATTTTAGAAAGAAAGAGATTATCTGTCTCTTTTTCACACTAAGGAACTGAATGCGAAATTAACAATAACTCACTCGCTTGCTGCGTGGAATGCTTTTGTTTTTTCATCTTTTGTTTGCGTGCACCACAGTCGGCCGGCGGCGGCGGATGTCGCTTATCAACCGGTTTAGTTACTCGCTATCTGCCTGTTACACCACACGTGATCTCTGTTACTCTACCCGACGAATTTCGCTATTACTTGGACCTTGTGTTGTGATCTACCAATTTGTGACCCACGCTTGCTATTACGGACTCTGTGATTTATTGCCTACCTGTGTGTGACCTGTGCTTCTTACCCATTTGGACTTTGTGTTGCTTGCTACCGGACTTGGCTGGATATGGCCGATGTAAGACGAGTGGAGTATACCCAGCGTGAGTATGCAGAAATGCATTACCTGTATGGCTTTTGCGATGGAAATGCTCGGGCTGCTGCCAGAGAATATCGCCGACGTTACCCGAACCGTGACCGCTTTCCCGACCACAGGATTTTTGTCCGCGTTCACGCTGCTTACACGGGAGGTTACTTACCTGGTCAACATCATGCAGAAGATGGTCGTGGTCGGCCAGCGATTCATGATGATCAAGAAGAAGAACAAATACTCCGTGCACTAGAAATGGACCCCACCACGAGCCAGCGTCGCATATCCCGAAACTTGGGTATTCGTAAGTCGGTAGTTCAACGTTACGTAAAGAGAAATCATTTACATGCGTACCACGTACAACGAATCCAAGCGTTATTACCAGCAGACTTTGAAAACAGAGTGCAGTTTTGCAGAGAAATGCTACGACGTCATAGAGCTGACCCACAATTTTTCAACAAAATTTTGTGGTCTGACGAATCAAGTTTTAGAAGAATTGGAATCTTTAACATTCATAACTTGCACTATTACGCTGTCGTTAATCCACACATAGTTAGAAATGACAAGTTCCAACACCAGTTTGGCGTCAACATGTGGGCTGGGATCATTGGCGGACACCTTGTAACATTCGAATTGCCACCAAGATTGAATGGTGCTCTGTATTTAGAATTTCTACAAAATAACTTGCACGAAATACTGCGCCAAGCTGAAATTCCAGAGGATTTGGTTAATAACATGTGGCTGCAACAAGATGGCGCGCCACCACACTACGCTCGGGCAGTCCGACAATATTTAAACGCCCAGTATCCAAATCGTTGGATTGGTCGAGGTGGAACAATCCAATGGCCAGCGAGATCTCCGGATCTAAACCCCATTGATTTTTTTTTGTGGGGATATTTGAAAGAGGTGGTGTACGAAAAAGAGAACCGGACAGAACAAGAATTAAGAAATAAAATAGAGATAGCGACAGAAAATGTTAAACTCAACAGAAACGCATTTCGTAAATTGCGAAATAATTTTATTAGACGATGTCGTGCATGTATTGCCGCTAGAGGAAGGAATTTCGAACAATTTTTGTAGATATGTGTTATTTCTATCTAATAAAAAAAATTATAATTCGATAATTGTTTTTTTTTACTATCCTCTGATTTACCTTAATTTAGTCTTTGCTATGAAAAAAAATACATAAAAAAATAATTTTGCTAGAAACAGCAGTGTGTTATACCTCATTTTAATCGCCATTAAATAGGCAAGTTATTTTCATACGGGGTCATGTTTTAGTAGTACATTTTTTTTTCACAGTAAGGTTCTAAAGATAGAAATAATTTTTCATAACACTTAAATAATATTGAATAAAATTCCATTATTCATAAATCATGATATTCACTATTATAAAAACATTTTTGTAGTGATGATACATCCTCTAGAACCAATTAATGACCATTAATTTTTTCATTTTTTATTGACTTTTTTTTTAATTGCCTTATTATTACGAATTATGGAATTTTATTAAAAAAAGACTAAAATAGTCAAAACTTTTAAGGAGTTCAAGATAGGACCCTGTCATGGAGGGATTTTTTACTGCAAATAACCCCCTCTACCTCCCTGTTTCGTTTGGTCCACGATTTTTGGACCACCCTGTATGTAGTGTATATTATAGTATATTATAGTTATTTTCCTTATATTATATTTTACATTCCCACACTCAAGTCTTTTGCTACTACCTACTTATATCTCGCAACATACGACTCTCAAACATCCAAAGGTTGACTGGGAGAAATCCCTGTAAGGGATAAGTCCGCCTTTGCCCCTCATGTAAATTTCTTATTGTGTGTTTATGTTAAATGTTTTTTGGAGCAATAAAGTATTTCTATCTATCCATCTATCTATCTATCTATAAACCTATTATATTATAAAAATATTATCCCTCAACAATTACTACTAATATTTAAAGAGTGTTTTTGGAGCTCAAATAAACTATTTTGGCCTTTGATTTTTTTTTTCATATCCTCTAAGAAACTAAATTTCACCATTCCCAATTATTTGAATGCTTTATCATGTAAGAATTATTTAAAAAAAATGTAAGCCAACCGTTCTTAACATTATGCACGCATATGTTGCAACTCAATTCAAGCATAATAATATTACAGCTTATAAACTCCACCGGATTTCGTACCGATTGCAAGCCTGGAAGCACCTCCCATCCCAAGCAAATATTGGGAGACCGCTGGCCGCCCGCCTAATATAGTTGAAATTTGTACGTCTCTCTTACTAGAAGGAAAACTCTTAATAGCCTATAAATATTGTTTTAAATCCATTTAAGGTAATTTTATTCAATTTAACGGAATCGAGGTCCATTAAAGCGTGTCGAGTACAATTTGATTTAAATTATAATTTATTAGAGGTAGTCACGACAGGCTCTGGAGAAAATCGACAATGGCAAAATAGCAATTAGCTGAAATTATGCTCGTTATTAAAATAGTTCGTGCGAGCAAACCTTTTGAAAATATAATATGTCATCACTCCGAATCGATTAAAATGTGCTGTGAGAGGCCGGTACTTAAAAAGAATAGCCCCACTGCATCTCTCCCCGTGAATGTCGTAAAAGGTGACTAAGGGATATGGAAAATATGGCGCGATAAAGGGCGACAGGTTCGCCACCTCTCACCTTGGCGCGGTCTTTCCACCGCGTCGTGCAGTAGGTTGGCCCCTTCCTTCCACACTGCACTAATTTAGAAAATTTTGATCCATCTGCGCTACTGCACTACCAGCTGCGAAACCGGTGGTAGTATCGTTTAGAAATTATTTCTTCCCTTTTTCACTACTGAGTAGTAGTGCACAATGGAATTTTAAAAAGCCTTACTTTTTCATTCCCAACTGCACTACCAAACGATTGTGTATGCGATCTCTTTGGTGCTATGGTTTATGAAATGCCATGTAGAATTTAAAATAAAACTTAACATCACTTCGTCATTCATCTATCGTAGTTTATGTCATACGATTAATTAATTTACATTGTAAATTATAATTTTAATTTTAGTTTACATCGGCGGTTATAACTCCTTATTGTTTTTGCGGAGCCTGCATTTGCAAGGGGTAAGTTTTATTATAGCTACCTACAAATTGATAATGTCTACGTCTGAATGATTTTACGATTATTCGCTTATTCTTTACAGATATGTCGAATGATGCGAAGGATGCTTTGGGCGGACATATTACCTTCATGCAAATTTAATGGAGGGACAGTTTTGTTGCAAGGTCAATATACATAAGTATCGTATACTGATATAATTAGAGTAAGAATTATCGAACATTCAAAATATATTAAACTGAAGATACTAATAACTAAATAATTAAAACCTAACTAACAAATGTATAACATTGATAAAATTAACCTAATAAATAAATAAAGAAAAACTAAATACTAACATTCAAAATTACTGTAAGTAAAAAACTTCGTCCAATTATTATATTATTATTATATTATTCGTATACTTATGTTTTGACATTGGAAATGTCTTTTCTTTCGCTCCAGTGTAGGCTCCGATTTCACGAAAAAGTGCGATCCCCTTATATCTCGGAGAGTTGTGAAGATATGATATTCAAAAGACGCGTATTCATGAGAGCTGTAAAGTGCAAAAAGATTTATTCGAGAAAGACATAAACGAAAAAAGTTATGGCTGAAAAAGTGGAAAAAAAATAAATATTTTTCCGAATTTTTTATTTTGGCGCTCGATATTTTGGAAACGAAGAATGATATAATTTTCTGAAAAACTCCTCTGGACAATTTAGTCAGCTACAATTTGAGCCTAAAACAAAGACGATCGGGTTACAGGTTTGCCCTGTAGCCTAACCTTTTTGAAAAAAGTCAAAAAGTCAGAACCACATTTTTTTTTAATTCCGTAGATTCATTTCCAATGTGCTCGATAGTCGTGTGAGGTACGAAATCGGTGAATTTGTATCATACACCTACATATTATATGTAGGAAACTGTATGTGTATATGTTTTTATGGAAACTGTACGGTTGGCTACATCACCAACCTACAACATCCGTAATGTCAGCCCATAACACCGGGTGAACTAGGTGACATATCATTGCTTCCCTTAATTTCATAATACTATAAAACTTAATACATTGAATTTCTTTTGTTTGATATTGCCTTATTTATTATTTTTTTATTGCTTTACGTTTTAAGACGACCATGTTTTAATTAAAAAGCCACATATTTGTAACCCGGATGTATACAAAAATATGGCATTGATAGAAATTTCGAATCTGAAGCAGAAAGTACAAGAATCACACCGTCCTATGCCAAAGTTGTATGAAGAAAAAGGTTCAGAGCTGCAGAATAGAGCTAGCATTTTAGCACAGATTACGTAATAGTTACTTCGTAACAGATAAATCACTGCATAGAAAAAGTTCCATACCTTCGGCTTTAATGGCCTACTGCTTCACGTCGTCAATCGCTGCGTGCAAAAATATACCTAAACGATCGAGTGTAAAGTGCATTATTGCTTTGCAGCTGCGCGGGCGAGCGTGTAGGTATGTTTCGCGCGGCTGACGAATTTATACTGAAATAGACCGCCGGCGGCCCGTCGGGCGGTAGGTAGTTAGCGCGCGCAAGTACATAGAGTGCGTGAGGCCGGATTTTAGTATATAGCTGCGTCAAGAGTCAACAGATTTACTAATGCTGCAGTCCTAACACACATGTGAAGCCTCTTTCAGTATTGAATTTAAATTTAAATTTAATAGTGTTGCTTCCTATTCTGATTTTAATTACATACCACACGCTGTAATCCCTACAATCGGTGTAAACAGAGTAATTGGTGCTGTGCCGCAAGTGCTCTGGTAAATTACAGCACAACCCCGACAACCACGTTTAGCAAAGTATTAGGAGAAGATAACCATCAAGCAGCAAGTAAGGCACGAAGACCCATCCGAATGACTCGGTGGAAGGACCGCGCCTAGGTGAAAGGTGGGTGGCTAGACCGTAGCCCTTTAGCACGGCATCTTGTCCTTATCCCTTAGTCGCCTTTTACACCATGCACGGGGAGTGGTGCAGTAGGGCTTTTCTTTTCAAGTAGCCCCATA
This sequence comes from Nematopogon swammerdamellus, assembly GCA_946902875.1. Taxonomy (NCBI): domain Eukaryota; kingdom Metazoa; phylum Arthropoda; class Insecta; order Lepidoptera; family Adelidae; genus Nematopogon; species Nematopogon swammerdamellus. Next base: position 6,240,300 of record OX336358.1, on the reverse strand, counting down.
CGGTTTAAATTAAAAAACAACTAAAAAAAGTCTCGCCCTAAAATTCAACACCAGCCTAAATCGGTACCACTGAAGGCCGGAAGTACTGGAAAGAAATTGGAGAGGCGTATGTCCAGCAGTGGCTGACTGACTGACTGACTAAATAATATTATCCCGAAACTCTTGCAGTGAAAATGCAGGTCGAGGTTGAACTATCACATTCTTCCTTTATCCCCAGTCCTTCATTCGCCCTCGAATAGTTTTCCCCTCAAGAAACTTGTCAAGGTCATGGATAGCGTTTTGATAGACAATATCCATTAAGCGTCTGGGGGAAGTGGCGACGATCTTAGCACCGAAACACACGGCGGCGTAATCTACGTCCGTAATTCTCAGTGTTTCTGTTATATTTAACTAGGTTTTTTCGGTAGACTCGGTTTAATAGCAAATTAGCTTTAAACGTAAACACACTGAACTGGACGGAAAACACAAACTATTTACATAGCCGCTTCGACCGACCTTTCATTCAGTGCGGTGGCACCAACCCGGGCGGGTTGAACCCTACCACCTAGTAATACAAGAAGGGAAGGGACCTACAGTTTTACGTGGAACTCCAACCATCGAAGGTCACCCATTCCAACTGCTCCCTATCCCTGCTCGCGATTACAAACGACAGTAGACCGATGGCACCACTGAGCTGACAATTTTTGTCTTCGCCATTCATCTTCGTCAAAACCTCCACATCCGTCATCCAAGAAAATCGATCAAGTGCGAGTTTTACTCGCGCACAGAGGGTTCCGTAGTTCCTTTATACCATACCTGTCAAAAAACCTTATACGTCTTTTTTTGTCTGCGATGCAAACTAATGACCTTAAGATTAATCTGAGGCATTGCTGTTTCTCTAATATGGCGGCGGCGGCGTGAACGTCATGATCAAAATTGTAATGTTTTGGGGCAATAAAGTATTTCTATCTATCTATCTGTCAAACTACCTATGTCGCCATCTATTATTTAGTAGCTTGAATATGTACTAATCGATTCTTAGCACGTTCCTCGCGTGGGAAGCCTCTTATTTTTTTACTTTTTGCTGTTTTTTATTATTTGTTGGAATATCCGTCATATTAACACATATTCTGTGAAAATTTCCACAGGCTACCTATTGCGGTTCAAAAGATATAGCAGTAGGACAGACAAGACATTCCGTACGGATCCAGAACCCTAAAAACACAAAATGCGCACAAGGGCTGTGTGTAGGAGACCACACCCTTAGTTCCCACACAATCCCGGACCAACATAAAGACTATAGTACGGTCAGGTCAGTTACAGCAGGAGAATTACGGCCAGTGAATTGCGACCGTAAATTTCCGCTCCGTATGTTCCGTCCTTACTTTCGTATGAAATGGTCTGCAATAAGTCACCACATTTTTGCCGGGGGAAGTTTTGTCCCGACTCGAGGGAAGCACTTGGTTCGTGTGTCCTGGAGTTTCAGATGTTTTATTCTTGACATTCTTTTGACTTATTTGAAGAGTAGAACGACACAATAATATGATTGTATTCTGGTACGCATCTACTTCTATCATACGTATTAGATTGCTAATAATAAAACATCCAAATTAATCTTACCTTACTAGGTGGTAGGGTTTATCCCGGCCGGGTTGATACCACCGCACTGAGCGAAACGTCGGTCGAAACGGCTATGTCAATAGTTTGTGTTTTCCGTCCAGTTCAGTGTAGCCGACATGGCACCTAGTTCACCCGGTGTTATGGGCTGACATCATGGATGTTGTAGGTGATGTAGCCAACCGTGTCAGTTTCATTTAAACCCTACCAACTAGTAAGGTAAGAAGGGAAGGGATCTACAGATTTACGTGGGAATCTGCGGATCTATGAGATGATACTGGCTGTTCCGAGCATGTGCGCTGGCAGACTCTGGCCTCTCTGACTCAGCGAGAAAATAGTATTAATGGAATCTAGCATATTTGTTTTTTTTTTAGATTTCGTATCATCACTATATTTTTATAAGGGGCTGAGCGTGGTTAACGAAAACAAAGAGCGGACGTTCTCCAGAAATAACATTAAAATTATGTGTACGAAAATATTAAATTCTTGAGAATCTTCTCAACCCTTATACATGCATACATAGCGTCACGCCTGTTCCCCGGTGGGGTAGGCAGAGACAACGGATCTCCACGTGCCACGCACGATCCTGACACACCTCTTCCACTCCCATAATGTTCTTCATGCGTGCTCGTCGGTTACGGGTAGTACTTAACGCCTTCTCTTCTTCCTATAAAATCCAGCGTTTGTCGTCTGTATGTATGTATGTTCGCTTATAAGTCAAGAACGGCTCAACGTGTTTACTTGCGGTGTTTAAGTAAGAATGAAGATTATAAAGCATTACGTCATTGCGAAAATAAACACAAGTCGTACAAAATTCGATGATTTCCGATTTTACCGCCAACGGAGCCGCTAGCACAGCTATTAATTTTATGTCTATAAGACAATATAAAATTAACCGCTTTTATGGAGTGCGAATCGACTTCCGCTGGATCTAACCCTCTGCCGGCGCACCGGAGATTTGGTATACCTGTTCCACTATTTCTCGTCTATTCTTCAACTCCATTCAGAGATAATATTATCGACATAGTAATATCCTAGGTCGCTTCGGGGTATTTCGACTAATTGGCATGTCTGCTTCAGAAATGTTTTAAATTATATTGCACGGATTTCTAGTACATTGAGGTCAACTTAACGTTAGCTTAGTGGTTCCGTACCGCTGAAGGCCGGGAGGACTGGAAGAGAATTGGAGAGGCGTATGTCTAGCAGGATGCATGCACGCTGACTGACTGACTGAAATATCAGTTCGTTTTCTAATATTTGAGTTCTGATGAAACAGTATATACTTGTCTATACAAAAAAGCAAAAAAAATTACATAAATACTGTAGAGGTTTGGAAAAAATAGCTTTTGCCATAAAATGTCTGTCATTTCAATTTCACTCTTTCAAAATACGCTAGACAACCTATCTCATTATTCTGTTTTCACGTTTGCACAAATCTTTGTAAATTTTAACTCGAGAAACACATTCACATTCTAAAAAAACCCGTTCTAAAATTCAATAAACATGTAACAATCTTATCTATATGTATCAACGTGCACCCCATCGACTTTTCAATTCCGTTACTTCCCTCGAGACATGTCCTCTGAGTCTGCATTCAAACTGGGGAGTGACAAGATTATCTGGGCCAAAGATTTTGGAAGAAGACTAGATAGTATAGCATGGACGGCCTAACCTGAGGCCGCACACAAATGCATTTCTCTAATACAAATGCTTGATATGCGCGTAAACATGGCCTGAGCACTACTACACTCGCAGAATTTTATGCACACCGTCATGCGAGAATGTATTTGTACCGCCTCAGGTTAGAACAAACGACCTATAGATATGCGAAGGAGGCGTGTCTGGGACATAGTAATATGGGCAGATTTCCCCATATTAACTATCGATGTGTGCGTGAGCGCACGTGTTATCAACGCTTGGATTGGCCAAAAATCGCTTGTGCAAATGTGTACGTGCGTTCGTGTGTGTGAATTGTGACTGTGTGCGTTCGGAAACTGGCGACAGGCGGTTCCAATACGAGTGGGCTTTCATGCATGACACATCTTCTCTTCTTCCAAAATCTTTGATCTGAGCATTTTGTTATTCTTATCGGAAAATTCATATTTGGAAACGTTTCCAACTTTCCATGTTTGTATGTGCATTCGTGCATGGTTTCCATCTTATAAACCGTGTAGAAATTCACCTTATATTTTTATTCACATACCTGTATTAAATTTGTCTCTGACCTGGATAACGCCCGATTCTGCTGATTCAGATTCAGATATTTATTTCGCCATAAAGAACACAAAACAATAACAATATTACATTGAGACATATGCATATTCAGTATGGTTCGTCATAGTTTTTGTTTTATCCCGTTCAGCAATGTAATCTATAAGGAAGAATCGGGCAAGAAACCTTACAGAGCTTTCTTTTTTAAATGCTTAAATATAACTTACATGCTAATTTTTTATTATGTTAACTATAACATACTACATCTAAGCTGTCCAGCTTCTAATCGCGATTCCCGACCCTAGATTTTAGATTTTTTTAAATTTTATTTTATTGAAACTGTCACGCTGTCTGGCGCACCGGAGTGCAACGGTTAATCAGACACATTCAATAATACCACTCCTCGTGAAACCAAACTCAGTGAGGCGCCATGCCAGCGACAAGGCGAACAAAAGCTTTTTGAAGACCCCAGCATAGGAGCTAGGGATTACACTCACCGGAATACCATTCCACATTTTCGCCGTACGATTTAGGAGCGATTTCGAAAAACGATGGCTTCGGAGTTATTCGTTGCGATAGCGACATACAAGCAAACGTAAGACTGCAATAATCTTCGTTAAACGTCTTATCCGTAGAAAGTTTGATCAAAATTAGAACAGTGCTTTCGTAGTTACACGAGACATACACAAGATATCCAAGTAGTTTTTCCACGTTGTATTTCCACTTGTTTTCCTAGAGACAATTCTTAGGCCGCGTATGCTTGGAAATAAAAAATATATTAATTTAGCTATGAGGCAAGGCGCGGTAGGATAAAGAATGTTTCCAGAAACATTAATTGCGACTGCATTAATTAATAAATTTTCCTGAATAAGAACTTCCACTGTCTGGCAAGTTCGGTCAGTAAATGAAAAAAAAAAACGTTTTCTTCCGCTTTCAGTCTTAACGTTCAATATTTCAATTAAAACTAGCAGTGAACATTTCAACGTCCTTTTTAAATCACTTTTTATTTGGCTTTTGTTCCCATAGAGTAACATCATAACACATAACAGCGACTAAGGGATATGACTACCTTCTTATATTACTAGGTGGTAGGGTTTAACCCGCCCGGTTTGGTACCACCACACTGAATGAAAGATCGGTCGAAACGGCTATGTAAATAGTTTGTGTTTTTCCTCCAGTTCAGTGTAGCCGGCACGACCGAAGGGAAGCACTGCACCAAGTTCACCCGGTGTTATGGGCTGACATCACGGATGTTGTAGGTGATGTAGCCGTAGACCGTGTCAGTTTCCATAAAAAAAATCATTATAATTATTCGATAATTACCTGCAGTAATAAATAATCCACTGATTTTCAAATCGCTCAAAGCGTGGGGTCGGTGGTTCGAATCACGGACACGAATCAATAAATTTGTCGAATTTCGAAGAATTTCAGTGCAAAAATGTTCGTTACCCCACCACCGTGACCCGTGAACACAAAATTAATGCACTTATATATATTGATAATACCGAATCGAGTACCGTGTGGGGCCGGTACTTAAAAAGAATAGCCTCACTTCATCTCTCCCCATGTCGTAAAAGGCTAAGATGCCATGCATAAGGGCGACAGGCTAGCCACTTCTCACCTTGGAAGGGTCCTTCCACCGAGTCATGGAGCAGGTGGGTCTTCGTGCCTTACTTGTTACTATATCTTGTCCGAATACTTTGCCAAACGTGGTGGGCTGTAATTTACCGGAGTTCTTGCAAGCACAATACCGATTACTCTGCTTATCCCAATTGTCGGGATATACAGCGTGTGGTATGTATGTATGCATGTATAATATAGGAATCGCTTCTTTTATGCTAGCAAAATTATTCAAGATTAAAACCTGAACATTCAGCCTACTGCTTCCAATACAAGCAATGCAGAAGTATCGTCACTGTTCCGAATTGAACTTCGATAGCTAATCTCGAACGATTGTAGCCATTCGAGAGCGGGCACACGATAGGAAACACGGAGACGAGTGGGGAAGAAACGGGGAACGAGCGGGGGGTCGAAAGAGGAAAAAGTGGGAGTCGAAGTGGGATAAAGGGGGGCTGAGCGGTAAAAAGCGGGTGACGAACGGGGATGGGACCTGCATTGTGGAGGTATCTTTGCTCTCGTGCAAAAGCAATTCAAGGGGACACTCACGATACATCGATTATTGTTTTTGGATGCACGCGATGGAGTATTTATATTTAGTTCATTAAATAAATAATAATTCAACATATTAGTGGTTAAATTATGTTGTTTTTTATATGGCTTTAGATTTGAAAGATACGGAAATTTTTTATATTTTAATATTAAATAATATATTAGCGAACATTTTTTATGCGTCTATATCGGAACATAGATTCAAAATATTGAACCAAATGCTCCGACCGCTTTTGGAGTTGACATATTATTATTTTTTATTTTATTTATTAGGGAAACATACAGCCAATAACAGTCACAGTAAATATATTGTTTTATACAAGGCGTATGGTCAATTACATGTTTACCTGTATTTTTAATATTAAACATTGTTTAGATTCCACAAAGTTCACTCAGTTACTTACGTAGCTGTTTTTGAGAGTTATAGGTACTCCTGGCGGACAGATCAACAAAATTAATTGCCAGTGAAGTTGTAATGTATTGCTGAATTAAAAACAATCTACCTATCTTATGTATCCCGGCGCCGATCCCCCGAGATTATCGGCGTCGGATCTTTAATTAAAAGTAGACAGAATCAATCAATTACCTTCAATGTATCGTTTTGTTGCATTTCAACCCCCGTCAGCCGCTTCAATCAGCTTTCAGCGAAGAATGCGCTGAAAATATATTCGCATTTATCTCAACAATCTATAGGTGAAATTGACGAACACAAAGAAACTTTTGTTCTAAATAAAGATCTCTGCATTTAGCTATTTCAAAGGTGGCGATCGATTTATGGTAGTGCATTGACTGGAAGCAGATAGTAAGGACAGTTCTAGCTAGAATTTGGTTACAAACTAACAAAGAGAATATTACTGAGGTGGAGTTGGCTCACTCGTCATGCTGATCTGTCGGAACGATAGTGTTTAATTAATAGTGTGTAGTCAAAAAGACGTGATTTTTAAAAACAATTAAATTATAAACCCGAATTCCTTAAATTTACCTTTAAATACTTTTCCTTCTGGCTTTTGCTGGCTACATTTTGATTTAGCATCCTTTTACATGTGAGAATTCACTGCTAATTCTTGAAACTTTTTATTTATTTTGTTTTACTTTTTTTATATTTGTTTTATTTGCTGGTGTCCTCGGACTCAATACAGCGCCGAGCCGTCCGTCTGATGGGTGACCCGAAACTGAGTCACAGACGATTTGTAGGGTCACTCAATTTGTTCTACAGTTAATATCATGGACGCTGCTCGGAGGAACTTGTATCCCTTATTCATTGCCATCCCTCATACCTCCGAAGCACTCGTCGCAGTGAAACACCCTCTTGTCGTTGACATTGGGCTTATGAGAACACATCGGTTCTCAAAACCGTTATTTTGTCGCACCGCCACGGTGTGGAACTGTCTTCCGGCGAGTGTGTTTCCCGAATCCTTTAACCTGGGTGTCTTCAAACGTCGTATTAACAGGCTGGACAGCCTAGCAAAGCAACAGTCCGAAAAAACTGCTGGCATGGCGCCTGTCAGAGCGTGATTTCGTGAGGAGAAGTGTTTTTTAACCGACTTCCAAAAAAGGAGGAGGTTCTCAATTCGTCTGTATGTTTTTTTTTTTTTTTTATTTTTTTTTTTATTTTTTTTTTTTTTTTGTATGTTTGTAACACGATTTCTCCGTTAATTGAGGGCCGATTTAGAAAATTCTTTTTTTGTTAGTTAGGTCATACTTCCGAGGTGGTCCCATTTCAATTTTATCGAAATTGGTTCAGTGGTTTTCGAAAAATCAGCATAATACTATGGTGTGTGGTTACCTTCAGCAAAACTTGTGATGTGGTCGTTTTCGGCAATTTTCAGTTTGATAAATTAGTATGGTGTGTGGTTACCTTCAGCAAAACATTTGTGATGTGGACTTATTCAGCAATTTGCAGTCTGACACATATGGCGAATAATTCTGTACCACTTCAATCGATTTCGATTATTCGATTTCGATTATTCTTTTTTATGTAATATTACTAAAAAGAATGAAATAAAAACTGTTTTAAAAAATATTAAACCGATTTCCAAAAAACAAAAAAAAAAACTAAAAAGTATTAAATACCTAATATTTTGAAATTTTCTCTGTCCTGTTGAAATACATGAATCGATATACTAGTGATACATATTCGGACCCTTGTTTCATGAATATTCTAAATTTGAAATTTTTTTATCTTTTCCGACCGGCGTTTAATTTATTATGGTACCTGGCCAGTACCTACTGTACCGAGTACCATCGAGCTGGTTTGATGATGGAGACAGAAGGTGGCCATAGGAACTCCTAAACTACACATGATAAACCCATCGTGTTTGGGCTCGTTTCATTTGTCTTCACGAGAAATTTACTTTAGACCTAAAAGATTCTCAATTCGACGGTATGTTTTCTTTTTTTGGATGTTTGTTACGCGATTACTCCGTCAATTGTGGGCCGATTTTGAAAATTCTTTTTTTTTTTATTTGAAAGGGGATAACCCTGAGGTTTTTGAAGTGAAAACTTCTTTAGCGGCTCTTGGCACTTTTTTAGGTGGGTAAAAATGTATAACTCGCGACATCGCGTCAGCGTCATTTTTAAAATGAAACCTTAAGTCATTGCGTTAAGGGTTAAGTTAGAGTGGCACGGGATCTGCCGGCACTCCCGGAGTGCAACTGTTAAGTAGGGTTCCGTAACACGTTTATGTCTGTCCATTCTACTAAGTTCTGCAAAATGAATGTAGGGTTCCGTAACATATGCATGTCTATCCGTTCTACTAAATTTTACAATTTTCAACCAAGGTCCTCCGACGGTTATTTTATAATAAAAGTAGGCTTCCGTAACACGTTTATGTCTGTCCATTCTACTAAGTTCTGCAACATCACCTACAACGTCCGTGATGTCAGCCCATAACACCAGTGCCATGTCAGTGCTTCCCCCTTTGATCGTGCTGACTACACTGAACTGGTCGGAAAACACAAACTATTTACATAGCCGTTTCGACCGACGTTTAATTCAGTGCGGTGGTACCAACCCGGGAAGGTTAAACCCTACCACCAAGTAAAATTACGAGGGAAGGGACTTACAGTTTTACGAGGAATCCGAACCTTGGTCAGCCTCCAACGGTCAGCGGTCACCCATCTAAGTACTGACCGCACCCAGCGTTGCTTAAAATTCAATAGCGACAATTGACTGTCTGCACCACTGAGCTATCGAAGCTGACGTGGTCCTATTTTAATTGGGTCAAGATCGGATTGGAAAGCGAGGCGGAATCGCGAGGCCGAAGGCCGAGCGATTCCGCCGAGTACATTAATAGCAAAAAATTACTAAAAAAAACTGTGAAATAAAAAAAAAGTTTTAAAAAACATAAAACCGACTTCCTAAAAAAAGTAAAACTAAAAAACTATTTAAAATAAAAATATAAAAACCGCCTTCAAAAATATATGAAATAAAAACCTAAAAAAAAAAACGAACCCTAGAGTTGAAGGCGGTGCTAAAGCAAGCAAAAATGATGCATGAAAGAAAACATGAGCGGATGATAATATCCTTTGTGATTTGTGTAGCCTTTTTAGCACCGCCTTCAACTCTAGGGTTCGTTTTTTTTTTTAGGTTTTTATTTCATATATTTTTGAAGGCGGTTTTTATATTTTTATTTTAAATAGTTTTTTAGTTTTACTTTTTTTAGGAAGTCGGTTTTATGTTTTTTAAAACTTTTGCCCTGTCTACTGCACTTCCTTGACTGCACTATTGGTCCCTCGGTACCTCGGTACAAGCATCCATGTCGATTTTCATAAAAAAACCTTGACTGCGATAAAGGTGATTTACACATAAAAAGCCGCTTCCCATGCATCGTGCCTGAAAAATGGTTTAAAAATAATGAATTACAATTTTAAGTCAAAATGTCACATGTCAAGAAGATACATTTTTAATTTCATTGATGCATGAAATCTGATCTGACAACCACGTGACAAATTGCAATATTCTATAGCAATTTTTTTTTGTTCTTTTTATGCCTTTTTTGGGATAGGCAAAGGTAATGTACCACTTTTCTTTTTCTTTTTTTTTTTTTATTGTGACACGGTTGGCTACATCACCTACAACATCCGCGATGTCAGCCCATAACACCGGGTGAACTTGGTGCCACGTCAGTACTTCCCCTCGGTCGCGCCGGCTACACTGAACTGGACGGAAAACACAAACTATTTACATAGCCGTTTCGACCGACCTTTCATTCAGTGCGGTGGTACCAACCCGGGCGGGTTAAACCCTACCACCTAGTAATATAGGAAGGGAGTCATATCCCTTAGTCGCCTTTTACGACATACACGGGAAGAGATGCAGTGGGGCTATTCTTTTAAAGTACCGGCCCCACACGGTACCACGCAGCCTTGTCTGTTATTATAATTTTTTTTTTAATTCTATGTCTTCAATTGATGTTAAAATAAATTCGTATATTGATGGGAAACATTCCGTATTAGACTGTACGCTGCTCTTTGACTATATCGTTTTCAGCACGATGAAATAAAACATTTTGACATTGAAGTATCAACGCTATTGTATTATAATATTTTCGTAGCGTGAATATGTATGACGATAATGCTGTTGCATAGGTATTGTGTACGGAAGGAGATGGAAAAATGCACTGTTGGTTGTTCTGCAAGTTCCTTTGTAGGAGTAATTAATTCCTTTGTTGAGTTAACGAGACATTTTCTAGCTTAGCATTCATTGTTCGTTAGCTACCGCATCGTTAGTAACTTAAAAGCTCAAAATTTTCGCACGATTCTGTACGTACAGAGTTTCTGAAAATCTAGTATGATATTAATAATATACTAGTGAGACAATATAGGAGTTATAATAATAATACACTTTATGCCACCGACCTTCCGCGAGGAAGGAGGGTAAACTACCGCTTGAGTTGCATTTACCTGAAGTTCTTCGCGGAGGGATGAAAGCTTGTTAATGAACCCTCCAAAGTCACCTCTCATGTTCAGACATCTCCCACCCCCCGGTCGAGATGGAGACCCATGCAGGAAGATGTTCAGTGCAGAAGGAGTCGGCCGTAACCCAGCAGATGCCGACCATCGCGTTTAGCAAAGTATTCGGCCAAGATAACTATCAAGCAGCCAGTAAGGCACGAAGACCCACCTGCCTGTACTTGCTTCTCATAAAAGTTATCTAAGCAAACAACTCAAGCTCAGCGGCGACTCCTTTCAGTTGGCGAGGTTGGCGCCGCCAAACCAAATAAAATGAATGACACCATTACTACCGAAGTATCAAGCTAAAATAAATGTGAAAAAATATCGGAGTTATATTATTTATATCATATAACCCACGATTAATAAGATAAAACGTCAATCCCGCACCCGTTACATAATTTGAAATTTCACGCGCGTCAAACGCGGGCGACGACGAATGACGACACAAGGCATTCATTGACCGGTTGGCTACATTTTGAAGCGCCATCGTATTCCATACAAGACGGAAGCGGCCGAATGTCCCCCCCGTCCCGCGCGGACCCGCTGCTCAGCCTTTCGAGTTGGCGCAGCGGGGAGTGCATTTAGTGACGCGGTAGCGAGTGAGTAGAGCGACTAGCGAGCGAGCTAGGTGTGTGTGTTGCGTGTGCGGGTGTGTGCGCGCTGCGTCCACACGACGAGTATCCATTCTTGTGTGTGCTGTGCGACGTGCGATGCGATGCGACTAGCGACCTAGGCTAGGTGTGTTGTGTGCGCGTGTGTGTGCGCATTGGCTCGCGAGTTGATAGCTGCATATATTCCGTTATGTAGGTATGGACTTTTTATGGATGAATCCTGTGCAGTGTTGTTAAAAGTGATTTATTGGTAAATATAATGGCAAACTCCTACCGAGCTATCTACGGAGAACTCAAGGACAAGAGAGACTCAGTAATTTGGCACTCTTATCTGTGGAAAAGGAGTTGCTAACAAAATTGAGGAAGAAAGAAAATTTTCACGATCGAGTCATCGAAAATTTCTTGTCTGTGGAACGAAGAGTGGACTTCATGTACAAATAAAATGTAACATTCAAGCTTGTATGCCTGTCTCGTCGTCGTCGTGCCAGAGGAGACGTCGCTGTTGTCAGCTGCAACTCGACTTCTTTGACACAACCAGTAGGTACCTATCTACAGACAAATCGTAAGTGAGAAAAATAAATAATTTAAACTAAATATTATAAACTATCTCTATCTATATCGTAATCGTCTTTCGTTTTTGAACTCATTGTGGTAGAAATAAATTAACGCGTAGGTACCTAAGTAATGAAATTATGAAAAAAAATTCCTTAGCCAGAGCCAACCCAATATTCAGGACCAGGAGTCGCCGCTGCTCAAGCTCATCTGTTCTCTAAATCGTTTCTTTGTCGCAGCGCTAGTGGTTAGGACTGTATTTCAGCGCGTGTGTTTCCCGAATCCTTTAACCTGGGTGTCTTCAAACGTCGTATTAACAGGCTAGACAGCCTAGCAACAGTCTGCAAATCTGCTGGCATGGCACTTAACTGAGCGTGGTTTAGCAAGGAGAGGTGATTTTGGCTCTGTCGACTGCACCATTTGGTATCTCGGCACAGCCACCCGTGTTGGTTTAAATAAAAAAAAACCAAAGAAAACTTCGTTATCAAAATCAATTCATAGTCAAAGTACGCATGTATACCGACGATAAATTATGTACGCATACTGCATAATAACGGAATTATTCATTAAATAATTTAATAAACACCGTATAATCCTTCATTAATTCCCCTACCCTAAGACCTCCGCATTTTTTGCCCCAGATATACCGTTACTATCGAGCTGCCAAGAATAATGGGGCTTAGTGTGGACTGTGCTACATTAGCATAAACATGAGCCGTGGAAATAAAATATACCTAGAAGAGGCATACACTCACACACTTTTTAGGGTTCCGTATTCATACGCAAGCCGCTATATTGTCCAACTGTAAAAATTAAATTTCTCCAAAACCCATCGATCCTTGTGGTATATTGTCAGCCTCGATAGCTCAGTGGTGCAGACAGTCAACTGTCGCTATTGAATGTTAAGCAACGCTGGGTGCGGTCAGTACTTGGATGGGTGACCGCTGACCGTTTGGAGGCTGACCGAGGTTCGGATTCCTCGTAAACTGTAAGTCCCTTCCCTCCTAATCTTACTTGGTGGTAGGGTTAAACCCGCCCGGGTTGGTACCACCGCACTGAATGAAACGTCGGTCTAAACGGCTATGTAAATAGTTTGTGTTTTCCGACCAGTTCAGTGTAGCCGGCACGATCAAAGGGGGAAGCACTGAAATGGCACCTAGTTCACCCGGTGTCATGGGCTGACATCACGGACGTTGTAGGTGATGTAGCCAACCGTGTCAGTTTCCATAAAAAAAAATATATATAACCTTGATTTTCATTTTCATTTAGCTTGAAATTGTTGTTTCAAAAATATACTACACTTTATTATACCTTTAGAACTTTACTAAACGAAATTAAATAAAATGTTAATAAAACTCTACTATTAAAAACAAAGAAAACAAGGCAAGTTGATCTTTACAAGCAGTGGAAAATAGTCGGGCGTTTAGACGAATTAGAATGAATAGAGATCCAGACTACATAATTTTCTACTTATTTAGGATCAATTTGTCTTGTTTTCTTTGTTTTTCGTAGTCGGGTTTTATAAAAAAAAAGTCTGCTGAAACGCAGAACAAGCCTCACTCAACAGGGCAAAAAAAAATAAGATATAAAGTGCAATGTATGATAATGCGGAAAGATGCAATGTATGACAAATTTTTTAGTACCTCGCAGACCACTTGCCAGGACGACGACGACGACGTCGTCGGAGGCAAGCAGTGGTTCCGTACCGCTGAAGGCCGAGAGGGCAGAATATTGCCAGAATGATTTTTTGACAATGAAAATGTATTTTCGATCGTTTCAGTATGTTCCCCGATTTCCAGCGAGAGTGCGAATTAACCTGGTGTCGTGAGTTTTAATGCTACGTGAATAATTAGGGTGTCAAATGACGCGTATCGACGAGGGCTACAAGATGGCGAATAAAAACAAATTAAAAAAGTTTGAAGATTATTATATTTGAATACGCCCTAAAAGTCATTTTCAATGTACCCGAAGGTCATGTAATGCATGAGATCTGTGAATTTTATGTAAAGCAACATGGGTGGTTGTGCCGAGAGACCAAAATGGTGCAGTCGAAAGAGGCAAAATCACCTCTCCTCACGAAATCACGCTCATTTAGATGCCAAGCCAGTAGATTTGCGGACTCTTACTGCGGCTGTCTAACTTGTTAATACAATGTTTGAAAACACCCAAGTTAAAGGATTCGAACTATTGTAGAGGTCTGCGTGAAGATGTGGCGCAAAAAAACTCTAGGCTGATTGACAAAGGCCTCTCTGAGTGTTTGTGTCCATGACGTGAGTCCACTATTTAGCATAGCGAGCGTGCCGGTGGATTCTCACTATAAATCTCAGTTCCGGTCAGACCGAAACCCGATCGTTACAACAAATTACCGGGCCACAAGTACGGGATTACTGCGACTCCATACAGGGTGTTTCAGGATAGGCTTGAGAAACTTCAGGAATAGAAATTAAATCATTATTAAAAGAAAGAAATTCTTATCACTCAAATCGAAATTCGGTTTTTGTTTTTCATACAAAAATTGAAATAAAAAAATACAGTCGAATTGAGAACCTCCTCCTTTTTTTGAAGTCGGTTAAAAACTCGATGGACAGTGAGTTTGGGGAGATTTGGCAAAAGTGCTGCTTAGGTCTAGGGATTGCAATCACCTAATCCACTTCCCTTTTTCTTTTGATGTCATTAAAATTTAAGCGTTTGGAATTTACCTACATGCAGTTCAATTCTACTAGTTAAGTACTTATGCAAGTTAGTCATTTTATTGTTATGTAATAAAGGTAGACGTTAACCGTCCACCAAATATCGATTAAACGATTTTCACCAAAAAGTACTATAAAATGACCGAATCTGGGAAAACGTTTCAGAGCTTTTAGTCTTCAGATATGAACCCCTTTCGAACCCTGAAGTTACGAAACCCTACCCTGAAAAACCCTACCCTGAAACAACCTGTATAGACAATGAGGGGTCTGGTAGAATCCGTTCCACGGAATATCTCCCTCGTGCTATACCTTATTATTTAGATAATGGCACAATCCACTGGACAATATCCTTGGAATTACCTATCTCTAATATGATTAACTTAATTAACGCAAGCGGCGGGTGGCCGAGTGGTCTGGGCGTCGGCTTCTCGTGCGAGAGGTCCGAGGTTCGATTCCGGTCGGCGTGCACCAATGTTCACATATAGAAATAATAGTTACACAAATACCTATACGATTACGCCTACCCCACCGGGAAACAGGCGTGACGATATGTATGTATGTATGTACTTACACAAATAGCGTTGATATTTGTGATGGGTTTAGCAAATTTTTTTGATAATAACTTCAGGATTCCGGCTAATGCGGATGTTGTACTTGTAGGTGATGTAGCCAACCGTGTCAGTTTCCATAAAAAAAAAATTTGTTTCACATATACGCCCTCATATTGGGGTGAAAAAAATATTGTGAAAAATGCGCCGATCGATCTTCAAAGTGCTATTAGCACTAATGCGCGGATCCGGTGGGATCCCAATTTACTAGGAAGGGAAATATTAAATTGTATTAATGCTACTTAATGTCCTGTTTTAGCCGCTTCGCGGATTTACGTCAGTTAAGTAGACTTTATTACCATAGATAAATTTTCAGCGCTGAGTCTGAGACACGCGACGCACGAGCGCATTTTTGGCGCTCTATATGACGCATGTCAGTCAGCGTGTAAGCGTCCACTGCTGGACATACGCCTCTCCAATTTTTATCCATTCCGGCCTTCAGCGGAACGGAGCCACTGCTTTCCGCCGACGTACTTGAATGTCGTCGTCCCACCTGGCGTGTGGTCTTCCCACACTCCGTTTTCCTGCCCACGACCGCCAAATGTAGGACATCATTTATTATGTATGACACATGTACAGTAATACAAAAGATAAGATAAACTTAAATATTAGTAGTTATAACGTACGCAAATTATAACAAAATAATTATATGAATACCTAATTCTAAAAATCTGGGCGTACTCAATTATTCCATGGGGAGTATTCGGAGAAGCTGTTTACTAACTGCTCAGCAGATCTTTCCTCCACAGAACCTGTAAACTCTAGAACGCTCTCAGTGCCAGTACATTTCCCCCAAAGTACAGTCACTGGTCCTTCAAGAGGGGGCGTGAATAGACATCAATCAGGCCGGCATCGCATTCCAACCCCAAACCAATCCCCGCATAAGACCGAATGTATATGGGCGTCGCTAGACACCTTATGGGTGGCTGAGCGCCACATGTCGCGATTTCAATAAAGACAAATATAATTTAAAAAAATTCTCCTCAAATTGTCCAGTTCAAAATTGGTTTTTCTTTTTTTTTTTTATTGAAAGCGCGACATTTGGCACCGAACCACTCTTATGGTGTCTAACTAAGCCAATGGACATTCGGTCTTATGCGGGGGTTGCGAATGCCATAACAAATATAGCAAGAGGTCGTATTGTTTAAACCTAATTACTAGTCACGTTTCATGACACATATTTTGGCGCTTAAAACATTATCGC
This sequence comes from Nematopogon swammerdamellus, assembly GCA_946902875.1. NCBI lineage: Eukaryota > Metazoa > Arthropoda > Insecta > Lepidoptera > Adelidae > Nematopogon > Nematopogon swammerdamellus. The sequence continues at coordinate 6,223,704 of OX336358.1, read as the reverse complement.
TCGTGTGCTAGTGCCTTTATAAACAGCGCATCCGACCGATTATCTCAGTTGTTTGTTTTGGCTGAGCATTTTTTGCCAGTGGACTTTTTGGCGGTATTAATTTTGCGAGCCTTTAGAGATAGACTCGAAGTGGAGACAGCTGTAATGAGGTGAATTATACTCGGATTATGAGATAAGGAAGGGTTTAAAGACGAAATAAATCGGGAAAATCTTCATGAAGGTGCATTTGAAAGTCAGAATGTGTTTTAATATGGAAAGGTTTCAGGCTTCATTGCTCATCGTGACCGTGTCTGGATGAAAATTAACCAATAAGAAAACAGTTGCCCGGTATGAATATTTTCGTTATATGAATATGTTTATGTAGTTTAAGTATTTTAGCTATGCAGTATTTATATTATGTAATATACTTAAATCAGTACGTCTCTTTGTACTTAATATGAAATTTATTTTTAATATGTTCATGTACATTATATTGTATTATAGTAGTGTTATTTTAGGCGTCCAAGCAAGAACATGTAGGTACTCATTCGTTTTTAGTGTTTTTTTTCTGTAAATACGCATAAAATTTTTTAAATAGACTGGTTGACTGGAAGAGATTTCCTTACGCAATAAATTCACCATTTGTTATATAATAATATATAAAGCAATAAAGTAAGTAATATATCAAATAAAATAAATTAGGTAGGGTTAGTTTAGGTTACGTTAGTTTCCAGCTTCTAAAACAGTAAAAATATTAGATATCTTTTAATATTACTCATATTTATGTCGTAAAAGGCGACTAAGGGCTAAGGATGGCGTGCTAAAGAGCGATAGGAGGGCCACCTCACAGTTTGGCGCGGTCCTTCCACCGAGTCATGCAGCAGGTGGGTCTTGGTGCCTTACTTCTTGATATTTATCTTGATTCTTGTCCTAATGAGTCCTTGAAGCACAACACCGATTATTCTGCTTACTCGGGGTAAGTCTGTTATACTTGTTTGTCTGGATACAACTGTGGTATACACTTAAATAGTGAATTAGCTGAGTGAGCTCTCTTTTCGTCACCATTTGTAAATTTATAGGTTGCTTAAGCTTTCTTTAGAGTTCCGTGGCCACTGACGATGGCCACGGGTGCGGGCAATGACCCTTATGAAATCGGTCAGGCGTCTGTTTGTCCTTCCGTCCGTCCGTCTGTCTGTCTGTCACAGTCCGTAGCTCACAAACGGCTGTCGAATTTGTATGTGTGACGAACAAATCATTTTTCTTTCTTTCTTTCATAAAGTCACGCCTGCTTCCCAACGGGGCAGGCAGAGAAAACATATCTCCAGTAAAGATATGGATGCTAAAGCAACTTCCAAATTTACCCTTGTTCCTGTCACTCGCAGACCCCTCAGCTTTGAAAAGTGAAACGAAATGTATCGTCACGACAACCGACGTGACGACACTATCGTCACAGTACATCGATATGACAGCAAACAACTACGACATACTCGTAGGTATATACGAATAATCGAACGTTTTTTTAGAACAAAGCTCCTTATCTTTTATTTTTTTATTTTTATGGATAAATTGTAAAATAAATATTTGTAAAGCCAGCCTTGCATGGCTCTGTGCATGTGAAGGCTGTATTGTAAGTCCATTCAGGCATTTTGCATACATAGTCAGAAAACCAACGAATTCAGAAAACCCGTAATGGAAGACATTGTAAAAAACTGCAAAAGAACAATAAAGATTATGATTTTGATTTATCTCACGTTATACCGCAGAGCCCCAGACACTTGGCGAATGAGAGCTAGGCCGATAACATTGTAACACTTCGACAGTCACGACAATTTTGCTGTAGTACCATTTTTGTGTGTGTTTGTGTGTTTAAAAGCGTATGTCTGTGTATAGGTATATTATTGCAGCATTTATGTCTTTTTTTTCATTTAATTACTATCAAACGTTGTTAGTAATTTATTTAATTGTGCCTGTTATTTATTACATAATATTGCACTGGCGATTTGGCCGCGCACCGACGAGTAAATCTGTTATGTTCATTCAACAGATGACGATCGATGTTATTTGATGCACACTTGACCATCGAACTTGCTATTCACTCTCGGCTCTACCATCTAAATTTACAGATTTATATTTGTAAAATGACTTCTTCTTCTTGAAATTAAAGGATTGGTCTGGCTGAAAGCGTTTTACTTCCTGGTGAGGCTTCTCCTGAAGCCCTATTAGATTAGCTTCAGACAGATTGTCGAAGTATAGGAAAACAGTACTTCTTGGTCATCATCAGTTAAGTACACTAGGACAATATACAGGGTGTAAAAACGGCGAGTATGTGGCGGTCAGCACATTCCATAGCGCGCTTGGACTTTGTACAGTCACGTACGCCACTGAGTTTCCTCTCACCCCGCGCGCGCACCGCCACGTTCCTCCGCACCGCCCCGAGGGCTTCAGTATGTACCGCGCGCTACGACGCGCCTCCTGTGTTGTAAGAGACAGTAAATACAGTGATACCTGAAAACGTTGTTTCTTTCCACTATCACGGACAATAGACTCGACCACAGTCAGGTGATACCCCTGCGCCTTAAAGTGGTATAACTGGTGACCCCTCGACGTGGGAAAGAAGCAGCAACCAAGTAAACATGGCGTTTAACCCAATGGCCGCGGCGCACGCGGCGATCGCGCCCACACCGACCCAGGACAGAGCTGCAGACATGGCAGCGATCTCGGTGACAAGCCGGCTGCCGGATTTCTGGCATGACGAACCTCAACTATGGTTCGTACAATTCGACAGTGTCGTCGCGCCGCAGCACGCCAGCGACGAAACAAAATTCCATCTAGTGACGTCGAAGCTAACCCGCACACATTTACAACAGGTGAGCGACCTACTGATGAACCCCCCCGCCACGGGAAAATACGAGACATTAAAAGCACGGCTCATTTCCACGTACGTGGACAGTCAACAGAAGCAGTTCCAAAGACTGCTAAGCGAGCTACAATTAGGAGATCAAAAACCCTCGCAACTGCTGCGCCGGATGCGCACACTGGCGAATAATAAGATGAGCGAGGAAGCATTAAAATTCTTGTGGGCGGGCCACCTCCCAACCCAAGTGCGAACGATCCTCGCAGTGAGTGACGCGAAAGATCTAGAAACACTCGCTGCGATGGCTGACCAAGTGATGGAGAGCACCCTCTCCAACACATTGTCCGCTGTTTCGATCGCAACACCCACCTCCTTCACTACGATCGTCTCTTCACTACAATCGTCAATAGATGAATTAGCGAAACAACTCACGCGGATGGCCACAGAAATAAACACGATCCGCGCAGACAGGAGCCGCCCGCCCAACCGCCCAGCCAACGGGCCGTCCGGACGCTCAGGCAGCCGCAGCGGCAGCGGACAGCGCTCGCGACCCACGTCACGAGAGAGGAGACAACAGTGGCAGGAGAAGAAGGCAGCGGAGAACCCCGAATGGCTCTGCTACCCCCACTTCAAGTTCGGCGACGAAGCGAGGACATGCAACCCACCCTGCGCCTGGAGGAGGGCGGGAAACGAATAGACGAGCAGACGTCGCACCCGGCCGACATCTGCTCAAGCAGCACCACCTCCCGCCGACTGAAGATACAAGACAACGAAACCGGACTGACCTTTCTTATCGACACCGGCGCCGACGTGTCCGTGGTCCCCCCACAGCGCGGCCGCGCCCTCCTGCGCGCAGACCGCCTACTATACGCCGCAAACGATACACCGATCGCAACGTACGGTGAGCAGACGCTACGAGTTAACCTACGTTTGCGACGTAATTTTAGGTGGACATTCATCGTCTGCGACGTTAAGGAGCCTATCATCGGCGCCGACTTCCTAGCTTTCCACGATCTATCGGTAGATCTGAAGCGGAAGCGACTGGTCGACAACACCACCTCGTTAGAGGTAACAGGGAGCATAGACAGTAGCACAGTACCCAGTGTGCGCGCCTTCAGCACCACGGATCCCTTCCACGAGGTGCTGCAAGGCTACCCGCGGCTTACCGCGACAGGCGTCATAGAAGATGTGGCACTACACAGCACAGTGCACCATATCGAGACGACTGGCCCCCCGGTTTATCAACGAGCACGACCACTGCCTCCGAGTAAATACACGCAGGTAAAAAAAGAATTCGAACTGATGGTCGAACAAGGGATATGCCGCCCGTCCAAAAGCCCGTGGGCCAGTCCCCTACATGTAGTACCCAAGGACAACGGTCAGTTACGGTTATGCGGAGACTACCGACTCCTCAATGCCGTAACAGTACCTGACCGTTATCCAATACCAAGGATACAGGAATTTATGTACTTAGCGTATAATAAGTTTAGGTTTACTAAATTAGACTTACAGCGCGCGTACTACCAGATTCCGGTGTTCGAGGACGACATCCCTAAGACAGCAATTATCACCCCGTTCGGGCTTTTCGAGTTCCCAAAGATGACCTTCGGAATGCGGAACGCAGGTATGACCTTCCAGAGGCACATGCACAACATGTTGAGGGGACTAGATTTTGTTTTTATCTATTTAGATGACGTCCTTATCGCCTCCGAGTCAGAGGAGGAACACCTAACACATGTGAAGACGGTACTCGAACGACTCAATAAATTCGGTGTCAGACTAAACGTAGAGAAGTGTGTGTATAACAAGAAGCACATAACATACTTAGGCTACGACGTCACGAGCGCGGGAATAGCCCCACTTCCCGAAAAAACTAAGGCGATATCCGAGTTTCCCCGACCAGAGACAGTCTGCGAACTCCGCCGTTTCCTCGGGATGCTAAATTTCTACCACGATTGCTTACCGTCGGCAGCAGAGCACCAACGGATACTTAACGTTTACCTGGCCGGCTCGAAAAAGAAAAACGATAGGACCACCATACAATGGACTCCCGAAACGGAGGCCGCGTTTGAAAGCTGTAAACTTAGCATTATCAGCGCGACCGCACTTGCATTTCCATCTCCCGACTCAGAATTACACTTGATGACCGACGCGTCCTCCACGTGTATCGGAGCCGCCCTCTATCAGGATATAAGGGGAGTAAAACAACCCCTAGGTTTTTTTTCGAGAGCCCTGACGGACACACAGGCGAAGTACTCTACCTTCGATAGGGAGTTGCTCGCCATTTACGCCGCGATAAAACATTTCCGACGCCTAGTCGAGGGAAGGTCCCTTACAGTTCACACGGACCACAAGCCACTGATCTTCACCTACAAAAACGGATGTAGCGAGAGTGACACCCCTCGCCGGTCCAGGCAGTTGAGTTTCATCTCCGAATACTGTGCACAGCTAGTGCACGTATCCGGCGTGGACAACGCCCCCGCAGACGCCATGAGCAGGGTAGAGGCGATTGAATGCCCCTCCCCATTAGACTGGCATGACCTCGCGGAAAAGCAAGTCGGCGATCGTGAACTAGAAGCTCTCATAGCAAAGGACCCATCCCCTGTTATAAAACTAGACATGCCAATGAATAACACAGAACTGTTCTGTAACATCCACCAGGGTAGGGTAAGACCGTACATCCCAAAGGCATTCCGTGCACAGGTTTTCGAAACCGTTCATGGGATCGCCCACCCGGGAGTACGGGGAACACGGAGACTGATCACTCAGCGATACTTCTGGTCTGGGATGAACTCTGATATCGCGCAATGGTCCAAGGCATGCATCCAGTGCCAAAAGTCTAAAATTCCCAGGCATACCAAATCACCGTTAGGCACGTTCGAGGACTCAGCACGGTTCGAACACATTCACGTGGACGTCGTAGGTCCGCTTCCCCCGTCTAACGAGAATAAGTACATCATCTCGATAATCGATCGGTACACGTCTTGGCCGGAAGCGATCCCCGTGCCGGACCAGACAGCGGAGACCGCCGCACGCGTTTTGTACGATCACTACATCTCACGTTTCGGTTGTCCACTCCGGATAACAACCGACCAAGGCCGAAATTTCGAATCAGATTTGTACCGGGCCCTCAGCAGAAAGATGGGTTGCTTAAAGATACGTACAACCCCTTATCATGCGGCCGCGAACGGAAAGGTAGAACGCTTCCACCGGACCGTTAAGGCGGCTCTGATGGCCCGAGGTCAGACGGCCAATTGGTCCACAGCGCTCCCTACAGTTTTACTCGGCATCCGCGCGTCCCTCAGAGACGATACAGGCGTCAGCCCCGCCCAACTCGTGTACGGGACCACCCTTAGACTCCCGGGAGAATTCTTTGTCCCCTCCAAAGAGAACGCACTAGACGACTCATTCGTAGACAGATTACAACAGCACATCGCAGACACGGCGGCAATACCGCGACGGAAATTACACCAAGGGCCTACCTTCATACATCCCGAACTATTCAAAGCGTCCCACGTGTTTGTCCGGGATGACCGGGTAACGAGACCTCTAACCCAGCCATACAGTGGCCCATTCCCCGTCATTAAAAGATGCGAAAAATATTTCGTCGTGAAATTACAAAACCGCGAATCCGCAATTAACATCGACCGTCTTAAACCCGCGTTTTTCTTACGCGATAACGAAACCGACGAGCAAAGCGAGACGAACACGTTAGACCACACGGACAGCACCCGGCTCAACGCGCCGACCACCCAACCGGCATACGCCGCGGCGCCGCCACCGACGACGGCCACAGCTAGTCCAGCGAAACCAATAACCGACGACGCAAACACCGTACCAACACGCCAGACACGAAGCGGTCGGACCAGCCGCCCGCCAGTTCGTTTTAGGTAGAACAATGTCACAATAAAATAGCTAACGATTGCTAACGAGCATAACCGACACCAGTAAAAAGATGTTTCGAAACACACGGTCAACGATACCTATAATATGTCAATTTTATTTATTCATTCCGCGCGACATATTTCTCTTCCACGAAACTGCCACCGGAATCTGAAAGTAAACACGCCATTAGTAGCGATAAAGCACATATAGTTTTATTTTATTTTATTTCGCAAAGTCTCACTTCATTAGTTTGCATATACCACAATGGCCGCTATCTCGAAACCCCGTTGCTAGCCGACGTCAGCGCGAGACAGCCGTTCCACTTGCTGCACGATTTCTGAGAATTACAGTTCTCCCAAACTCGCTCGACGTATCCGTTCTGTCAAGAAACACTGTACGATTAGTTTTACCCGTGGATTACCACATGTTAACATTAAACATAGATTAAGAATACCTAGATATACTATGTTAAGACAGAAGTAGTTTTAGATGATTGTACAACACTAGGATTAAAAACCGATTCCTGTATCCTGGGTAGGCTAGGCACCTAGTATAACATAGCATAAGAACACATATAATATTTTTCACCCTTAACTAGGCTCAGCCTGTTCCAAGGGCGGAACAACCAATTTTTTTTACCTTTTTTTTTTTACCATGTCGATAACCCATCCATAATTGCTTTCACACGACTCCCGCAAGGATCGATCGATAGCTACAATTCTTTTTCTATTTTTTTGTTATGAGCGTCCCACTTACTTAGTAGTAATCGCTTCATCCGCCATCTGAACTATACGATCGATCACCAAGCGGGATACAGCACATGTTAGATTATAAGCACCTAGATTTAACTCTAGAAAGTATAACTCGCACATACGCATTTACGCAACAAAAAGAAAAAACCCCTCCACTGTTTTCCAAGCACAGCGAAACTCGCTACCTCAACATAAGTGGTAATCTGGGCCACACGAGTGAGCTGAGGCAAACGACCCCACCGTGCTCGAATAGGCAAAAACGACACGCACAACGCCGGACGCCTCAGTCGCCAATCCACGATGGGGCACCAACACACCAAGGAGGAGACGGTCATCTCCCAGACGGCAGCTGCGGCGGGTGATAACACTGCCAGCAGCACTCCCGCGGCGAGCGGACACGGCCCGGACACCGTGGCACTCCTGGCCGCAGCGCTGGCCACAGCAGCAGTGGCCATAGTATTGTACTCCATCCTACGGAAGAGGTGCAGGCGACAGATGGTGCGCGACGTCCTCCAACACGCGAGGACCGAGATGGCGGAAGCAGGCCTGGGCAGCACCTTACAGCTCGGACCACAACCCTCCCCAACCTACGCAACCCGTAATTAGTGAGTGAACCGGAACAGGGGTGGCGTGAACGACGTGCTCTGCGCCACACCCTTAACACAGTGCCTCGAGTGAACCCACACCTTTGTAAAATAATCTCCGCGCCCTAGACCCAACTAAGTTCGTCTAGGGCAACGAATATTGTCAAACGACCCATGCACACCTATTGTTATATAATGCTACGTAAGCAGTCCGCATCGTCAACGGCCGGCGGCGCACCGCGCGCGAGCGAGCACCGACGTACCTACAGTTAAGGGGAACACACACGGGCAAAATAGTTTAAATTTTTATTGTAATTTTTTTAAATTTTAACTTCTATCCTACAAATTGTGTTTCATAATAAGAAGTTTTTTTTAGGGGCGGAGTGATGTGGCGGTCAGCACATTCCATAGCGCGCTTGGACTTTGTACAGTCACGTACGCCACTGAGTTTCCTCTCACCCCGCGCGCGCACCGCCACGTTCCTCCGCACCGCCCCGAGGGCTTCAGTATGTACCGCGCGCTACGACGCGCCTCCTGTGTTGTAAGAGACAGTAAATACAGTGATACCTGAAAACGTTGTTTCTTTCCACTATCACGGACAATAGACTCGACCACAGTCAGGTGATACCCCTGCGCCTTAAAGTGGTATAAGTACATTAAATTTAGGAAATGATTATTGGGATCAAGAGTAACAAAAAAGTCGCATAACTTTTTTCTGAATTCCCTTTAAATAAAAAGTTACAGTTTCCATACAAACTAATTGATTATTTTAGTGTAAAAATGATCTAATGTCAACAGGGCGGCGCGGAGGGGGAAGAGCGGGTGAGACGTTAGCGCCTCGGACGGAGGGGTTAGCGGGAGAGGCGGGGGTTAGCTTTGTGAGTGGAGGACTGGAGGTCGGCAGGCGGAGGGTGTGGAGCGGCAACAACGCGTTAAATTACACTAAACGAAAACATAAATTTCAAAAATTCATATCTCGAAAACTAGACACTTTACAGAAAAAATTTATTTGCTTTTTGCCTAGGAAAAACATGAGGATTGCGCTGGCGAAATTAATGTACTCGCCGTTTTAACACTCTGTAGCTAAAGGAACTTCGTTCCAACCGGGTGTCCCATGACACCTCTCGTCTTTTTTTTAAAGCAATCCGGTATGAGTGATTGAGTCAGAGGTGCCAGAAAGCATGCTGCGACCAGCCAATATCACCACCGAGAATGTGGGTGCCATACCGGAGACCTCCTCTTGGATTTCTGGCTACTGAACTAAGAGTTGAACACAGCCTAGGCAGCTATGCGGCCGTACATCCAGTACTTACAGTGTTACCATTCCAGTCGGCTACAATTTGAACCTACCACCTAGTAAGGGTAATTTTTATGATCGAAGGGGACAACACAGTTTTACACCGGTTCCGAACGGTGAACGTGAATAAGCACGAAAATATGTTTTCGCCATAAAAAAACTAAATCGTGCATGTCGACCGGAATCGAACCTCAGACCCTGAGATCGAGAGTCCAAGCCAAGGCAGCGCCGACTACCCGCGCCGCTTACCTACACAGACAGTTGTTACTTACTGTTGCTTCCGTTTCCTGTGGCAGGGCAGGGCAGTGTCGCTCTCATCATTTATCACGCACGACACCCGCCCCGCGCGGCACGACAGAGCAGGGCAACACGATAGATTCATTCATTATTGTAGCAAATTGTATAGCTACTACTCTTATGCAGGACTGTTTAGAATTCAATGGTTATTTGAACGTTTAGTACATATTATAAATGTTTTTTCGTCGTCGTCGGTAGCTCAGTGATGGGATCGGTCGACAGCCGTTCGTGATCTAAAGCACACCTGGGTCCGGTCAGAACTTTGATGGGTGACCGTTCGACCGTTCAGATTCCACGTAAAACTGTATGCCCGTTTCACCTCACCTAACCTAACCTAATCTAACCTAACCCAACCTTACTGTTGGTAGGGTTGGTATCACCGCACAGAATGAAAGCGCGGTAAAAGTGACTATGTAAATAGTTCTATCCATCCAGTTCAGTGTAGCCGGCACGGTCAAAGGGAAGCACTGACATGAACATCTAGTTCACCATGGTGTTATGGGCTGACATCACGGATGATTGTAGGTGATGTTAGGGGTCAGGCTTCAAATCAGTGTCTTCCCGGTTATGGGAAGACTTAAACTGTGCCTGATACCCATTCACTAACATAAGTTAGTCTTTAAGTTTTAATATTTCTTTTATTAATTTTTTTTTTATTTCTTCTCTTCTTCTTCTTCTCTTCTCTTCTTCTTCTTCTCTTCTCTACTCTTCTACTCTATCTCTATCTCTTCTTCTCTACTTCTTATAAAAATGAACGTCTGTCTGTATGTATGTTCGTTTTTGATGCGGTTTGCACCAATGTAAAGAGTAATTCTTGAGGCTCACTATAGGCTATATACCATCACACTAAATAGCCTTAGGGTTGAGCAGTATCAAATAAAGTATAGTATGAGCGGAATTTAGTGTCGAATGGTCGTAATAGATGGCGTGAGCAGTCTATTGCCTTGCGTTGGTGGAGATACAAGAAGATGACTGACAATAGCCATATTAGAAACGATGTTTAGTACCCGCTGTTACAACTAGATGTCGACAGTAGTATCGATTCAATAACTATGTGACATTTTTGTCGGTGTTTGTTAACTAGGCTAACTCAAACATAAGTCATACGCGAAAAAATCGATAGATAGCGTTTTAAGTAAGTACTAACAAATCATTGTGACTTGGGAACATTGTTTGTCAGATCTTCGTCTTGAATTTAGAACTGGCGGAATTTTCGACATGTCCAAGCGTAGGTTACCTACCTATGGATGAAATTATACAATAAACAAAAGTCATGCGAAAAAAAATCGATAGATGGCGTAAATGATTACATGTTAAGTTTGTCATAATATCAGACGTAAGTTCATCATATTTTATTTCTTTCTTTCAATTTAGTTGCAAGTATTGAATTCATCGAGATCAGCAACGACGATAAGTCACTTCACCATTCATATTGCTCATACGCAATCTATCGATACACAACGGATACGCATATCAATGACTTCTCTCCGAACAGTATTTAAAATTAAAAAAACATTCAGGCATCTTTAGAGGTGGTAATTTAAATTTTATTGCCTAAAAAAATGCAGCGCGTGCTACCGGGGGCCCCCGTACTAGCGGTTGGACACCGCTGCTCTAATCTGTCTATTTTTTCAGGCAAACGCATTTTTATTTTTTCAGGCGCACTGCTTACGTTATTTTATTCAAATCTGTGCAAACATAAATACGGGACACCACTGCCTCTGAATGTACAGTCGACTTAAACAGTGAAGTTACCGCCTTTACAATTTGGCCGTACGTCGCGTATTTTTTAATTTGTGAAATTTTAACATCTCGTGTCGCGTGACCAACCAGGTAAAATTCTTATCTCGTTCGCGAGAACGAGTGGGTTCGACCCCGGACATCCGGTACGGGACCCTATTACTAAGCCTACGCCGTCTGTCTGTCTGTCTGGCTGTCTGTCCGTCCGTCTTAAGATTTTAAGACACTTTTACTTAATATGAAAATGTCGAGGATCTTTGATGTACTGTGAACTAGGTGTCGCCACAGTTTCATTGCAAGCCTTCAGTGTCCTACTGCCCGACAAAGGCTTAGTCCTGCGACTGCGTCATAGACCTTGCCCATCTCTCCTCGTGTCAGAGCCGCTTTATGAATATGCACGGCGAACGATGAAGGCAGCCGTTAAATTAATTCGGCAAACAAGCCCGTCGTGGATACACACTCTCTCGGTCATCTTGGCAGTTAGGCACAGACTGCGTGTTCAGAGGTCGAATGGACAAATGTCTGGGCTATTCAGAAGGAATGTGAAGTGACAGACTGTTCGACGGACAGACATACTGACGGACAGAAGACACACTGACAGACAGGCTGGTTGACAGACAGACTGGCTGACAGACTGACAGTCAGACGGGCTGACAGAATAGATAGACTGACTAGCAGACTGACTAACAGACTAACTGGCTTTTTATTTTATTGCATCCTTTACTGGATGGTTGTGCCCGAGGTCGAAGCCTCAGGCGCAGCCGATTACACCCTCTAGGAGGTGCCAGTCCATCTTGGAGGCGGACTCATGTCGCTGGGGAAACCATAACACGCGATTTGAAGATCCGTGGATAGTAGGAGTGGGGAAAGATATTCTCCGGAAGACCGTTCCACACCTGTGCAGTGCGGCACAAGAACGATTGAGACAATCGTGCAGTTCGAATTACTCTTCAGACTGACAGAATGACTAACTGGCAGACCGTCAGAAAGACTGACTGACGGACTGACAGGCAGATAAACTGAAAGACAGACTGGCTGACAGACAGACTGACAGACTGCTAGAAAGACTCCCAAACAGAATGACGAACCAACGACGCGTTGCGACTTGCGACGGACAGAAAGGCAGCCGGGCCGGCTGCGGACTAAACGTACCCACTGCTGATTACTTAGGGTTCTTTTAAATCCTACAGCGCGCAAAAACGCATTGCAGCGCTGCATTCTAGCTATAAATTACACATGCTCACTGCTAGAAACGTAAATAACGCAGCAAGATACGAAGTTGAAGTCTGCGGGGGTGATAAGGTCGGCAGAGGAGAGTGACGCAGGTCGGTTGTTATACCGCAGCGCACAGTGTAGTCAAAGGTGTAACTGCTTCGTGGAAAGCTGCGAGTACCTTTGTGGTCGGGAGGGATTATAATGAAATTAGAATTATTACGAATGTGGAAAGGTGGAATGTTTCATTATGACCTTGTTTATTGTAGAAAACAAGGTGTAAGTAATGCGTAAGGGTTAAGGTTAGGGCTACAGAGATAGGAACAAAACAATTTTGAAGCGAAACTTTTATAACGCACGTTCGGGGTGCGAACCTAACCCAGAAAAAGTGAAACGTCACAAAAGTGCGAACGGAAGTTGCAACGCTTCGCATTGCTAGCATTCAGATAATGGGAAGCGTTGGTTGCGCTGTCCAGCGACACCTATGAGTCTTTTGAAGTCGAAACGAACTATAAGGCTTATACATACTTTATATGATTTAATTTGTGAAAAGATAAAACTATTACTGTCGCTGTTGATTTTATTCGCATTCGCGAAGAAAGTCATCGTCAAATTTAATAAGACTTAAAATAACCTTTTATTAATGACTTGACTGAACTATGTTCTTTGTACCTATTATTTTTTTTTTAATTTATGGATATATTCTAGATTTAATTTATTTAATTGTTTGCTTAGATATAATATGTTAGATGTAACGTAATAAACATTTTTATGTATGTATGTATATATTCTTTATTGAATATGAATTTATATAAATTAGGCACAATAGGCGAGCTTAATGCCGTTAGGCATTCTATTCTAACTAACCTTTGGGATGTGAAGCCATGAAATGAAGGGAAGCACTGACATGGCACCTAAGTTCACCCTGTGTTATGGGCTGACATCACGGATGTTGTAGGTGATGTAGCCAACCGTGTCAGGTTCCATAAAAAAAAAAAATGTGGGAAAAGCAGGCGAACAAGAATAGTTTTTGGCAATTATTAAACAGTAAATCAATATGATAAACCACAAACTAATACTACATAAATACTTTAGATACGCAAACATGTTTATTAGACTTACATATTAAGTACATTAATCAGTGGTACTGTTGTTCAACACCATCCAACTGGATGACAATAGAGAGAAGAGAGGTGTTAAGATAATGCAACATAAAAAATTGTTATGTAAGTATATTTAAAAAAAAATCTCTATAAGGCTTCGTCCTTATAGATTTCACTGCTGAACGGGACAAGACAAAAAAAACTATGATGAACCATACTGAACGTCTTAAGGAAATATGGTTAATTTTGTGTGTTCTTTATGGTGAAATAAATATCTGAATCTGAATCTGAATCATAATTCGTTAAATACTAGAATTATAACATCTTAAAAGAAAGCGTAACGATGTTTTGTGAAATTATTCTATTCCATTTCACTTCTCGCAACGAACGACAGCACGCACCACCCGGCAAACACGTCAGCTGCCAGTTCCTCGTTGCACCACTTCATTCGCTCAGCGTTTCAGGCAGTTTCTAGCGCCTCTAGTTTATAATTAAGCAAACAAAGTGCACAAAATCTCACTCTTACGACCACCCGCTCTAGTAAAAACAGTAAATGCATGGCTTTTAGATAAAGATTACGAAGCAACTGAAGACATCCTAGACATATTACGATAATGATACAGGTGACACCAAGGTATGCAAGCAGACACCAAACATACACATACACACCCTCACACACACACACCCTCCCATTCATACACACACACACACACACACACCCTCTCACACGCACAAACACACAGATATATAAATTATTAATGACGAGAACCCTCTATAAATAATAACCTATTTACATACTGTCTACCTATGATACAGCCTTCGGGCTAGTTTAGGTGATAGGACAAGAAAATGCAGGGTTAGGTCTGTATTGTTTTTTTTATTGTTTTTATTTAAGTCTTACATGTTTGTTTGGAATAATTTTATTCGTGTACTGTTGTAACCTAGTTTTGTGTTTTTTTCTTTGTGTGTTTTTTTGATAAAGAATTTTGAATTTTGAATTTGAATTTGAATTGTAGTCTTGACTTGAAAAGATACAACACACCCACGCAACCTTGTCATTCGCATATTCAAACTTAGAACGGTGTGGTCTATGGAGACGTGTAGCGAATTCGTTACTTTGACAACGTTCGATTGGCATCACTCCACTTTCAATGCGTAGAAATCACGTAAAGAGTGTTTTATTCAAAGCATTCCAAATGATAGAATGGGTATACATTTGTCGATCCGGTGAAATATCATAGTATGCAAAGAGTTTGGAGGAATAAATAACATAAATGATCGGTCTCACACAAAATCACTAGTTGCGTGAAGCGTGCCACGCTTTAATTTTTTTTATTTATTTTGACACAAACAACAGAAATATGTCACATGTTAAAATAAAAATTACTATAATTTACAGAAATAGTTCCTATACTTTTGTACACTTCGTGGTTAATTTAGGGCAATAAAAATGCATTAAATAAAAAATAGCACAATAAATCAGAACAAAAAAACGTTAAATATAAAAAATCAATTAACGAATAACAATAACTAGAAATATATAAGGTACTTCGTTATTTATGTGAAAAATTTCCAGAGGGTTACATAGACACTCAAATAAACACGTTACGTAAAAAAAATTTATTTATTAGCATTACTTTTCGAGAAATTTAACAAAACATGTTTGCTACCTAAACATTAACCTGTGTGTAACAGTAGGTAGCTCGCATTGTATGGGGTCAATGACCGTACTATGTTCAAACGCAGAACAGCTGTTTGTTGTAAGTAAGTCACAAGGTCACTATGATTGTTTTTTTACAGCTACTTATTTGATTTGATTTTTTTGTTAGGAGAAAAAATGCTCATAAACTTATGTTTTTCTCTTACCGACTCAACTCTGTGTCATTACCGTGCCGTTTTCGTTTATGTTGGGAACGTAGTAAATTCTGTACAAGGTATGACAATATCGATTCTATGATTCTGAAGTGATTGGTCGAAATATCAGGTTTTTTGGACCATTGAATCATATCCAGGGCCATTTTCTCTCTGAATGTCTAATGTTCTGAAATTGATTAAATCACTTTATAGTAACGATGAAGTAATTACGCCTTTTTATTAATACTTTATATATATATTTTATATGTATGTACGCGTGGGGATGTATGTATGGAGATGATTTTCAAGCTTCGATTTTTCTAGAATTTTAAGGTTTCATTTTAAGTACCTACACGATGTTTTAGCACATGAAGGTTTTGGTTCCCAATACTTTAGATTGTATTACATTTTGTTTGCAAGTTTCTTTTCTTTTCTTTAATATCAGTAATAGAGATAGAATATCAGTCTGTAATGCTCGATGTTATTTTCATATTCCATGAAATTTGAAAATAACATATTCGAACTTTCGCTTTCCACTTTGAAAAACGTTTGTCTCTAGTGGCATTACTGAGAAATTTCTTCACAACACTTTCGCTGCTCTTGCTCGCGAGTTCAACGCGAAACACTTGCAACTTTTCTACGCTTCAACCAATCTATTGCACTCGGAAAACAAAAGAACAAAGACAAATTCTCGCTCAAAGCACTCCCCGAAGTTTTAACTCTAGCCAGAGCGAAAGGAACACCAGTGAGGTAAAAATACTGGATCATTTGAAAAACATTTTAACGAATTGCAACTAAACTAGCCGATAAGTGGCAGAAGCCATACTCATACATCATGAGATGGTTGAAAACTAAGACCCAGATCTCCATCATAAGGGCAGTATCAACTAGAAATAGGGGCACACGAAGAAAAATTAAGATGGAAAGAAAAAAAAATAAAGAAGATGGGTGGGGCTAGAAGACGGCGCTGGCTTATTTTCTACCGAAGAATGATCAGCGCCGTGGTGGGACCTGCAGGTCTATTCTTGTAAATTCTGACAGCGAAATCAGCGCTGTTGTGGCGCTGAGAGCCACTTCGGTAAGTGGCTCTCAGCGCCACAACAGCGCTGATTTCGCTGTCAGAATTTACAAGAAGAGACCTGCAGATCCCACGATGTTTGTGGTAGATCGGCCGCACCTCCACCATCGCATTCTGGGCCCTCGTGCGCTTCCATAGACCTCCTCTAATCAGCCAACTTAATAGATGTACCGACTTGTATAAATTGTTTGTACATAATAATATTATACCTAATATTTATGTTTTTTTTTTTTTTTTATGGAACCTGACACGGTTGGCTACATCACCTACAACATCCGTGATGTCAGCCCATAACACAGGGTGAACTAGGTGCCATGTCAGTGCTTCCCTTCATTTCATGTCGGCTACACTAAACTGGACGGAAAACACGAATATTATGTTATATTATAATCAATAAATGCATATTTCTCTTTCTAACACCACCAATGGCTCTTCTTAAAAACATTAATACCTATGGCTATTCTTAAAAGCAGAGAATGTGGCAGACGACGACAAAAGAAAATAATGTAAACACCGTTGTGCGCATGGGCAAAGTATTGTGGAAGAAGAAAAAAAAGTTTTAAAAAACATAAAACCGACTTCCTAAAAAAAGTTGAACTAAAAAACTATTTAAAATAAAAATATAAAAACCGCAGAATTTTTTATTTCACAGTTTTTTTTAGTAATTTTTTGCTGTTAATGTACTCGGCGGAATCGCTCGGCCTTCGGCCTCGCGATTCCGCCTCGCTTTCCAATCCGATCTTGACCCAATTAAAATAGGACCACGTCAGCCTCGATAGCTCAGTGGTGCAGACAGTCAACTGTCGCTATTGAATATTAAGCTATGCTGGGTGCGGTCAGTAATTGGATGGGTGACTGCTGACCGTTGGAGGCTGACCGAGGTTCGGATTCCTCGTAAAACTGTAGGTCCCTTCCCTCCTAATCTTACTTGGTGGTAGGGTTTAACCCGCCCGGGTTGGTACCACCGCACTGAATGAAACGTCGGTCGAAACGGCTATGTAAAATAGTTTGTGTTTTCCGACCAGTTCAGTGTAGTCAGCACGATCAAAGAGGGAAGCACTGACGTGGCACTTAGTTCACCCGGTGTTATGTGCTGCTGACATCACGGACGTTGTAGTTGATGTAGCCAACCGTGTCAGTTTCCATAAAAAAAAACAACACCGTAACATTGCTTAAAAAAAAAAATTATGGTAAATTTAGTAGAACGGACAGACATTCATTTGTTACGGAACCCTACATTCATTTTGAAATAAATGTTAAATTTAGTAGAATGGACAGACATGCATTTGTTACGGAACCCTACATTCATTTTGCAGAACTTAGTAGAATGGAGAGACATAAACGTGTTACCGAACCCTACTTAACAGTTGCACTCCGGGAGTGCCGGCAGATCCCGTGCCACTCTAACTTAACCCTTAATGCAATGACTTAAGGTTTCATTTTAAAAATGACGCTGACGCGATGTCGCGATGTCGCGATGACGCGAGTTATACATTTTTTACCCACCTAAAATAGTGCCAAGCGCCGCTAAAGAAGTTTTCACTTCAAAAACCTCAGGGTTATCCCCTTTCAAATAAAAAAAAAAAAAAAATTTCAAAATCGGCCCACAATTGACGGAGTAATCGCGTAACAAACATCAAAAAAAAAAACATACCGTCGAATTGAGAATCTCTTAGGTCTAAAGTAAATTGCTCGTGAAGACAAATGCAACGAGCCCAAACACGATGGGTTTATCATGTGTAGTTTAGAAGTTCCTATGGCCACCTTCTGTCTCCATCATCAGACCAGCTCGATGGTACTCGTACCATAATAAATTAAGCGCACCTGGCCGGTCGGAAAAGATACAAAATTTCAAATTTAGAATATTAATGAAACAAGGGTCCGAATATGTATCACTAGGGTCTGGGTCCGTGCTCCACCTAGTTTCTCCACCTGGGTGGAGCATTGTTTTTTGGAAATCGGTTTTATATATTTTAAAACAGTTGTTATTTCATTGTTTTTAGTAATATTACATAAAAAAGAATAATCCAAATCGAATAATCGAAATCGATTGAAGTGGTACAGAATTATTCGCCATATGTGTCAGACTGCAAATTGCTGAATAAGTCCACATCACAAAAGTTTTGCTGAAGGTAACCACTAATTTATCAAACTGAAAATTGCCGAAAACGACCACATCACAAGTCTGCAGGTAACCACACACCATAGTATTATGTTGATTTTTCAAAAACCACTGAACCAATTTCGATAAAATTTAAATGGGACCACCTCGGAAGTATGGCCTAACAAACAAAAAAACAGTTTTCTAAATCGGCCCTCAATTGACGGAGAAATCGCGTAACAAACATACAAAAAAAAAACATACAGTCAAATTGAGAACCTCCTCTTTTTTTGGAAGTCGGTTAAAAACAAGGGCTGTCGGGGCTGGCATGGTACCTATGGCTCTTCGTAAAGGCATTAATATATATTATGGCTGTTCTTAAAAGCATTAATACCTATGTATGACGAATCTACCAAGTACTATTAGATCATTGGTTTTGCGAATGGCTGGAACCTTTCTAGAGGTACGTGTATTAGAACTTTGCGCGATACATTATAAGTTTTGTTCTACCGAAGGTGTAGATGGTTTAACAATATAATAGTGTTTTATAGGTATGCCTCAGAGTAAAGCTTGTAATCAAACTGCATGAACGCTGGTAGAGTGGTATAGGAGTGACCTATCTAGAGTTTTAAATGGGATCTGAAAAATACGACTACGAAATAGGTTATGGAAAATGTGCGAACCAAAAGCACAAAATAATATTTTTCATAATAATTTATCAGATATAGCAAATGTTTTATTTTGATTTTACTTCTAGGTCATAGTCACCATTGTATTAAGTTTTCAAAGTATATTTGGAAAATTTAAAATATGACCACCTATACTTGCTGCTTGATAGTTTTCTCGTCCTTGATATTGTCTTGGCTTGAACGTGTTAGTCGGTGTTGAGCTGTAATTTAATCGAGTTCCTGCGGCACCGATTACTCTGCTTATCCCGACTTATCGTGATTAAGCCTGTATGGTATTTAATTTATGTATATTTTATGTTTGAAGTTTTATGTACAATACTCACCCACCACGAATAATACATAAATTCCGGTCGTAGAAATTTCACTTAGTTCGAGTTTTGGATATAGGTAGGTAGGTAGGTACACACAATATTATAGTTAGCACTAATTGCAAAATGTGTAGGTAGCTTTGTAGGTGGGTAGTGAAGGAACTTTGAACCAACGTTTAAGTATTTCCACGTGTAGTACCTACCTACAGCCGAGACGACGAATGTATTATATTACGTAGGCACCTACACTACATCGGCATACACCAAGTTTTTGTAGAATTTTTATATATTTTATTCAAAATCAATAGTTTATAATAATAAGACGTATGAAATGGCGCCTAATTTTTATGATGTCCAGAACTCCGTAAAAATAAAATTAGACCATAGATGGTAACAGAACGAAATTTCAAACATTTTCATATGACAAGCAGAGTATTGTATTACCATAAATAAGGATATCTGAAATGGATTTTGAATATTATTTATTATATTTTTTTAATATTATAATTTCGAAATTGCCAAAAACGAACTTATCTCTGAAGGTACTAAGATTCCTCTGAAAATATTATTTGTCTTGTGAAAACATTCCTGAGAACACAGCCGATCTTTCATATAACATGAAATTCACTGAGCGAAACTACAGCTGAGCTGTTCATCCGAGATATTTCACAAGAAAACATGAACTCCGGAGCAAAATGTACATCCGATGTTATTGAAACTCTGCGTAACATCCGCTGTACCTCCAATAAAGAGATGAACCAAGAGAGGAGCCTGCTGAAAGAATAAAAAAATGCAGAACCGCTATAGGTAGCGAAGTTTCTACGCCCGTGTAACGTACGTCAATATATGAATATCATTATGACTCGAGAACCACTTCATCGATTTACACACGGTTTTTAATGTTACATTCTGTCACTTCTCAGGATGGTTTTATGCTGTAAATCATAGCGCTACGTCATCGGCCGCCTGAGCTGTGAGCAAAATGGTAAAACCATAAACAAGCGAAGCGAAGGCGCGGGCAAAAGCTAGTGCTCAATAAAATAAACAATTATTTCCAGGAACAGAAGTGGGAGCGATGCTTAGGGCTCTGACTGTTTAAGAAGTCGTATCCAGAGAAAGGCTAGAAATATTTAAACGAGATTGGAAATTGTACCACGATCGACGTATTCGCCCCTATAGATAGAGGTTAAGATTCCGGTATACAGATACGGATTCAGGCGACAATTCAAACACAGACATTGAAATAATGTAGACATTTGAATTTTCGCGCCAACTGACAGACTGGCCAGATTTTTACTTTCTACCTACATTCAGATTAGTTTTCTCCATACCGATTTTTTCCTCCCACTTCACTAGCTTCCTTACTTACACAAGTAAGTACGAACAAGATATCGTGCGCGCGCCTTTTATCGCATCCACGCCATTGTCGTCGTGAGCTCCCAGGTACACCTATACGCAACGACATTCTACTTTCTGGACGGGCCCTCGTCATACATTTTACCGGTCGAAACGTGCGATTGGAGTTCGTCTATATATTGCCAATATTTAAAACAGCGTAAGTGCGCGAGCGCCTCATACATCACGTTACGTTTCCGCTCTGTGAACGTCGATAGAGTAAGACGGTTAAATGGCAATTTGATACGTATAAAGGAGAGACAACGATTGGAGAGGGTGCTGAATGCTCACCAATAGCGCGCCTCAATTCGGTGCGTTGTATGCCACTTCCCGATAATTTAATTCGTTGCCTATACGCCGGTCGAGAGCACAGCAGAAAGTCCGCGTGTGCAACGGTGCAGGAGTGTATCTAGCCAGTAACGCATTAGGGAAGCCGTCAAACGGTAGGCATCAAGACCGTCGCACCAACCGCACGTCCAGGCCTGGACACACAGCTGCGTGCGTCGCTGGAGCCAGTCTGTGTCATCCGTCAAATGTAAAAGGACACCAGGGTAAACGAGGAGGAAACGCTCAAAGTCGCCGGCGCATGAAGGAACCATGTGCGTCCCCTATCCTAATCTCCTTGGGCAGACATTAGGTATACATTTTTTTTTAAATTTCAACTTGTGCAAATGTTGCAGCTTATTCCCCTACCATTTTCCAATATCGATTGACACGGTTCCAATGAGTCGAGACCAGTGGCGGCTGGCCCTTAAGTGCACTCGTGCGCCGCACTACCACAAAACAGCGCCTTCACCCGAAAGAAATAAACAAATTAAAATATTAAACATTTCCATGAATATCACCGATCGAAGTAAAAATATCAAACTGAATTCGTTCCTATTTCCTAGACAACAAGGCACGATTTTGCTGTACGTAATCGTACTACATACTACGTATCGCCGCCGAGCTCGCCTCCGCCGAGTGCATTAGAAAACACCGCGAACGTCTCTTGTATTGATACTATGAGAAAATGTCTAACGCCGCTGCCCCGCCGCGTGAAACAAAACACTCTTCATACGATTATGTGTGGAACAAGGTTGCGTTCTGGGTGTGACACACGACGGAAAAAGAAGGACAGTATATTGTGGATAGACGCGCGTGCGACACGTCGCGACCGAGCCAGCCGACGATGAGCCGAAGTAAGCCGAGATCGTGAACCCGACCGCGGGCACGTGCGGGCAGGAGCGCGCGGGCGCGGCGGGGGCGATCCAAACTCTGGGTCGAAGATACACACAAGCGCTAAGTACCTACATGTATGTACGCTGTTGCACGACTCGACAGGCGAGTCCATTTTTGGAATATGGGTTGTTTCTTATATATAACAGATCGAGTTTGCAATTGAATATTTGAATTATTCGAATATCGATTTGATACATATTCGAATGGTAATTTATAAAATATTCGAATGTTACGACAAACATTAATGCGTTACGAAAATATTTCGCTATTTTAGTTAAAGTGAAAAAATGCAATCACCCAAAGAGCTAGGCAGGCGTTGTTTGGCGCGCCGCGCCTTCTCAGTTCGGGGCGAGACCCGTCGTCGCGTGACGCGTCGGTCGACCGACAATCGCCGCGCCGCCGCGCCGGGATGTTTTGCAAATCCGTTTTTTAGCAGTTTGAACGACTTTTCGTCAGTTAACATGTGCATTGTGAAGTTTTCTTCATTGCCCGGCGTGGCAAGGACGCGACACCGACGCGACACAAACATTAATATCAGTACCGCACGCTGTCTGGCCGGGCGGGCGCGGGCGCGCGCGCCGCCGCGGGTGCGCGCGAGGCGCGGCTCGCTCGTGGCCACTGCGCGCGCAGTGAAGTGTCGCTTTGGTTCTTCTAGCAATTAGGACGCTGGGTGGGTACATAATTTTTGCAAATAAGTCAAGACCGCGGTATCCATTAGATTCACGTTTGGGTATAGTACTAAGTAGCTAGCGCACACCCAGTCCCATAGGTCACCAGCCGCCACTGGTCGAGACAGCGTCGATCGAATTCCAAATGGAATAGTTGGGCACTAACCGAAGTTGTACTACAAGTATATCAGAGGTTATTAAAAAAACACACGCTCTTCACTCGCACGTTTACGGATATAAAACGATAAGGTGATTCACACAAACATCAGTCATTGTGAACTCTGCTTGTAAGCTGATTTGGTCAGTGACATGTTTTTTTGAAAGGCTCGTCTACGTGTAGTGTCCTCAACATAATCTCTAACAGACAGCATTTTGCAACAGACCCGGTCGTAAGCGTAGCGATAAAAAAATCAGTGATTTCACAAGTATCGCCTTGTTTACTTTGTGCTATTGTTTTATTAGGTTTGTGTCATTCTTCTTCTCTGTTTGCTACCCTTATGAGGGTTCATGATTAAGTCAGGTTGACTGGCAGAGATTGCCTTAGGTAAAAATCCGCCTTTCGTAAAATTTTGCATTGGAAAGCAATGAAGTATATTCTATTTTATTCTAAGTTTTAAATAGTCTTAATATTAAACTTAAATTTTTCTCCTGCTGGGCTAAGTGCCTTTTCTATGCGTTTGAGTTCTGCGGGTCTGCCTAATTGGGCAAAGCCGGATCCATGAAAACTGGGTCAAATACGGGTCCCACAAATATTGTATTCCTGAATAAATATACCCGCGGTTATTAAAAATATCGTAAGATATTATTTGAAATGTGATTTTTTTCATGCTTAAAAAACGGCGTTATTTCCCTGTGGTACGATTTTGATAATGACATTTAAATTAAATGTTTTTTTATTTTATTTTGTGGAAAGAAGCGCGTTGAGTAGTATGTGTGGAGTTTGAGAAGGAATGCTTCGGTGGTTAGATCATGTTGGGAGAATGGATGATAGGAGAAACTAAAGAAAGAAATTTATGGAGCTAATGAGAGTGGAAAAGTCGGGAAGGATTACACTAAAGTGCGTCTAGGGCCACCCTTGGATAGCAGGAGTAGAATTTTTGACACTAATAAAGAGGAACCTTATACGTATATAGTGGTCCACTGAAGGAATTAAAAGTTTCCCTAATTCCTCCATGCTTCCCGGTTAGCAGCGATACGGAACCACTGTCTGCAGGTGACGTCACGATACGGAACCACTGTCTGCAGGCGACGTCACGATACGGAACCACTGTTTGCAGGTGACGTCACGATACGCAACCACTGTCTGCAGGCGACGTCACGATACGGAACCACTGTCTGCAGGCGACGTCACGATACGGAACCACTGTCTGCAGGCGACGTCACGATACGGAACCACTGTTTGCAGGTGACGTCACGATACGCAACCACTGTCTGCAGGCGACGTCACGATACGGAACCACTGTCTGCAGGCGACGTCACGATACGGAACCACTGTCTGCAGGCGACGTCACGATACGGAACCACTGTCTGCAGGCGACGTCACGATACGGAACCACTGTCTGCAGGCGACGTCACGATACGGAACCACTGTATGCAGGCGACGTCACGATACGGAACCACTGTCTGCAGGCGACGTCACGATACGGAACCACTGTCTGCAGGCGACGTCACGATACGGAACCACTGTTTGCAGGTGACGTCACGATACGGAACCACTGTCTGCAGGCGACGTCACGATAAGGAACCACTGTCTGCAGGCGACGTCACGATACGGAACCACTGTCTGCAGGCGACGTCACGATACGGAACCACTGTCTGCAGGCGACGTCACGATACGGAACCACTGTCTGCAGGCGACGTCACGATACGGAACCACTGTCTGCAGGCGACGTCACGATACGGAACCACTGTTTGCAGGTGACGTCACGATACGCAACCACTGTCTGCAGGCGACGTCACGATACGGAACCACTGTCTGCAGGCGACGTCACGATACGGAACCACTGTCTGCAGGCGACGTCACGATACGGAACCACTGTCTCGAGCACTGTCTGCAGGCGACGTCACGCACGATACGGAACCGCTGTCTGCAGGCGACGACGTCACGGTTTAGCACTATGAATTTAGGCTCGGACTTCATGCATCCGTTTCTCCCCGGAGTTGACTAAAATAGGCCACACCCCACCCCCACCTCCGAGACGGATGGATACCGCGTTCCAAACAAAATGTGTGATATCCGCGCTCGTCGACTACACGCAAGCGGAAACATTCAGAAGCCTCCCCTCCCCTGACAAAAACCGGGCCGCCCCGGACGCGCGGAGCGTTTTTAGCGACGTTCTCTCACAGCCGCAGCAGAGTGCGATGCGCGCACGCGACGTCCACCCACCGTTGCGAGCGACAGAGAGGAACATTTTATTCCGGATACTTGTAGTCGAGCGCTGTAGGCGTGGCCCAGTTCTCGCCGGCTCGCCGGTTCCGGGGCGAAACGCTCAGAAACGCATGCATGAAGTCCGGGCCTTGACGTTCCAAGTCGTCCGCGCGAACGGCCTGTCTATTGATCATAGTTTTCTTACATTTTTAGGGTTCCGTATCCGGTACGGGACCCTATTACTAAGACTACGCCGTCTATCTGTCTGTCTGTCCGACCGTCCGTCTGTCCGAGGGCTGTATCTCTTGAACCGTAATAGGTAGCCCGTTGATTTTTTTACAGAATATGTGTTATTATGGCGGATATAACAACAAATAATAAAATAAGAAAAAATCATGGGGGTTCCAATAGAAGAAGCCAAAAAGTGTATGCACGCGCGCCATCTACCGAATAGAGTGTGAAGCATTTTGACTAATCATGACATTTAACTAATATGAAGCATTTCATAAAACGCCATACGAGTAGATGGCGTGAGTGGCGCTAACCATGACATGGCGATAAGGAACTCTCGGTGGGCGAGTTCAACTCGCACTTGGCCGGTTTTTTGTTTTCATCCTATCTAACCTAACCTAAGCTAACTTCAAATTCGAAATGCATAAATGATGCAATGCTCGGCATTTCTTTGACCGATAAAATCCGTAACGACGTGATAGGTGAAAGAACTAAGGTAGTCAACATTGCTAAGAAAATAAGCAAGCTGAAATGGCAGTGGGCTGGGCACATCTGTCGTAGACCCGACAACCGATGGGGTAGACGGGTGCTCGAATGGAGGCCACGTACAAGCAAACGCAGCGTGGTACGCCCCCCGGCCAGGTGGACAGATGAACTAAAAAAGGTAGCCGGGAGTGGATGGATGAGAATAGCGGAAGACCGCGTGTGGTGGCGTGCCTTGGGAGAGGCCTATGTTTCGCAGTGGACCGATACAGTCTGATGATGATGATGATGATGAAATGATGTTTACGTCAAGTTCACGTCTGTTGAACTGTCACCTAAAGTGCAGAGTTTTCTTTAGCGTAATATCTATATAGAAAAGGAAATTGTACAAAGTGTAGCTTTAACCTCTTTCAGTTCGTTTTCAATTCGACTAGAGTTATTTTCATATCTTGCGCTACCTTCTATAAGGTTTTGATGGGTTATGCGTCTGCTCGCAGGATAGGGAAAGATTTTATTACAAAGGTCTTTCCTTCCGGCTTCGACCCGTCTAGGAAAACTGAATTCCCTTTTTCAGAAGAATTTTCCGTCTTGGAAAGCCTCTAGGAATATTATTACAAGTAGATATTTTTTATATCCTCTACTTCGTTTCTGAATCTGAGTCCCTCCATATTAATGTTTATATTATTGTATTACCATGCCGAAGGTCACCGATTTATCATAGAATGTGATTTCTTCCAATCAACCTGTACACGCTAATCGGTATTTTACTGAACAGATTTTCTCACGGTAATTCCCTACGCCGAAGTAGGTGATCGATAAATGCAATTTTTATTTTTATTCCAAGCCATTGTTATTCGAACCTTTGGCCTCTCGTAAGGTCTTCACCACTACGCCACTCGACACCCTGAAATTGTGACAGAAAATATATAATTGATGACCGCACCGGTCATCAATGTTAATTACCTTACACTACACAAGAGAAAGTAAATTCCAAATTTAAAATGGCTGAAAGCGTCCACTGTCCACAAGCTCGCTCGAAGAATTTGATTTCTCCAATCCGTTGCGCTCTCAATTCTCCTGAAGTCTGAAATAAACAATAGAGATGCCTTTGTCACAACCTCGTGTGAATATGGAATATTGAATGGAAAACGATAGAGTATTTAATACATTTACAGTTAAAAATTTTTATACATTCTTGTTCGCCTACATGTAATTGGCCCATATCCCAAAGGTTAGTTAGAATAGAATGCCACACGGCATCGCCTATTGTGCCTAATTGGTATAAATTAGTTTTCAATAAAGAATATAATAATATACATACATGCAATTTTAAAGCAAAGGCAGTTAAAGCACAAATGTGAAGTATTAGAGTACCTAATCGATCGTAGATCGGCCTGACCTATCGTTTGATGAATCAATCACTATTAGTAAACGACAGTGAAGAATTGTAAATAATAAAATTGAGTGCCTATGTTGTGCTGGTAGGACTCGGTACAGTTCTCTCAAAACCTTACTGCCGCTCGAAAACTTTAATTTGTAGAACATATACTTTAATGTCCCTCTCATCTTGGGTTTGGGCATGTGCAGTGTAGCATCTAGATAGATAGATAGAAAATACTTTATTGCTCCAGAAAACATTTTACACAAACAGACAATAAGTAATGTGCATGAGGGGCAAAGGCGGACTTATCCCTTAACAGGGATTTCTCCCAGTCAACCTTTGGATGTTTGAGAGTCGTATGTTGTGAGATATAAGTAGGTAGTAGCAAAAGACTTGAGTGTGGGAATGTATAATATAATATAAGAAAAATAACTATGATAAACTATAATATACACTACATATAAGTACGTACTAGTTAAAAAAAAAATTAATTAGTTAAATTACTATTTATAAATTACATATGAATTACAATTTATATAATACATAATACCTAAATATATACATACATACTTGTCCATTCAGAATTAAAGGATTTTTTAGCTTTTGTCTTCACATTGACGGAGATAGTACAACTTTAAGTGTTTTTTGAATAACGGAAGCGACTTGCAGTGCCGTATACAGTGAGGTAGTAGATTCCACATCCGAGCTGGGTGCACAGAAAATGAGTTTGTATAAAATCCAGTTTTATGAGTGGAAATGGCTAAGATATTATCATCACTTGACCGAAGCGTTACACCGTGGGAAGATAAGTACTGAAAACGCGAAGATACTTACTCGGGAGCAGAAGGGTTGTTGATACAAGAATAAAGGAGGCCAAGAATGTGGGAATTTCTGCGGAGACGGATTGGGAGCCACTTGAGACGTCTGCGGTATTGTGAAACATGGTCGTACTTACGTAGACCGAAAATGAAGCACATACACATGTTTTGCAGACGCTCAAGCTTGTCCAAGAGTTCCTCAGTAACGTCTAGGCAACACACATCCGCATAATCAAGGATGGGGAGAAGCAGCGATTGTGCTAGAATTGTCTTTGTGGAGGTCGGAAGAAGGTTCTGCAGCCGCCTCAGGGAGTGCGCCGCAGCATAGACTTTTCGACTGACCTTATTGACCTGAGCCTGCCAAGATAGCGTATCATCCATAAGGATTCCCAGATTTTTGACAACCCTAGTATATGGTATGGTAGTACCGTTGTACATAATCTCAGGCAACGAGGCACGATCAATCCTCGATAGTAGTCGAGGACTTCCGGCAATCATTGCCTGAGACTTATTTGGATTCACGATGAGTCCAAAGGATCTGGTCCAGCCAAAAATTGTGGCCAGATCAGCATTGATCACATCAATGATTCCAGCAATGCCGTCAATACTACCTGCCAGATATAGTTGTAAGTCATCGGCATACAAGTGGTAGAGAGAAACTAAGAGTTTGGAGAAAAAATTTATAAAAATTGCGAAGAGTAGAGGAGATAACACACCACCCTGTGGAACACCAGCAGTTAAATCATACCATTCAGAAAAGTCATTGTCAATTCTAACACTTTGCTGGCGACCACGAAGGTATGAGTCAAACCAATCTATTACCTCCGGAGATAAGTTTAAGCATCTACCCTATGATCCACGAGTGGTGACCTAAAATTCGTTGATTGAGCGGCATTTAAGTTTTCAGGGAACTGTACATAAATACCTGACATCAAAATTAAGGGAGAACTCAATTTTTTTTTATTTTGCCACCGTTCTTTTTTTGAATCTACTTAGTTTTCGATACAGATTAACTCCTTATAGATCCGGAATGGTAAAAAAATCACCCAAGTGTGGCCAATTGCATGTTTCCCTGCCTAGGGCATGACAACATGATGATACAATTATATACTGTTTTTTTATTTTTATTTATTTTGTTTTTTTATTTTGACTCCGTGAAAATTTGTGACGTTTGACCCGTGAGTATTAAATATTATTGTTTTTATCTGCGCATTGACGGATAATTAATTGTTCTTTCTATTTGCGACGTTTTCAATATTAACCATTACGTCACATATTACGTCAGATCCACACCGATCGCAAATGGCACCTCTAGTTTTTAATCTAGATTATTCCAGTCCAGACTTTACTGAGATAACAACTTTGCGTTGAGTGTTTCTCTTTTATCTATCGACCATTGAAGTAAATATCTAGACGAGTCGTCATTTTGTCTAGAAAGCGAAGGAAAAGTTCACCAAGACGAAATTTACAAACTATAGTCTGCAGTTGCTGCCACACTTGCTGGTAGGCTCAAATTGTAGCCGACTGGGTTGTTAACACCGTACTAAACGTAAGATGGCCGCATAGCAGCCTGGGCTATGTTCTCCTCTAATTTTTTTTATGGAAACTTCCACGGATTGCTACATCACCTACAACATCCGTGATGTCAGCCCATAACACCGGGTGAACTAGATGCCATGTCAGTGCGTCCCTTAATTTCATGTCGGCTACACTGAACCGGACGGAAAACACGTTTGTAAACAAAATACGTTTTGTTTAGTGCGGTGGTACCAACCCGCAAAAAATTACGGAACAAAAAATTTCAGCCCGTGCCAGATAATCCAAAGTTGGACTCGAATCCCGACTTTAGGATTACATGTCCAACAG
Source organism: Nematopogon swammerdamellus (assembly GCA_946902875.1). Lineage (NCBI taxonomy): Eukaryota > Metazoa > Arthropoda > Insecta > Lepidoptera > Adelidae > Nematopogon > Nematopogon swammerdamellus. The sequence continues at coordinate 6,193,540 of OX336358.1, read as the reverse complement.
AGTTATCTAGGCATTTAGTTCAAGGCTTTAGAAAAAAGACTTCACAATCTTTACAGCACCAACCGATGCTCGCTGCGCTCGCTCGAAGGCCCTGGTACTGAGAGCAGAACGCATCTGTGATGATAACAGCATTGACAGCGAAAGAAAGACGATCACGAGCGCACTAAAGCAAAACAGTTACAGCAGAAAAGCACTGATACCTCACGAAAAGACATCTAAACCAGTGCAACGCGCCGACAGAGCATTTTTACCGTACGTCCGTGGACTGAAGTAACTCAGCATTGGCACTGTGTTTACTCCCTACAAAAAAGTATCCCAGATGCTACGTTCGGTAAAGGATAAGTTGCCTCTCCAGTCTGCCGGCGTGTACCAAATCCCATGTTGGAAAGTCATACATCGGGCAGACGAAGAGGAGCGTAGCGACGCGGGTCTCGGAGCAAATACGAGCGGCGAGACAACTGGACTCCAACAAATCGGCAGTGTGCGATCACATGGACTCCGGAACGAACCACTGGATTAGATTCGATCAGGTCAAAATTCTTGTGACTGAAACACGACACGCCCACGTCTCGTCCGAGAGTCCGAAATCAAGAAGCCCGACAACTTCAACCGGGAGGACGCCTTCAAGTTGTCGCCGATGTGGAACCCAGTCATAGCGCCGCTCAAGAGAAGAAGACACGACGGACACGACCAGCCGGAAGTGGACACCGTCAGCGCCTTCTGTCTCTCCGCCGAGATCCGGAACGTACCTGAACCCTCGTCTACGGAAACTACCCGCACTGGCCACCGCTACAATCTTCGTCAACGACGGACGGAGAACTGACAGTTCTCTGCCAACCGTCGCACAAGGCAGAGTGCTCATGAAGATGGCCCATACGCTTGGCCCGAAACGTCGAGCCACATAGCTCGGAGTGAAACCGTGAGTAAAGCTGCTTGATTTAAAATGATGCTCGCTGTGTTCGCTAGATGTCACTATTGTGTTTGAGCTATCTACTTTGATTACGGGTGAGTGTATTTCTCGATACTATCAAACGTCGCAAGTTGGGTAGCGCTTCCTTCAACACCTCGAGTACCTACCTCCGCGCCCGGTCCCTCAGCTCAGCCACCCATACTGGTTTTCATCCCACACTGGCGTTGGGACGTCTTTGACTGCGACAGTTGAGAATTTACAAATAAATAACTGTGTTCGTCGTCAATGTAAAAATTAAAAAAAAATATATCATTTTGAAAATATACAACGAACGACAATGCCATTGCTAGCTATTTATTTCCAGGCTAGCGACTAAATGGATTTGCCGGCTATTTCTCTTATGAAGACCTAGAGGTATTTTTTCCGGAGACTGAGCAATTATTGTGATAGGTAAATCCAGATGTTTGAGTCAACTGTTTTTTTTTTTTGCTCCTTAGAATAGCAAAGGAAGGAATTCCGGGACGATTTTTGTTTTGTTTGAAGTAGCGAAAATAAAATGCTGAAATAATAATAAGGTGTGAAATAGTAACGATTTAAAGATTTGTAAAAACGAAAATACATGAAAAGGCGTACCTCACTTGGAGAGGGATTTCAAAAAATATTTTCTACACGCAGACTAAGTATAAAAATTAAATTAAAAATCAAAATAAATTATCTTAGCAGAAAAAATAATGTAACCTGAGTCTGCTCTTTGCTTGTATTAGTATTTATGTAGCTGTAGTTGTGTTATGAAGAGTTACAAACACATAAAACTGATTGAGGCATTGTGTAAACACATTGACAAATTGTAGTCGCATTGACTGTCCACACGTCACACGTTCGTCGACCCTCTCTCCTTACCGCTATTTTAAGTCAAAGTGTTTATATGTGTTTTATATCACCAATGTAATAACTGTATTTGTGCCGTGTGCGGCCGGCAATGTACCGTGTGCGGCCGGTACCGTACCGTGTGCGGCCGGTAATGTACCGTGTGCGGCCGGTACCGTACCGTGTGCGGCCGGTACCGTACCGTGTGCGGCCGGTACCGTACCGTGTGCGGCCGATAATGTATCGTGTGCGGCCGTTACCGTACCGTGTGCGGCCAGTAATGTACCGTGTGTGGCCGGTACTGAACTGTGGGGGGCGGGGGGTATTTAAAAAGAATAGCCCCACTGCATCACCTTCCAATGAGTCATGCAGCAGGTGGGTCTTCGCGCTTACACTTGCTGCTTGATAGTTATCTTGTTTTGCTGTAATTTACCAGAGTCCCTGCAGCACAACACCGATTACTCAACTTGAACATAACGTAAATACAACGTTGTATACAAACTACATACAAGAAGCTAACATTTTTTGCCTTCCTTTCTTTATACAACAGCCTTCTTTCTTGTTCTTACTTCAACCTGCAAATGGTAAACTTGAAACGTTACAACTTGCAATAAATCTTGCCACAAATTGTTAGCAGAACCTGCTTCCGCGTAGCCCGCTTCAATTATTCAGTTTTCGGGAAATTTTACCCGATTCCGCCCACCAACTCCACCCCATAAGGCGGTGCGGTCAGCTCGCATCGACACGCCCTGGGGAAATATATAAGTTTAACCGGTAGCGCGGAGCACGGACGCTCGCGAACCATCTTGTCGACTACTGTGTTGGTCGACATGTCGCGTTCGTACTCCCGACACGTCGGCTGACAGGTGGGTTAGTATCCAAATACCAATGTTTAAAGTATTCGAAAGAATAAGTAGGCAACATCCCAGGGCAGGCCATATTATTATTATGATGTGCACAAGCAAGCGGCGGGTGGCCGAGTGGTTTGGGCATCGGCTTCTCATGCGGGAGGTCCGAGGTTCGAATCCGGTCGGCGTGTACCAATGAGTTTTTTCTGACGAAAAAATATTTACGTGCATACCTACACCCGCTGCTTCACCGTTCGGAACCGGTGTAAAACTGTAGGTCCCTTCCCTTGCCCCTTACTAGGTAGTAGGCTCAAATTGTAGCCGACTGGGTTGGTACCACCGTACTGGATGTAAGATGGCCGCAAGCAACCTCGGTTGTGTTCTCCTCTAGTCCAGTATAGCCAGCAATCCAGGGAAGTCTCCGGTATGGCACCTACCTTCTCGGAGGTGATATTGGCTGGTTAGAGCATGTGCTTTGGCCCCTCCGACTCAACCACCCATACCGGATTACATAAAAAAAAAACAAAAAAACATGCAATTCAAATGTAGGCATCTAAAAAAGTTTCACATTAACCTGCATAAGGTAATATAAAGATAGAAATCCTTTATGAAAAACCAGAAGAACAAAAGAAATATAATTGTCTTAAATGTATCGTACATTTGCATCTCGCTGAGAACTAAACACAGAAAAACAAAAGAACAATATTGTTTATTGTTAAATTTCATCCATACGCTTGGATATGTCGAAAATTCCGTCAGTTCTAAATTCAATGCGAAGAAGAACTGACAAACAAACTTCGCAAGTCACAATCTTTTGTTAAGTACTATAGTCACTTACAAATAATTAACCCATACTACCGCACGCAAGAAAATTAATCTTTACAGCATAAACATAATAGAATAATAGCGCGCAAAGACGGACTTATCACTATAATTGATTTTTTCCAGTCAATGTTTGTTCCTGTTTTAAAACAAATTTCGTCAGTATAAAAAAACATCCTAACAAAATAATTACAAACATTATTTCGAATCAACTGATTAAAACGTTGTGAAACGTTAAAGGAAATGAAGATGGTATATTAGCGCCTAATGCTTTATCGTTCATTTGAGCATTTACTCAAACTGTGAGCTTAAAATAATGGAGGGCCACTAGAAACTTATTCACGGTCCATTACAGTTGATTGCTTCAAAATATACACAATTCTGAAAATTAACACTAGTTAAGAGGGAAATGACGAAAACCATAGACTGTATAAATATACAAAATATAAGTGGACCTTAGAGAATTGACGTTATTTGCCGCACACAATAACAATAAAACAATAGTGAACAATGGTGGACTTATTCCACGTAGATATTTCTTTCAGTCAACCTTTCACCAACTGGTCAACTGATCGATGCTAGGAACAATTTAATCTATTGGAAATATTAACTAACCCACTTACACGCAGAAATTTGATTACCTACCATAATATGATGTTTCATCATGTGCCTATCTATATTTATTTACATCTGTGTGTTTTATTATATCGAATCTAGGTACGAACTTCGTAGGTGCTAGTTTTATTTCCGACCGAGGCACAAACTCGTAGGTGTTAGTTTTATTTCCGACCGAGGCACAAACTTCGTAGGTGCTAGTTTTATTTCCGATGAAGCACAAACTTTCGTAGGTGCTAGTTTAATTTTCGATCGAGGCACGAACTTAGTAAGTGCTAGTTTTATTTTCGACCAAGGCACACATTTGGTAGGTGCTAGTTTTATTCCCGACCGAGGTGCAAACTTCGTAGGTGCTAGTTTTATTTCCGACCGAGGCACAAACTTCGTAGGTGCTAGTTTTATTTCCGACCGAGGCACAAACTCGTAGGGGCTAGTTTTATTTCCGACCGAGGCACAAACTTCGTAGGTGCTAGTTTTGCTTCCGACCGAGGCACAAACTTCATAGCTGCTAGTTTTATTTCCGGCCAAGGCACGAACTTCGTAGGTGCTGCTTTTATTTCCGACCAAGACACGAACTTCGTAGGTGCTAGTTTTATTTCCGGCCGAGGCACGAACTTAGGGCTAGTTTTATTTTCGACCAAAACACCAACTTCGTAGGTGCTAGTTTTATTTCCGACCATAACACCAACTTCGTAGGTGCTAGTTTTATTTCCGACCATAACACCAACTTCGTAGGTGCTAGTTTCATTTCCGACCGAGGTGCGAACTTCGTCGAGGCTAGTTTTATTTCCGACCGAGGCACAAACTCGTAGGTGCTAGTTTTATTTCCGACCGAGGCACAAACTTCGTAGGTGCTAGTTTTGCTTCCGACCGAGGCACGAACTTCATAGCTGCTAGTTCCATTTCCGGCCGAAGTACGAACTTCGTAGGTGCTACTTTTATTTCCGACCAAGACACGAACTTCGTAGGTGCTAGTTTTATATCCGGCCGAGGCACAAACTTCGTAGGTGCTGGGGAGCTAGTAATACTTGCCTTGAAAGCTATAAAGACTGGTGTAGCTGAACAAGAAACGATTAAATCTTTTCATAGCGGTCCGTATGACTTTGTACAACTGGCAGTCGAATGAAGACAGTCAGACACGTCCTATAACACGTTTCGTCGTTAAATCGCCCTCGTTAAGGCGCCATGCCAGCTATGAATCGATCATAGGGAAATTTGTACACACATCTTTTGAAGACACCGAGTTTGTAGGAAGTCCGGACGAGAGTCCGGAGGCACGTACCCGAAGACAGCTTTACATTTTCGCGGTACGAGACAAGAACGCTTTTGACCACATTGTACGTGGGCTGTTCCGAAAATTGTTAGCCACAGAATAAATACAATTATTTTTTTCGGAAACTATTTTGATTTGACGGCTAATTTAAATACAAATCTCCTTGATGAAAATTATTGGCCACCTATGTGTAGTTCTTTTTTTAAATATTTTTAACGGTTATCCGTCACTCATATTTTATTTGCAACAATGGACGTCTCGCGAGAAGCTTTTCGTGTTATGATTTTCTATGCTTATAAACTAGGGTTAACCTTCAAGGAATCTCACGAAAATTTGCAAGCTGCTTTTGGGGAGTCTGCTCCTGCGTTAGCAACAGTTACTTACTGATTTCGTGAATTTAAACGTGGTCGAGAGAACCTAAACGATGACCCCACACCCGGCCGACCATCAACTGCAGTCACTCATGAATACGTCATCAGGGTAGAGTGGCTATTGCGGGAGAATAGACACATTACACATCAGGAGATTCAGGCTGAACTGAAGATTGGTATTGCGAAGTTTGTCTGCCTCAAGCTTTCGGGGAGTTGAATAGCGAGCGCCCAAGGAGCGGCGTCCGTGGCATTCTTTTTCATCAAGATAACGCGCCCGCTCACACACCGGTAGAAACATGGACTATTTGACAACTTCGCGGGTACAAAGGTTATCCCATCCTCCGTACAGCCCAGATTTAGCTCCATGCGATTTTTTTTTATTTCCCACGGTAAAAAAAAATGCTTCGCGGGCGAAAATTCAACACTGCAGACGAGGCCGTCGAAGAATTTCGGCGGTTATTTTTCGACCTCCCGCAAGATACGTTTTTTAAATGTTTTGAAACCTTGTTCACCCGAATGCATAAGTGCTTAGGGATTGGAGGGAAATATTTTAAAAAGCTGTATATAATTTTTTTTTTATATTCTAACTATTTTTCATTTCACTAACAGTTTTCGGAACAGCCTATGTATGTTCCGACTTCCGAGCGTGTCTGTCGAGTGTGACGAATATAGATGGGGGCATAAGGAATGTGGTCTGAGTTTATTCCACCAGGCAGCCTTACTTAGTTTATTTATTTGGAGGCACCAACGAGTAACACATAGAATAAGGTTACAAAACTTTATCTTAGTAATATATTGGGTATTGTGTTACCCAGCACCGTATCCCACAAATTAAATATAACAGAATCGAAGGTTACAGAGAACCTAAAAAGCAAATCTAACAAGAGCATTAAAACACTAATTTAGGCAAGAGAGAAAAAAACCGGCCAAGTGCGAGTCGGACTCGAGCACCGAGGTTTCCGCACCAAAAAAAAAAATTAAAAAAAATACGTTTCTTGTATGGGAACGCCCCATAACATTTTACTTTTCTATTTTTTATTATTTATTGTTATATGTTATATCCGCCATAATAACGCATATTCTGTGAAAATTTCAACCGGCTACCTATTACGGTTCCAAAGATACAGCAGTAGGATAGACAGACAGACAGACAGATGGCGTAGGCTTAGTAATAGGCTTCCATACGGGTACGGAAACCGAAAAAGACAAACTAAAGCTAAAACCACTCACACAGAATAAAGAATATAATACTAACTGAATACAAATTGTACAGTAAGGTAACAAAGACTTAGGCAGATTTATTTACTTTAGATTTAGTCCAATCCTTGAATAGTTCACCCAGTAATGGAAATGGAATGAACACTTCTATAGTATTTTAGGTACGTTTTCCCATCCCAACTGTTCGCCTGTATAACTGACTCGAGAGCATAATTTGATATAGCGTCTGCCCCAAATTGGCAAGTCCGGGGTCTGCTTCCGCTTACGATGAGACCATTGAACTCTAAGGCATGGAAGGAGCATCAGCTCTTCGAACAGGCAATGCTCACTTGCTTTGCTCGCAGCTTCACACGTGTGAAATTAGTTTCGAAAAAATAAAAAAATTGTCTATTCGGTAAGTCGACACGACAGCTATGTTCCTACCAGCTTTCAAACTTTTAGGCCCAAAGATAGCCTGGATAAGGCGATTGAGTCACGCGTATGACGCCAGAAAAACGACGTGACGGTGATAGGGAATCGGTGAGAGGGTGAAAGGGATAGAGGTACTCCATAATTTCATCATCTTATTTCATCATTACCCTCTAAAGCACACACGTATCGTTGGGTCATTGAACCTGTTTTATCAATAGTACCACATGATTCTTGTTGTACTAACTATGGCCGCTGCTCTGACGAACTTGCTTTTCTTATCCCTCCTCCTCCTTTCGCCAAACCAGCCAAACTGTCGCGGAACAAACACCCCTTTGTAGTCGACAGAAGAGTTCTTCGAACCGCACGATTCTCTAAATAGTTCTTGTGCCGCACTGCAAAGCTGTGGAACGGGCTTCCGGGGAATATCTTTCCCCACTCCTATACTCCACGGATCTTCAAATCGCGAGTTAATAGCCTTTTCCCAGCGACATTAGTCCACCTCCAAGCCGGACTGGCACCTCCTCAGTTGTTAAATTGGCTGCGCCTGAGGCTTCGACCTCGTGCAAATTCACCCAGTTCGGAAGAAATAATTTTTTTTTTTATTTTTCTTTATCGATGTTTTGAATTATATGATTGTAATGTAGAACATTTAGTACAAATAACGAAAAATCAAATAGCTTTCACGATTGTTTTCTATCGAGAAAAGCTATTCCAACAAAAATCTAAATGTTTTTTTATTTTTATTTTTTCAGCCAACTAAGTAGGGCCATATTGAAAATACATAATATTATATGTCTCAACCTAAATATGGTGCGGATATATCTGAAATTGCATATCCATGAATTGTAATTTTTTTAGGTTAAGACTTTCTAAGAAATTAAACAAAACCGAGCGCCATCTAGCTTCTTACGTAGTCTTTAAGAGCATACTGTGCGCCTTGGCTTCCCATACACTTACTAACATAAGCTCACTTCAAAACCATTTAGTACCTACTAAATGGTTATGGTACCAATTTTATTTGAAGCGACTTTTCTACTCAAGATCTGTATCTCTCTGTAGGAAGATTTTAAAAGTTAAGTTGCGAAAACCTCGTTGCGCGAATCCGACTCACACTTGGCCGGCTTTTTTTATTTACTAGGTGTATCCGTCACAATAACAAATATTCTGTGAAAATTTCAACCGATTACTACCTATTACGGTTCAAAAGATACAGCCCATACAGACCGACGACGGACGGATAGAGACGGCGTAGGCTTTAGTATACAGATACTGAATCCTAAGAAAAATATTAGTTGGAGGAAGATAATTTAATTAGAGAAAGGAATACGTATGAAATTTTATGAAAGGCCTTTTTATAGTACATATGGCATTCGCAAGCCCCCGCATGCCACCGAATGTCCACGGGCGTGGCTATACACCTTATGGGTGGCTCGGCGCCACATGTCGCGCTAACTATTAAAAAAAGGTACAAAATAAATTGTATAGGTACAATGTGTGACAATAACGGCTCTACATATTTTAATTCTCTCGTTCTCTGGATGAGAGAGTAACCAAATTCTGAAGCTAACTGGTGAAATTTCCCAAGATGCGGGCGAACTGTTACCGACAGACTGACTTACTGATTTTGTGAAAGTTTGTGTACGGCTAAAATATGGAATACCAAAATATGTGCGAGTATTATACAATTACTGCCATAGCATCTATAAATTAATTATTGTTTATTAGCTTTGAAAATTTATATTAGTAACTTTTAATGTAAGGCTACGCGCATTATGTTACTTATCATTTAATTATTAAAAAAAAATTTAATGACATGAACTTCGCAAAGGCGAACCGTATTGGTCAACTTTTCTTCGACTCGCAACTCGAACTTCGACGGGTAACTCAGACTGACGATAGACTGAATTTATTCGGCCTATACCATCTGGAAACATCATTATTGAAAGCGCGACATTGTGGCGCCGAGCCACCCATAAGGTGTCTAACGGCGCCCATCGACATTCGGCCGTATACATATGTCCAATTGCACTATTTAAATGCGGTAGGTATAAGAACGTAATTTCTCCGATGCGACATAATACAATGCACCAAAGACGGTGGAACACAATTGCCCTGCCTGCCGTCCGCCTGAACTCGTAAGCCGCTGAACGCGTTCCGCCCAGACTTTAAATACCTAAGTTGATAGTCGACTTAAACCTCCTCCGCCGCTGCCGCGTCGCCCCCCGGCGCCTTGTTTGATAACCGCCGTCAAATTGACTGGAGCTCGGAATGAAATGCCGACCGAGCCGTCCCGCCCGCGGCGGCGTGGCGGCGCACACTGTGGCCAAATTCAGATCTGACGGAACTTAATTCCACATGCAACAAATTGTACTTCATTTGTGTTTATCAAATTAGATTTACGAGTGGTATCCTCAAAATAAACCAGCCCGTGTCAACCGTAAGAATGTTAAATAAATGAAACCAAATATAATTGTTTAAATTTTATTTATGTACTATTAAAACATTTTCGCACAAAATTAATATTATATATCATATAAATATACGATATAATACTATGCATATATATATATATGCATAGTATGCTCACTAGGAAGGAAAATGAAAAACTTACTAAATACTACGCACTAAAAATTGAGGTCCAAAGATTGTGGAATACAAGAGTCGAAATCGCCCCAAAAGTTATAGGCAATACAGGAATTATAAATAAATCAACAGAGAAACACATAAACAATTTAGATGCTGGTATAAAATTAGAAATACTCCAACAACAGGCTGCAATTGAAACCACAAAAATAATGACCAAATTTCTGAGTGGAAATCTGCCTCCTGACCACTGGCGGCTGGTCCTAAAGTGCGCTCGTGCGCCGCACTACCATACCACGAGAAGTCTTCACTTCACTCAAAATAAATAATACCTTACAACATACTACATTAAAACCATAAAGATCGTACTCCAAATAAATACGAATGTGAATTCGACCTTATTTTATAGACCACAAGGCACGTTTTTGCGAGTAAACGCGCGCGCCGTGCGGAATATAAATCGCACGCGGGTCTCCCATACTGAATGTATGGGGATCGGCAAAACACCGCTGGCGCGTGAGACAGAAGATACTTCATAGAAACAGTATGGGCCGAAAGGAGTTCTGCGTGCGGCGCATGAGCGCCAAACAAGGACGCTATATCGTGAATACCCGCGCGTGCGACACGTCGCGTCGCGAGCGATTCGTTTTGCACAAGTCCGTCTTACAAACTCTTTGCCGTCTACCTAGAGTCAGCGCGCTGTCATGTGATGTCACATACCCGTTAGCGCGCGAATATTTAAAATGGGATATGGTTAGGTTAGGTTTACATACATAATAAAACGCAGGCGTTTAAAAAATTCGGAAGTCCCGATCTTAAAATAACATGACGGGAATGTGTTGGGAAATTTGGTATTTAAGTAGGTAGGTACTTAGCGCACTACCGGTCACTGAAGTCACCAGCCGCCACTGCATATTATGTAACTCAAGACTGATCGGTGGGCCCGTCTTCTATCTTGGGAGGCACTCGAGCGAGGACGGGTGGCAGACCGGCGAGTACAATCGCCGACGACTCCGAAAAAATCCGGAAGAATAAAATTATATTATAATTTATATATATGCACTTAATCACATTATTTTCATCTTTATCTAATATATTATACTTAATGTAAAAATAAAAATAACGTGTGAGCTGGGCAAATATGTGCACGGGTGTTTAAACTAATTCTTATGGAGCAATATACAAGTACTTCACATAATGGGCTATTCGAAATTAGTGTTGCAAAGTAGTATAGAAATTATATTAATTTTGAATTAAGTTCCGTCAGATCTGAATTTGGCCACAGTGTGCGGCGGCGTCGTAAACGTAGCTGAACACAGCAGCTGCAACAATTTAACCGGATATATACCTAGTTGCAAGTGACGGGAGAGTAGACCAAGCGAGGGCGGGCCGACGACGACGGCCAACGGCTTAGGTATAATCCCTCTTCTCTGCATATCACAAAAAGTTAAATAGCAAATTAAAAAAATACGCTTAGTCAAGGCGTCGTGGCACCGAATTTAAGTATTTTTTCTTAGCGGTCGCCCGGCGCCTTTAATTAACTAAGCGGAATTGGTTTGAAACCGCAGTCCCTGAAGAAGCCTGTGACGTAGCGGGCGAAACTCGGACATATGTAAGTCTTTAGTACTACTGTTAATCCGGAAACTTAAAAACCGGCCAAGTGCGAGTCGAACTCGCGCACCGAGGGTCCCGTATCGCCATGTCACGGCTAGCGCTACTCACGCCATCTAGGTGGCGTATTATGAAATGCTTCATAATAGTTCATGTAATGCTTCATAATCTATTCGGTAGATGGCGCGCGCGCATACACATTTTAGTTTCTTCTATGGGAACCCCCGTGAATTTTTTACTTTTTCTTATTTTTATTATTTGTTGATATATCGGCCATATATAACACATTTTTTGTGAAAATTTCAACGGGCTACCTATTACGGTTACAGCCCTCGGACGGACGGACGGACAGACAGACAGACAGACGGCGTAGGCTTAGTAATAGGGTCCCGTACCTTATACGTAACCCTAAAAATGAATATTTCGACCTATTGTCGTCGTCAGATAAAATTATACATTTTTTGTACATGTATATAAAAAAAAATATCTGACGACAATAGGTCGGCTTATAATAATAAATATTTCTCTTTTTAATTAGTAATATACATATTAAATATAATAAAAATAACTAAGTAATTAACTAAAACTAAAATTAAGTAATAACGTTAAGTGGTAATTAATATAAACGTTTTAAGCTAATTGCAAGTTTTAATCAACACATACCATGGATCCAATACCATTTCAATAACAGGTACTCTCACAACAGAGTTTGAACTAACTAAACTAATATCATTAGATCCTGGTTCCCGGTCCCGATTGAGTTGTGTTAACTTACTGAATTTACAAGTTTGTTCCTAGTTCCTACTATTCCTTCAGAATTTCAGATTTCCTTAAATATGGTATTTCCAAAACGCTTCGTTTTAGAAGTAAGTGCAAACTACTCGGGAATTGCTTGCTGACGACGAGCTACAGTGGGTGGCCAAATTATTAGACTCACCACACACTTAATGTCATATTATCAATACAAATTTGCTCTGGGGAAAAAAAATTCCACGTCCTAAACCTTTGAACCTAAACTATTGCAACTAGGTATTTTTTATTACTAATATATTTGGCATACACCTACGTTACCATTTTCAACCTATGAACATCGACTTAACTTAGAGACAAAGTAGAAAATCGAAATGTTTTAATTCTATACATAAATTATTTAAATGATATGAAAATAAATAATCGGTATTTATAAATTTGTCTCCAAGTTAAGCCGACTTTCATTGAATTAAGGTGTAAATGTAGGTTTATGGCAAATATATCAGTAATAAAAAATACCTAGTTGCAATAGTTTAGGTTCAAAGGTTTAGGAGGTGGCATTTTTTTTCCAAGATCAAATTTGTATTGATTACTATGACATTAAGTGTGGTGAGTCTAATAATTTGGCCACCCACTGTATGTACGCTAGATAATGTTATTTTGACTTTTAGTGTTATGTAAAGTTAATTCAATTCGAAAGATCATGAAACACATTTTTCTTGTCTATATATTTACTGTTCTATGTGTTATTTAAACTTTCGTGTGTGTGTTAAGCAAGAAAAATAAAAGTTATTCATTTTCATTTTCATTTTTATTTTTTTCAAACTCCGCCATGAAAATACGTCTCACGCCATTATTCATATGAGCTGAGCAGTGGGACCGAAAGCGAACACAGTGGGAGAAAATATCGATGATTTCCGATTGTAATTATCATTCGACTTGCTGTTGAGCCGTGGTAACTGTGTACATAATCATGATCCTAATAAATAAAGCGAAATTTCTACGGGCGACCGGGCGGCGGCGGCGCGAGGGAGGGCGGCCGTGTATGTAACGTACATCAATAAAGTACTCGTATAATTATTATGCCTCGTCTGTCTCTAGGCAAAAAGTCGCCTTTTATACTCCTTAAAATATAGCATGATACCTGTGACAGCTGTCAGACAAAGTGACATTACCATAATAGTGACATACCACTAATAAAGTATGAAATTGTCTTTTGTGCAATTTACTCTAAAAAAATACGGAACTTCATGCATATGTTCTCGATGACAGCTGTCACAGGTATTATGCTATATTTTAAGGAGTATAGGTTTAGATTTACTTTTTTAAGGTAGTTTAAGATTTTTTGTTACTTTAATATTAGGTTTATATTTTAAGTTGTACGAGTATAATATAGGTGGTTTTTACTTGTAGATTTTAATATGTTTTATTGTAAATATATACCTATGAATAAATATCCTTACAACTCGAGAACGACTTTATCGATTTACATACGGTTTTCACTGTTACATTCTGTCACTTCGTAAATATAAACGCTACGTCATCGGCGGCCTGAGCTGTGAGCAAAACGAAGCGCGAAGCGAAGACGCGGCCAAAAGCTATAGTGACATAAATAAACATGCTCTTCTTAGAACAGATATTGAAGGAGCAAGTTGTCTTCAAGACGTATTACTCCACGGAATTGTTCTTATCTTCTAAGTTCAACCGCAAAGGCCTTTGTGTATGTCGATGTGGGACTTGCAGTGGTATTACGTAAAACTGGAGTGTGCGTGCGACTGGAAAAAAAGTCAAACGATACTGGTTGTTGTCAAAAACTAAATTGTTTTTTAACAATTTCATAGAAGAGGAAGTTTCTCAAACCTACCCGTATATATAAAAACATATTATATATTTATCCTAGTATTTCTTTACATAAAAGCAAAGTTCGAACGAGCCGTGGAGTTTACTTAATTCACCTGGATTAATTCACCTAGGTGCATTAGCTATACTATTCGTAAATATTATTCACCTGGGTGCATTACGTATGCTAAAAGTAAACTTTATTCGCCTAATTCACCTGGATGCATCAGGTGCATTTATTCGTAAATTTTATTCACTCATTTATATGGTACAGAACATAATCTTAAACACTTAACAAAGGGACTAGTGATTATATTATTCTCTTTGAAAGGGTCAACAGATATCAGAGATAATAGAGGGACACAGTTTTCCCTGAAATAACAATCAAAGGATGCTATTACCACTTCCAAGAATGACTAATAAGAAAAGCCAAATCAATGAATATATTTAATGCAAAGCACAGTCCGTATGCACTATACACAATACCGTTATGTATTTTTATGCCACAGTTTGGCTTTGTTACCACAAGACAAAATTGATGAAGGCTGGAAATACATTAAACAAATATTCGGCAATTACGAATATTTGCAACCATTTTTAAATATTTGCAGAAAAATTGGTTAAAGCAATCCGTTCTGAAACAATGGAGAGCGCCACCGAACCAACAATTACGTTGAAGGGTGGCATACTTTGTTGAGTAAAAATATAAAAAAATATAACCGCAACTTATCAGACCTGATAGTGGCCTTTAAAAAAGATACTAACTCAAAACGCAAACCGAAACAACGTAAATCTAATGTGTAATTAATAAATGATCAAATTATTCAAGAAGCCCAGCTAAATCTGCTGGATGGGCATGTAACGGTGGAACATTTTCTAGAAATGGTTCGTTAAAATGTCAATTTTTAGTTATTTAGTTACGCATTCTGCTTAACATCTTTTGCATAGCAAGTAAGTTCCAATTTAGTTTCAAGAGTCATCTTAAATTTTTTTGGTGAATAAAGTTTACTTAAAAAATATAGACTGAATTTTTAATTACTTAAACACCTACAAGGTAGTAATTAAAGTGTACGAATATTATAGTTAATGCACCTAGGTGAATTAACCCAGGTGAATTAAGTAAACTCCACGGAACGAACAGCTAACGATTTAACCGATGAGATACAATTACCTTATACTAAAATTCGTAAGACTACGGCTCGTAGGGGTATAATTATACTTTTATTACGGATTTATATCTATACTAGCTGAGCCCGCGGCTCCGCTCGCGTGAAATTCGTATTTCACAGGAGACAGTAAGTAACTATGGGCGAGGCCGAAGGCCGAGCTGCGTTCAGGAAGTCGATAAACCATCTCTAAGAAAGTAAGTACTTAATGGCGAGGCCGAAGGCAAGCTGCGTTAAGGTAAACGATAAACCTTCTCAAATAAAATAAGTAACTAACGGCGAGGCTTCAAGCTGAACTGTATTCTAGAAAGAAAATAAACCTTCTCGAAGAAATTCGAGAATGTTTATGTTATTAAGTAACTGAGGGCGAGGCCGAAGGCCGAGCTGCGTTCAGGAAGACGATAAACCTTCTCGAAAAAGTAAGTAACTGAGGGCGAGGCAGAATGCCGACCTGCGTTCAGAAAGACTATAAACCTTCTCCAAGAAAGCAAGTAACTAAGGGCGAGGCCGAAGGCCGAGCTGCGTTCAGGAAGACTATAAACCATCTCGAAAAAGTTAGTAACTGAGGGCGAGGCAGAATGCCGACCTGCGTTCAGAAAGACACCTTCTCAAAGAAAGTAAGTAACTAAGGGCGAGGCCGAAGGCCGAGCTGCGTTCAGGAAGACCATGAACCTTCTCGAAGACAGTAAGTAACTGAGGGCGAGGCCGAAGGCCGAGCTGCGTTCAGGAAGACTATAAACCATCTCGAAGTAAGTAATTAACTAAGGGCGAGGCCGAAGGCCGAGCTGCGTTCAGAAAGACCATGAACCTTCCCGAAGACAGTAAGTAACTGAAGGCGAGGCCGAAGGCCGAGCTGCGTTCAGGAACACTATAAACCTTCTCGAAGAAAGTAAGTAACTGAGGGCGAGGCCGAAGGCCGAGCTGCGTTCAGGAAGACTATAAACTTTCTCGAAGAAAGTAAGTATCTAAGGGCGAGGCCGAAGGCCGAGCTGCGGTCATTAAGACCATAAACCTTCTCGAAGAAAGTAAGTAACTAAGGGCGAGGCCGAAGGCCGAGCTGCGTTCAGGAAGGCTATAAACCTTCTCGAAGAAAGTAAGTAACTGAGGGTTAGGCCGAAGGCTGAACTGCGTTCAGGAACAATATAAACCTTCTCGAAGAAAGTAAGTAACTGAGGGCGAGGCCGAAGGCCGAGCTGCGTTCAGGAAGACTATAAACCTTCTCGAAGAAAGTAAGTAACTGGGGGCGAGGCCGAAGGCCGGGCTGCATTCAGGAAGACCATAAACCTTCTCGAAGAAAGTAACTAAGGGCGAGGCCGAAGGCCGAGCTGCGTTCTGGAAGGCTATAAACCTTCTCGAAGAAAGTAAGTAACTGAGGGTGAGGCCGAAGGCTATAAACCATCTCGGTGAAAGTAAGTATAAACTATGGTTGAGGCCGAAGGCCGTTTTGCGTTCAGGAAGAGGATAAACCTTCTCGATCAAAGTAAGTAACTATGGGCGAGGCCGAAGGCCGAGCTGCGTTTATGTAAACGATAAACCTTCTTAAATAAATTAAGTAGCTAAAGGCTAGGCTTCAGGCTAAGCTGCATTCTGGAATACAGTAAACCTTCTCGAAGAAAGTACGTAACTAAGGGCGATGCCACTGGCACCCGCCATTCCCCCACACCCCCCCCCCCCCCCCCCCCCTTTAAAATTTGAAAACCAAAAACCCTGAAACACGTCTTTAGTTATTTATTCTCAGCAGCTGTAATTCAGATTTTCATGTTTCTAACTTCAAATAACAAAGACTTTCATACAAAGTCGTCGTCCCCAAGGATTTTTGGAAATTACAACTTTAAGGGGGGGAAACCCATGCTTACGTTATGAAAATAAACCTATGTTCAAAATTTCAGCTTTCTAGACTTAGTAGTTTTGGCTGTGCGTTGATAGATCAGTCAGTCAGGACTACTCAGGAAAAACAATTATATAAGTATAGATATCTACTCTTTATTCTATTCGTCTCTTCTACCAAAAGCGTCTATCTACACCAACGCAACGCAACAGAACTGCTAACGCTATATATTATATTAAATAAAAGAAGTAGAGATAGAGAAAAGAAGATAGAGATTAAATTGTCCTCCCTTCCCCTCTCCCCGCGGATCCCTCCCCCCTACCTCAACCCCCCTCTTCAAAGCCACCCCCAGTATGGATAAAATTGTTTAAAATCATTTAAAATCCTAAAATCTAATTTTGAAATCATCCCCTATTTTAATTTAAGGGTTGATTTAGCAAAAACGCTGAAACACGTAATTCTTTATTTTATACCAAAAGCCTAAATATGAATTTTCATATGCCTAACTTGAGAAATGATGGGTTCCCCATACAATCTTTCATCCCCTATTTCACCCCGTTAAGGGTTGTTTTTGAGACAAAAGGTAGCCTATTTTTTTCTTCCTTAGGATGCAATTCATCTGCGTAATTTTTTTTTATAAAATCCTAAAATCTAATTTTGAAATCAACCCCTATTTACCCGACTACGGCGAAGCAAAAGGAGGGTTATGTGTTTGACCGGTATGTATGTATGTATATATGTATGTATGTATGTATGTATGTATGTATGTATGTATGTATGTTCATCTGTTCCCTCATAACTTCTAAACTACTTATCATAACTTGACAAATGAGGTATTGTTGAAAGCGTCTTGATTGTCCGCTGGTTATAGGTTATGTGACGTCACATAAACTTGAATATTGCGCCCTCTAGAGGACATAAAGACATGATTTAAAAAAAAAAAAAATTTATGATGCCGTGTTGGGTATCAAATGAAAGGGCATAATTAGCAAATTTCAAAAATATATATAGGTATTGTTAACTGTTGCTTTCGACTTTGCTTGCAAGCACCCGATAATTGCGAAATAATTCGCCGCTCGCGACGCGGGCGCGCGGGTGGCGCGGGCGTGGAGGGGACAACGCGCGCGCGACCGAGTGGGATCGCGAGAGGCGCGGAGGCGCGGGCGCGGTGGCGGCGGCCGGCCCGCCCGCCCGGCCAGTGCGTGACTAGACGAGAGCCGAGACGCACGCTCACCTAATGCCTACATTTAGCTGGAATTTATTATTATTTATGAGAGGTCTGATTATACTATAACATTATCACATCGTTTCACCTATACATAGCACCTCTGGCGGTTTCTCTAAACTGCAGCCAATCGTACTTATCCTATTGGAGTATAAAATTATATAATAATAGCCATATATATTATACCTATATCTAGACACACGGTATTAACGTTCACAAACGCGTTCTCGGTTATTTATTTAGAGTAAAATCGTTCAATACATAAGTATACTGGTTGTGTCGTTGTGTACTCGGTAACGCAGGGGAGCAATCGCATCTATCAAAGTGTCCTTACAATTAAATGTACGATCTTCGTTTCGATATTTTTTTAAGTTGATACGCTACGTAAAATTTTTTTGTGTATTAGGATTATAGGAATAACATATTGTATTTGCTTTAATTTTTTCATTCTACTTTAAAATAAATAATTAATCAACAATTTTATAGTGACATAATAAACATTTGTTAAATAGCTACATATACTTCTTTGTAAATAAATTACCTACATAAATTTCATAAACTAATTTGATTAGTTGTTTCTGTTGAAAACAGAAACAACTAATCAAATTAGTTTATACCATTTCTAACATTACCTTTCTTCTTTCTTACACTACATTATCTTATTTTTTTATACCATTCCTACCTATTTATTACATATAGGATAATACAATAGGTGTAGTTTAGTTTACATTTCCCATATCCAATCCAATTGTAAATAATTTAATCTTCAATACGTTTACATTAATTTGTTAGCAGTAGTGACACTTTAAAATAATTTAGTAAACAATATTTAAAAGTAAATTATCTAAACTTTGTTTATAATTTGATCATCAAACAATTGATTAGTAATTACTTATTACTTTAGATTAAATATTAATACGTATTAATAAAATTAAATATAAAAATAAAATTACAAATAAAAAAACTTATAGTGTACAAATATAATATTGTAATAAATACGTTATATGTAATATATTTCTTCATTTAATATTTTTGTTAAAAAATGCCTATATCACGAAAAACAAAAAAAGCAGCACGTGTTTCAGAGGCGCGGAGAAATGAATCAATGGAAATTACAAAACGTAGAACACTAAAAGACAAAGATTATCGAATAAATCGTAGGAAAGTACAGTCCGTACAATCAAAATTGGAAAATCGTACGATTGCAAAAAAACGAGCTGAAACACTTCGTAAAAAGGAAAATTCTCAAAAGAAACTTAAACGTTTACAAAATGCGAAGAACTACATTTCTCAGATGCGAACACAGGAATCGCCAAGTTCTCGATCACAACGGCTAAATTCATTCAAGACACACGCTTTACAGATGCGTAGCTTTGAAAGTCCTGCTTCTAGAGAGCTACGACTCGAGTCAATGAGAAATCACGCCTGTCAAGTGCGTGATCTAGAGTCTCTCTGGACGAGAGAATCACGACTCGAATTAATGAGAAGTCACGCCTCTCAAGTGCGTGATCTAGAGTCTCCTTCGTTGAGAGAATCACGACTCGAGTCTATGAGGAGTCACGCCTTTCAAGTGCGTGATCTAGAGTCTCCTTCGACGAGAGAATCCCGACTCGAGTTAATGAGAAGTCACGCCTCTCAAGTGCGTGATCTAGAGTCTCTCTCGACGAGAGAATCACGACTAGAGTCAATGAGAAATCACGCCTGTCAAGTGCGTGATCTAGAGTCTCTTTTTTTTTTTTTTTTTTTATGGAACCTGACACGGTTGGCTACATCACCTACAACATCCGTGATGTCAGCCCATAACACAGGGTGAACTAGGTGCCATGTCAGTGCTTCCCTTCATGTCGGCTACACTAAACTGGACGGAAAACACGAACTATTTACATAGCAGTTTCGACCGACGTTTCGTTCAGTGCGGTGGTACCAACCCGGCCGGGATAAACCCTACCACCTAGTAAGGTAAGAAGGGAAGGGACCTACAGTTTAACGTGGAATCCGAACCACGGTCAGCCTCCAACGGTCGAGCGGTCACCCATCCAATCACTGACCGCGCTCAGCGTTGCTTAATAACAGTTGACTAACCAACCGCGCCACTGAGCTACCGAGGCTGACGAATTTTCTTATCCCTTAGTCGACTTTTACGACATGCGACGGGGAGAGATGCAGTGGGGCTATTCTTTTTAAGTACCGACCCCACACGGTCTCTCGACGAGAGAATCACGACTCGAATTAATGAGAAGTCACGCCTCTCAAGTGCGTGATCTAGAGTCTCCTTCGTTGAGAGAATCACGACTCGAGTCTATGAGGAGTCACGCCTCTCAAGTGCGTGATCTAGAGTCTCCTTCGACGAGAGAATCCCGACTCGAATTAATGAGAAGTCACGCCTCTCAAGTGCGTGATCTAGAGTCTCCTTCGTCGAGAGAATCACGACTCGAGTCTATGAGGAGTCACGCCTCTCAAGTGCGTGATCTAGAGTCTCCTTCGACGAGAGAATCCCGACTCGAATTAATGAGAAGTCACGCCTCTCAAGTGCGTGATCTAGAGTCTCCTTCGTCGACAGAATCACGACTCGAGTCTATGAGGAGTCACGCCTCTCAAGTGCGTGATCTAGAGTCTCTGTCGACGAGAGAATCCCGACTCGAATTAATGAGAAGTCATGCTTCAGAAAATCGTGCAGGCGAAACAACTACAACAAGAGAGAGACGACTACAATCTATGCAGATCCACAGACAAAGAACAATTCACGCTCGCAGAATTTTGTTAGAAACCGATGAAGACGAGTTTAACAAAGTTATTTCAGATGTTTCGGACAAAATATGTTATATTTGTAAAAAAACTGGGTATAATAACCAAGTGCGAAGTATATTATCTAATGATCTACTGCCGCCCAATACTCCAGAAAGAATTACGGCTTGTAATAGATGTGCGAATTCTATAAACCGCAACAAAGTTCCATCTGTGGCATTTTGGAACAAAATGACTGTTCTCGAACCTCCTCATCAATTGCAATCATTGTCAGAAGTTGAATTAAGACTTGTGTCTAGAATCGTGCCTTTTATTAAAATAATAAAACTAGGAGGTCGTTTCGGACAAAAAGGATTTAAAGGACAGGCGGTGCTGTTTGCTTAACAAGTGGAGGAACTTACAGAATAGCTTCCTCTGTCCATTGAACAGTGTGGTCTAACTGTTGTCGTCGAAACTTTGCAAAATGTTGACAGGGTCAGGGAATATCGAGTCAATTTAGATAACATCCGTTCAGCTTTAAATTGGCTTGTACACAACAATCATTTATACAGAAATGTTACACTGAACTTTGAACACCTCCAAACATCAAATAATAATGAACACATAATTGAAATACCAGCACAGACAGTGCATAACGTGTCAGATCACAATCAGGAGCCAAATCAATATTTCAAAGTCATTAATTCAGAACGTAAAATTCTGAGAGGGAATTTTAATCAAGGAAGTAACATGTTTTTAGCTAATAGTTGCGGCAAACAATGCACTGCCAACGCAGCAGCTGCCATAGCTTATTCATATACTAAAGAATTAACGCAATGGGATTCATCAGATATTGATAGAGTGCTAATATTTGGAGATGCATATTATTCCCAGTGTCTTAGGAGTTTGCCAATACAACCGAATTATTTAAGTACTGATGAATTGCTTCGGGAATTAGTCATCGCAAATGTCTCTTATGAACTTGAATTTGATATTGATTGTGTTACGGGACTAATGGATCCAACAGTTGAGGTGCTCGAAGGATACTTTTCGTGCATTTTAGAGGCGTTGCGTCACTTTTTTCTGACTATTGATCACAACGCAGGCATAATTACTGCAGAAACTGAAATCTCTATTTCAGTAATAAAACAAGATTCGATGTATTATTTATTTGATTCCCATTCAAGGGGGCCTAAAGGATTTGTGGCATCAACTACTAGAGGATGCGCAATGCTAATGATGTTCAGCACTATTGAATCTCTAGCTGAACACTTACCTGTAGTTCTTCTTGCCAGAGGACGCACCAACTTGCAGTTCTGCATAACATCGGTAAACGTAATTTTGACGCCGTTAAATGTGTCTTATCATCAAGATACCGTTGACGAAGGGATCTTGCCTAACAATCAAGGTTTTCATGAAACCCCTGTAAATTCCTCCACTAATAATGGCGAAATAAATGTCACAATGTTAATGACGAACGAATATCAGATACCGAATATAACGGATATTATAAACAATGATGTGGAGAATGATACAACTCTTCCAGTACACGATATTCGCCGCAAGACAGCACCTCCCATCAGCCTCCTTGTGGAAAAAAGAGCTGAGGAATTAGCGTTTATTAAACTGTTCCCAAACGGACAACATGGTTTAAATGAAGAAAGACAACACAAAATATCTCCTTTAGATTATTTCCAAACTAGAGTCATGGGAAGCGACAAACGTTTCCAAACAGTGGAATATTTGTTTTATGCTTTGTCTGCAGTAGAATTGTTGAGAGTATGTCAAAATGTGTCAGTGTGTGGAAGACTTCGTCAAGATGGCGTACAACCAGAAAATCTAATACAAAATATGCACATATGTATGAGAAACATTAGAGGCACTTCTTCTTACTGGCACAGGGCTTTTACAGATCTGATGGCAATGGTCAAAAACTTGGGGCCACCCCATTTTTATCTGACATTATCATGCAATGATTTAAACTGGCGAGACATATTGAAAGCTCTTTTAGTCGCAGATGGCAGGCCTGATTATCCAGTTGGTAATCTTACATTTGAAGAAAAACTTAGATTGGTTGAAACTTATCCAGTAACTTTAACGCGACAGTTTATGTTTCGATTTAATGCACTTATGCGTGTATTAAAAAGCAAATCT
The DNA here is from genome assembly GCA_946902875.1 of Nematopogon swammerdamellus. Classification (NCBI taxonomy): domain Eukaryota; kingdom Metazoa; phylum Arthropoda; class Insecta; order Lepidoptera; family Adelidae; genus Nematopogon; species Nematopogon swammerdamellus. The sequence continues at coordinate 6,170,325 of OX336358.1, read as the reverse complement.
AATTACATATTGGGACGCGAGTTGGTTGATTTTTGGTGGCGTGTGGAATTCCAGTTAAGAGGATCTCCACACATTCATATGATCGTTTGGTGTTACGACATGCCTGATTTCAATTCACCAGCAGGAATCAATCTAATTGAAGATGTGATTACATGTAGAATACCTGAACATGACTCCGAATTAAAAGATCTTGTGACTAGATTACAAACTCACCGACATACACATACGTGCTATAACAAAAGAAATCCGAACACGTGCAGGTTTGCTTTTCCAAAATCGAGTTCAGAAAGGACTATTATATTAGATGATAATCAAGCAACTGCAAATGGCGGAAAGTTTTATAAATTAAAGAGGCGTCCAGAAGAAGCGATGATAAATAATTATAACGAGAAACTATTGCGGCTATGGGGTGCCAATATTGATATTCAGCCTGTAGTTTCGGCTCTTGGCGTTGCATATTACATCGCAAAATATATCGCAAAATCTGAACCGGCGAATCTGCAGGCAGCAATATCGGAGGCACTTTGTCGAGTTAGAGAAAGGGGTGGAAATTTCGGGCGACAGATATTTGCTGTTCAGAATTGCTTACTGAACCATCGTCAAGTGTCAGCGTCGGAATGTGCATACCGATTATGCCACTTAAAGCTACGAGATAGCTCTAGAAAGCCTATATTTGTGAATACTTGCAAGATACAGAATGTTACGTTTTGATTCGGATACAGTTGAGCCTTGCAAGAATATATTCGAACGTTATGAGAATCGTCCCTTTAACTTAGAAGAGTTGAGTCTTGAATTCGCAGTAAATTATGAGCCGGTGAGTTCAAAGACATACCAAGAAGAGGATTCTGGTGATGCAGATGCATATGAACAAGAAAACGAAGATCAAGGACCGTGTATAAATTTGCTAAACAGAATGGGTAGAATGAAAAAAAGATCACGACCAGCCGTTCTACGAACTCGGTATTACACAGCTGACTCAGATCCTGAAGCGTACTATTACAGTTTATTAGTTACCCATTGCCCTTTTTGTACTGAAAGTTCGTTACTAGAAGGATACGGCAATGCCAAAGATGCATTCTTAGCAAAGCGTGCTCTATTAAGGCCTCTACATATTAGATATGATAATGAATTATTATCCCGTTGGGAAAACGAAATACAGGATGCTCTTCGACGTCTAGCAGCTGAACAGGCAGCTGACTTATGTGCCAATAATAACGTCACGACAAATCACGAGGCATCAGTAGTACAACCACAACTTCATGACATTGTCATGCAGGAAGAAGATTTCGAAGAAAATGTGGTTATACATAATATGTCTGATGAAGATTTTTTGAGAGGGGTGAAGTCTCTCAATCATGATCAAAAACAATTATTCGCTAAAGTTAGTGAAAAGTTAAGAAACGGTTCTAACAATGAACAGCAAAGTTCTCTTTTAATGTTCATTACTGGTGGGGCTGGAAGCGGAAAAAGTTTCACTCTTAAGCTATTAGTGGAACAAATTCGAAGATTGGCAACAAATAGATCATGTGTTGCAATTACAGCTCCAACTGGTGTCGCCGCACGACTAGTCAAAGGGTGCACTTTGCATAGCACCTTTATATTGCCTATTGAAAAAGGTCAGGCAGTGACATTAAGGCCGTTAACGGGAGATCATCTGCAAAGGGAACGAACCAAATGGAGAACTATTGAGTGGGTTATAATAGACGAGATTTCCATGGTCCCATACTCTACTCTAAGGAATATTCACTTGAGGATTCAAGAGCTAAAACAGAACTCCCTTATCTTCGGAGGAGTTAACCTATTAGTTTTCGGTGACCTGATGCAATTACCACCCGTATCAGCAACTCGTGGCGGCGCATATTGCTTTAAACAACCAGACATTCTTGCAGCCGAACCACATTTATGGAGAATGTTCAGTTTCTGTGAATTGAGTCAAAATATGCGTCAGGCTAATGACAACAGTTTTGTCGATCTGTTAAACAGCATCAGAGTGGGGAAGTTAACAATGGAACAATTAGCAATATTAGATACCAGAAAAATTGTAAATGACACAAATCAGTATGATGAAATAGTTCATATATTTCCCACTTTGAAACAGGTAGACGAATATAACACAAAGATGTCGGAACGTTTGGCATTGCGAACTAAAATGTATACTATAAAAGCAATAGATACATCTACTGAATCTAAAACATACGGGCAAGTTCCAAAACAAGAACATATACCTAGCGATCCCAACCGAACAGGAGGTATAATAAGCAGTATTGATATGGGCATTGGCTCTCGTGTAATGCTACGCAGGAATTTGAACATTAATCGAGGTTTAGTGAGCGGTGCGATGGGAGTGGTGAGGAACTTGATATGGCCTGCTCTTCGTCGTGATCAGCTGGAGCATGGAGAACAGCCAAGCGCAGTTCTCATAAAATTTGACGATTCCACTATATATGCAGATGAAGATGACCTTGTTAGAATTGAACCTTGTCTGACTGAATTTGACGGATTAAGAGGATCGGGAAAAATTCAACGCAAAATGTTACCGTTAATCCTTACTTGGGCAGTTACTGTGCACAAGTTGCAAGGGTGCACTCTAGATAAAGCAGTAATTGATTTAGGGAAGTCACTATTCGCTAAGGGACAGGCCTATGTGGCCCTCAGCAGACTCAGGTCTTTAGATGGATTATTTATTTGTTCCTTGCATCATAATAAATTGCTGAAAAATCCTCATGACTCACGATCTCTTGAGGAATTGGTAAGGTTAAGAAGTCTTTCAAATTTCGAATAAACCTATGTGTAAGTTTGTTATATTACCTAGGTACATGGAAAACAATAAACCTAAACAAAAAATCTAAAGCGGCTCTGCAAATACTTTATCGCTAAATTATAACCCCAAAATAATTTAAATAAAAAAAATAAGTTCAAAAACTAAAACCCGACTACTGAAAAATCACGCTCTAAAAAGTATGAAACAAGAAAATATTCTCATCTGAAATTGTTATGTACAAACTATTCAATATTTTATCGTCTATTAAATAAACAACTTACACGTAATATATTTTAATGTATTTAATATTAAATAAACAACTTACACGTAATATATTTTAATGTATTTAATAAATATTCATAGTGTTGTTCAGAGGATAGCCGTGGTCGTATGCCACCTACCCTATAGGGCAAAGTGGCATACGACCATGGATATCCTCTGAACAACACAATGAATATTTATTAAATACATTAAAATATATTACGTGTAAGTTGTTTATTTAATATTAAATACATTAAAATATATTACGTGTAAGTTGTTTATTTAATAGACGATAAAATATTGAATAGTTTGTACATAACAATTTCAGATGAGAATATTTTCTTGTTTCATACTTTTTAGAGCGTGATTTTTCAGTAGTCGGGTTTTAGTTTTTGAACTTATTTTTTTTTTAATTTAAGGGTTCATTTAGCAAAAACGGTGAAACACGTATTTCTTTATTTCATACCAAAAGCCCAAATATAAATTGTCATATCCCTAACTTAAGAAATGCTGAGTTCCCCATACAAACTTTCATCCCCTATTTCACCCCCTTAAGGGTTGTTTTTTGAGACAAAATGTAGCCTATGTCCGTCCTCAGGATGCAATTCATCTCCGTGCAATATTTTATCGAAGTCTGTTCAGCGGTTTAGGCGTGAAAAGGTAACAGACAGACAGACAGACAGACAACAGAGTTACTTTCGAATTTATAATATTAGTATGGATTTAACTAAGAAACAACTTTGGGGTTAGAAATACTTGACATAAAAACTCAATAAATTAGACGACGATGTTACAGCATCCTCGGGGCGCGAGTCACTTAACCCTTTTTAGGTTTCCGTATATCGTACGAAAGCCTATTACTAATCCTACGCCGTCTGTCTGTCTGTCCTACTGCTGTATCTTTGGAATTGTAATAGGTAGCCGGTTGAAATTTTCACAGAATATGTGTTATTATAGCGGATATATAAAAAAATTCAAAAAGTAAAAAATTAAGGGCGGTCATACAAGAAACGTGTTTTTTATCAATGTTTTTTTTTGTGATGCAGAAACCTCGGTGCGCGAGTCCGACTCGCACTTGGCCGATTTTTCTTTGGACAGCAATCGCTAGTGATGTCACGTTTTTTTCAGTCGCGCGCTCTTTTATTACGCAATAGCCCCCCCGAATGTCAAGTCGCCTGTAATATTAAACACGAGCCCGCAATGTTCAGCATCCCCACGGAGATCCATTGTGCCGCGATGTGTATCCACGTAATTAAGGGACAAAGATTGTTTGCCTATAATAAACGTTATACTCGGGGGCAATTACTACGGCACTCGCCATGAGCAAGCGGTCACGGCCTAGACGGGATTGCCATGTTGTGTTGATAATTCCGGTTTATAAAATCTTTATTGATCTCAAGGAATGTTACAAACATTTCCTTATAAAGATAGGTACATTTATGCGGTTGCAAATAAATAAGTAGAAGTAAATAAAAGATAAAATTCTAAACTATGATTCAAATAATATTATTTAGGTGGTTAATCCTTAGGACCGCTTGCCAACACATACATGCCCAACGGAGAAATTGTGTGTATTCTTAGTTGGTTTTTGTGTGATTTTGATTTATTGTGAATTTCTTATTTACTACGTGATAAATGATAATGCAGCTCAGAGAAGTTGGATATATACAGGGTGTCCCAGAAACCGACGATAATCCTTTAACAGGAGATAGGGCTGCTAATTACCTCTCAAAATATCTAATTTTAGGTTTAGTAAAAATGGCTTAGTTTTTGAGATATTGTCATTTTTGTAAAAATCCAAAATATTCTCCCTCAGCTCATTTTTTTAAATGCCACGAGTACAAATGTAAGATTTTCTTAAATCTAGTTTTTGTCAAATATTCCCGAAAAGTAAGGCTTTCACACGGTATAATTTATTTTTTTATGTTTAATCCTGTTTAGCTGCAAAACGACTTAAGAGCCACATGTTAAAAAAATTTCAGCCTCATCCTTTGAGTTTGGCCCTTCGCGGTGAAAAAAAAAATCACTACACTAAAGTGGCATTATGCAAAAAAAATACGCCCATCTAATGTAGTTTTTAAAATGGTACATCACTTACCGCTTTGCCCAATAATTTATGAGATATTGTTATTTAACTGCAAAAAGACCTCGGAATTTGATAACTGTTCTACCAACTACGAATTGGAATAAAATAAACACTTGAAGTAAATTGGTCTTTATTAACCTGTTAAAGTTGATGTTCAAATTGTTTACCACCTGCACAAATGCTAGCTCGACATCTTCTCACAAATGCCCGGTTGATGCGTCGAGCATGTACTCGATGCAAGTGCAGATACGTCCACCTATGCTATGTAAATAGTTTGTGTTTTCCGTCCAGTTGACTATAGTCGGCACGACCGAAGGGAAGCACTGACGTGGCACCAAGTTCACCCGGTGTTATGGGCTGACATCACGGATGTTGTGGGTGATGTAGCCAACCATGTCAGTTTACATAAAAAAAAACTTTCTGTAATTCTTTCTTTGAGCTCTATCAAGTTTTCCACCAGTTTCCCGTAAACTTTTTCTTTTAAATAGCCCCAATAATAAAGATCTAACGGATTTAAATCCGGTGATCTAGACGTCCGGTCTATCTGTGGGGATGCAAGTGGCTAGGAGGCAAGAAGACGTCCGTTGAATAGTAGAGACTTTAAACGGACTTTAAAATTATCTTGAGTTTCTGAAACAGGAGCTTCAGAGCCTTTTAGAAGATGTACCTATTGGCCATACGGAGGTGGTTGCAAAATGATGGCTGCCCAACCCATTACGCTAGAGAAGTGCGTAATTTTTTAGACCAAGCATATCCCCACAGATGGATCGGAGGTGGACGTATCTGCACTTGCATCGAGTACTTGCTCGACGCATCAACCGGCCATTTGTGAGAAGATGTCGAGCTAGCATTTGTGCAGGTGGTAAACAATTTGAACATCAACTTTAACAGGTTAATAAAGACCAATTACTTCAAATGTTTATTTTATTCCAATTCGTAGTTGGTAGAACAGTTATCAAATTCCGAGGTCTTTTTGCAGTTAAATAACAATATCTCATAAATTATTGGGCAAAGCGGTAAGTGATGTACCATTTTAAAAACTACATTAGATGGGCGTATTTTTTTTGCATAATGCCACTTTAGTGTAGTAATTTTTTTTTTCACCGCGAAGGGCCAAACTCAAAGGATGAGACTGAAATTTTTTTAACATGTGGCTCTTAAGTCGTTTTTCAGCTAAACAGGATTAAACATAAAAAAATAAATTATACCGTGTGAAAGCCTTACTTTTCGGAAATATTTGACAAAAACTAGATTTAAGAAAATCTTAGATTTGTACTCGTGGCATTTAAAAAAATGAGCTGAGGCTAAAAAAATAGGCTACAAAGAGGCAGCTTGCGACAGACAGCGCCAGAAGGAGGCACACTGCATCATAGCGGCACAAGGAGGGACATTAAGACACACAGCGCCACAAAGAAGCACTTAGCGACACACAGCGCCACAATGAAGCACTTTACGAGACAGCGCCACAAAGGGGCAGCTTGCGACACACAGGCTACAAAGAGGCAGCTTGCGACACACAAGCTACAAAGAGGCAGCTTGTGACACACAGGCTACAATGAGGCAGCTTGAGACACACAGGCTACAAAGAGGCAGCTTGAGACACACAGGCTACAAAGAGGCAGCTTGCCACAGACAGCGCCAGAAGGAGGCACACTGCGACATAGCGGCACAAAGAAACACATAGCGACAGACAGCGCCACAAGAAGGCGAATTGCAACATATGGCGCCACAAAGATGTGTGAAAGAAAGAGGTGTGAAAGCCTTACTTTTCGGAAATATTTGACAAAAACTAGATTTAAGAAAATCTTAGATTTGTACTCGTGGCATTTAAAAAAATGAGCTGAGGGAGAATATTTTGGATTTTTACAAAAATGACAATATCTCAAAAACTAAGCCATTTTTACTAAACCTAAAATTAGATATTCTGAGAGGTAATTAGCAGCCCTATCTCCTGTTAAAGGATTATCGTCGGTTTCTGGGACACCCTGTATATAAAGACCCGATAACTAGCGACAGCTTAAATCCATAGCTCGAAATGTGACTACTGGCTCAGATAATCTTGAAAAGCCCATAGTACCTACAGAAACAATAACATTCAGTAAGTAGGCCAGTAGTTATGGAATTTTAAAGTGGAAGATTGTGTCAAGTGCGTGATATGGAGGTTTGAACTAAACTTTGAATTGAAGTTATCTCGGGCGGGATTATTTTAGTGAAAAAAATATTTAACATTCCTATTATATTTGTAATCATTATGAGGAAAATTTATTTTGTTATTGTTTTATTTTGGCTCCAATGTTATGCTAAAACTACGTTCGGTGCGTTATCGGCCGAAGATGCAGATAGACCTATGCTCCTTACTATTCGGTTCACGGCCACTCATGGTGAAAATCCTTATCTACACACGAAATCTGGGAAGAAATTCAATATCTGTGCAGAAGACTCTTGTGCAGAAAGAAACATCTGAGCCGTGATCAACTGTTGTCTCCGGCCGAGTTGGTGATAAACCAGCGAAGCGATGCTGATGAACGATCTGATTCTGGAGAACAAGTGATAATATTAATTCCTTCTACGTCTTCTAATTCTATCCGGAAACGCCGCAATACGACGACTAGTGAGCCTTCAATTGTCCAAATAGAGAGTCTAAATTGTTTAGGTTTTCAATGTTTATAGCACATAGCTTCTGGTTCATAGAACGCTAGTGGAGTTTCGTCTTTGGGTGGCTAAATATATAGTACATAAGTACATAATATATCATTTTATTCTATTTGTTTACTCGGAAATCCCTTTCAATGAACTGTGAATATCAAAATTCCAAAGCATTCTACCATCTATCTATGAAATACTAGATACATGTTTGTCTTCCGAACTGAAGATCTGTCCTCCGGTGAGTGTATTTCCCTAATCATTTGACCTGGAGATCTTCAAAAGTCGTATCAATAGGCTGGACGGCACAGTGACATACACTGCGAGAGCTCACTGAGCACAGTTTCGCTAGGAGAGGTGAATTTGGCTCTGTCGACTGCACCTTTGCTGCCTCGATAGAGCCACCCAATGATGCTTATCATAAAACAACATATTTGTCGACCTAACGAAGATCGACGACTCTTCGTGTCGACGTTGTTCGAGCGAATGTTGTGATCCCGTAACCCGTGCCCAAATTTTGCTCAGTATGACCCAGGATTTATGTTCATATTAGATGGAGGCCATAATTTTGTGGATTTGCGTATAAAGCGTTGTTCTGAAATTTTAAAAAGTGTAAATTATATGGTGTTTAATGTCTTGATAAGGACAACGTATTTGGATTGAACACTTGAATTTATTTCAATTTCAAATTGTACAAATATACGTTTCCTGAAGGAAAATTGGAGAGGCTTATGTCCAGCAGTGGACGCTTACACGCTGACTGACTGACTGACGTTTCCTATATAGGAAGGGGATTTGATAAGTGAATATATTTCATGATTGTGAGTTAGTTCGGATTCCTTTAAAAAAAACACACATTTCTTCCCTTGCCACTTGGCCGGGCTGGCATACATTTTTATAAATATAACTGGTGTAAAAAAATGTAACTCTCAATTTCCATTCCATAACTTGAGAACTCAAGCTAGATGTAAAGCAGGAACGCTTGGTGTGTAAAGATAAAACCAGCGCTTCTGAGCGCGGAGGCTGCTCTCTTGGGAGCACGTTGAAATGGAAACTAGCAATTGCTATGATAATCTGAGAGATAGTCGCCCCTTCCGCTTTGCGAGATATGGAATTTTCAGCACCTCATTTTGGATTGTAACGAAAGAAGAAAAGATATCATTTCGTTTACAATAATTTTCTTTTTTAGGATGTCCAATTTAAGTTTACGCCGTCTGTCTCTGTGTGTGTCCGTCCGTTCTAAGGATGAACCTAAGTTTGAACCTTAACAGGTAGTCGATTAAAATTTTCACAGAATATATATTATGTGTTATTATGGCGGTTGTGCAAAGAAATAATAAAATAGCAAAAAGTAAAACAATTAGAGGGATCTCCATACAATAAACATGCTAAGAATAGATTAGTACATATTAACGCTAATGAATAATAAATGGCGCCACAGGTATTTATATTTTGTTTAAATGAGCGGAATATGGTTTTTTGACAGTTATGGTAAAGCGAATCTACGGAACCCTCCATGCGCGATACAAGAAACGTATTTTTTCAAGTTTGTTTTGTGGTCCGTAATCCTCGGTGCGCGAGTATGACTCGCATTTGACAGTTTTTATTATGTATTCCGGTTTGGATACATCGGTCTATCGATCGCACCGAGGCTGAGAATGCAATCCGGTCAGGAGGTCAAACTAACTAAAATGTTCCCTCTCAATCAACTCCTGAAATGCTCTTCCTATCCTGGAAAAACATAGTGTATTTTCTGCAATATCGGCCACTATGTAATTAATTATTTTTCGAGCATAATAATGACATAACGAGGCTAACAGGCGCTTCAAACCTAATCAGGGCCACACCAATTTGTGCAGCTACCTCCAAAATCCTCCATCACCCGTCAGACAGGAAGCCAGCCTGATTGATGCCTCTAGTCACCCCACCCCTATTGCCCCGCGATGTTGACTCAGCCAGTAACGAGACAGCACTATACAAGCCAGAAGTCATATTCCAAGTAGTACGTGAACTCTTTGCGCGCAATCGCAATTGTACCAAAATTATAAAAGTATAAACGTGATATTAACTCGTCGATCAGGTTTTTGTGCAAATTTTGTGCGCGTGGTGCAAATAAATGGACATTTCTGTCACACACACCTGGTGGACTCACTCACGTATCTTTATGAACGTGAGATTTCAGCCGTGGTCGTCGCCTGGCTCAAATTGAGAATTCAGGCTATATCAGTGACAATGTAGAAAGTGTAAATTGTTTTAAAATTTTAAATATTTTAATGAAATAAACGTACATACCTAGCTGACTGTAATAAAAAAACTTGCCTTTTTCACAAATTGTGTCCCTGCAGCCGTGCAATTATCCTAATAAATAAAGCGAAGTTTCTACGGGCGACCGGGGCGGCGGCCGTGTAAATAGGAAGGACTTTCACTGTTAGATTCTGTGATTTCTCAAGATAGTTTTACGCCATAATTCATAACGCTACGTCATCAGCGGCCTGAGCTGTGAGCAAAAAATCACGCGAGGCAACGCCGCGGGCAAATGCCAATGTAGGCATTGACTACATTGACATTATATTGGGGACGGGGAAAATTTTAGGTATGCAAATTCCTAAATTACTTGCTAATATTTTTAGTGCTGGCAACGAATATTTAAATGTCATATAGCTATATTTTTCTTCAAAATTGTTATTTTTTAACATTATTTTTAGTTTTATTTTTACTGTGTGTTTTGTTTTGTTTTTTGTCTAAACCGAATAGTACATTCCGCTACCGCAGATTTTTTTGGCGGCAAGTATGTCACGCATAAGTTGGAATCGATTACCATGCCTTGACAAATGCCTGCAATGTGTCCTAGGACGAGGCATCGCGTGTCTTAATTACATTTTGTGCTCGGCCTTGGACCTTGCGATAAAGCTTTCTATACATAGGTAGATATAACATAGTGTGATTTAATTTTCGCCACAAATTCAATTTTATTGTAATTACAATGGTCGCAGTTCCCGATAAATTATTATTACAGCCATATTTTACCAACTGTGTTCGTTGCATGCAGCGAAGGCAAAACGGAAAAATGTTTTTCCACTGACAAGATGGCGCGGATGGATGAGAAGAGCGTAACACCGCGAGTGGTGGCGTGTTTTAGGAGAGGCCTATGTCCAGCAGAGGACCAATAAGGGCGCACGTTCCCTTCGTGTGTATGTTCCCACATACAAACCATTTTGAAAACAGTCAGTCGGCGTATATGCGTCCACTGCTGGTGAAACGCCTCTCAAAATTTCCTCCAGTCCTCTCGGCTTTTAGCGGTACGGAACCAGTGCTTGCCCCTGAAGTACTTGATGTCGTCGTCCCACCTGGCGGGTGGTCTTCCCACACTCCGTTTGTGTAGGATGTGGTTACCGCACACCCCCCACATTCGAGCCACACCACCTCCAGTTACGAAACACACGAGCTAAATTATATCTGTAATAAATACCCATAAAAGTCTAGATTGTCGTATGACGCACACAAAGTATAGACCATTTTGGGCATGTGCTCCAAAAGGGTCAAGTGCCTAATAGGTATCCTAAGTCGATGAGCATGTATGAAAAATGTTATGAGAGTGGAACATACGGGTGAGAGGACCATGGCACGTGGAGATCCGTCGTCCGTGCCTGCCCCATTGGGAAACGAGTGTGACGTTTATATATGTATGGTTGGCTAAGTACTAGTCGATTGCGCTAACACAAACTTAAATATATCTAAATGCCCGTTAACTAACGATAGCTTAAATCGGTATCTCGATGAGTCTTCACAGAATAACCCAGAGAAAGAAAAAACAGGAAACTATTTTTAAGAATAAGAACAAAGAATAGAATAAAATATTTTTATTTACACACATACACTTTTTACATTATACTTACATTAAAGTACATTTAATCTTATCAGTACAACCTAAGTGCAGTATGTAAATAGGTAGCGGCTCAGCATATGCCTAGCTAGGATTGCGCCCAACTGACGCTGGCAACGCTGGGCTTTACACTTTTACTCGACCGCCATGCCAGCCCTGACCGTTCTTGTTTTTTCAACATTACTTTGCCCATGTGCACAACGTGTTTACATTATTTTCTTCTGTCGTCGTCGTCCTACCCACCGAAGTGGATCGAGGCGAGCTGCGACGACGGCGGCACAAATGATGAATAAAGAATAATGAATAAAGAACTACATTGTATAAAATAACAGTCTCTTAAACAAACTGACAGACAGCTGGCGCTATTAAAGGTCCAATTATATCTGCATGGCAGATATAATTGGACCTTTCTCAAGTGCCTGTTAGAAAGTGAAATTTCCGAACACTAAGACTTAACTTTAATTCAGTTTAAGATTCTAATAATAACACCTTTGGTTAAACTGACTTTTATCATTTCTTTAAGATTATCATAGGTACTGGTTACTTACTTACCTACTTGTTAAGTGTGTGTTGGCGCGATCGGCCCTAAGTGTACCACTTGATGTTGGAATTATTAAGAGAGAGGACTCCGCCGTCTAATAAAATGCCTTGCGGAATGCGCAATAGACTCCTTCGATATCCTCTCGCACTAGCTAATGTTATATGGAGACGACTTCCAGACTTCAATAAATTTAAAATAAGAAATGTTCCTACAATTTGACTACTTGAAGTTACCTAAAGGAGAAGCAATGAATGGGAAGTTGGCATACATTTATAGAGATACTGAATTATGTAGCTGGAAGTCGTCCGGTCGGGATTAGGTGCCATACCAGTGCTTCCCTTTAGTCGTGCCGGCGACACTGAACTGGGCGATAAACGCAGACTATCTAGACGCTAGGTGAGCAGCGCTTATTTTTAATACCCAGTCGAGCGCACCCGTCCTAAGATGTCCGCCAAAATTTCAGAAATATTTTGAAATCGTAGAATTACAGAATCACAGAGTAAGTCTTCTCCACTCTAATTGTGACCTCGTAATCGAAGTCCAACCCACCGCCGCCGCGGAATTCTCTCGGCATTCCCGTTCATTTGAGCCGAGTACAGCTTCGAACCAGCGGGTATGTCACTTCTTTCTTGTATTGATAAAACAATATTTAGGTTTCAGATGTATAGCGGAAAGCCCGACACACAGCGCCACAAAGTAGCACTTAGCGACACACAGAGCCACATTGAAGCACTTTACGACACAGCGCCACAAAGGGGCAGCTTGCGACACACAGGCTACAAAGAGGCAGCTTGCGACACACAGGCTACAAAGAGGCAGCTTGCGACAGACAGCGCCAGAAGGAGGCACACTGCATCATAGCGGCACAAGGAGGGACATTAAGACACACAGCGCCACAAAGAAGCACTTAGCGACACACAGCGCCACAATGAAGCACTTTACGAGACAGCGCCACAAAGGGGCAGCTTGCGACACACAGGCTACAAAGAGGCAGCTTGCGACACACAAGCTACAAAGAGGCAGCTTGTGACACACAGGCTACAATGAGGCAGCTTGAGACACACAGGCTACAAAGAGGCAGCTTGAGACACACAGGCTACAAAGAGGCAGCTTGCCACAGACAGCGCCAGAAGGAGGCACACTGCGACATAGCGGCACAAAGAAACACATAGCGACAGACAGCGCCACAAGAAGGCGAATTGCAACATATGGCGCCACAAAGAGACAAATTACGACACACTGCGCCACAAAGACATTTAGCGCTCCCAAACAAACAACATTAATATTCACTCGTTTAATGATGTAGTCGAGACTTTGTTTGACTACACTGATCTAATCAAATATGCGATTAGATTATACGATTTGACATTTCTGCGAGTTGCATGTCGTCACTTTCATTATTGCATACATTTTTTATTTTATTTTAAACTTTTAGAGAAACAATCTACAACATCGTAGACAGCTTTGACATTAAAATCAAATTAGCGTGCAATAAGTAGCGCTTGTGAGATAAAAAATATCTAGAGCCAAACATCTAAGGGCCAAAAATTTCCTCGCCGCACACACACATTACGAGAAACGTTATAACGAAACAAGGTTTATTTGCATTTCAGAGATTGGGAAGGCTGTACTCACTGTACAGTACTTCAGAGAGCTATGTCGAGTGGAGAGAGAGGGCCTCTCCGTACGCATCGTGTCAACACAACTCAAATCTTAGACTTGTTAACCTGTTCAATTTGCTCGAGACGAAATAGGATTGTTGAAATGAAATTTTACTGAATCTCTAGGATTCTAGATCTATGTAGATAGGAATTTGTGACATTGGATGAAATATTTTACTTACAGTAGCGAACCACCCTTTCTCTATTCGTCAAAGGCAGAGTGTAGAAACACAAATCCCGTTTCTTCATTCTTCCCACCTTACACTTTATTCGTTTTATTATATTTTAATATGTTCTTCATTAGGTTAATTTCACTCTAATTAGTTTTATTAATTTTTGTCATAGAGAAATAAAATTCATGGTATAATCATGATGAGATAATTAATAATATATAATATAGGTATAGATAAGTGCGGACAATAAAGACTTATTAGACGCATTGGCTTCCTTTCCAAATGGATCCGCCGCGCCACCGGTATGGACGGGCTCTCTTCGACACATCTCAAGGACCTGACAGGAACGAGCAATGGAGATGCTGGACAAAATTTAGTTAGCTCAATAAAAATAAGCATAGCTATTCATAGGGGGAACGCTGCATCCGTCATGGGGTCCATGCCCTTGTCCCCATGTCGGAATACTATTATTTGTAAGTAATTTTATTCTATTAGATTAGTTTAGTTTGTAGTTTGTAAATATTTTACGCAATAAAGAGTGTTAGCTCAATACTCAAAATCTGAAATGTTGTGACACAAGCGAGTGTAGTTTCGGATTTCCTCCCTTTCATCTATGGGGCATATCCATGTGCACTAAAGAAGAAAAAAGTAGGTATAAGACCGATAGCTATAATAGGTTCCACCTTTAGATGTATCACCTCAAAAATTGTTTGTAAAAAAATTAATATCAAACTACAGAAGATATTTCAACCCATAAAGTTCGGTTTAAGCACAAAAGGCGGATGTGAGGTGATCGCGCACGCTGTTCGCTTTTACCTGGACACGAAGAAGGACCCGATAGTCCTCGTGAAGCTTGACGTAAGCAATGCCTTTAATAGTATAGAACGAGACTCAATGCTCGGAGCGGTAAGGGAACACATACCGGAGGCCTACAAATATTTAGCTCAGTGTTATTGAAACCCATCCAAACTTTTATACAAAAACGGCGTGATCGAGTCATCGGTCGGCTGCCAACAAGGCGATCCGCTGGGTCCACCCATCTTCTGCTTGGGCATACAGCAAATCCAATAAGAATTAAACCTATGGTATTTGGATGATGGGGGATGGCGGGCAATAAGGTAACACCTTTGAATGATTTAGGTAACATCTTATAAAAATTTTCGAAAGTTGGTTTAACTTTAAACTTTTCTAAGTGCCAAATTTATTTCTCTGCTGGATTTTCACAAACGTAAAAAGATCAGGTTTTATGTGAATTCTAAGGAAAACTTCCAGGTATAAAATTGTTAACAAAAAAAAAACATTTATTCTTACTCGGAGCACCTCTAACTGATGAGTCGATTCCGCCGCTCATTCAAGAAAAGAAGGACAGACTCGCACTATTCTCTGGTCGTCTAAATTTCATCAGCAAACATCTCACCCTATTTCTGCACCGCCATTGTTTCAGTATCCCAAGACACACATACTGACTTCGTTGTAAGCCTATGTGAAGACTCGAAGAGAGTATGCGGGCAATGGGCAATACTATTAAAAGCTGTAGGTATGCAATGTCAATGTCATGTCCCGTACCTATATTTTATGAACAGAAGGGTAGAATAGTTTAACCAACGAAAAAAATAATATACAGCAATATACTGCTACAAGGTAATATATAAATCTATCTATACTAATATTAATAAATAAAATTAATAAAATAAAACCGTGACATCACGGTGTAGCAGATGACAAGTGACATAAAAAGCATTAATCAACCAAGGGTGGCCTCAGCAAATGCGCATTGCTATGTATCCAACTCTGTGCCGACGCCTGTACCCAGTCAACCAGCTCTGCGAGTGCCGGCCACTGACACACGCCGACAGCCTCTCCACATCTCCGGCTCTTCAGCCTGAGATTGCGACGTTGATTCGAACCTTGGACCCTTACGAGAGAGCCGTAGTCTGATTCTGGTATTTTCAATATACTGAATATAGATTCTGAGCACATTATGTATTGTTTATTGTTTATTGAATAATTTCATCCATAGGTAGGTAACCTACGCTTGGATATGTCGAAAATTCCGCCAGTTCTAAATTCAATGCGAAGAAGAACTGACAAACAAACTTCGCTAGTCACAATGTTTTGTTAGTACATTATAAGTATTAATATTAAAGTAATTTCCAATAATTAACCCATACTACCGCTCACAAGAACATTAATATTTACAGCATAAACATGAATACTCAAGAATCTGACCACACTGCCTATTTCATCTTGATCTAATTACATCTAGATCTATACATCTAGATCGAGATACATCTAGCGTCATGCATCAGCAGCCAAACTACAAAATAATGAAAAGTCATCAAGTAAGCGGCGGGTGGCCGAGTGGTCTGGGCCTCGGCTTCTCTTGCGAGAGGTCCGAGGTTGGAAACCCAACCGGGTTGAAGCAATGAGTTTTTTTTTCTGATTTGAAAGAATTTACGTGCATACCTTCACACGCTGCTCCATGGTTCGAATTCCATGTAAAAATTTTTTTTTTTTTGGAACCTGACACGGTTGGCTACATCACCTACAACATCCGTGATGTCAGCTCATAACACAGGGTGAACTAGGTGCCATGTCAGTGCTTCCCTTCATTTCATGTCGGCTACACTAAACTGGACGGAAAACACGAACTATTTACATAGCCGTTTCGACCGACGTTTCGTTCAGTGCGGTGGTACCAACCCGGCCGGGATAAACCCTACCACCTAGTAAGGTAAGAAGGGAAGGGACCTACAGTTTAACGTGGAATCCGAACCACGGTCAGCCTCCAACGGTCGAGCGGTCACCCATCCAATCACTGACCGCGCTCAGCGTTGCTTAATAACAGTTGACTAACCAACCGCGCCACTGAGCTACCGAGGCTGACGAATTTTCTTATCCCTTAGTCGACTTTTACGACATGCGACGGGGAGAGATGCAGTGGGGCTATTCTTTTTAAGTACCGACCCCACACGGTACAAAACATGTAGGTCCACCGGGTTCATTTATTTATTAATTTATTTTTTAATGAACAATCAGCTCTAACTGGTGTGTTCATATAAGTTTTTTTTTTCAGATAATGAATGATTATAATGTTTTTTTTGTGTTTTTTTTTTGTTTTCTTTTTTAGGTTTCGATCTTGGGCACTGTTGCTATTTGTTTGTTGATGCACTCTTTATGTATTTATCTAATTGGTTTTTGAATATATTTGTGTTTGGGGAGTCAATCACATCCTGTGGGAGTTTATTCCAGGCGTACACCACTCGATTTGTTATGAAGTGCTTTCGGATGTTTGTGTTAGAAGCTGTATGGTTAAGTTTTTTGCTGTGACCATGAAGGTGATAGTTCTGGTTCAGCTATAAAAATCTATAGGCAATAGGCCCGCCTTTGCCACTCATTAAGTGGGATAAAGTGTAAATAAAAACAAACAATAAACAAAGGCACCTTAACGATTAAACGGTTAGTTTATGAAAACAGTCAACCACTTACCGTCAGGCAGGAAATTACTAAATGTTACTTTAATCTGCCTATCGTTAGATGATAATGAACCACTGTTCTCACCTTTCAAAAGCTTGCCCGTGCCAGAGACGAAAACCAGAAGCACCATTCTTCGGCCTCTTCGGGCTTGCTCGCCCCTTCCGAATGGCTGGCTACCCTCGTTAATGGGATTAAGTTCGCGAAGATACAGTAAAGCACTTAAAAGCACTAAATGGGCATTGAAATGCGAGTGACCACGCTCGCACAAATCCCGGAAACAGGGAAACCGTTTTCTTCAGTCTTGCAACACATATATTATTTTGACTGCGGCTAACACAAATCACGGCTCGGAATCGATTGAAAGAAATGCGCTATAAAGACCCGGCTACACGCTTGAGCAAAGTTTGCTTTGCGCAAACATGATGCACTCACTGTGCGGTATCACACGGTAGTTAATTGCATGCGCAAACAGTTTCTGCAAACAAAGAAAATTATGGCATCATACCTACTAATAGGATAATGCAACTGTTCGAAAATTTAGAGAGAGTCATCGACCCGATGGCGAAATTGGTAACTCACTGGCGGCTCAAGCCGGAATTCCAGATTCGAATTCTGGTCGGGACGTATTTGTTGTCTTAATTTTCGGTTTTGCATCTAAAAGTAAAGTAAAAGTAAAAGTAAAAAAGATTTTATTTGTTAATTCTAAAACATAGGTATACAAATCACATTATTCTCACAGATTTTTTACATTTTACATGTTTTACATAGATAGACATTTATATGATCACTCCCACCTAAACTGGCCATTGATGGCTGTATTATAGGTGGTTGATCGGTAAATAGTACACTTCTATCTACCCAGTAACAAGAACATCTCAGCATCTATCTAGCGAAGGAAGATGTTCGGCGTTCACATCATAGCGACTTGCATGTGCAAACAGTCCCACCAACGTCCAGACGAGGTGTTCCCCGTGAACCAACTGAGTGGCACAACTAGTTGTGCCATCCCGAAAACTGTTCCCAATGACACACTTCTTAGTTGTGTCATCGGGAACGTTAGATGTATGGTTAAACACAATGAAGCATTCAATAACAATATCAAATCTTACATTATGAGGATTTTGCTGGCCACTTATTCTTGGAATTAATTAACGTCATTTGTTATTTAAAATTATGACATCCATCATTGTTGTGCTTTGGCTTTTTTTTTTTTTTGGTGTCTCTATTAAAGTTTGTGACCACAATATAAAAAAGATACAAATACAAGCAAAATGGATTACTCAGAAGAAATTTTCTACACTGAATGACTTGATACGGAACACTTTAATGCAATATATAATAATGATGACATAACTCTGGGGCATACGTTAGAAAAACTGAGATAGATGCGTTGTGTTGAAAATAATTTATATTTTATAAATTGTGAAGCAATAAATTAGCTATTTTAAGTTGAAAGAGAAAACGTATTCTTAATTACTCTTTATTCATCATCCATAGACAATACACTGCACTCGGATTCGTCATGATTTAACATAAATTCCAACATAAGAATTAAATAATAAAATTAAAAAAACTGCATCCGATGAAATTGCATAATTGTGGTAATTCATATTTATATAAATAAGAGCTTTATTTATTTCCAAATAAAGATTGGTTCTTTAGTTTGTTTGTAAACGTTATCACAAAAATGGTCATTTTCTTATTCAATGTTGTGGTTTGGAGATGAAAATGTTGCAAACACGAAAATGTAGTATGCATTTCAATTTTACACAACTAGTTGTGTCATGGGGAATAAATTCGCAAATTAATTGCCTATGGTACAACTAGTTGTGACACTCAGTTGATATGAATTTCATAGTTGTTTCATGGGGAATAAATTCGCAAATGAATTCCCTATGGCACAACTAGTTTTGCCACTCGGTTGGTCCACGGGGAGAACATTACCGTGTAAACCCATCGCAATCATATCCAGTGTGAGCAAATTGTTTGCGCATTATACAGTTATGTCTTAAACGTACAAACTCGCTTGTGCAAGTTTAGTTTGAGATCGCAATCATATCCAGTGAGATCAAATTGTTTGCGCATTATACAGTTATGTCATAACGTATAAACTCGCTTGTGCAAGTTTAGTTTGAGCAAATTAGCGTATGCCGTTTTTCCGTCTTCACTTACACAGTAAATAGTGCACATAGAGCTTTAGGAACAGACAATCCGTTTGTAGACCATCATCTCTGTCCCACAGGGACGTGCGAGTTCGTGTAACAGAGACGACGCTCTACAACCGGATTGTCTCTTTCTAAAGCTCGATGTACATTATTTATTGCCGGGTACTGTACACGTTTGCTTGTGCAAATTAGAATTTGTGCAAGTAAGACTGAGCGTGTAGACAGACCTTTAGATAAGCCGCAGGCTGGCTGGGTTGGTGCCTGGAATCTGGAAGTGGTGCAAGGTAAGGGTGGACGGGTCCAGATGATAGGTCGGACGCTGAATCCCGACAATCGGGATAAGCAGAGTTTTTCGTGTTGTGCTACAAATGCTCTGGTAAATTACAGCACAACACCGACCACCACATTTAGCAAAGTATTCGGACAAGATAACTATCAAGGTGTGAAAACCCACATGCTGCATGACTTGGTCGAAAGACCGTGCCAAGGCGAGAGGTGGCTTACTTGTCGCCCTTTAGCACGGCACCTTGTCCACGACATGCACGGGGAGAGATGCAGTGGAGCTATTCTTTTTAAGTCACCAAAAAGTACAGACTGTTTTGTGGTTTGAATATATATTTTGATAACACCGATCTTAAGGAAAATGAAAACCAACATGATACGTCGAAACCAGTAGATAATTTCGCTTTTAGTAGCATTCGTCCATAGACATTCAAAATCCCAGGAGTAATCAAATTACGAGAGTACATCACCCCTAAAGCCGGAATTTACATAGAGCGGCCTACTGAAACCTATCTGAATTCACAATCAAATCTGCAAGACAATAGTTAATTTAAACTTTCGACCTATCATCCGCCTGGGGAACAGACGTTGTACAGGGATGGCAAATGACGTGAGAATTACTAGATTCGTTATTAGCACTATTTCTTTGCAGATATAAGGTGCCGGCAGGAGTTAATAGCGCTCGGCGAAAATGGTGGGGGAATGCGCAGAACTCACTTTTTGGGTCTGTTTGGCGGAGTGAGGGAGGCGCGGGGGGAGAGGCGGCCGGCGCCGACCGCCATTGGTTATTAAAGTTTCCCCCCACACCCCGCGCACCGCTCACACGTCTACCCCGCCCCGTCTCGACACATGCGCTGGCTTGGATTTTGTGCCTTTATATGTTAGGTCACAGAGCATCGAATAGCGCGCGCGCCCCCTCCACGCGCACGTCTCTCTAGAGGCGAAAGTAATAATAATAGTTGAAACCCAATAACAGCACGCGGTGCTGCTAGCGCTGTGTATGTGTGTGTGTGTGTGCGTTAGTATCGACACTACAGACAAAGCGAAGCAAGTTAGGCACACGCACAATACACATGAACACGCACAACACACATATGTAAGTCATAGACCACGTTCAACAGCGTTGTGGGAAAATCGGCGCTCAGGGCGCCTCTTGTAGAGGCGGACTACTACTTCACTGCTCTGTGTGTTAGGCACATATTTTGCCAGTCAGCGCGTATGCGTCCACTGCTGGACATACGCTCTTCAAATTTCCTCCAGTCCTCCCGACTACTTTCCGCCGACGTTCTTGATGTCGTCAACTCACCTGGCGGGTGGTCTTCTCACACTCCGTTTTCCTGTCCACGGCCGCCAGTGTAGAACACGTTTACTCTAACGGCCGTCTGACGTGTCCAACCCACTGCCACTTGAGCTCAGCCACCCGATGCCCAATATCGGCTACTTTGATGCGTAGGCACCTGTATAAAGGTGATGCACCTGATACAGATCCTGACAGGAAACTCTGACTGGAAACTGTCAAGTCCACGTATTTTACATCCGCGCGGAGCGACCGGCATTGGCTGGGGGACGATAAATTTAACATTTTAGTATCCAGACTCTGTCGCGTGCAGTCTCACCGGACTTAACTTACTCTGATGTATGTTATACCTTCTGATTATTTATACTTTGGGTTACTTTCTAAGCTAGGGTCTAAGCGGTACCAGGGTCTCAAGTCACATGGTTTGTGTTTCAACACACTTTGCAGTAGCTACCTGTTTCTCATGATTCCGTTGATAGCATTGACAGTTTTATTACTATGAGTTGATCATTGAAGTATGGTTTCATACAATATAATAGAAGAGGCAAAGCACGATGAAAGATGTTACCTGCCGGTAAACAAATGTGCGTGCCTTCACATGCAATTGCCATCACGAATACTTTCAAAGGATCTATATACTAAGGGATATGACTCCCTTCTTATATTACTAGGTGGTAGGGTTTAACCCGCCCGGGTTGGTATCACCGCACTGAATGAAAAGTCGGTCGAAACGGCTATGTAAATAGTTTGTGTTTTCCGTCCAGTTCAGTGTAGCCAGCCACGACCGAAGGGAAGCACTGATGTGGCATAAAGTTCACCCGGTGTTATAGGCTGACATCACGGATGTTGTAGGTGATGTAGCCAACCGTTTCAGTTTCCATAAAAAAATATATATAAGGTGTTTCGTTAGTCATGTCAATAACTTCGGAAGGGTTACAAGCACACTCAAATAAACAGGTTACGCAAAAAAAAATATATGTTTTTAGCATTACTTTTCGAGAAATTTACCAAAACATGTTTGCTACCTAAACATTAACCTGTGTGTAACATGTAGGTAGGTAGGTAACATGTAGGTAACATGCATTGTACGGGGTCAATGACCGTACTATGTTCAAACGCAGAATAGCTGTTTGTTGTAAGTGAGTCACAAGCTCACTATGATTGGTTTTTACAGCTACTTATTTGATTTTATTTTTTTGTTAGGAGAAAAAATGCTCCTATAAACATGTTTTTTTTTGCGTAAAGTGTTTGTTTGAGGCCGTATCTAACCCTTCCGAAGTTATTGACATGACTAACGAAACACCTTGTATATTAAAAGTCATCTCATGCTATGAATGCGCAACGCTTCTCACTCGCATATTGCGGACATAAAACGATATTATGGTGAGCCATACAACACAAGCATCAGTCATTGTGAACTCAGCTTATAAGCTTATTTGGTCGGCAGCATGTTTTTTTCCGGGAGTGATGTTTGAGCAAGGCTCATCTAGTGTTTTCATTAAATTTCTTTAGATATTAACGCTCCTCACTCGCGTATTTGCGGACATAAGACGATATGGTGAACCATACAACTTAAGCGTCAGTCATTGTGAACTCAGCTTATAAGCTGATTTGGTCTGTGACATCTTTTTTCCGGGAATGATGTTTGAGCAAGGCTTATCTAGTGTTTTCATTTAATTTCTTTAGACATTAACGCTCCTCACTCGCATATTGCGGACATACTCGTAAAACGATATGGTGAGCCATACAACACAAGCATCAATTATTTTGAACTCAGCTTATAAGCTTATTTGGTCGGTAGCATGTTTTTTCCGGGAGTGATGTTTGAGCAAGGCTCATCTAGTGTTTTCATTAAATTTCTTTAGATATTAACGCTCCTCACTCGCGTATTTGCGGACATAAGACGATATGGTGACACATACAACTTAAGCGTCAGTCATTGTGAACTCAGCTTATAAGCTGATTTGGTCTGTGACATCTTTTTTCCGGGAGTGATGTTTGAGCAAGGCTCATCCAGTGTTTTCATTTAATTTCTTTAGACATTAACGCTCCTCACTCGCATATTGCGGACATACTCGTAAAACGATATGGTGAGCCATACAACACAAGCATCAGTTATTATGAACTTAGCTTATAAGCTTATTTGGTCGGTAGCATGTTTTTTCCGGAAGTGATGTTTGAGCAAGGCTCATCTAGTGTTTTAATTTAATTTCTTTAGATATTACTCCATTATTTTTGTTAAACAAATATTTTAGTACCTCAAGGTGCACATTTCGCAGCTGCAAGTGTCGATCTAGTAATTTGGTTCATGAAAATGTGGCGGAAGCTGCAACCAAACCGCCGACCACACAGTACATAAAGTACAGTAAGCAAATGCACGCGAACGCTTGAAAATATGTTCGACAATATCCATTAAAATCAAAGAGATGCATTTAGTACGGGTTGTTTCTAGTATCCATGATTGAAACATTTATAAAAGCACACTGCTAAAAAAATTGGAAACGAGGAAGTTAACTAGGAAGTTGTGTAGTCGGGTTATCTGTCTATTCGAATTCTTATGTATTTTTTGGTTTTGTTCTTTTTGCGTTTTTAAAATAGTTTCTTAGTAAGTAGTCTAAATTATGTCAACATACTAGGGTTAGGCTTAAAATCAGCGTTCCTGTGGTTCGCCGTAGGAATAAGAGCTGTGCCGCATCCCTTTTGCGAACCATGTGTTGTTTTTCTCTTTATTGTTCTTTTTTTGTTATAAGTATTTAATTATTTTTGTTTTTGTTATGTATTTTTTTTTCTTTTATGTTTTCTGTTTTATTTGTTTGCAATAAAAGTTTTTGAATTTGAATTTGAATTCTTTTAAACGCCCCACTACAGCATTTTCTACAGATTTTTCGTTGTTTCCTTAATTTTTTTAGCAAATTTCAATCTTACTTTTATTTAATTTAATACACATATTATTTAACAGAGGCTCTGCACTAGAATGATCTGTCTCACAGGAGCAGTTGTCGACAGTGTTATGTAGACATTTATTGTGCACTTATCTAACATAGATAGACAACATTAAAATAAAATAATACTATATTAATTGACATAAAACATAAAAAAATATATAACAATATCATACCCATCATAGCAGGTTTTATACATTTGTATTTAATTCATTTTAATTCCAAATCTTTAAGTGTGTATATTTTTTAAATAACCTTTTCGAGCTCTTGACAGTGATATCACTCGTAAGTGATGCAGTCACCCTGACGGTTATCCAAACCCTTCGCAAACTAGGCAAGGCCAGTAAGTCGTTTTTAATGAACCGCTCATGTGAAGAGAGTTACTGCTCTTTCTCTGGTACTGTGGCAATGGTTAGTTCGGAGAGCCTAATATAATTAACGTTGATTCATTATGTGTGCAAGCAAATCGCCGCTGCTCTAGAAAACGTTGAATTATTAGTGTTATGTACTCGTACATTATGTGACGCTTTCAGTTCAGTGTAGCCGGACAAAAACATTAATTAAATATGCTTTTTAGGCTTTCGTTTCCGTCGTACGGGACCCTATTACTAAACCTACCCGTCTGTCTATCTGTCTGTCTATCCGTCTGTCCGAAGGCTGTATCTCTTGAACCGTAATAGGTAGCCATTGAAATTTTAACGGAATATGTGTTATTATTGCCGATATACATATATGCGCGCCATCTACCGAAAACAGTATGACGCATTTTAACTAATCATAAATTATGAAGCATTTCATAAAACACGCCAAAGATGGCGTGAGTGGTGCTGACCATGACATGGCATTACGGAACCCTCAGTGCGCGAGCCGCCAGCGCGTTACCATTTCAAGTTACGAAGTCTACCAGCATCTGACAACACTGTTATGAAACAAGTTTGTACATGACAACTTACCTTCTAGGTGGTAGGGTTTTTCCCGCCCGGGTCGGTATCACCGCACTGAATGAAACGTCGGTCGAAACGGCAATGTTTCTAAATAGTTCGTGTTTTCCGTCCAGTTCAGTGCAGCCGACGTGAAATGAAGGAAAGCACTGACATGCCACCTAGTTCACCCGGTGTTATGGGCTGACATCACGGATGTTGTAGGTGATGTAGCCAATCGGGTCAGTTTCCATAAAAAAAAAACTAAGAAAAAAAAAAGAAGTCAACGTATGGAGGCTCACTTCCTAAATAAGGATGTTTAGGGAAAAGGAGGGTGAGGGTGTGAGGGTGTGTGTGTGTGTGTGAGGGTGTGCGTGTGTGTGTCTAAGCCGCCATAGCGCTGTGTAGGAAAGGTCCAATTGGAATTACGCGAGTATTCAATTGATACAGGTGCCGATTCGGAACATAACTCCTGATTATTCGATTAGAAATTACCGACTGAAGAAAAAATTCAACGTCTAGAGGGCTCATCGACTCGTCGAGCAACTATGAAGTTGTCAATGGTGTGCACATAAGCGAAATTACAAAATGCTTCTGTCTCTCTGACCCTCGCGTATCTTTCTTCACCAATGCGCTTTGCCTCGTATAAATTAATTGTGTCATTTTTTTTTATGTAATCCGGTATACCCATACCGGATTACATAAAAAAAAATGACTGGGTCGGAGGGGACAAAGCGCATACTCCGACCAGCCAATATCACCTCCGAAAAGGTAGGTGCCATATCGGAGACTTCCCTGGATTGCTGGCTATACTGGACTAGAGGAGAACACAACCGAGGCTGCTATGCGGTCATCTTACATCCAGTACGGTGGCACCAACCCAGTCGGCTATAATTTGAGCCTACCACCTAGTAAGGGGCAAGGAAAGGGGCCTAAAGTTTTACACCGGTTCCGAACGGTGAAGCAGCAGGTATAGGTATGCACGTAACTTTTTTCGTCAGAAAAAACTCATTGATATACGCAGACCGGATTCGAACCTCGGACCTCTCGCATGAGAAGCAGATGCCCAAACCACTCGGCCACCCGCCGCTTTTGTCGATTATATACGAGACATTTGTCGATTACTATTTTACACGGGGCTACGCACGTGTAAAGTTCTTTAAAAATACATACGTCAATACCTACTCTGTGCCAGCTATATATAGTTAGCAGGTGATAAATTTCCTTGAACCAAAAGCCATTGGCAGTTGTCTAAAACCATCGAGAAAACATGTGAAAGGATAAATTCGATAGCGTTGCTCAAAGCAACTGACATATTCTATTCAACTGCAATAGCAACGCGATCGGATTGGTTGTCCAAATTATATCGATGCCTCCCCGCTCCTTTGTACTCTTGCGGATAATATAGACGTGCACAACTTTTTTCCGCAGCCATTTTGATTTGGCGTTAGACAGTTTGTTCGGTAACAATTTTATCAATTTTATTATCATCAATTTATTCATCATATATTTAACTGGCATAGGGCTGACCACCACGAAACATTATTTTAATATCCTAAATAGGCGTTTAATAGTAACAAAAAGAGGAACAGATACCATCTCATGTCATAACTAACAGTATGAAGGTTGGGTATAAAGTAAATTATATGCAAAGTATGACAATGGTAGTTCTATACTTTGAACTCTTTGGGACCAACCGAATATATCCTCGCGGAAACCTTTCCACGGTACCCTAGGGTATAAGCCTTTTCTTGCGATATTAATAGCGGGATGAAGGGTTTTGTCTGACCTTTGTATACTGTATGTATTAACGATACATTTGCTTTCAAAAAACGAGTCGCTTCGACACTCGCAACTAAATAGTGGGCTATTGATGTGTGTACAATTGTGTTACGGGTAGGTGGGTTTTTCAACAGGAACGCTTGAACTTTCACAGCGTATAGCGGCCATCTTGGGAAATTTACAGCTGTCAAATTTGGGGGGAATACATATTTAGTCGTGACATTTCCCCATGGAGCGCTACACGCTTGAACAACGCGTATAAATTGTTAAAATTTATTATCAAAATCAGTTCTCTGTTCGCCTAACATTCCGTCCTAACATTCGTCCTTCCGTAACATTTGTCATCTCGCGTGGTGGCGACATCAACTGGCCACCGAGATCGTGTGACTTAACACCGCTCGACTACTTTTTGTGGGGCTACGTGAAATCTCTGGTCTATTCAGACAAACCACAGACAATTGCCGCCCTGAAGGCAAACATAACTCGCGTTCTTCATGAAATTGAGCCCCATTTATGCGAAGATGTCGTCCAAAATTGGTCCACCAGGATACACCACCTAAAACGGAGTCGCGGCAGCCATTTGGCTGAAATTATATTCCATGCATAATGTCATCGAATGTCCTTTAAAATAAAATAAAATTTGTGGCAATTTCACATAAACAGGTTGTTTTATTTAATTTCAAAGTTCGAGCGCTCATAATGAAAAATGGCGCCTCACTAAGCGTGGTTTCCCGATGAGTTTATTTTTATTTGTTATTTTATTATAAAAAGAAAACATTGACGAACTGTTGCCGAGTAATGACCAACATTACCTAAACATATTATCATTTTGAAACTCTTTATTGCACACAAATTGAAGGAAGAACAGCATACGACAAGAAACAAGAAATACAGGAGTGCGCAAAGGCGTATTTATACGTATGTGTGTGAAATTTTACTTTACGATAAATAAATACAATGCATTACTTACTGCCCGGATACTGTACGTTAGGAAAAACATGCGAAGTGAAAATATAGTAAAATCGATTACATTCGCGCCGAGCGTAACGTGTAGAAGTGCGAGCGAGTCTCGAGCACATTTCGCGTATTTTCCTCGCGAACCCGCTTCGACTGGTTGAGGGTTGATTTATTTTCTTTCGCAGCCGAAGTAAGCATTGCATTATAACGCAGTATATATAGCAGCAGACAACGTGGTAGTATTGAATGGAGGAGAGGTCGCAGAACATACATACATACATAGCGTCACGCCTGTTTCCCGGTGGGGTAGGCAGAGACAACGGATTTCCACGTGCCGCGATCCTGACACACCTCTGCCGCGAAGAGCCTCGACGACCACCTTAAGAGGCTCTCGCAGAGTGGTTGGGTCAAGGGTCAGATCCAGAAGGCACCCCTTCTCGACACGGCACGCATCGTCCGGAGTTTTCTCTCTTTGGGACACGACCATCGGTAGCCTGGGTTTGCCCCGCCGCCAGTGGTGGAAACTCCATTTGTTATTTATATCACTTTTACATTAAAATTTTTTGTTTATAAAAATGTAAAATTGTTATGAAAAGACACATTTATGTACACATTTACATAAATGTGTGAAATAAAAACATTTAAAATGTTCAGACCAGTATAACATTTGTTACTAACTCCAGGGTAAGCATCACAAGCACCGGTGGTGTCTCGAAAATAGTATAAATTTACCTCCGACAACCCGAGCTTGTCACTTTAATATTAAATGGAAACTTTGTCGACCTGCCGATATTCCGCTTTGTGTAGGCAGTTTTTTGCGAGCAGCTTGGAAGATAAAATGTTGGTAAACCAGTGGCGGAAAATCCGTATTGGGCCTTTGCCGGCTTCAGAATTTTATAGAGTAGGGAGTTTCACGCGCAGTTGTTGCATAATATTATCTTATTTTGAGGGATAGAAATTTTGCAAATTTAACAATAGCGACGAGCATGAATGAAGAACATTATGAGAGTGGAACAGGTGGCAGAGGTGTGTCAGGATCGTGGCACGTGGAGTGGAGATCCGTTGTCTCTGCCTACCCTACTGGGAAACAGTCAGTCAGTCAGTCAGTCAGCGTGTAAGCGTCCACTGCTGGACATACGCCTCTCCAATTTTTCTCCAGTCCTCCCGGCCTTCAGCGGTACGGAACCACTGCTTTCCGCCGACGTACTTGATGTCGTCGTCCCACCTGGCGGGTGGTCTTCCCACACTCCGTTTTCCTGTCCACGGCCGCCAGTGTAGGACACGGTTACTCCAGCGGTCATCGTCTCTTCGGCTGACGTGCCCAGCCCATTGCCACTTGAGCTTAGCCACCCGGTATCCAATATCGACTACTTTGGTGCGTCGGCGGATTGCCTCGTTACGCACCATATCACGTAGCGTTATTCCCAGCATGGCTCGCTCCATTGCTCGCTGGGCAACTTTCAACCTTTGGACAACACCGACCGTGGGAAACAGGCGTGACGCTATGTATGTACGTATAGAGTGTAATTTTTTTTAAAGTAACTGATATGGCTGGCTTCTTCGCCTAATTACAACACCCGTCAGCCCTTCACTCCTTCGTGAACTAGGTGCCATATCAGTGGTTCCTTTTGGTTGTGCCAGTTACGCTGAACTGGACGGAAAACACGAATTGCTTACACAGCCGCTTCGACCGATTTTTCATTCAGTGCGGTGTTACCCATCGGGTCGGGTAAGGTTAGGTTAGGTCCCTTACCTATAGTAAAGTATTTCCAAAAGATTTTCCTTTTAAATGAAAAATGCCAATATGAAAAATGTCAATATAGGTGCTCAAACAACTATTCAATACAGAATTTTTTTCGGAGAGTTGGTGTTCCTTCATCAACCGTGAAAATATGCGGCTTTCTTGTATGTATCGAGGGACAACGCAATGATATCATCTGAACCATCTCCGGACTATCTACCGCTCTATTTACTGTTTTGTGAAGTAATACGAGGTAGTTTAGGATAAGCCGTTTCTTCAAAGACATAATCTTGTGATGTACATTTATGCATCATCGTATGTGCTGAAATGTACGTTTTCGCAATAGTTTAGTTGTGAATATATTTTGAACTCTTTCATATTCTGTTGGAGTGAGTCATGTAACAAGTATTCCATATTGGCGAACAAAATTCCAGTAACTTCTGACGTAAGCGTAGTGTAGTGTTTTCAGTGCTATAACCTATAACCGATTTGTAATACGCAAAAGGAATCCCAGAAGGAGTCTACAGGTTTTTTGTAACTATGTCGTTCAAAGTGCTTATCATACATAAGTGTTTGCGTCTAAAATTACCCCTAAGTCTCTGGTGTTATTTACTCGCTCCAATTGAACACTATTCAAGGTGTAAGTAAAATTTGCAACTTTAGTCTTTCTGGTAAATGTTATGACTTGACGTTTATTTGCTCACATTTAGGGTTAAATCATTTTTAAACAGTACACCTCAAGTCTACGCAGGTAGTTTTGTAGGATTTGGCAATCGTTCAGGCCGCCAACAGGTAAGAACATTTTCATGTCGTCTGCATAGAGTAAAAAATGGGAGTGCAGAAATTTTTTAGTGAGTTATATATAACATAATATGAATATTTATATTATAATAGACATTAAACAATAATGGACCCAGATGGAATCCTTGAGACACTCGTGATGGAATGAAAACATACGACGAATGATTAGCGGCCTATTCATGCTGCCTGAGACATATTCTTACCTTTAATAAAATCCAACGTCTGCTTTCTGTCTGTCTGTCTGTCTGTCCGCTTATAACTCGAGAACCACTGAACCGATTTTAATAAAAAAAAATCTACTGATAGCTTGATTCTTCCCATCAACTATAGGCTACTTACTATCACGCTAAATGGCTTATGAGGGTAGCAGTGAAGTGAAATATGAGAGCACTTGGCAATATTTGTATGTAACGGACACGGAATCATTCACCCGAGTAAGAACCGATGACATTACAATATCCTGAAGGGGGAGGGGGGGCGGGGTAAGTAGAGGCATATAGGGAGGGGGGTGAGGGAGGGGCGGGAGGGGAGGTGGAGGTAGAGCGATGGAATCCCCCTTATCCTTATCCTTTCCTTTCTTCCTTACCTTTAATAAAATCCAACGTCTGCTTTCTGTCTGTCTGTATGTATGTCTGTATGTCTGTCTGTTTACCATCTTTGGGGTTGCCATATTTACTCCAAGTATCGATGATGGTCAGACTCAACGGAAGGGAGGGAGAGGGAGAGGGAGAGGGAGAGGGAGAGGGAGAGGGAGAGGGAGAGGGAGAGGGAGAGGGAGAGGGAGAGGGAGAGGGAGAGGGAGAGGGAGAGGGAGAGGGAGAGGGAGAGGGAGAGGGAGAGGGAGAGGGAGAGGGAGAGGGAGAGGGAGAGGGAGAGGGAGACGGAGACGGAGACGGAGAGGGAGAGGGAGAGGGAGAGGGAGAGGGAGAGGGAGAGGGAGAGGGAGAGGGAGAGGGAGAGGGAGAGGGAGAGGGAGAGGGAGAGGGAGAGGGAGAGGGAGAGGGAGAGGGAGAGGGAGAGGGAGAGGGAGAGGGAGAGGGAGAGGGAGAGGGGGAGACGGAAACGGAGTGTTAAAGATTGTATGGGAATATCGGTTTTTTTAAAGGAAAATCATAATATTAGCTACTCAAAACAAATAAATGGGGGGGGGGGGGGGGGGAGGGGGGGATGGGTGTGACGGTGGCCTCGCCCTTAGTTACTTACTTTCTTCGTGGAGGTTTATTGTATTCCAGAATGCAGCTTAGCCTGAAGCCTCGCCGTTAGTTACTTACTTTATTTAAAAGTTTTATCGTTTATCTAAACGCTATTACTTTCATCGAGAAATCGAGAAGGTTTATCGTCTTCCAGAATACAGCTCGGCCTTCGGCCTCGCCCATAGTTACTTACTTTCATCAAGAAGGTTAATCCTCTTCCTTAACGCAGCTCGGCCTTCGGCCTCGCCCTCAGTTACTTACTTTCTTCGAGAAGGTTTATAGTCTTCCTAAACGCAGCTCGGCCTTCAGCCTCGCTCTTCGTTACTTACTTTCATCGAAAAAGTTTATCCTCTTCCTGAACGCAGCTCGGCCTTCGGCCTCGCCCTTAATTACTTTCTTTCTTAGAGATGGTTTATCGTCTTCCTGAACACAGCTCGGCCTTCGACCTCGCCCTCAGTTACTTACTTTCTTTGAGAAGGTTTATGGTCTTCCTGAACGCAGCTCGGCCTTGGGCCTCGCCCTCAGTTACTTACTTTCTTCGAGAAGGTTTATCCTCTTCCTGAACGCAGCTCGGCCTTCGGCTTCGCCCATAGTTACTTACTGTCTTCGAGAATGTTTATCGTCTTCCTGAACGCAGATCGGCCTTCGGCTTCGCCGTTTGTTACTTGCTTTCTTCGAAAAGGTTTATAGTCTTCCTGAACGCAGCTCGGCCTTCGGTCTCGCCCTCAGTTGCGTAATTTCTTCGAGAATATTTATGGTCTTCCTGAATGTAGCTCGGCCTTCGGCCTCGCCCTTAATTACTTACTTTCTTAGATAAGGTTTATCGTCTTCCTGAACGCAGCTCGGCCTTCGGCCTCGCCCTTTGTTACTTACTTTCTTCAAGAAGGTTTATAGTCTTCTTGAACGAAGCTCGGCCTTTGGCCTCGCTCGTTGTTACTTACTTTCTTCGGGAAGGTTTATAGTTTTCCTGAACGCAGCTCGGCCTTCGGCCTCGCCCTTAATTACTTACTTTCTTAGATAAGGTTTATCGTCTTCCTGAACGCAGCTCGGCGTTCGGCCTCGCCCTTAGTTACTTACTTTCTTCGAGAAGGTTTATAGTCTTCCTGAACGCAGCTCGGCTTCGGCCTCGCCCTCAGTTACTTACTGTCTTCTTTGAAATACGAATTTCACGCGAGCGGAGCCGCGGGCTCAGCTAGTTTCTTATATTATATAAGAAACGCAGTAAGTCACAGCGCAAGCCGACTTCTCCTAGCTTTCGAATTAGAGTATCGTGATTTATTCGATCAAAACATTTAGCATAATCAGTGTACACGGCATGGACTTGAGATCCTCCGTCCATGCTTCGGGCAACAAAATGTTTTCAGATTGTCTATGCAGCGAGCGTTTATGTTTGCTCCACGAATATGTCCGGCAATGTTGAGGTTAACTATTGTGCGACAAATTTAAGGTGGTGCCAATTAAGTCGGTTACTATACCAAGGTTAGAACCATGTGAAGCCTTATTGGCAAATTTAACTGCCCGAAATTCTACAGCCTCTTGACCGCCTGTGTTCATTACTTACCGGTCAACATGTTCCGTCCAAGAAATCCCTTAAATACTACTGTCTTATAACAATGCATTCCCGAGCAAACCTGTCGTTGAAATTGGCTACATGCCGACATTCAAAATTCAAGGTCAGGTGTATGACTTAACGGCGGATTACCTCGTTACGCGTAACCAACAAATATTGGTAGCAAGGCAATATGTATGAATGGTATCAAAATGTCGTTTCTGGGTCTGTATTTCCATGCGTCTCCATGTTTTGACAGGCCGAACCCCTCTCCCCCTATCCACTGGCAGCTCCGGTCAGAGTTCAGCAACCCTTCGCCGATGCTGAATTACCGGCTATTTGTAACGTGATTGCAGGGCATTTCGATACTGACCCGCTTTTCATGTAGGGTGGAGTTTCAGCATGATAACATGTGCTCAAATTGTAAAGTGTGGATGAATAAATTATTTTATTTTATCGAGGGCTTGAAGGTTGTGATAGAAGATATTTTGTTTTCTGTCGGATTGTCCGTTGGCTAAGCATCATGTAAAAACGAATGACCCAATTCGTATGGAGTTAAAAATATATATAGGACAAATAGTTTCATTTTACTGCTAATCTAAAGGAAGTTTGAAAGCCGAGTGACCAGTCCATTAATAATTTTTCTTTCGAATCGAACTTAAGAAAAAAAAATGTTTTTATTTCTGCCAAACCGGGTAAATGGGCTCGAGGTCGGAGCCTCAGGCGCAGCCAATTTCACCACCGAGGAAGTGCCAGTCCGGTTTTAAGGTGGACTAATGTCGCGGGAGAAAGTCTGCCTAACTCGTGATTTGTAAACCCGTGGATTATAGTAATAGGGAAATACATTCCCCGGAATCCCATTCCACGCCGCCGTTGCGAATAAGAGGAGGAGGTATTGGGGAAGCGAGTTCAAGCAAGAAGCAAGATGTTTATCAGAACAGTCTTGTCGGTACCACTAGATGCATAAAATAAAATGACGGATTAATTCTGCGAAGAATCTTCTCTGTGGCTTAACCCACACGTGCACATCATAACGGCACCACACCACAAGAAATTGCATTATTGGACGACATCCCTTATCCTCAAACGTTATTCGGAGCTACATAGGCAGCTAAGTGGGTTACCTTTGGATATATATCCAAAGATATCCTGACGGGGATTTAAGGGGTGGGGTCAAATTGTTTTTGGCGGACTCAGATTTAGTGCCGAAAAGCGCTCACACCCTTTGAACAAGTTAAAGTTAAAACACCAGAGCCCTTCAAAAGTTCAGAATTCTCCCGATCCTTACGCCCCTTTCCGAATAAACTCGAGGTCTCAGAAGAAGTCAGGATAGAATTTGATGGCTTACACCCACAGTATTTAAAGAATCGAACCTCCTACTGCTCAGGCGCCTCTGGTACACGGCTACTGTCTTCAATCACTAAATCACTTAAGCTCGTGTCACGACATACCTATTGCATAACCAATAAAATGGTTTTAAAGTAGATCACTACACCACTTAGCTTAGTTAGAGTCTAGGCAACATTTATCATACCAATTTTGTGACGAATTTCTTTCTTTCTATCTATCTTTCTTTGTTCTATCATTCTTTGTTTCTTTCTTCAGGCAGACGCCCGTTATTAAAAGTGCATTACTAATGGCGGGCGGGGCTTTCCTATTTCAAATGTTTCGAAAAGTCCAACAAGACCGTACGTCTGAAAACATAACCAGGTGCTGATCAAAATATTCCTATAATTTCAAGTTCGAAACTGAATTATGTTTTTTTTTTTATAGAAAGCGCAACATGTGGCTTCGAGTCACCCATAAGGTGTCTAACGGCGCCCATTGACATTCAATCGTACGCGGGGGTTGCGAATGCCATGCCGACCTGGCAGGTGCCTTTCACGCCTCTCTTGAAGGACCCGAGACTATAAACTATATTTCTATGAAACAACTCAATAAACGCTTGTTTCCACACGTCCGTCACAATAACCAAAACAAAGCTCTCTTCTAGCGAAACGTATCTAACTTTCTCGTATTTATTCATTACATTTGCTGCCCCAGACGTGTGCCTTATTTATCAACGTCATACTTCTTAAGGCGAGCATAGGCGTTGGTTATCAGAATTAATTAGGTACATTGACATGTGAAAAAAATCATGTAAAAATTTTTTTTAAAAGCAATAACAATGTATGATACATTTTAGTTATGTTCTAAAACATATTAAGGTGTAGTATGTTTTTGAAGTCGTCTTTTTACCCGACTACGGCGAAGCCAACAGGAGGTTAATGTGTTTAGCTGATTATGCTCTAGACAACGATAGATACCATAATATGCTCTATGGGTTTGAAGAAACCCAATTTTGAAAGTGTTTCAGTACGGTGCCTACATTCAAATCAGATATTTATTTCGTCCTAGAACACACAACAATAATAATATTTCATTGAGACATAATATGCACATTCAGTATCAGTATCAGCACACATCCTTAGCATTTGCAGTCGAGTAAAAAGATGTTAATAATTAGAAAGATGATTTACAAAAACATCCACTTCCAATAGTTACTTTGGTCCATATAATAATCCTAAACAATAACTATTATCAAATAAATATTTCCAAAAAACATATTTATGTGTATGTATTTACTAAAACAAAGTTGTTCAACATTCAGCCGGCAAAATGTTGCTTTAAACTTTAGTTTGGGTTGGTACCACCGCACTGAATGAAAGGTCGGTCGAAACGGCTATGTAAATAGTTTGTGTTTTCCGTCCAGTTCAGTGTAGCCGGCACGATCGAAGGGAAGCACTGACATGGCACCAAGTTCACCTGGTGTTATGGGCTGACATCATGGATGTTGCAGGTGATGTAGCCAACCGTGTCAGTTTCCATAAAAAAAAAAAAGCTTCACATACTTTTTTTTTTTAATCCTTAGAACAAAACAAAACAGGACAATGATGGTGAGGTCGATGGCCGTGCTGCGTTTAGCGGAACAGTATTCTTTTCCAATGTAGAACGAGACTGAAGGACCAGATACGCATATTTCAACTATATTCTTTCTCTAAGTATGCTTACTTATTTAAAGTATGCGGGTGAGACTGAAGGCCGAGGTCTCTATTAGTTGATCGATCTAACAGCTACAGCCTCAAACATCAACATAAGTCGCCTTAACGTAATAAGACTGCGTAACTTATTAACTTTACCGGTCTTCGTAAAAGCCACAATAGCTTCTTGTTGAGCGCCCGGCAGAAGTTTTCAAGTCAAGAGTCATTCAGTTAGGACAACCTTGTCTAACTTTGGCGCACGTAGGTGAAACTAGGCGATAAAGAGGCAAACTTTGCGGGTGTGATGTGCGTAGGACGTCTAGAAGATTCTGTAAGAATACATATTATAAGAAAATAAAACAGGGTAAAACATTGTTTATTTTTGTATGTTACTCGCTTTATACACATTAACGATACACATACACACTCTTTAAACACGAACGATAAAGCGAGTACATACCTAAGTACTAACATACAAAAATAAACTATTTAAAATCTCAATTCAAGCTATAGCGTCCGTTGTCAAATACGACTTTGGTGACGACGCGTAAGATTCAGTATGGAATCGTGCAAGTTGAAGAACTGCTATGTCGTGTTTTTTATCATCATCAATAAAATGCAAATATTTGATCCAAATATGTGAAATTATTCTCATAAATGTGTATTCTCCAATCCGCTAATTTCCCACAAGTACAAGGGCTAGGCATCCTTTGACCAAATGTCTGCTTTGGCCGTTTCTGGGGCAATCAAACGCGATCGTCTGGGAATCCTGGAACGAAGCACCTGAACGGGACGGATTGATTGAATTCAGGAGGAAATTGGCACTTCCTTTGTTTGGCTTTGCTTGTTAACCAATCTGTTAACCCTTTTCACCGGGACTTAGAGTCAGCCTCCTGAATGAGCATTCACACAAGAACATTGTGACGTAGCATTCCCCGTACTCGGGTATCCTACCTACCTAATGGCGGGAATGCTTACGATTTCCTATCGAGGAGTACTTAGTAAAACATCGATGTAACGTATGTGAATATCTTTCCTTTATTATTAAAACGCTGATTATGTGTACATGGCTTACTACTAATTACTTATCCTCTATATATAATCTATCCCTAATCCCTACCTTCCTAACCATAACCGAGTGTCGCTGCCTATCGATATCTTACGTATATTGGATAAGGCAGGACAAGGTATTGGTGCCTACTTGGGTAATAGGCGGGGGGCCTGCGATCAAAGCGGAGACCACCGATCGAGCAGGAGGGATCAGTACTGCGTTCGTGCGGAGGCCACCGATCGCTGGTACTGTGGGGTAAGAGGGGGAAGGAGCGGGGGGGATCTGCGATCAAAGCGGAGACCACCGATCAAGCAGAAGGGAGCAGTACTGCGTTCGTGCGGAGGCCACCGATCGCTGGTACTGCGGGGTAAGGGGAGAGGATGCCTGTGATCAAAGCGGAGGCCACCGATCGAACAGGGGGGGCAGGAGGACCGTCTGAGTCGCTAGTCGAGCTCAGACTGACTAACCGTTGGCTGCGCGGCCGTATTTATATTAGCCGCTTACGCGTGAGTGAGCGTCGGTGTGTCCGGCCGTGTGGTGGTGTGTGTGCCGGCCGGCTGTAGGTAGCTGCACCGCGCTCGCCTCGCTGTCCGTCGAGCCGCGCTGCCGCCGCCGGGCGTCAGTCTCGCTTTATGTGACGTCATCGTCACACTCCCCCGGTGCGTAGGAGATTTTTGCATCTGTACACAGGGAAAAAATCATTAAATTCATTTAATAATCATAAAACTCTATCTCTACCGACTTGTCTTATCCTATCCTATATGTAACTACACAGCAACAAAAAATCATTTAACATCTTCAGCACCTTCTCAAGGGTTTCCATCCTTTAAATCTTTAATATGCGTTATGTACCTTTTCTTCCCATCTTTTAACACGAAAACTACCGGTGACCTTTTCTCTATAATTTCGTATGGACCTGCAAATTTAGGGGCTAACTTAGCTGCGAAATGTTTTGATGCATTCGAAAGTACGTGTTCCCTTTTGTAGACCTTGTCTCCTATTTTCGGTATCCATTCTCTCCGCCTGAGGTTGTAATGGTGACGTTGCTTTTGGAAAGCCTGGCCTTGGTTAACTTTGACTACTTCATGTATTTCTTTTATTTTGGAAGCTTTGTCGTGTTGCTCCAGCGCTGGGGTAGGCGCTTGGTTGCGGTCCTTTGGCATTTTAAATTCTCTCCCTGTCATCAGAAACGCGGGCGTGAACTTTGTAGATTCTTGAACGCTCGTATTCAAACTCAGGACAAATTCCGCTAAGTAGAGATCCCATGTTTTGTGATTCGTTTCTATATAACACGATATCATAGTCTCTAGGGTCTTGTTTGTTCTCTCGGTGGGGTTTGTCTGCGGTGTATACGCTGGAGTTAGCCGGTGTTCGATGCCATATTCTTTTAACTGTTCGCGAAATATTTTGCTCGTAAACTGTGTCCCGTTATCCGTAATTATTGTGTCGGGGCAACCGAACCGCATTACTATGCAATCTTTGACCGCATTGGTAGCTGCGCTGGCTGTTGCCTGCCTTAGTGGTTTCACTTCCACCCATTTTGTAAATTTATCGTGGAATACTATCATGAAGGTATGCCCTTTTGACGATCGTGGTAACGGTCCAATAAAATCCGTGCATACTACTTGCCATGGTCGTTCCACTGGTTGTCCATACATGTATCCGGGTATCTTCCTTTGTTCTGGTTTATGTGTTTGACACACTTGACATCTTCTTACGTATTTGGCTACATCTCGGAACATCCCTGGCCAGTAATATCTTTGGGCGATTCTAGTTAGTGTTTTCGCCGTGCCTAGGTGTCCCGACGTGGCCGCATCATGGTTTTCTGCCAATACTTCTTCTCTTTTGCTCGTTGGTATATATAACTTCCATTCCGTTTCTGGATCCAGTTTCACAGCGTATGAGGGGTTTGAAATTCTTCTATAAACGTTGTTTTCCCTTATTTCATATTCTGGGTTTTCATTCGGTTGGTTATGTATTTTCTCTTTTAAATTTTCATACCACTTGCACTTGATAGTCCTTTGTATACTCGCTAGTGGGCTTCGTGACAGTGTGTCTGCGACTTTGTTTAGACTTCCTTTCCTGTATACTATGTCGAATTCGTATTGTTGCAGTTCCAGTGCCCATCTTGCGAGTCTACCTGAGGGGTTCTTCATCGTGTGTAGCCATTTCAAAGCTTGATGATCCGTTATTACCGTGAAGTGGTATCCTTCCACATATTGCTTCATTTTTCTTATTCCCCATACAACTGCTAGGCATTCTTTTTCGGAGGCCGAATATTTTTGTTCACACTTGTTAAGTGATCGGCTTGCATATACGATAACTCTATCATGGCCATCTTCCTCCTGTGTCAGTACTACGCCGATTCCAACGTCGCTTGCGTCTGTTTCTATCTTGAACGGTTTATTGAAGTTTGGGCAGGTCAGGATAGGTGCTGTGGTGAGATGTGTTTTGAGGGCTTCTAGTGCCTTATCCTGTTCTGCTCCCCACTTGAATCTTTCTTTCTTCTTTAACAGTTTCGTGAGTGGTTCCGTAATGTTTGCGTACTTCGGTATGAATTTTCTGTACCACGAGGTCATGCCTAGCACTCGTCTTAGTTCTCTTATATTTTTGGGTGTATTTATTCCTTTTATTGCTTCCACTTTTTCGGGGTCTGTCATTATGCCTTCTTTGTTAATAATATGTCCTAGATATTTCAATTCCGGTTGGCAGAATTTGCATTTTTCTTCGTTAATTTTGAGGTTAGCATGTCTTAGCCTTCTGAATACTTTCTTTAAATGCTCTAAGTGCTCTTTGAAATTTTCGCTAATAATGATTATATCATCTAGATACGCAAATGCATTTGGTTCCATCTCCGGGCCGATGACTGTATCTAGCAATCTCTGGAACGTTGCCGGTGCTGAGTGGAGCCCAAATGGCATTACTTTAAATTGGTACAGTCCTCTTCCGGGCACTGTAAACGCGGTGATCTTTTTACTTTCTTGTGCCATCGGCACTTGCCAATACCCGTTTTTTAAGTCTAGAGTTGATATGTATTTCGCCTTCCGTAATTTTTCCAGAGTGTCGTTTATTTGTGGTAACGGGTATGCGTCCATTACTGATATTTCGTTTACTTTCCGAAAGTCAATGCAGAAACGGTAGTCTCCGTTCGATTTCCTTACTAAGACTACAGGTGAACTGTATGGGCTGTCCGATTTTTCAATTACTCCTTCATTCAACATCTTCTTAATTTCTTCGTCGATATGTTGTTGCATTTTTGGATTTCTTGGAAAATATTTCTGTTTTACTGGTGTATTCGTTTTTAGTTTAATCGAATGTTGAATTAGTGATGTTCACTGTGTGTCTGATGTTCCGTAATATTGGCAACTCTTCATTTAAAAATCGTTGTAGCTGTGACCGTTCTCCTCCTGACAGGTGGTTATTTTCAACTGTGGCAATATATGAGTCCTCTTCTGGCATTGTATCGAAATGCCATCTGAATCCTAAACGATCAAGTAAATCTATTCCCATAATAATTTTTGACGAAAGTTTTGGCATCACATAGAATCCGTGCTCTAATATTTTTCCTTGAATTTCTGTTGGTATCTCGATGTGATCTTGTATTTGGAGCTTACTGCTGTCTGCCAATATTACGTTTATGCTTTTGTTTTTATTTCGTTTTGTCTTGTCCTTTTGTTTGCTGTATTCCCAAATATCTTCATTTATGAATGAATACATAGATCCAGTATCTATTAACGCCTTGAATGTTCTGTCGTATATCCTTATGTCCATAAAATGTCGTTCATCTGTCGATATTGTGCCCTTTTTTAGCTTTAGTTGTTCAGGCTCGCAACCTGCCGTATGTTTTCCGTCGTATTTTGGCAGCATTCCCTTCTTTTCGTTCCTGGCTTACCGCATTGACTGCAAAAAAGTAATGGCCTTCTTTGACACTCAAACCGCCTGTGTCCGCGTTGGCTGCACCGCCAACAACATGTTTGTGCGTTGTAGTTTGGATTTACGCCTGTCTGATATTCTTGTCGGACGAATCTCGGCTCTGTGGGTGTCGTGGTCTCGGTGTTTATTCCTTCAAACTCTTTTGCCATTTTCGTAAGTTCCGCGAGGCTCACAAAGTCGGTAACTTTTATATATAATTTATAATTTGGACTCATGTTTCTGTATAGCCTAGCTAATTGTTCCTTATCTGTTAAATTTCCTGCTCTTCGCATGATTGTCTGTAGTGCGGTCATGTAATCTTGAAATGGTTCTTTA
This sequence comes from Nematopogon swammerdamellus, assembly GCA_946902875.1. Taxonomy (NCBI): domain Eukaryota; kingdom Metazoa; phylum Arthropoda; class Insecta; order Lepidoptera; family Adelidae; genus Nematopogon; species Nematopogon swammerdamellus. Next base: position 6,128,891 of record OX336358.1, on the reverse strand, counting down.
CTTTTTTGTTTCCTTGTTTGTATCTCTTCTTGTAGTTTTTCTTCATATTGTTGCGGGTAGTACGCTACTTTGAAATCTTTCTCGAATTCTTTCCAATGTTTCCATAAATCTTTATTATTTCTGTACCATAACAGAGCCTTGTCTTTTAACACTAAAGGTAGTGTTTTTAGTAATTGTTGCGTAGATATTCCGTAACTATCTCGTAATTCTGTTATTCTTTCCAAGAATTCGATGCTGCCTTTATGGCCGTCGAATTGTAAATTCCATTTCCTGACAATATCGAATGCCATGTGTGATTCCGACTCCTTATCCCCGGTTGACGTGTCTTGAGACATATTATCTACTTGTTCTTCTTCCGTGGTCGCTCTTAAGTGCGTAATTAATCGCTTGCGTAGCTCATCTACTGTGCCTTCCTTATCTAGGCCACTCTCTTGCAACATTTGCGTGAGCTCTTCTTTCTTTAATTTGTAAACTTCTTTTGAAGCCATCATGTTATTTTGTTCGGGCGCCAGTTGTGACGTAGCATTCCCCGTACTCGGGTATCCTACCTACCTAATGGCGGGAATGCTTACGATTTCCTATCGAGGAGTACTTAGTAAAACATCGATGTAACGTATGTGAATATCTTTCCTTTATTATTAAAACGCTGATTATGTGTACATGGCTTACTACTAATTACTTATCCTCTATATATAATCTATCCCTAATCCCTACCTTCCTAACCATAACCGAGTGTCGCTGCCTATCGATATCTTACGTATATTGGATAAGGCAGGACAAGGTATTGGTGCCTACTTGGGTAATAGGCGGGGGGCCTGCGATCAAAGCGGAGACCACCGATCGAGCAGGAGGGATCAGTACTGCGTTCGTGCGGAGGCCACCGATCGCTGGTACTGTGGGGTAAGAGGGGGAAGGAGCGGGGGGGATCTGCGATCAAAGCGGAGACCACCGATCAAGCAGAAGGGAGCAGTACTGCGTTCGTGCGGAGGCCACCGATCGCTGGTACTGCGGGGTAAGGGGAGAGGATGCCTGTGATCAAAGCGGAGGCCACCGATCGAACAGGGGGGGCAGGGGGACCGTCTGAGTCGCTAGTCGAGCTCAGACTGACTAACCGTTGGCTGCGCGGCCGTATTTATATTAGCCGCTTACGCGTGAGTGAGCGTCGGTGTGTCCGGCCGTGTGGTGGTGTGTGTGCCGGCCGGCTGTAGGTAGCTGCACCGCGCTCGCCTCGCTGTCCGTCGAGCCGCGCTGCCGCCGCCGGGCGTCAGTCTCGCTTTATGTGACGTCATCGTCACAACATCAAAGAAGAAATTGCGTGATCAAAACAGATTTTTTCAACTTTTATTTTTATTTTCGAGCTTGGTCCCGTACTGGATACGGAACCCTAAAAACATTTACATTACTACGGACTTCCGCTACATTCCCCCCGCCCAAGAATACTTCAACGTCGCATTGGACCCATGTTTTTTTTTTTATGGAACCTGACACGGTTGGCTACATCACCTACAACATCCGTGATGTCAGCCCATAACACAGGGTGAACTAGGTGCCATGTCAGTGCTTCCCTTCATTTCATGTCGGCTACACTAAACTGGACGGAAAACACGAACTATTTACATAGCCGTTTCGACCGACGTTTCGTTCAGTGCGGTGGTACCAACCCGGCCGGGATAAACCCTACCACCTAGTAAGGTAAGAAGGGAAGGGACCTACAGTTTAACGTGGAATCCGAACCACGGTCAGCCTCCAACGGTCGAGCGGTCACCCATCCAATCATTGACCGCGCTCAGCGTTGCTTAATAACAGTTGACTAACCAACCGCGCCACTGAGCTACCGAGGCTGACGAATTTTCTTATCCCTTAGTCGACTTTTACGACATGCGACGGGGAGAGATGCAGTGGGGCTATTCTTTTTAAGTACCGACCCCACACGGTACAAATTGCATTCCTCGAGGCATTCCTAGTAGAGCCAACACTACTTAAGGAAGTATGTGCATTGTGCATACATAATATGTGCCGTGTCGGCCCACCCTTATAGATTATATTGCTGAACGGGACAAAACAAAAAAATTGGTAAAAAAACTTTTAAGTTAAACGGTTTTATTAAAAAAAAATCAGCTATACAAAAACTAGAAAATAATAAGGACACAAACCTGGGCCTTCTTAAGATTTTACGTCTGGGTAAGAAATCGTCAATACTAGCGTGCTGTCTTCTCATGTCGGATGCCAAAGGGCACTTTGTGTCGCTGCGTCAGCGGAATAAGTAATAAATTGAGACTTTTAACAGACTAATACAAAAACGTGGGGCGCATGTTACTATCCGCCCCACGTTTTTATATTAGTCTGTTAAAAGTCTCAATTTATTACTTATTCCGCTGACGCAGCGACACAAAGTGCCCTTTGGCATCCGACATGAGAAGACAGCACGCTAGTATTGACGATTTCTTACCCAGACGTAAAATCTTAAGAAGGCCCAGGTTTGTGTCCTTATTATTTTCTAGTTTTTGTATAGCTGATTTTTTTTTTAATAAAACCGTTTAACTTAAAAGTTTTTTTTACCAATTTTTTTATTTACTCGTTTTTAGTTTGATTTTTTTTATAATTTTTTTCTTTCATGTTGTTCCCACGAGTATTAGACCAATAACAGACAACCCCCTCCCTGAGGTCCATGTAGTGGCGCAAGGCTCTCATACAACAAGATGTGGCCAGCCTTGAAGTTGAAACGCTAACGACGTATAATTTTTATCCACCCTAATGCCACACAGTCCTCGGCACGTTTCAAACGTTGACTTGGGTGGTGTATCGCTAACAACGTATCATTTTTAGCGACCCTAACGCCACACAGTTCTCGGGACAATACAGAAACCTTAACTTGGGTGGATTCAAACAAATATCCTGATCCTTATTTTTGTTTTATTTAAGTTCAACAGTCCACCTCCTGCCTCCATAATCAGATCCTCGTCACCAAGTGTATTGGTAGAAGTATAGGTCACTCGTCCAAACCAACCAAATGAGCCCAAATTCGAAGGGGTTACTAGTAACAGTTGAAGAGTTCCACTGTACACCTTCTGACTCCATCATCAGACCCTCGTCACCAAGTGTATTGGTAGAAGTATGGGACACTCGTCCAAACCAACCAATTGAGCCCAAACTCGAGGGGGTTACTAGTAACAGTTGAAGAGTTCCACTGTGCACCTCCTGACTCCATCATCAGACCCTCGTCACTAAGTGTATTGGTAGAAGTATGGGACACTCGTCCAAACAAACCAAATGAGCCCAAACTCGAGGGGTTACTAGTAACGGTTGAAGAGTTCTACTGTACACCTCCTGACTCCATCATCAGACCCTCGTCACCAAGTGTATTGATAGAAGTATGGGACACTCGTCCAAACCAACCAATTGAGCCCAAACTCGAGGGGGTTACTAGTAACAGTTGAAGAGTTCCACTGTGCACCTCCTGACTCCATCATCAGACCCTCGTCACTAGGGCATCCAAAATCGGAAAATCGGAAATCGAAAAAACCGAAAATCGGACAATTTTAGTGCTATTTTAAAACCGATTTTTTTAATATCGAAAATCGATTTTTCCGATGTTCCGATTTTTATTAGGTTTTTCAAACATTCCCCGTCATTTGGTTTTAAATGCATAAAAACAGTGTTATTTTATGTGAAATGGGTTATGGGTGGGTTACTTAATCATCATCATCATTTTCATCCAATAAAGAACGAACTTAATTAAAAAAATAATAATAATCACACCGGAATAATCAAGCTTTGAAATCAAGGATTGATCAACGCCTAACTATGAATGAACACCTACATGGTAATGTATCTACATAACCCTACTGCGTACTTCAGTCAGACGTGATGAAGTATACCCGGACAATGATGAACTGCCTGGTGGTATAGAACGAGTATATCGCAGATTACATTCGACTGTACAAAATCAAACACAGTTAGAGAGGTCGGAGTCTGCGTCCGCTTCATCTTCGCCGACACCTACTTTGGACATTGTCGATCCTCGGCTGGAGCTGGAAAGTGCCAAAGTAATGACAAAAAAACCTTCTAACACCGGTAAGGAAAATCTGCGTGATGTCACAAGAATTGAAATGACATTATTTGAGTGTAACGGTGAGAGAGACCGCATGTCTAGAAAAGGTATAGACATGCGGTCACCTACTCACGCACGATTCCGCCGACAAGTTTGGGAGCCGAAGGGGCATTTTCAGCAGCAGGTTATTTAACAAGAAATTTAAGAAGTGGCATGGGTGATCCCAGTTTAGACGCTCTATGTTTCCTTAAATCTCACTTTCAACTAAACAAAGATTAGTCAACTGTTGCTACGGTTGACCAGGTTCTCGAAAAAGTATCCTCTTTGGGGGAAGAAGAACTTGGTCAACTTAAACGTAGCCAAGATGCAAGCTTGTGCCTTCTCTACTAAGGCTGATCAGTTTCCTCTCCAAGCACTTTTCAGGGCAGCCAAGTCCCCAACGATGGTAGTCTGGGCGTCTTGGATATGGAGGCTTCCAGGGACGTTGGGTTTCGATCGTTCATAGAGTGCAAGGCGAAACTAGCGTCTCGAAAATTAGGGATCCTCTACCGATGTCGGCGATTTTTCACGCCGGTCCAACTACTTACACTCTACAAAGCACAAGTAAGACCGGTGATGGAATATTGCAGTCATCTTTGGGAGGGTTCCCATGAGTACCTTCTTTCAGCCTTGGATTCTATTCAGCGACGAGCCATTCGCCTCATTGGTGACTCTGTGCTCACAAAGGACCTTCAACCTCTAAAGTACAGACGTATGGTTGGTTCATTGAGCCTGTTTTATCGGTACTACTATGGCCGCTGCTCTGACGAACTTGCTTCCCTTATCCCTCCATCTCCTGTTCACCTTCGCCAAACCCACCATACTCTCGCGGAACACCCCTTTGTAGTCGACAGAAGAGTTCTTCGAACTGCACGATTCTCTAAATTTTTCTTGTGTCGCACTGCAAAGGTGTGGAACGGGCTCCCAGGGAATATATTATTTCCCCACTCCTACAATCCACGGATCTTCAAATCGCGGGTTAATGGCCTTTCCCCAGCAACAGTAATCCACCATCAAGCCGGACTGGCACCTCCTCGGCGGTGAAATTGGCTGCCCCTGAGGTTTCGACCACGGGTGGAGCCACCCAGTTCGGAAGCAATAAAAAAAAAGTCACGCTCACGTAGTTACCAAGTGGTTTACGTCATCACGTTAAAGTTAGTGTTAAGTTCCCATTCAACATTTTAATTTCAAAATTTGAACACATGTTATTTTAATATTGCACTGAAATATTAAATGTCACTTATTTTATTACTAGTATACTCTTTATCATTTATTTTCATGTGGCCCAGTGCAAAAATACCTACCTTATAGTATACCTTACCTAAGTTACACTTCACATTTTGCCGTAAAATCGAAAACATCGAAAAAATCGAAAAATCGATTTTTAAAATATGAAAATCGGAATAAAACCGATTTTGAAAATGGTACCGATTTTGGATGCCCTACTCGTCACTAAGTGTATTGGTAGAAGTATGGGACACTCGTCCAAACAAACCAAATGAGCCCAAACTCGAGGGGTTACTAGTAACGGTTGAAGAGTTCTACTGTACACCTCCTGACTCCATCATCAGACCCTCGTCACCAAGTGTATTGATAGAAGTATGGGACACTCGTCCAAACCAACCAATAGAGCCCAAACTCGAGGGGGTTACTAGTAACGGTTGAAGAGTTCCACTGTACACCTCCTGACTCCATCATCAGACCCTCGTCACCAAGTGTATTGAGAGAAGTATGGGACACTCGTCCAAACCAACCAAATGAGCCCAAACTCGAGGGGGTTACTAGTAACAGTTGAAGAGTTCCCCTGTGCACCTCCTGACTCCATCATCAGACCCTCGTCACCAAGTGAATTGGTAGAAGTATGAGACACTCGTCCAAACCAACCAAATGAGCCCAAACTCGAGGGGGTTACTAGTATCAGTTGAAGAGTTCCACTGTGCACCTCCTGACTCCATCATCAGACCCTCGTCACCAAGTGTATTTGTAGAAGTATGGGACACTCGTCCAAACAAACCAAATGAGCCCAAACTCGAGGGGGTTACTAGTAATGGTTGAAGAGTTCCACTGTACACCTCCTGACTCCATCATCAGACCCTCGTCACCAAGTGTATTGATAGAAGTATGGGACACTCGTCCAAACCAACCAAAAGAGCCCAAACTCGAGGGGGTTACTAGTAACGGTTGAAAAGTTCCACTGTACACCTCCTGACTCCATCATCAGACCCTCGTCACCAAGTGTATTGGTAGAAGTATGGGACACTCGTCCAAACCAACCATATGAGCCCAAACTCGAAGGGGTTACTAGTAACGGTTGAAGAGTTCCACTGTACACCTCCTGACTCCATCATCAGACCCTCGTCACCAAGTGTATTGGTAGAAGTATGGGACACTCGTCCAAACAAACCAAATGAGCCCAAACTCGAGGGGGTTACCAGTAACGGTTGAAGAGTTCCACTGTACACCTTCTGACTCCATCATCAGACCCTCGTCACCAAGTGTATTGGTAGAAGTATGTGACACTCGTCCAAACCAACCAAATGAGCCCAAACTCGAGGGGGTTACTAGTAACGGTTGAAGAGTTCTACTGTACACCTCCTGACTCCATCATCAGACCCTCGTCACCAAGTGTATTGGTAGAAGTATGGGATACTCGTCCAAACCAAACATATGAGCCCAAAATCGAGGGGGTTACTAGTAACGGTTGAAGAGTTCCACTGTACACCTCCTGACTCCATCATCAGACCCTCGTCACCAAGTGTATTGGTAGAGGTATGGGACACTCGTTCAAACCAACCAAATGAGCCCAAACTCGATGGGGTTACTAGTAACGGTTGAAGAGTTCCACTGTCCACCTCCTGACTCCATCATCAGACCCTCGTTACCAAGTTGAAATTATCATAATATTGTATTGTCACGAGAACTCAATGTGTGTGCTAAGTTTCATAAAAATCGGTTCAGTAGAAGTAGTTGAAAAAGTTGTCGCAAGATTTGAAACAAAGATAGAAACAAACAAATATACGAAGTCAAGCTAAATAAAACCGTTTAAAAACCGGGGCCAAGGGCGAGTCGAACTCGCGCACCGAGGGTTCCGTATCGCCATGTCATGGTCAGCGCCACTCACGCCATCTATGGCGTGTTTATGAAATGCTTCATATTAGTTAAAATTCATGATTAGTTAAAATGCTTCATACTCTTTTCGGTGGATGGCGCGCGCGCATACACTTTTTAGTTTCTTCTATGGGAACCCCCCGTGAATTTTATGCCTTTTCTTATTTTTATTATTTGTTGTTATATCGGCCATAAAAACACATATTTCTGTGAAAATTTCAACGGGCTACCTATTACGGTTCAAGAGATACAGCCCTCGGACAGACGGACGGACAGACAGACATACTTCTCGGCCAAATCAATTTGTACGCGCCTTCACAAACAACTAGAAATAATAACGACTTCTCTACGCTGTTCCACTCCTACGCACTAATGCTGGTCGCCGTGTGCCACTATAAGTTCGTAAAATATAGCTTGATACGCGTGACAGATGTCAGAGTGACATTTCTTTGTATGCGTGACAGATGTCAGAGTGACATTTCAACAAAGTATGACGTTATATTGCATGCATTTTACTGTAAAAAAATACGGAACTTCATGCGAGGTGTTCTCGATGACAGCTGTCACAGGTATCATGCTATATTTTAAGGAGAGGTAGGATGACACGCTGCTTCAATGACAACTTTCATTGATCTTGATTTTTTGAATTTGAGTTTGCCTCAATTCAAGGATAGGACTAAAGCTTGGTAAATAAATCTGCCTAAATTTGTGTTGCTAATTATATGAACACAATCGCATGTAAAATGATCGCAAGGGTTTCGATCACTAAACGATAAATATCAAACAAAAACATTAAATTAAGACATCCTATTCCTACCAATATTAAGTCGGAAACAAGACTAAAACCGTGCTACCCGAGCACTGATGATTGAAACACGAACCGTATGCAGATGTAAATAGGTGCGAGATTCATTCTACTCGTGCGGTGGCTGATACGTCGCGCCGACGATGAACGTTTGCGCGAAAATCACACTATACGTGTTGGAAAGATGGAAAAAATGTATAATTTTTTTTATCTACGATTGTAGGAAAAAATGTTTTAAATATTTCTATGAGAAAATTTATATAAACATATTATATTGAAAAAAATTATGCTTCTCAAGCGAATTTAACATAAAAGTACAATTTTCGTACTTTTCGTGATTTTTTGGAGATTAATTTAACACCTTTCAGATGTAATATATATATTTTTTATATGTATTTGTTAAATAAAGACCAATACATAACATATATTTTTTACAGATTTTTTATCTTTACCAATAGCTCAACAATTTCGTTTAAAGTTCACCTTTTGAGTCTTATTCGCGCTTTAAAATTGGAAAAGCTGGTAGACGATACCTATTTCAAAATTGAACATGTCAGGTTAGTAATATTGATGATACATCTCGCAAGAAGAGCAGAATTTAACTTAATAAGCAGCCTTAAATACAAGAGCGTACGGTCACAAATCGCTTGTCACGCCACCGTCGCATCTGCGCCATTTCCCTCGAGAAGCGAGTATCGCAAAGAAATCATTAAGCTGGCAACGTCACGTCCTGGCGACAGGTGTCGCCGCGCAGCCTCTCTGCAGGCGCTACTTCCGCTTCCCACTTCCGCACAGTGTACGGAAATCAATATTTAGGAGCTCAATATTATGTTTGATGGAAAACAATGTTGTAAACTTTTTATTTTCACAAATTGTATATAAAATTTCCGATATAACCAATTTAGAATATAAAAAATGGCGTTTCTGCTATTTTAAATTGAAACAATATAGGTATATAGAGTACAATATATAATATAAAAAATCTATGGTATTGATTTTATTATATATATATTAAAAAGACGATACAGTAATAAAAATTCAAATATAATTAGTTTTATCTGCAACTTTATACTGCAATGTGTACATTAATAAATTAACTACTATGTAACTATTCACTAAAGTCACTTGCGGAAGACTGATCTATATCCTGCTGCCGGTCACGGAGTTTAGTTGTAATTTATGGAACTTCCAGCAGGTTGAGAACCTCTTCTGACAATTTGCTTAATTTTCTCTTTGGAAGAGGCTGGAATGACTGGAATTCCAGCAGGTTGAGAACCTCTTCTGACAATTTGCTTATTTTTCTCTTTGGAAGAGGCTGGAATGACTGGAAACTAACCTCCGTGTTCGTCTTTTCTTAGTTACGTTACTTGACAAGCTGAATTCTTCAAGAGGTCTCCCTACAGGTCTAGCAGGTCTTGCAGTAGTCTGCTGTTGCTCTGAATTCTGCTGAACTGTCCTGGACTCCAAGATTTGTCCTAGTAGCCATTATCTATTTTGTTGCAAAAAATGCATCTTCTTGGGCCCACTTGATTTCCATCGACGCACAAAACTGATTGAAAATTAAAAAATCTTGGCTGCTACATCTTCTTCTGGCACCTCTGGTAATCTCAGGGTGATGTACTCAACGATTAGCTTTCTTGTCTTTACTGCACTTGCTTGAGAGAAGATTATCTTTGGACAGGAGGTCGTACAACTGCATTCGCGTTACTCCAAGCACGATACCTATCAACAATAAAAAAAATCTGCTTAAGTTTCCGCAGGTTTGCGCACTCAAGAACTGGTGTCTTTGCAAAGGTAGATAAACAGAGCATACCACAAAAAAAAAATTATCGTGTTAAATCGTGATATATTTTTTTCCCACTCTAACGAAGTTTCAGAATTTACAAAACTGGGTTTATTTATACAGTATCCAGAATTAATTATACAACTACATAAATATACATTAAATTGGTGTGAAAATATTTTTATTACTTACTTGAAGGTCCAGCAGCCATGCTGACACACAAACTTCTTTTACAAAATACGTCAACACTCGTTATAACAACTTCAAAAACGACTCTCCGTTAGTGGCGACAACAAGCGACTGAATGCACTGTTTGTTCGCGCGTAACGAGTGGGGGGATTAACGTGTTTATGTTCTAGGAACTGCATTCATGAATTAGGAATTTAATAGACATCTATCTGGCTTTCATTTGAACTGTGATTTATTGGATTTAAAAAACTTCAGATTTTGGAATAATGAGCTCGTAATAACAGTCATTCGTATACTGTGTTCCGGTTTCGCTCGTCCCGCGGTATAAGTGCAGCAGAGATTGGGTGGCAGTAAAGATTTGATATGAAACCAAAATAATGTTTTTTTTATGTAATCCGGTATGGGTGGGTAAGTCGGAGGGGCCAAAGCACATGCTCCGACCAGCCAATATCACGTCCGAGAAGGTAGGCGCCATACCAGAGACTTCCCTGGATTGCTGGCTATTACTGGACTAGAGGAGAACACAGTCAGTCAGTCAGTCAGTCAGTCAGCGTGTAAGCGTCCACTGCTGGACATACGCCTCTCCAATTTTCCTCCAGTCCTCCCGGCCTTCAGCGGTACGGAACCACTGCTTTCCGCCGACGTACTTGATGTCGTCGTCCCACCTGGCGGGTGGTCTTCCCACACTCCGTTATCCTGTCCACGGCCGCCAGTGTAGGACACGGTTACTCCAGCGGTCGTCGTCTCTTCGGCTGACGTGCCCAGCCCATTGCCACTTGAGCTTAGCCACCCGGTATCCAATATCGACTACTTTGGTGCGTCGGCGGATTGCCTCGTTACGCACCATATCACGTAGCGTTATTCCCAGCATGGCTCGCTCCATTGCTCGCTGGGCAACTTTCAACCTTTGGACAACACCGACCGTCAGCGTCCACGTTTCACACCCGTACGTCATAACCGGGAGGACACACTGGTCATATATACGGGTTTTTAAATTTTGCGGAAGATCAGACCTCAGGGCGAATTTTAACTTTCCGAAGGCAGCCCAACCCAGTTGAATTCGTCTCTCGACCTCCTTTAGCAGAGGAGAACACGACCGAGGCCAATCCAGTCGGCTACACTTCCTATAGTAAGTCGACTACACTCACCTAGTAAGGGACAAAGGAATGGACCTACCTACAGTTTTACACCGGTTCCGAACGGTGAAGCAGCAGGTGTAGGTATGCACGTAAATTTTCTCGTTAGAAAAAACTCATTTCTACACGCCGACCGGATTCGAACCTCGGCCCTCTCGCATGAGGAGCCGATGCCCAAACCACTCGGCCACCCGCCGCATAGACGTATAAAGTAAGAACTCAACGATCGCACCACTGGGCTACCGAGGCTGACGTCTTCCTGTGTCCTATTCGATTTGCTTTGTTGGTGTTTATTCCGAAACAAAATTCCAGTCACACTGGCGAGCGGAGAAAAATCACAGGCTGAGAAAAATTAAACGTGTACGAAAAGTCCGAACACGTACGTGACGGTGGTTAAAAGCAAAGTTAACCACGTAGAACCTTATCAAAGTTAATGGTTTGTTGCTTATCTTTCTGAATACTACAAGGGGATGTGAAGGTGTTGCGTGAAAAGGTTCTACCCGAATAGATTTGCTTTGCCACTAGATGGTACACTGCTCCTAAGAATGTGTCTTATCGCTAGCATTGCTGGGAGCGGAAAGTAATTTTCTTGCGTGTGTTTCGAAAAGTTTTTTATGTGGTGGAAAATTTGTGCTGAGCGTTCTCACTCGTGCGAGACAAATGTGCGAAGACGTAGGTATAAATTATTTCGTTTATCTATTTCTTTCTTTTGTATTTTTCTATTGTATAATATTCTACTTTATTTCATAATTTATCCGTTTACGTTTAGTAGACGGTATTAGAAACTTATTTTTATGGTAGTCACATGAAATCACATAGAACCGCGATAATAATATTCAGTTAATTTTGCGTCGAAAACTGTTAATCGTAAGAGCGTTGCCAAAAAAATCAGCAAAAAGCTGCTTAAATCCGCATAAAATCCGTATTGGATTAATTTACTAAAATGTCATTTTATTAAATAATTTGAAGGAAAAAAAATCACTGAAAATAAATTGTGTACTTACATAATTTTTTATCAAGATAACTTAGTGCTAAACCTTTTTTTACCAGTTTTAAATGGATAAAATCACCATAAAAGTCGATATTTATTACTTGTACATTGTATTGTGAATTTTTGCACCGACCTTAAAATTACTAAAAGACTAACTAAATCTTCTAATAATTGCTTTGGATGTCGATAGTTTCCGTGTTCAACTTGTTGCTATCTTTAGTTTTTAGAAGATTAATTGCAGAGAACACACTCTCTCAACCTATAAATCGTAAATATCCGTACATAACGAGACAAATCCGCATTCCGTATGCACAGTGAAAAATCCGTACACATACGGAAAAATACGTATATCTGACAACGCTAATCGTAAGAGCTAAAATAAGGAAGGTTTGCTTAGCTCCATTCGTTTGTGACCGTAAAAGGAGCCGCGCAAGCCAACACAGTTTGAAACAAAAGGTTACTTTATTTCGACATCTTTGTAGGGTTTCGTATCCGTACGTTGAAACAGACGGACGGTTCCCCTATTACTATGCCTACGCCATCTGTCCGTCTGTCTGTCTGTCCTACACAGAAGCAGACGAAAAAAATCAAGGGTATATGTATGTAGCAGATTTTTAATTCAATGTATGTACCTACCACACTAGACCATTTCAATCAAAGACATTCAAATTTAAATATCTTTGACACACCAAGAGATTTGATATTAATCTACTTTCAATATCTTTCAATGTACCTTTCTAGAACATATTTTGTGGAATAAACTGAAAGCGAAAGAATCGTCATTTGGTTTCGTCATACTTTTAAATTTCGAATATACATATGTAATTCGAATTTAATTTGCTGCCAGTTTAATCCACAGAGTGAATTCGAAGGAGATATGAAGGGAAATAATTCGTCTATTGGCTTCGGTTATTTAGAAGTTGATTAGAAATAAATTTCTAGGCACCAATAGGGTAATCTTTCTAGGTATAATCCAAGACTATGTCATGGTGCTTAAGAGATAATCGACCTTTACAACTTTTTATTCGCAATAGTGTTTCGTAAAATATCTATCAGCGGAGAATAGTATCTTTTGTGAAGAATAAATTTAAATTATACATAATATATTCCAAACACTACATGACACAGGTATGCAATACATTATATTACCAATAAATCTGTTTTCTGAGAGCGCACGACAGACAACGTCTACTATCAATTAGAAACATACTAGAAATAAATCGACACTGGAGCCAAACCCAGCGCGATTGCTTCCATAAATCTATTTGTAGGGTCAGCGAAAAACAAAAACTACTACAGACGCTGAAAATTTTATAAAATTTACTGGATGAAAACACTTTAAAGGGTAAGTCTTTAGGAAGGAAGGTAGGAAAGATTATTTCATTGTCTCAATTTTGTTGTATTTTTTAATGTTTTGAATGAAAAAAATGTCCAATATTGTAACAATAAAGATGGAATACATTTATAAGTACGATGCGAATGTTATGTCCAAATCCAAATCCAAACGTTTATTGTCACAATATAGCACGATACATAATACATAATAAAAATATTTTAATATTGAGCACTAAAGATTATTCTATCTGTGTATTATATGTATCACTTTCTATCTATGCTCGAGCAAGACACTAGACTCTCGCCTGTGACGCCTTGCTCCGCCCCCATTGGTGTGACAAAAGTGCAAAGAAAAGAGAAAAAAAAAATATTATGAAAATTCTGTGCGATTTCATTTTTAAACATATAAGTACTAATAATAAGTATACATATATAATATAAGTGATTTATTAATTATAGGATATATAAACATCGAATGCTTATGAAATTACTAAAAATAAATACGTTTGCATTGTAAATAAAAAATACCGAAAAAATGTATTTCTTGGCTTTGTAATGCAGACCAATTAGTAGAAATAACCGAAAATCCGAACATATTTTCCGAAATAGACCGAATTTCTTTTCCTATCTTTTCCTATCGAGCAAAGTGAATGCTATTCTAAATATTGCAAAAATGGTCATACGCAGCCTTAATTCTCGTATAATTATTATGATAAATTATATTTGTTTTTTTTTCCTCTTTCCTCGGATTTTTGTTCCAACTCCATTTCGCCCATTCTCAAGAGTCGATAACCCTAGCTACACACCACGTGATCACTACACTTACCCTTACTAGGGATAAGCCCGTCTATGCACCTCGTCTAACTTTATATTGTGTGTGTTTTTTTTCTTGCAAAATATAATATTAATGCATCAATAAACAATTCAATAAATAATTTTATATCTATCTATTAAGAGTTCTATAATATGTATATTAGAGCAAGTCAGCAACAAAATAATTTAAAACAAACTTGAAACCTAAAATTACATTAGTTTCAAAATATTATATTGTATCTCTGCTTTTCTGCTGACGATCCACCGTACAAAGTTTTGCAGTAGATAGTGAATCTTAAATATTTATAGGGGCGTTGAAAAATTTATAGTTTCACCATTAACTAGGCTATTACTCTTGTAAATCGCGTTAATATTAGATTTGAATGAATATTTTATAAACTAGTTGCGTGCCTATTTTGTTTTCATTGAAAGTTCTACTTTTAACGCCGAGCCACGCATATGGTGTTTAACGACGCCCATGGACATTCGGTCGTATGTGGAGGTTGCGCATGCCATACCGGCCTGACAGTTGCCCATTTACGCCCTCTTTAAGGACCCGAGACTGTACTTGGGGGGGAATATATGGACAGGGGGAGCGTTACCGGTTCTGTAGAGGAAATATCTGCGATTGGTACGCATCCGTGGTAAGTCCAGCGTGTATGGATGCAATCCCTGCCCGGTGCGCGTGGTGCGGAGGTCTCTACACGGGGACGTGTTTTATTGGTTACTAGCTTTTGCTTGCGGCTTCGCTCGCGTGAAATTCCTTTATTTCTGCGCGCGGAACAATTCGGTTAGTATGAGAGCCACATCTTAGCGTAACCGGAATTGAATTTTATTTATTTAGAATTCCTGTGTCCCGTATAGTTCATTGTGCTTGTACTAAGTTTCAATGACTTCGGATGATCGGTTTAAGAGTTATGGAGGAACATCATACATAGAGTCGACAGACGAAATATCTCATAACACAAAGTAACGTCTTACTCCATGTCCATCCCTTACAGATTTATTATTACGATGATGATTGATTGATGATTGATATTGATGATAATTAATCAACTTTGACGTTCTTCGTTACTGCTCAGCTCCGCGATGATTGAGCTTGATGATACTTGGCATTTGCACCCTTCATATAATTTTGAATTTATTGGTGAAAACTGCGTGAAAATTGAACCAACGGTTTTAACGTGATGCCCGGACCGACACGACGACAGACATAAAAACATTTTCGAAACAGCAAATGTTGTACTTAGTTTCATTAATGTAAAACACTTGTGAAGGAACTTTTTGAAAAAATCCCTTATAGTTTTATAATTAGTATGGATCGGGATGAACCCTGAGGTGAACAAATTATTTTTCAGTTTTGCCTACACGTTGTCCCAGAACGAACTAAGATAGACTCAACCACAGGAATCCGCGACTCGAATCACATAAGTTTAGGGTTCCGTATCCGATACGGGAACCTATTACTAAGCCTACGCCGTCTGTCTGACTGTCCGTCCGTCCGTCCGTACGTCCATCGTCCGTCTGTCCGAGGGCTGTATCTCTTGAACCGTAGTAGGTAACCCGTTGAAATTTTCACAGAGTATGTGTTATTATGGCCGATATAATAACAAATAATAAAAATAAGAAATAGTAAAAAATCACGGGGTTCCCATAGAAGATACCAAAAAGAGTACGCGCGCGCGCCATCTAACGAACAGAGTGTGAAGCATTTTAACTAATCGTGACATTTAACTAATATGAAGCATTTCATAACGCGCCATAGATGGCGTGAGTGGCGCTAACCATGACATGGCGATACGGAACCCTGGGTGCGCGAGTTCGACTCGAACTTGTTTCAAATCTTTTTGCGAAACGTCGAGCGAGTTCGCAGCTTTTGGCGATGCGAGACGTCGCGTCGAGTTTTTCAGTTTCGCCCCAAGGGGTTAGAGCGGCAATTTTTTTTTTTAAATATAAATTGACACGCTTTGCTTACTTATATCCGTGATGTCAGCCCATAACAACTTGGTGAACTAGGTGCTATTTCAGTGCTTCCCTTCTGTCGTGCCGGCTACACTGAACTGGACGGAATACACGAACTATTAAAATTTACATACCGCCGTTTCAACCGACCTTTCATTCAGTGCGTTGGTACCAATCCGGGCGGGTTTAACCCTGCCACCTAGTAAGGTAGGAAGGGAAGGGACCTACAGTTTTATTTATTAAATTTTTTTTTTCTATGCAATGTAAAAATTATTGCTTGTATGGAAATAAACATAGTATTCAATATTACAATATTTACTTACCTGAAATACTAGGTATGGGGTATATACGCGCAAATGGCAAATAAGTTATTCCAATACTTGTACCGTGTGGGGCCGGTACTTTAAAAGAATAGCCCCACTGCATCTCTCCCCGTGTATGCCGTAAAAGGCGACTAAGGGATATGACTCCCTTCTTATATTACTAGGTGGTAGGGTTTAACCCGCCCGGGTTGCTACCACCGCACTGAATGAAAGGTCGGTCGAAACGGCTATGTAAATAGTTTGTGTTTGCCGTCCAGTTCGGTGTAGCCGGCACGACCGAAAGGAAGCACTGACGTGGCACCAAGTTCACCCGGTGTTATGGGCTGACATAACGGATGTTGCAGGTGATGTAGCCAACCGTGTCAGTTTCCATAAAAAAAATAAAGGTGTTTATTCGAACTAAGAAGGTTCCACGCCTGTTTATTCTCTTTTAGACCCAATCGTGAATAAAACAAGGTCAGCCTTTAGGTCGAATTTGGAAATAATCTGCGGGCGGTACATTCCCATGTTGTTCGGAATGCCGATAAGGACATTCTCAGGCATACGCATGTGGACGGGGAAAGGACGTGGGTTTCAATTTGTTCACTATTCTGGTAACAGGGGTTCATGAAGACATTTTGGGGCAGATTTTTGTGAATATTGACATACCAGTGACATCGAAGTGTCCCGCGATCTAGAACCACTGCAATACCGTAGGGATGTCGGCTCCCTAAGTGTGTTCTATCGCTCATTCCATGGGGAGTGCTCGGAGGAGCTGTTTAATGCAATCCCGACGTCACCTTTCCACCTCCGCACCACACGCACTGGGCAGGGATTGCATCCCTATACGCTGGACTTACAGCGGATGCGTACCAATCGATTCTGCAGATCTTTCCTCTACAGAACCGGTACGCTCTGGAACGCTCTCCCTGCTCATATATTTCCCCCCAAGTACAGTCTTGGGTCCTTCAAGAGGGGCGTGAATGGGCACCTGTCAGGCCGGCATGGCATTCGCAACCCCCGCATACGACCGAATGTCCATGGGCGTCGTTAGGCACCTTATGGGTGGCTCGGCGCCATATGTCGCGCTTTCAATAAAAAAAAATTAAAAAAAATACCACACACGCTGTATCCAGACAATCAGGGTAAGCAGAGTAACCGGTGTTGTGCTGCAAGAACTCCGGAAAGTTGCAACACAACATCGGCCACCACGTTTAGCAACGTATACGGACAAGATAACTATCAAGCAGGAAGTAAGGCGCAAAGACCCACCTGCTGCATGACTCGGTGAAAGGGCCGTGTCAAGTTGAGAGTTGGCTAGCCTGTCGCCCTTTAGCCTTCTCGTCCTTATCGCTTAGTCGCCTTTTACGACATGCACGGGGAGAGACGCAGTGGGGCTATTATTTTTAAGTACCGGCCTCACACAGCTGTAGTAGCAGCAGCAGGAGCTGTAGTAAAGCAGAAGGAGTAAAATGCCGTGTCGGATCGGTTTTTAAAAATAATAGCCCCATTTCGTCTTTCACCGTGCACGTCGTAAAATTCAACTAAGGAATAAGCAAGAGATTTTATTTTTATTTTATTTTAACAGGGAAACACATAGTTATACAACACATAATAAATGGGTAGGTATATACAAATTAATAAAATTAACCAGTAAAGTTTCGTGTACAGTATAAAGTCGTGCTAGAGGGCGTTAGGCTAGCCACCTCAACCAAATGATGTTCGTTTTTCTGCGACGAGAGCTGCGATAGTTAATTATATTCGAAAATCGCTGTTCTAATTTTGAATTCTTTGGTCTTTTCACTGGATACATACATACCGTATGGCGATAAGCAGAGTAAGCGGTGTTGTGCTACAATAACTCTGATAAATTACAGCACCACGTTTCGCAAAGTATTCGGACAAGATAACTATCAAGCCTCACCTTGGCACAGTCTTTCTGTGCCAAGGTGAGAGGTGGCTAGCCTGGCGGTCTATAGCGCGCATCTTGTCTATTCAAAAAAGATCCTAACTATAACTTATCTAAAACAAAACTTACCTATCTCAAAACTTAAACTAAACATGAACCTATAAATAAAAATTTTCTTCTAGTTGAGCCGAGGCAACCCTAGTCCCTAGGACGATTATAGCGTTCCCTCTTTGAATTTCTAGGCTTATGCAGCGTATGAAGAAAGCCTTGGCAGGCACGTCACCGGACTTATCCACTAGCAATTTGCAGATGTTGATTTGACTTCATATATTTAAATACCAAAGTTTACTATGGCTCTACACACCAGATAAAGATGATGTAAATAGGCAGAGTGGTCGGACTCTTATAAGTACCTATTCAGGTTCATGCTGTAAATATTAATGTTCTTGTGAGCGGCAGTATCGGTTAATTATTTCTAAGTGACTATAATACTTACAAGGTACATTGTGACTTGCGAAGTTTGTTTGTCAGAGTTCTTCTTCGCATTTAATTTAGAACTAGCTGAATTTTCGAAATGTCCAAGCGTAGGTTTCATCATTCAAAATAATATAAATTCGATGACAACCTCTCTGTCCGCCTTGTCGCTGGCATGACACCTCCCTGAGCATGGCTTCGCGAGAAGTGTCGGTATTGGTTGTACCTTGATTTCCCCATGGACTCTTCCATGGACCGTACTGTACCGCAGTTCTTTATAAAAAAAAAGAGACAAGTGAAGGCCGATTTCTCCAACACAAACTTAACAAGTTCGTAAGTATCCAGTAAGTCTACATATGTTCATGTTAAAGACACGATAAAAAGTCAGTTGTGCCAAAGGTAAAATGCTGTCATTAGAATCCTAATCTGACTTACAGCTAAGTCTGGGTGTTCGGCCATTTGACTTTCTAACATGCACCTATGAAAAATCTAATTGACATGTGCCATTCACAGTGAATGAATAGCGTCAGCTTTCTGTCAGTTTGTTTTAGCGACTATTTAGGCGTTGTTTTATACAATGTCTTCTCTGTCTATCTCTCTCTTCTTAAGGCTGAAAGATAGAGAAGACACTTAGATAGAGAAGACTTATCGAGTTACGGATTTAAGCTGTGGTTAGTTAACGGGCCTTTAGAGATATTTAAGCCTATTTTGGCGCAATCGGCTATTAGTGCAATAAAATACAATAAAGTACAAGCAAGATCCAAGATGCAAAGTGTACCGTTGCATGCATGTATGTTCGCTTACAACTCGAGAAGGACTCAAGCAATTTTTATGAATTTTACGAGTGCAAAACTAAAATATATTCTGATATATTGTGTAGTCTTACTTACCGTGTGGGGCCGGCACTTTAAAAGAATAGCCCCACTGCATCTCACCCCGTGTATGTCGTAAAAGGCGACTAAGGGATAACGACTCCCTTCTTATATTACTAGGTGGTAGGGTTTAACCCGCCCGGGTTGGTACCACCGCACTGAATGAAAGGTCGGTCGAAACGGCTATGTAAATATTTTGTGTTTTCCGTCTAGTTCAGTGTAGCCGGCACGAGCGAAAGGAAGCACTGACGTGGCACCAAGTTCACCCGGTGTTATGGGCTGATATCATGGATGTTGTAGTGTCAGATTCCATAAAAAAATATATATATCACGATGAAGTCACGCACATGATCAACCAGTAAAACATACAGTGAACATAAGACGAGAAATGCGGCCTATTTCTAGAGTTGAAGTACAACATCAACAGATCCTGTTATTGATCATCAAGGTGAGAACCTAAATGGAATATCGCCGGTGGGCAATGCGGATTTAATGAAATTGTTATGGATATTAATGAAATATCATTGATGGGTCGCAGCATTCGCAGCTATCACATTGCATTTCGAAATTTTGGAACTGATGCCAGCTTCGTGTTCAGGATAGGCCTCGTGATACTGAAGAAATTGTTGTTGATCAATGACTCAATCCCGCAGATGGGAACATAACCGGCAGTTGGCATCTCACTGGACAACGTGTCGGGTGTCCTCTGAAATCGGACGATGTCCCCAGAGCGAGGGACGAAACGTCGACGAATTTAAGTGATGAAAAATTATAAAATGTCAAATTATATAAAATAATAATGTAGCTACTAACTAGCTTTGACCGCGGCTCCGCCCGCTATTATATTGGTTCAATAGCAAATCGGATTTAAACCCATAATAAGCGATCGCTTCTGTATAGAAGGCCGAGCTGCGTTCAGGATAACAATATACTTTTTTCGGAAACAGCAAGTCGCTAAGTCGCAGTAGTTGTATGTATGTATGCTTATATGGGGCGGCCCTTACAGTTTAGAAAACTATGATTAATTCAGAAAGCCCTACATATCCAATAACCTAGGCATTGATTTTGTAGCTATAGAATAATAATTCATAAACCTCTACGAGATTGAATTCATTTTCACATTTGATCGGAGTGATGGACAAATTGATATTCAGAATTGTGTTTCCGTCTAAATATATTTATTTTGAGAGGCTATTTAATTATTATTTAGTTGTTGTTATCTTATGTGTGTTGGTTTTGTTGTTTTGGGTCTGTCTGTCTGTCCGTCCGTCCGATGGCTGTATCTTTGGAGCCGTAATAGCTAGCCGGTTGAATTGTTCACAGAATACGTGTTATTTTGGCGAAAAAAAAATGATTATTGATAAATAGACAACAAATAATAAAAAAGATTAAGAGTAGTAAACAATGTTGTGATGTCCTCTGTGCGCGAGTCCGACTCACACTTGGCCGGGTTTCTTCTTTTGTTTTCACAAACTAATACAGACAACAAAGAATTGAAGGAAGAGTAAAATTCTCGTGCGGTTTACTTTCACAGTAGCAGCAGGTTACGACCGATGCAGTGTGGTACCACCGGGTCGTTAGAGGCATCGATCAATCGAACTCCGGATCAACTCTTCCACTCCCTGTTCTTCATGCATGCTTGTCGGTTACGGGTACTACGCACTTGACCCTTTTTGAGCACATGGCCGATCTGGTCCAGGTACGTGCGTCTAGGGCGACCCTTCCCGACTCTTCCACTCACACTTGCTTCATAAATTTCTTTCGTTAGTCTCCTACCATCCATTCTTCCAACATGACCGAACCACCGAAGCATTCCTTTCTCAATCCTTGTCATTCTTCTTTCAGCCCACAGCGCTCTCGCACTACACTATTTATCAATCTATCTTTCATTTTTTTTTTATGTAATCCGATATGGATGGCTGAGTCGGAGGGGCCAAAGCGCATGCTCCGACCAGCCAATTTCACCTCCGAGAAGGTCGGTACCATACCGGAGACTTCCCTGGATTGCTGGCTATACTGGACTAGAGGAGAACACAACCGAGGTTGCTATGCGGCCATCTTACCTCCAGTACGGTGGTACCAACCCAGTCGGCTACAATTTGAGCCTACCGCCTAGTAAGGGGCAAGGGAAGGGACCTACAGTTTTACACCGGTTCCGAACGGTGAAGCAGCAGGTGTAGGTATGCACGGAAATTTTTTCGTCAGAAATAACTCATTGGTACACGCCGACCGGATTTGAACCTCGGACCTCCCGCATTAGAAGCCGATGCCCAAACCACTCGGCCACCCGCCGCTTAGCTTTATTATAATTTTTGTTTTGTTTCGAATGTCGCTAAAATAGGTTAAGGCACTCTCGAAGCGTCTTAAAAATGTAAATTAATTTGAAACATTTGTGCACAATAAATGATTTGATTTGATTTGATTTGATTAGTACTGTAACCTCTTTGATAAAGCTGTTAGAATTGTCTCATACGATATACGGTAGGAGAGCTATTATACCTCCATTCTATTTCTAACAAACGGGGCATGATTTTCTAGTTCCATTGCAGGCGGCTAGACCAACTACGCTCTCTAAGGGGATCAAGTCGCTACTTGTAAGGCTATTCTCGAACACTACAAAAACAATAGTGAAGTCTTGGTGTATTCAGTAGGAGCGAAAACTTGAATCGAGTAGGTTACGTATTTTTTGACGTGATAACGTCACGTCTTATAAATTGATGAACACCGGCTGCACGCACGAAAAAGTGTCACGTTCCATCTGAGCCTGTGTGTGCAAGCGAGAGCGCGTAACAAGCGATAGAGAGGCACAATCGGCCCAAGGGTCGGCTTGTACACATTTATCTCTCTGGTTCTAAAGTACCAGGGCAGCAGACGACACGGGCAGTATGACGTTATTAAGGCAACGCACGTGACGTTATCACGTAAAACTATCGTCCGTAAACCGACTTTACAGACAACCAATTTTTTTTATGGAAACTGGCACGGATGTCTACATCAGCTACTACATCCGTGATGACAGCCCATAACACTTTGGTGAACTAGGTGCCATGTCAGTGCTTCCCTTCGGTCGTGCCGGCTACACTGCGTAATTGATATCGTCTGTGGGCGGTGTTCCCACACTCAGTTTGCATGTCGAAAGGCTTCAGTATAGGACTTGGTTACTCCAAGCAAAATATGCCAAAGTTACCTAATCTATGTACGATTTGGCTGACTGTAGTAAATTGACCCACTGAACGTGCTGGCACCTAAATAAATGTTGGCACAGCAGCGCCTCGCGCGGAGGTGCAGAATAATACTTCAACTGGTAGAAGATAGGACAGGGCGCTTTTATATTGGACGACACGACACCTTTATTTTATTATACAGGATGTCCCCGGACTGGTATATTTCCTTTAGGGAGGGTATTCTAGTCTTTGTAACAAACATAATTAGTAAAAGAAGTAGGGTTCTAGGTACGCCCGTTGCGGAGATAAAATTTTTTAAAGTTATTAATGTAGTGTAATGTTGTAATGCTCTAATTAGGCGCGCACGGGGCAGCGGGCAGCGGGAATTCGGACGGACGCGACGCGAGTGCACGCAAACAGATATCTCGCCCCGCCCGCCTACCGCCCGCGCCCCATGGCGCCGCCGCCGGCGGCTGCTCCGCCCGCGTACCGCCCGTGACCCGCCGCGCCGCTAAGGGCACCCACACATTCTAGTACGCATTTAATTTTTTAGGAAATCCTAAAATTTTAATGAAATCACATATTTAAAAAATTCTTTCACCGGTGCTTTTGTTTTTGTTTTTATCCGCGGCTTCGCTTGCGTGAAATTCCTATTTATTTAAAGTAAGTAGTTTAAGTAAGAAAGAAGGCCGAGCTGCGTGCCTGCGTTGCCTTTATTTCGGCACGCGGAACATTCCGGTTTGTATGAGAGCTACATCTTAGCGTAACCGGAAGTGAATTTTATTTAGCCTATTCAGTTTCACGTGTAGTTAAATGTGCTTGCACTAAGTTTCATCGAATTCGAATGATCGCTTTAAGAGTTATGGAGGAATATACATAAATACATACATACAGAAAATATTTCTATTTCAGTACGTATTCATATTTCAGTATCTCATAAAACAAAGTAACTTACTCCATGGCCATCCCTTACAGATTTATTATTAGTATTGATTAACGTTTGTACATTTGTAGCGTAAGCGAAAATTTTGTTTTAATTTTTTCTTGCAAAAATTGAAATATAAATAAAAAAAATAAAAAGCTATCGACGTAGATCAACGAACAAAATGATTTTTTTCCAAAACCTTACTTTGGTCACCGATACGTTTTTATAAGTAAATTCAGAGGCATTTCATGTTTTTTTTTTTTATGTAATCCGGTATGGTTGGCTCAGTTCTTCTTCTTCTTTTTTTATATAATGGCAACCAAACGAATAGGAAATTCGTTTATTACTGCCAGTATCCAGTGACGGCGCTGCACGGTATAAATTTGTGGAGGGGCCAAAGCGCATGCTCCGACCAGCCAATATCGCCTCCGAGAAGGTAGGTGCCATACCGGAGACTTCCCTGGATTGCTGGCTATACTGGACTAGAGGAATGTTTTCGAAGTTAATCAAATCGTGTTTTCAAAAAGCTGTCGATCTGCCCTTATACAGATGCCCGTAGATGAAGTTTTCCATATTATATTGAACTGAATATCTCTTGTTCATATATATATATCTATTGATTTGATTTTGTAGAAAAAGTGAACCTCGTACATGTATCGGACACCGGTACGGGTGTCCGCACCGCATTGAAGCTTCAGTGTCATCTCGGTCTGTGTAAAAGCATCTTTATGTCATAAAGTGTATCGTCCTAACGCGGATATCGTATCGTCGTACAGTTTTCATATCGTTCAGTGGAAAAATACTATTTTAAAATTTTTTGTTTCATATCTTCGTTTTCATCGATCGATTCGACGCACGCGGCGCAACTCCGTTTTGCATGTAATCTTTACTGATTAGTGTTTTAGTAGGATTGAATTTTTTTTCTATAAAGGATATTTTCCGATAAAAAAAGCTGTCAAGTGCGAGTCCAACTCGCGTGGAGAGGCTTCCATACCATACCGTTTTCCGTGGGAACTTTAAGACTTAAGACTTTTTTTTATGGAAACTGACACGATTAGCTACTATATTTTCGTTTAGGTTTTCCTGTAAACTATAAAAGTGTCCCTATATTCTCCATTATTTTTTTAAATTTTTAGACTCAGTTATTTTCTTTAATATCTTTGTTGCGGAGTTATTTTATTCCAGCACTTTGATTCCACATACTTGAATGACCCTTCAAATGCAGCACCATGGTGCTTTGGAATAATGAGCATCTTACCAACGCAAATAAGTAAAAAAAACTTTCTAATTTGTCCCCCAAAATTGACCGCCAAAATTTAAATTCGTTCATTTACGCTATAGGTGATTGGGACATCAAACTCTATATATGTACCAAATTTCAACTTTTTGAGGCTATATCGGAGAAAATAAGCTGTGACCAAAAGACAGACCGACACAAGAGTGATCCTATAAGAAGAGTTCCGTTGTTCCCTTTTTTGAGGTATGGAACACTAAAAATCAATTTACACCTACTTGTTACTGAAGAGTCAAACTGTTATACTAGCAATGATAGTAACCTACTGATTAAATTGCTAGCCCGATGTCCTTTCTGGAACCCCCGCCAGCTTCGGTAGCTCGTGCGGTCGGTCGACTGTTGTTAAGCAACCCTGAGCGCGGTCAGTACTTGGATGGGTGACCGCTCGACCGTTCGAGGCTGACCGCGGTTCGGATTCCACGTTAAACTGTAGGTCCCTTCCCTTCTTACCTTACTACGTGGTAGGGTTTATCCCGCCCGGGTTGGTACCACCGCACTCAACGAAACGTCGGTCGAAACCGCTATGTAAATAGTTCGTGTTTTCCGTCCAGTTCAGTGTTGCCGACATGAAATGAAGGGAAGCACTGACATGGCACCTAGCTCACCCGGTGTTATGGGCCGACATCACGGATGTTGTAGGTGATGTAGCCAACCGTGTCAGTTTCCATAAAAAAAACCCCATTGGTGCACATCGGCCGGATTAGCACTTCGGACCTTAAGATCATGAATTTGAGCGACAAAACCGCCAACATCAAATAGGATACATAAGAAGACAGCTTTGCAAACAAACAGGCTTACAAACACGTCCATTACAACCACGACTGAAGCCGTAGAACCTCTTTCAGTGCCGTAGAGCCTCGTCGACTTAGTATCTGATAGCGGGCCGAGGGGAAGTAAGCCTTACACGAGTTAACATTTTCTTGACATAAATTTTCAAACATAAATATTTAAAAGTCTAATTTAATGTGTGCAAAATCGGCATAAAACATGAATTTACTATCTATCAAAATGTTAGTTAATCATGTTGTAATTAAAATTAAGAAATAATATTCGCTCGTGTTAAAAAAAAATCGAAGATTCAATAAAATCTTTATTAAAAATTCTGCTGACTGATAATTCAAATTGTTTATGCATAAATTAAATTTTTTAATAACTTGAGTGAAACCTATGTTCTTTGTTTTGTATTTTATATATCTTTTTTTATGGGTATATCTCCTGTGGAATTAAAGTTAATTAAGTTTTTTGGCAAAAGTACCCATTTCTTATCAAATTGGCATTTTTATTGTTGTTTTTTTTTCAACGTTTTTTATTTTGTTCTTTGCTTAAAATGTGCATTACATTTAAATCATCCATTTAAAATTTGACAGTTCCAGACAATAGCAGAAGGATATAGGACAGTCGGGCTTAAAGTGAAATTCTATTTTCTCGTCATAATAAATATTAGTTTATCAAAGTTTCTGCATGTTCCACTTTCACTATATTAACCGACTCTCACAACTATTATCCAAAGGTCAACTGGAAAAAATATCTGCAAGGGATACGTCCGCCTTTGCACCTTGACATGTAAATTTTATATTAAGCTTGTTTTTGTAATATGTCTTTCGGTGCGATAAAGTATCTTCTTTCCACCTATCGATTTACCTATAAATTATCATACGTGCTCACGTAAAAATGTATGAATATTTTTGTCTTTTGTATATTTTCAGCCAAAGATTGTCCGATTAAATGAAATAGTTTATAATCGAATGCAACCAACTATGCCTAAATCAAAAATTAAATATTTTCTAAAACTTTTCTGCATTGTTCTAATATTATACATATTTCTTTTTTACATCATATGGGAAGTATTGTTTTCCAAGAAAATGCTAAATCAACCCACAGAACGGCATTCCGTAAACCTGTCGCACGTTATAGTTCATTTGGACCTCAAGGGCGCTCCGCCAAAGATAAATTACCTGCATTCTTTGCTGCCAATGCTGAAAAACAACGGAGCGACCGGTTTACTTCTGGAGTATGAAGATATGTTTCCTTATGAAGGGAAACTGGTGAATTTGAGCGCTAGAAACTGCTACAGCAGAGAGGAGGTAGGTATATAATTATTTCCCTTATTCCAACAAACTGTGCTTCAGTACATTCAGCTGTTTTTTTTTATTGAAATAAAAAAAATATACGCGACATATGTCAGCCTCGATAGCTCAGTGGTGCAGACAGTCGACTGTCGCTATTGATTGTTAAGCAACGCTGGGCGCGGGCAGTACTTGGATGGGTGACCGCTCGACCTTTGGAGGCAGACCGTGGTTCGGATTCCACGTAAAACTATAGGTCCCTTCCCTTCTTATCTTACTAGGTGGTAGGGTTCAACCCGCCCGGGTTGGTACCGCCGCACTGAATGAAACGTCGGTCGAAGCGGCTATGTAAATAGTTTGTGTTTTCCGTCCAGTTCAGTGTGGCCAGCACGACCGAAGGGAAGCACTGATATGACACCTAGCTCACCCGGTGTCATGGGCTGACATCACGGATGTTGTAGGTGATGTAGCCAACCGTTTCAGTTTCCATAAAAAAAATATATGGCGCCGAGCCACCCATAAGGTGTTTAATGAAACGACGCCCATGGACATTCGGTCGTATGCGGGGGTTGCGAATGCCATGCCGGCCTGACAGGTGCCCATTCACGTCTCTCTTGAAGGACCCGAGACTGTACTTGTTGTATTTATTGTTTGTGTCTTAAACGTTCATATTTGGCTTGCGACAGGGTCGACCAATGCTGGATCCTCTTAAGTTATTTTATTATGAGCTGTGTTATGGTAGCTTCTTCTTCAGTCTACCTGGTTTAATCCTTTCATGCATCTTCTTTAATAATTTTTATAAAGAAATTTGCATTTGTAGAACGTAATACATCGACCCTCGTAGGTCGGTGGTGCTGCGTGTCTGTGAGTAATCGCAGAAGTTAAGCAACATGGGGCGCCGTCAGGCTTTGATGGATGACAGACCGACTGATCCTTTGCCAAATGAAGGTCTATCGTAAAGATTTCGCTACGAAATGGTTTCGTCTAATTTAGTGTAGCCGGTGTCAAAAGGCAAACACTGATATGTAACCTAGCCACCAAGGTGTGATTGGCTGACCTCACAGGTGTAGTAGATGATGTAGTCAAAGATGTCATGTTCCATAAAAATACATTTTCTCTGCAGTTGCACAATTTCATCCAATCAGCTGTTGCATCTGGTCTGGAAGTGATCCCCTTGATCCAAACGTTTGGCCACATGGAGTCAGCACTGAAGCTGCAGGAGTTCCAACACTTGCGGGAGCAGGCCAGCTATCCAGACTCCATTTGCCCGTCAAGGATCGAAGGTAGAGCTCTGGTCGCCCATATGCTGAAGCAGGTCAGTATTACCAAAATGTCCACGCATAGGATTTGCATTTACTAAGAGTTCTTCCATGGTTGGTTGAACGACGAAATAAGTAAGACAAAAACACTCAAGAGAGTGTAAATTATGACAATTTGCCAAGTGTGTTTCCCGAATCCTTTAACCTGGGTGTCTTCAAACGTCGCATTAACAGGCTAGACAGCCTAGCAACAGTCCGCAAATCTACTGGCATTGCACCTAACTGAGCGTGGTTTCGCGAGGAGAGGTGTTTTTGGTTCTGTCAAATGCACCATTGGTCTCTCGGCACAGCCGCCATGTTGGTTTATATAAAAAAACTGACAGTGGGAGCGGGGCTTAAGGAAGCCGGAGATCGTATGCTTGCGTGTCACGCCGACTGGGCCGATCGCTCCATCAGATAAAGATGAAGCGATTGGCCCAGTTTGAGATTGGCCCAGATAGGCCAACTTTGTGAGTTTGTGCCTGTGTCTCTCCTCATAACTCTCGAACGTCTGGTCCGATTTCATTGCGATTGTTTACAGGTATTGGAATTCCACAAGCGTCTGCACAGCGTGAAGTTCGTGCATATCGGGTGCGATGAGGTTTTCCACATCAACACCTGCGGCGCCTGTAGGAGACGGATGCTGGACAAAGAGTTAGTATGCAAGATGTTCACATTAAAAATATATATTATTATAAATGCATAAATTGGTATTAAAAAGCCGGCCAAGTGCGAGTCGAATTTGCGCAGCGAGGGTTCTGTATCGCCATGCCATGGCTAGCGCCACTCGTTAAAATTCATGATTAGTTAAAATGCTTCATACTCTTTTCGGTAGATGGCGCGCATACAC
Source organism: Nematopogon swammerdamellus (assembly GCA_946902875.1). Lineage (NCBI taxonomy): Eukaryota > Metazoa > Arthropoda > Insecta > Lepidoptera > Adelidae > Nematopogon > Nematopogon swammerdamellus. The sequence continues at coordinate 6,099,525 of OX336358.1, read as the reverse complement.
TTTTCAGTTTCTTCTATGGGAACCCCGTAATTTTTTTAGGTTTCATATTTTTATTATTTGTTGTTTTATCGGCCATAATAACACATATTCTGTGAAAATTTCAACGGGCTAACTATTACGGTTCAAGAGATACAGCCCTCGGACAGACGGACGGACGGACAGACAGACAGGCAGACAGACAGACGGCGTAGGCTTAGTAATAGGGTCCCGTACCGGATACGGAACCCTAAAAAATAAATATTTTGGAAGTGTTACATACCCGCCATAATAAACACGTTAAGCAAAAAAATTATATTTTTTAGGATTATTGTCGTGAAATTTAATGAAACGTCTGTTTTACATAATCAAAACGTGCCACTAGGTACCTAAACAGCTGATTATTTGAGGTAATTGACTGTCCTTGCCGGGGATTTCCTGCGCACGGGGTTCGGCGCGGGCTCGGCGTATTTGTATTCCATTATAACGAGCCCTTTTCATTTATATGTCACATGATGCCCAAAAAATATATATTTATTTAACTTTCTAATTTGTGCCAAAATAATTGACCCCCAAAATCGAAATTCGTTCATTTAAGCTATACCTACGTCCATGATTGGGTCATCGAACTATATCTACGTAACAAATTTAAACATTTTCGTCCAGTAGATTCGGAGACAATACGCTGTGACAGACGGACATACAGACATAAACAATAGCTCATATAAGGGTTCCGTTTTTTTTCCTCCTTTGAGGTACTAACTACTAGATACACATATATTTATAAGCAAATAGATTATTAATAAAATCTTTCTACGACTAGCGACACTCGTCATTACTTGTATTCTCTCCACGAGAAAGATTAACGACATCGTCTGGACGCCACTGGAAACCACTACAACAACCTAGCCGACGTTCATAGTACGGCGTCCTAGATCTGAGTTAATTAGGTACTCTTGTTGTCATACACAGTAATTATTTAAAATAACAGGTGCAAGGGTCAGCATATCCCTTGAAGCGATTTCTTCCAACCATCTATTCGATGTATTTTTTTTTATGTAATCCAGTATGGGTGGCTGAGTCAGAGGGGTCAGAGCACATGCTCTGACCAGCCAACATCACATCCGAGTAGGGGGCATACCGGAGACATCCCTTTGAAGTTCTGGCTGTACTGGACTATACTATGCGGCCATCTTTCCCGAAGTACGCAACGCGGTCGGCCAGAACCGCTATAAGGCTGCTGTAGTCTGCCGTTACGTATACGTCTTGATAGTCCGATCACCACCGTGAAATCACCAAATAACCACCGAGCACAGCTAAATGTGGCCTTCCGAACCCCGCTACCACCTGACACGCAGCATTCGACCGAGCCGATAATCCGAGCCGAGAGCGATCTTCTATGCCGAGAGCGATCTCCGGGACGGCCTCATTGACAGCCAGCCGAGGGAGGTACCGTCGTTGTCCATCTCACTGCTAGGGCGCGACACCATCGCGTCAAGATACATTTACACAATATACAAAAGAGGTTTTGGCCGAAACAGGCTGCGACCATCCTGAGACGTGACAACTCAGTTTTACCTGTTTTTTGTTTACTCCTTACATACACGCAAAGAAACATTTAGAACAGTAAAGAAGAAATGAGTTTTGAATTAAGTGAAATGCGGGACGCAGTGCTATAAGCTAAGGATTAGCGAACACTGACGTAATTGGCGACAGAACTCCCTCATCAAAACGACGACAGAGCCCGCACGAAGTGGTCCTTAACGAACGACCTAAAAGGAAATAAAATAGGCTTATTACGCAGTCATCTGGGCTTTGTTTTCAAGCTCTTTTTCGCTACTTTTCTCAAGATTTTCACCCTTTTCACCCGACTACAAGCCAAAAGGAGGGTAATGTGTATAGCCTGAATGTTTGTATGTATGAGTATATATATATACGTATGTTCGTAAGGACCACTGTAAGTAACACCTAAACGACTTGTCCAATTTTGATAATTGTCAATGTCAATTACACGGATAATACTAGGTACCATATTTTTGGTACTGCCATAAAATGACGACCGTAAGTCGAAATATTATCCAACTGTAAAAATGAAATTTCCGAGCTGACATCTCTACTGAGTTGCAGTGTGCTTCTAGATCCCACAGAATTTTCGTGACGCTTTCGTGAGAAAAAATTGTGAATAATTTTGAATAACACCACGTATTTATTTACTGTTTCTCCTTCCTCAAGGTTACGTAGAGATTTAGGTCCACTAGTACCTAAATCTAGATCGTTCTATTGACATTTAGGCAAATTGAACAAGCAATTAAATAGTCTAGACGCTAAACTAAATCATTAAGTGTTCAGACATTGTTCGACGAAGACAATACAAAAGAAAGTCCTACCTAACTAATCCGTAAATCATAGAATCCAAAAAGAGAGAAGATGCATCACCTCGTCGAACAGGTGAAAAGTCAAAAGTGTCAAGAAAAAGATGTTCCTATGCCGAAAATTACAAATATCTCTATCACACTGGAAGACTCACATAAATCTTTATCAAAAAGAGAGATTCTGTCAGCTTTCTGATCTTGTGATCACTGAAATTGTGTGTGTTGATAATGTTGTGAACGCAATAAATCGTATGGCAATATTTCCCAATAGCCAGTGGTTATTTTAGGCCTCTCTGCTGCAAATACTAATTATCTTCTGTTTGATGCCAGACAAATATTTCTACAACACATCATCAGCACCAGCGCAGAAATCAAGAAAATTCATCCCAACGTCACAGTCCTTATTTGGGACGACATGCTTAGAGGCATCCCTCCTTTCATTTTGAAAAAGTATTCCTTAAATAAGTACATAGAACCAGTTGTCTGGGACTACAAACCTAGTATAGACATAACGCATGCGATTATCTTTAAGTATTATAATAATTTTGATAACATTTGGATTGCATCAGCATTCAAAGGTGCCAATAAAAAGGCAACGACATTATCTGATGTTACCACGAGATATATGAACCATTTCAGTTGGATGAGGTTTATAAACGCATATAAAATGGCTGGTAAGAACGGCGTTTTTAACTATAAAGGTATTTTTTTAACAGGCTGGTCGAGGTTTAGTCATTTCGATCCGCTGTGTGAAATTCTGCCAGCTAGTGTTCCTAGTCTTTTGGTAAGTTTATTGACGGTTGAGGAATTTGTTAAAAATGACGTAGAGTTAGAATTGATGGACGGTGGTGGTTATTTAGAAAGCAAGATCTTTCAGAAACTGTACATGAAGATGAATTGTTCGAAAACTATTAAAATTAACAAGAACATCATGGATGATTGTAAATTTTATGAAGTTGAATTGTATAAACTTTTGTTTAAACTAAATGATACTGTAAATTCTGTTATTAACGAGGAGAAAGAACTTCATTTTGTAAATGGAGATCTTTTAGATATCTACATTGAAGCGCGGCACGTCAATCCTGGAGAAGTTTTGAAAATTGAGAAGAAATTTGTACATTTTCAAATAACATTAAATGCAATTACAGATGATTTAAGAACGCTATTGTATCCATATTTCGATAGATATGTCATTAGAGAGTACGTCAAATACAAATTGTATGTTAAAGATATTGTTTTGGACGTTTTACAAAATTTAGAGAAAATTAAGAAACTTAAAACCTGGGAAGCAGGACCAATTACCTTTAAGGAAAAAATTTAATAAAACGTTTTCTTTGATACAATTATAATGCTTTTTAGTTTCTGGGTACAACCAAAATGTCCAACCTACATTCCTAGAACGACATTCATATCATAACGTTACGCCTGTTTTTTTTATATTAAAAGCGCCACATGGAGCACCGTGCCAACAATAACCTGTCTAACGATGCCCATGGACATACGGACGTATGCGGGGGTTGCGAATGCCATACCGGCCTGACAGGTGCCTATTCACGCCTATTCCTATTCTCAAAGGTGAGACAACGGATCTTCACTTGCCACGATCCTCTCTCCGTGAGAAACCTCTGTCGCCTTTTCGAAAAATATCCTACTATTCACAATAAAACATTATTCTTCAATAACGTCTCTTAATTATATTTCATTCTCTCTCAATTTATTATTAGATGAAGCATTTTTTTTAAATATATATTTCTGTCGTCTAAATGAACATTTCTTCTAGTTAAATCAACCGAGAATTCCAGAACAAAAGTCAATGTAAACGAACCGGCCAAGTGCGAGTTGTATTCAGTCTCAGATAGTTCTGTATTACCTAGGGTTTACGGAAATTTTTTCATTACAAAATTATTCAGGATATTTTGTCTTCCAAGTTATACTAATCAATTATTTAAAAATATTCAGGCAAACTATACATGTGCGTCCAAAATAACCTAACTAATAAAGCGAAAATCTATAAGGACGCGCCGTCGTCGATTCTATGTTGGCGGGAACTATGTACTAAATCAATTCACATGCATTTTTCACTGACGTTTTCTGGCATTATTAGACTACTCTGAAATTAATTAATACAAAGGACCATAATTGATACTTTCAAAATGTTCTTCCTAATGTTTGCATGCGGAAAATATTAGTTCCTAACTTATTGATGACGATGACGAACGACACTGAATGTGTCTAAATGAAATATTGTTAGCGTTGTGTATGGTTGTTTATGGCCAAATAATATCTGAATTTGAATCTGAATCTATTTCTTGTCCGATGTACGGAATATAAAAAGTGTAATATTATAATTTTGTTATTATATTTTTTTTGAATATTTTTTTTATATCAGCAGCTAAATATTTTGTGATGTACAAACGACCAAACAGACAGACATCACGAAATAATTATTCTTGCTTGTTTGCAGAACCCTAAAGCTGATCGGGCTTCAAACAACCGCACTAGATCAAAATTCTTGTCCTTTGTTCGGTTTTTCGTCGATTAGTATTCGTTCGGTTCAGTGAGTAAGCCCGGAGAGATTAGATCAAAGGCGTCAGTTCAAAAGCAGAGTCAATTTGTTCAGACCATCGGACGACGCCTTCCCGCAGAAATAATTAATTGATCCCTGACCTTTTATTTGACAAATTATACAGTGATCTGGAGTGAGAGATTTACAATCAAAGCTGAGTCAACATAATTAGATAGCTAGAAATTGCATACATACATAGCGTCACGTCTGTTTCCCCAGTGGGGTAGGCAGAGACAACGGATCTCCACGTGCCACGATCCTGACGCACCTCTGCCGCCTCTTCCACTCTTATAATGTTCTCCATACATGCTCGTCGGTTACGGATACTAAACACAAAATTATTTCTCAAATTGTAGAATTTTTAAGAGCCGTGAACCGGGTGATGAACCGATTTTGATGATTCTTTTTTTTTATTTGAAAGCTGGTGCTTCCCGTGTGGTCCAATTTAAATTTGGTCAAGATCGGATTGGAAAGCGAGGCGGATTCCGCCGAGTACATTAATAGCAAAAAATAAAAAAAATAAAAACTGTGAAATAGAAAAACTATTTTATAAAATACAAAGACCGCCTTCAAAAATGTATGAAATAAAAAAATCGAACCCTAGAGTTGAAGGCGGTGCTAAAGCAAGCAAAAATGATACATGAAAGAAAACATGAGTGGATGATATCCTTCGTGATTTGTGTAGCCTTCGTTAGCACCGCCTTCAACTCTAGGGTTCGATTTTTTTTTATTTCATACATTTTTTAAGGCGGTTTTTATATTTTTTTTTTTCATAGCCCTTTCGGCCGACCATCAAGTGCGGTGGTATCAATCCGGCCTCCGCACAGTCACTCGATCCGTCTCACTAGCCGTTGAGTTCACCCATCGTCTCACATAATTGGCCACTGTTGACATACTGAGTTTCCGCAGCTGGAGGAAGCTTCGACAACATTTACAGTATTGAGGGCTACATACACAATCTACTTGTACGAAAATACATAAGTAGAACCTTGTCACAGTCGCTATTGCTTTGCCAATGGGATGTATTGTTGAGGTGTATATCAAGCTATCTAGTGTGGAAAGGTGCTACAGATATATAAGCAAGTTTATACCAGGAGACTAATTCGGTAGTGGAAATTGAGAATCGACTAAGATATTTAAGTAAAGTTATCACATTGTGACTTTGTAGCTAAGAGAAAATCCGCTATTTCTGGAAGAGTGATCCGCGAAATTGAGCTTTTATCGTTGTAAATGTATTTGTGGAATGGTAATTTACCCTTAAATGGTAAGAGGTTCAGCACCCTTTTCTGGTTGATATTGAACTTTTGAGAACAAAACATTTCCTTTTTTTTGTGAAAGCTGACACGTTTGGCTACATCACCTACTAAATCAGTGATATCAGCCTATAACACTTTGGTGAACTAGGTGCCATGTCAGTGCTTCCCTTCGGTCGTGCCGGCTACACTAAGCTGGACGTAAAACACGAACTATTTGCATGGCTTTTCAACCGACCTTTTATTCGGTGCGGTGGTACTAACCCGGGCGGGCTAAACCCTACCACCTAGTATGGTAAAGATGGAAGGGACCGACAGTTTTACGTGGAATCCGAACATCGGTCAGTCTCCAACGGTCGAGCGCTCACCTATCGAAGTACTGACCGCGCCCAGGTGTACGTATGATCACGACCGACAGTCGACCGACCGCACCACTGCGCTACCGCGGCTAAATGTCTAAAAATCGTTCCTTTGTCGCACCGCTAGGGTGTGGTATGATAACTTTACCTCGAGCGGAGCTGCGGACATAGCTAGTGAAGGATACAACTTCTATTTTAGATTCTCGATTTTGCTACTACATAATTCGCCCTCAGAATGTGCCTACCTACATTTCGGCAAACATCTGCCAGCACTTACGATGATACTCTATACTCTGCTGTCGGACCTGCGTAAATGTGGTTATTTGATACTCAATGTTTTTTCTTTCCTATCATGTATGCCCCATTCGGAGAGAAAGAAAGAGTACAAGATTCTATTATTGTCAAGGACATTATTAGATTTGCGAAAAGCATTTGAGATATGATGAAATGCTTCTAAATCAATTTCGACGTTTTCCCTATACAGACAAATCCCTTAATATATTTATTTTACATAACAGTGATGCAGATGACGAGCTTATTTCAAAATTAAATTGTCAACCTTAAAATTTTAGTGTTTTCATTCACTGGATTTATGTAGGTTGTAGACTTTATTATATTTCCAAGCACGTCTTGTTTTTAGAGACTAAACACTAGCTAAACTGAGCTAGGAATATCATTCACCAATAAATATTTGAATTGAATTGGTTACCGTTTTCAAACTAAGGCTGTCGCCATATTTTTAAACTTCATCGGTCGCCATTTTCTAACTCGGTCGGTCGCCATTTTAAAATTCAATCGATCCCCATTGTCATACTATTTCCCCATTTTCATACTAGGTCCCCGTTATCAAAAACTGCTTGTCACCATTTTAAAACTCTATCAAACACCATTGGTGCCAATAATTTTCGCACGCCATTTTAATACTCTGTCGGTCGTGATTTTTCAATTCCATCCTCATCGAACTGGATAATATTTTCATAACAAAAAAGCTCTTCTCAATCCAGAATCTATATCTCGTAAAAGCCATGTCATTTGACCCATGAATTGTCTTCCATTGTCTGCTTGAACTTACGTCCCTTACTATCTCATTAAGTTCAAGCTGTTTCAAGTGACGTTTGAATTAAACTAACTCGACTAACGTTTAATGGTCTGGAGAGAATTAGGTGCTGTTAGTAGACATTAGCTACTAATGTGTTGTACACATTACCCCACAATTTCGTAGGGTTAATATTTGGGCAGTGCAGTGTGCTTGTGTGTGTCTGCTACTTGACCCTTTGTCTGCCAGTCGTGTCTCCAGAAAATTTCAACCTGAGGTCTCGACCTCATCTTCTTACACATCCTCGTCCTCGCCCTAATAATCATCGTATTGTATTTTATTTATTTATCGTAATGTAAAATTTCACATACATACTTGTATAAAAATTAGGTACATGTTGGTCATTTACATTACTCGTCAACATCGTCAATGGCGATCGGTCACACACAAATATTGTCAAATAAATCCTCATACTTATCCACATCCTTGTCCCCAGTCTCATCCTCGTCTTCATCCGAATCCTCATACTTATCCACATCCTTGTCCCCAGTCTCATCCTCATCTTCATCCGCATCCTCATACTTATCCACATCCTTGTCCCCAGTCTCATCCTCATCTTTATCCGCATCCTCATACTTATCCACATCCTCGTCCCCAGTCTCATCCTCATCTTCATCCGCATCCTCATACTTATCCACATCCTTGTCCCCAGTCTCATCCTCATCTTCATCCGCATCCTCATACTTATCCACATCCTCGTCCCCAGTCTCATCCTCATCTTCATCCGCATCCTCATACTTATCCTCATTATCCTCATCCTCATTCTCGTGCTCGTCCTCATCCTCCTCCTCGTCCTCATCATCATCTGATGTGATGTTTTTATCTTTATTGTTTCTAACTTTAAAATTTATATATAATTTAAATTTCATATAACTGATGACGACTAAAGTCGAAATATATTAGATTAGAATTTGTGTGTTGTAATATATATTTAAAAGATATATAAAAATATAACTTTTGATGGTCTTGCAACTCAACATAACGACGATATATGGTAGTGAAGGGCTACATTTGTTCAACCCTTATGATCTGAGACTGGTGTTCGGTTCCTTATTATCTCTACCATTGGTTAACCGACACGTTTAGATGTAGCCACATCGAAGGTCACGATAAGACTTGATCCTTAGAATTAATAATATACTGGCTGTCTGTGTCTATGTTCGTTATATTTTTTATTTTATTTAAATATCCTACACTTAATATTATTTAATATTTTGCTTAGACATAGTATGTTATACTTAGCGTATTTAATATTTATTTTTTTAATATTTATTTATTAATGTAATTTATATTTAAAAAAATCTCTATAAGGTTTCTTACCCGGTTCTTCCTTATATATTGCAATGTTGAACGGGACATGGCAAAAAAAAAACCGCCCAATTGCGAGTCAAACTCGCGCACCGAAGGTTCCGTATCGCCATGTCGTGGTCGCGCCACTCACGCCATCTACGGCATGTTTATGCTTCATATTAGTTCAAATTCATGATTAGTTAAAATGCTTCATAATCTTTTCGGTAGATGGCGCGCGCGCATACACATTTAGTTTCTTCTATGGGAACCCCCGTGATTTTTCACTTTTTCTTATTTTTATTATTTGTTGTTATATCCGTTGTTATAATAACACATATTATGTGAAAATTTCAACGGGCTACCAATTGCGGTTCAAGTGATACAGCCCTCGGACAGACGGACGGACAGATAGACAGACAGACAGACAGACGGCGTAGGCTTAGTAATGGGGTCCCGTACCGGATACGGAACCCTAAACATATAATGACGAACCATACTGAATACGCATATATCAATTAAATATTGTTAATGTTGTGTGTTCTTTATGGCGAAATAAATATATCTGAATCTGAATCCGTCCCATTCGTCTGAGTCCGTCAGCCGTATTTGCTTACCACTGCGCGATTCCCCTTTGAATTGATTCCCCGTTGGCGTGACGGTGTGCAGCCGGCACGGCCAAAGGGAAGCACTGACATGGCACCTGTTTTGTACCAAGGCGTTATGGACTGACAACACGGTTGTCGTAGGTGAATATCAAACTCTATATAATGCAGTTATAAGGCAGTTAGCCAGCGCAAGAGTTTATACTTTTTCCATAGCGTCAATTTATGCCATTCAAATATGAATATTAACTGTCGAATGTTTCGAATGCGAGTATTTTTCTAATGTCTTTGAGATTTTGTAAATATTGTTTCAGTTTAGGTCTAGACATCGAAACTATAACATTTATACACTAATTTGTTGATATTCGATTACATCGACTTCATGATCGTCGAAAGTGGTTTTATTTATTCAAGAAGAGGACCGACTAGTGGTTCAATATGTACCAAATATAATTTTTTTTTGCCCACTAGATTCGGATATAATAAGCTGTGACACACGGACAGACAGACAGACACGAGAGTGATCCTATAAGGGTTCTCTTTTTTCCTCATTCCAGTTACAAAACCTTAAAAACGCAATGATTATGTATTTATGTTACAAGATCAAGACAGTAAGATCGAACTAACCGGAATAAGAATAGAATGGGCGGGACATTCGATATTGTTGATTCATGTGGGGTGACAAGTAACCTTGTACCCTAACCTCTAGCCAATTGGGTTGAGATCGACTTGACGGCTCGCCGCGGTGACCGCGTCTTGGGTTCTTGTCAGTTATATTTGACTTCACTCGAACTGAAATGACAACCCTGTCATGGGGAGGGTACGGGAGCATTAGACGAACCCTTTTCAGCAATTACTTGATGTTTCAGTTTTAATTAGTTCATTGTATATAATCTTTAACAGGTTCCCTGTCTCCATACTAGCACAAACATCTTATTCATAAGGTGCAGACATATTTTTAATGCTTATACATTTTATGTACCCATTAATTAAGAATGTGTGTAACTGTGTATTGCCCTAATAAAATAATATTAAAAACACTACATACAAACAATACATAATATGCCATCCACAAACGACGTAACATGCTAATGTTTACCTAATTAATTTTGTTCAGATAATATTTTTTCACATTTTAATCCTAACGCTAAACGAATCGAAGAACAGAAGCGAAAAGTCCCTTTTGGTGTCGAGCTAATATTTGTACAATACTTGATAATATGATGGATGATGCTGAAACTAGTGGTAAGTGTGATGGACTTTTGGGGCGAAATCACTTTATCATTTTCGGAACATTAACTGTCTAATATGCTGCCAAAGATACACATTACATTTTCCTATTACAAGTTTTAATAAAACTTTTACTTAAATTCAGTGAGTGACCCTACTCAGTTCGTTCTGCAGGTACTGTCGCGGACGCTGCTCGGAGAAACTTGCACCCCTTGCCAATCAACCTAAAGCTAAGCGCAAACTGGCGCGATCAAGGCGATCACGACGGTGGCGGTGGCGGTGGCGATCAGATAGGTTATGTGCAATTGTGTGTGCAAGCGCACACTGGCGCAGTCGAACGCTGCACGCGTGCGGTCAGTGCGCGGTCCGATCGCCGCGGTTGCGGCGGTGGCGATCAGATCGCGCCTGCAGCATCTGATCGCGTGATAATCATAGGAACTGACGAAAGGATATAGGAAATAATTATAAAGGAGGTCTACAATCACTCAATTATATTCAATACTGCTCACTCGGAATTTAAAAAAAGTAAAATTAAAAAAAGTAAAAGAAGGAAAAAAATAAAAAATAAATAAAAACAAGTAAAATTTCTTCCATTTTGTAGTTAAAAGTACGAAAATTACGAAATTACGCAACCACCGCGGCACCACAGCCGTCGAATCTGAACGCTCTGATCTGCGCGACTTTTGAACGTCACCGCCACCGCTACTTTGGTCGCCACCGCTATGACCGCCACCACCGCGCCAGTTTGCGCTTAGCTTATCTCCGCCACTCGTCGCAGAAAAACCAGTCGTTCAAAATCGTTTCTCTGTCTCACCGTTAAGGTGACGTAAGGCTGCGTCTGACTCGAATTTTAAAAATTGTACCCCCAATATTACTTACCTGACAGATTCAGTTTTAATATACGTAAAACTTCATCTATCAGCGCAGATCGATAGCTTTTTGAAACACGATTTGATTAACTTCGCTGGATAGAAAAAAATGATGAACATGCCTCTAAATGTAGTTATAAAAACGTATATAAGGCAACGTGACCAAATCAAGGCTTTGGAAAAGAATATCTAAATCCGTAGCTTTTGAATTTTTTGTTTCGATCCGTAGTTTTGGAATAAAAAAATAAAAACCAAATTTTTTATTGATTGATTGGGTTGCATCCTAGTCCAACCAGCGAAAGCGGCGTCTTAAAATAGGAGTACGGGTGAATACGGGTTGACAGAGCCTTCATCCCAGCATTTACACGCGCGCCCGTACCAGGCCTCACGCACTCTATGTACTTGCGCGCGCTAACTACCTACCGCCCGACGGGCCTCCGGCGGTCTATTTCAGTGGAAATTCGTCAACCGCGCGAAGTATACATAGACGCTCGCCCACGCAAGTGCGCACAGCTGCAAAGCAATAACCACTTTACACTCGATCGTTAAGGTACATTTTCGCACGTAGCGATCGGCGACGTGAAACAGTAGGCTATTAAAGCCCGAAAGTAGGAACATTTTCTATGGAGTGATTTATCTGTTACGAAGTAACTATTAAGTAATCTGTGCCCGTACACCGGATTTTTGGCTGACAACAAATCCGCAGACAAATCCGCGTGTGAACCTCTCACGAGTGGCACGGCGCTAGTCTTCTCAGTTTCGTTCGTATGGAAAATGGGTTTAACCGCTGCAGCCAGCAATTTTAAGAAAAAACTCACATTTTATAAGAGCCTTTTTTTATGGAGAGACATGTGTCATCGTTTCACCTACAACTAGGTGTCTAACAATGCCCATGGAAATTCTGTTATGCACGGGGATTGCGAATGCCATGCCGGCCTGACAGGAGCCTTTTCACGCCCCTTTTTAAAAATCCCCAGGCTGCACTTGGGAGGAAATAGATGAGCAGGGAGTGCGTTCCACATTTTCCCGGTTCTGTGAATAAAAGACCTACATAACCGGTTGGTGCGCATCCTGGATAGGTCGATTATATAAGGGTGCATCCCCTGCCCAGTACGCGTAGTGCGGAGGTGAAATGGGAACGGTGAAATCGCGTTGAACAGCTCTTCCGAACACTCCCCGTGAAATAGACGAAAGAACATACTTAGGGAGCCAACGACGTCCCTACGTATGTAGTTGCAGCGGTTTAAGTCGCGGGACACCTGCCACAGGGTCATCAAGTCTAAGTGGCGGGTGGCCGAGTGGTTTGGGCATCGGCTTCTCATGCGAGAGGTCCGAGGTTCGAATCCGCTCGGCGTGTACCAATGAGTTTTTCTGACGAAAAAATTTACGTGCATACCTACACTTGCTGCTTCACCGTTCGGAACCGGTATAAAACTGTAGGTCCCTTCGCTTGCCCCTTACTAGGTGGTAGGCTCAAAGTGTAGCCGACTGGGTTGATACCACCGTACTGGATGTAAGATGACCGCATAGCAGCCTCGGTTGTGTTCTCCTCTAGTCCAGTATAGCCAGCAATCCAGGGAAGTGTCCGGTTTGGCACCTTCTCGGAGGTTATTTTGACAGGCCGGAGCATGTGCTTTGGCCCCTCCGATTCAGCCACTCACAGAGGATTAGATTTATTAAAAAAAGTCGCACGACACGACGCTGAATAAAATATAGTAGAGCTCATTCATCACAAAATCTGTCAGTTCGATAAAGGATAAAACTAGGTTTTCGCCGCTTTAACCACTACCTAATATAATTGCAAACATAATAAACCACAATGAAGTTATTGTTAGACCGCAGCTTTTCCCTCAATAACTAACTCAATTAGACATCCGCACATTTGCGGATGCGGATAATGGGTGCGGACATTGGATACGTTGCGGATATTAAGCGTGCGTCCCCCAGTGTCATGTCGCTTGATGTGACGAACGTTTGGGAAATAACGAAAGCCTTGTAGCAAATATGTACAGCGAACGGTGGCTAAATTGATAAGGGTCCTACCGGCGTAATGTCACGCCATTCTCCCTATGGGATATGCAGAGACGACAGATCTGCACTTGGCGCGGTCCTGCCTGAAATACGTCTGACCCCTTCCATGTACATAAATTCATAAAATCTCGTAGTTTCGGGTGCTTCTACGCATTAAACCTTTCGGAGCAAGTTTTTAATGGAAACTGACACGGTTGGCTACATCAATCTACTGCATCCATGATGGCAGCCCTTGTTGAACTAGGTGCCACGTCAGTGCTTCCAGTCTTGCCAGCCAAACTGAACTGGACGGAAAACACAGAACTATTTACACAGTTTCAACGGACCTTTCATTCAGTGCGGTGGTACTAACCCAGGTGGGTTAAACTCTATCGCCTATATAGTAAGGTAAGAAGGGAAGGGACCTGCAGTTTTACGTGGAATCCAAACCACGGTCAGCCTCCAACGGCCAAACGGTTACCCATCTCAGTTCTGACCGCGCCCAGGTGTGCTTATGATCGCGAACGACAGTCGACGACCGCACCACTGAGCTACCGAGGCTGGTTTGGGGTGTTCCTAACGTCTAAGGGCTGATTTTGTCAGTACAGACTTAAATAACTCTAACACCACAACTTGCATCAAGAAAGTTAAGTCGAGTTTATTTAAATGGTCGTAATATCGGAGAGTGCGGGAGTGCGCTCTTTTTTTATCAAATCTTAAATGTATACGCTCTGGCAACTTTCTATGACAAGCTGTTTAGTGTCATCTCTATCTTTCAACATTAAGAAGACAGAGATGGCACTACAATTAGTGTAGGAAACCCTACTCCCTAAAACCAACTTTTTGACAGACAGCTGACGCTATTCCTCGCTCTGCGCGTGGCAGATTTCGATTTTCTTATGTGCCAGTTAAGAAACTAAATGGTCGAACACTCAGCCTTAACTTTAAGTCAGCTTAGGATTGAATGGAATGAGAAAATTTCGCCGCAACTGACTTTTATCGTGTCTTTAAGTGGACTTAATTGTTAAGTCTGCGTTAGGGCAATCAGCCCTAAGGCAACTTATGTTCATGAAATTCACATCTCAGAAAAAGAGAGAAATTGATGTACGCTATCTGGTATCGAATATTCCATCTTTCACTGACTAGGCGTGCCCGCGTACAAGCCTCTCAATTGTTAAAGTGAATTTTCAGTATTTTACTGCCACTAACGCTGGAAGGTAAAAAACGGGCAACGCTATCTCGCAACACGTAATACCACTAACATCGAGATAAAATAAAATAAATTAAAGTCGTATCTCATAAAAATCTGACGTTCTGTTTTAATGGCCGCTGGAGAGGAATCTCTCGTTCGTTTTGATGAAATAAAATTTCATCTTTAAAGTTGTTTTTACGACACACTGACTGATTAGCTTGAAATTTTAAAACAAAAGATCTCTTCCGCAGGTATTGTATTTTATTCAAACGAATGTTGCATAATTGTAAAGAAAATGCATCTCTCCACGTGCATGTCGTAAGAGGCCACTAAGGACAAGGTGCCGTGCTAAAGGGCGACAGGGTAGCCACCTCTGACCTTGGCGCGGTCCTTCCACCGAGTCATCCAGCAGGTGGGTCTTCGTGACTTACATGCTGCTTGATAGTTATCTTGTACTAATACATTGCTAAACGTAGTGGTCGGTTTTGTGGTGTAATTTACAAGAGTGCACAACACCGATTACTCTGCTTAACCCGATTGTCGAGATACAGCGTGTGGTATGTAAAATGCGTCGTCGAGCGGTTTTGTGTCTCTTAGATAGAACCAAACATCTACGTCGATAGACGTATTGTCGGGGGACCACTAAGTAAATACACACGCAGCTCTGAGTGTTTATATTTTATTTATTTAGCGGTCCCCCGACTCCTTTAAGTAAATAATCGGAAATTATTTTTTAAGGGTACGTCGATAGACGTATTGTCATATCGCATATTTAAAAAAAATATTCGCAAGGTTTTTTTTTAATTTGTAATTTAACTTTTATTACAAGCTTTAAAAAAAAACCGCGTGCAAATCGGTTCATCCGTGAGCCGTAATTGTTTTCATTACTTTATATTTACTTTATTATTTGATTGATTACATAACTAAGAACCATCCCGGTTAAACCAGCTGTATAATAAAAAAAAACGCGTGCAAATCGGTCCATCCGTGAGCCGTAATTGTTTTTATTACTTTATATTTACTTTATTATTTGATTGATAACATAACTAAGAACCATCCCGGTTAAACCAGCTGTATAATAAAAAAAACGCATGCAAATCGGTCCATCCGTGAGCCGTAATTGTTTTTATTACTTTATATTTACTTTATTATTTGATTGATTACATAACTAAGAACCATCCCGGTTAAACCAGCTGTATAATAAAAAAAAAACGCATGCAAATCGGTCCATCCGTGAGCCGTAATTGTTTTTATTACTTTATATTTACTTTATTATTTGATTGATTACATAACTAAGAACCATCCCGGTTAAACCAGCTGTATAATAAAAAAAAACGCATGCAAATCGGTCCATCCGTGAGCCGTAATTGTTTTTATTACTTTATATTTACTTTATTATTTGATTGATTACATAACTAAGAAACATCCCGGTTAAACCAGCTGTATAATAAAAAAAAACCCCCATGCAAATCGGTCCATCCGTGAGCCGTAATTGTTTTTATTACTTTATATTTACTTTATTATTTGATTGATTACATAACTAAGAACCATCCCGGTTAAACCAGCTGTATAATAAAAAAAAACGCATGCAAATCGGTCCATCCGTGAGCCGTAATTGTTTTTATTACTTTATATTTACTTTATTATTTGATTGATTACATAACTAAGAACCATCCCGGTTAAACCAGCTGTATAATAAAAAAAAACGCGTGCAAATCGGCCCATCCGTGAGCCGTAATTGTTTTTATTACTTTATATTTACTTTATTATTTGATTGATTACATAACTAAGAACCGTCCCGGTTAAACCGGCTGTATAATAAAAAAAAACGCATGCAAATCGGTCCATCCGTGAGCCGTAATTGTTTTTATTACTTTATATTTACTTTATTATTTGATTGATTACATAACTAAGAACCATCCCGGATAAACCAGCTGTATAATAAAAAAAAACGCATGCAAATCGGTTCATTCGTTTGAGAGCTACGATGCCACAGACAGAGTCGTCAAACTTATAACACCGCTCCTTTTGCGTCCGGGATTAATTATAACACCCCTTCATTTGAGTCGGGGGTTAAAATTCTGAAAATCTCGCGCAAAAGCTAGTAAGTATTTTTCGAGTTTTACTCTAGTCATATAAATGTTGTAATATTAATATTTTCTCAGGAGGACCGTCAAAAGGGATTCTTTGTTTAGGGTACCCATACGAATAAAAGAATAGATTGAGCTAAGCAGATATTACTTTTATTTTTATTTCCCCTCAGCTGCCTTCATTCTAACAGGTGAAGGATTCCGGAGAATACAAAAATATGTTATTTTCCAGGCTCTTGTCATTTCATATTCGTTTCATTATTACTCCCTTCAAATCAAAGATGTATTATGTACTAGCGTACTAGATAACGCACTCGGCCAACTAACATGTTCCAATGAGTTGCGGTTCACTTTCCTCAAGTCTCTTAGTCGAGCGCGAGACCCCGCAGGGCGCAGTCGTCGCCTGCCTGCTGCGACCGCGCCTCGCCTACTTTAAACTAATACATTTACACATCTTTGTCGATGCGAAGGTGCGATGGCGAATCTGGAGATGAAGTGTTAGAACTATAAGACAATATGCACACCGACGCACGAGTGCGATCGTTCTCCCTACCCCTTGCCTCTCTCCAGCACGCTTCCCGCCCCGCGCGCGCTCCCCTCTTCCGCTCGACTCTGCGCTCCGCCCCCCGCTACCTTACCCCATACCTGAGCCGCTGGGACACCGCTTCTCTGTATATTTCTTCGGAGTGATAACTCTATATATAATTCCTCTTTGCTTCAAATAGGAATATGCATACGACAGTCGGTGGAATTATGGAGAGATGTTATGAAGTAGAAAATTATCCATTCCAACTTCTTTATTGTCGTGCGACAGCGTTTGTGTTCTTGTTTCGAAGATGGAATCTACTCAGTAGAGAATTTAAAAGGAGAGAATAGGCATCAGCCCGTCAAGCATGAGAATATTTTAAATAGATAGGGTCGAGGATGGCTGCCGCCACACGTCACTCCTCGTGCCTAGCCCATAACACCGGGTGAACTAGCTGCCATATCAGTCATCATCATCATCATCATCATCAGCCTGTATCGGTCCACTGCTGGACATAGGCCTCTCCCAAGGCACGCCACCACACGCGGTCTTTCGCTCTTCTCATCCATCCATGTCAGTGCTTCCCTTTATTTCATGTCGGTCATGTTTGATACAAAGAGTTTTCCGGTGGAAACCCTTAGTGCGTGGTCACCGGACGCACTGGCTTTTGCCGAAAGCATCGGCAAATTGCTAGTGGACAAGTCCGGTGACGTGCGTGCCAAGGCTTTCTTCATACGCTGCATAAGCCTGGAATTCAAAGAGGGAACGCTATAAGCGTCCTAGGGACTATGGCTGCCTCAGCTGAACTAGAAGGATTTAGTATTTACAATTTTAGATTTATTTTATTTTGTTTTATTATTTAGGGCAAAAAATTGTACAATAATATACCAATATACATGTTTATCGAAAACAAATATGTTTTTCACTTCTACCCTTTTGAGTTATTCGTTATCCAGTACTTGTTGTTTTGAAGAAAGTCACTATACCTCTTACATGTCTCTCTTCTCGGAGAAATTGTGAACGGAAATTGAAGAAGAAATGGATTTTGGTTTTGTTTTGCAGACATGTCTGTATTACTCAGCTATCTTAAAAATCTAATTGGGATACATTTTGATCTAATCCAGTATTTTATGATAAGAACTATTAATTTGGCCCCTCTGATTCAGTCATCCATTACCGGATTACATAAAAAAACAAAACACAGAAATTGTATTTTTCGTCTAGTTCGGTATAGCCGATACGACCAAAAGGAGCCTAGTTACCTAGTTACAATGAACTTATATTACAAGTGATGAATATCAGGTTTTTTTTTTATGGAAATTGACATACGGTTGGCTACATCACGTACAACATCCGTGATGTCGGCCCATAACACCGGGTAAAGTAGGTGCCATGTCAGTGCTTCCCTTCATTTCATAAAGGCGGTCTTGCTCGACACCGCTCGAATTGTCCCCTGGGTTCGCCCCGCGCCGCCGCCGGTGGTGGAAACTCCATTTTGTTATTTTGTATTAATTTTAGATTTAAGTTTTATATGTAAAATTAATATAAAAAAGAAAATGTGTAAATAAACGAATGAATAAAATAAATAAATAAATAATAAAATAAGAATACTGAACAGTACTTATTCATTCATATAACATGAATGAATTTATTTATTCCCAGCCTGAAATAACGTTGCAATCCCGGAATATATATGGATCTTTCTTCGCCAAAGGACTCTTATTGACTTGATGTCGGGTATATGAGCCATTGTTCGTGAAATATGAGAAAATGGGATATCTCTTCGGGATTTGTGCGTCGCCCTGTATGTATTGCTCTCCATGGATTCTGCTTACCAGAGACGTATCTAGCTGGTAACATGGAATAAGAGAGGGGCTGAAATTATAGGTACTATAACTATTTTGTCTATTTTGTGTATATTGTCAGCCTTGGTAGCTCAGTGGTGCGGTCGGTCGACTGTTGTTAAGCAACCCTGAGCGCGGTCAGTACTTGGATGGGTGACCGCTCGACCGTTGGAGGCTGACCATGGTTCGGATTCCACGTAGAACTGTAGGACCCTTCCCTTCTTACCTTATTAGGTGGTAGGGTTTATCCCACCCGGGTCCCACCGCACTGAATGAAACGTCGTCGGTCGAAACTGCTATGTAAATAGTTGGGGTTTTCCGTCCTGTGCAGTGTAGCCGACATGGAATGAAGGGAAGCACTGACATGGCACCTAGTTCACCCGGTTTTATGGGCTGAAATCACGGATGTGATGTGATGTAGCCAACCGAGTCAGTTTCCATAAAAGAACAGAGTACTTAATCGGAGTTGTACTGTAGGTACTCTTGTAAATTACAGCACATCGACCACCACGTTTAGCAAAGTATTCGGACAAGATAACTATTAAACAGCAAGTCGACTCGGTATGGAAGTACCGTTCCAAGGTGAAAGGTGGCTAACCTGTCGCCCTTTAGCACGGAATCTCGCCCTTATCTCTTAGTCGCCTTTTACGAAATGCACGGAGAGAGATGCAGTGCGACTACTGTATTCTTTTTAAGTAGTTACCGGTAATGCATTCCAAATGCGACTCTGGTTCTTACTTATGAAAGAATTTTTATTTTCGTAAAGTGTAAGTCGTCGTAAAGAAACTCAGATGGAAATTCGAGGCGCTGGTGGCGGAAGGGGTATACGGAGGGGGGAGGGGGGAGGGGGGGGGGGGGGGGGGGGGAGGGGGAAAGAATTCAAAACTATAGAGTTTCAGTTTATTTATTTTTTATCCTATTGTTAATTTTTTTTTTTTATGTAAAACCAACATGGGTGGCTATGTCGAGGAATCAATGGCACAGTCGACAGAGCCAAAAACACCTCTCCTCGCGAAGCCACGCTCAGTGAGGCGCCATGCCAGCAGCTTTGCGGACTGTTGCTTGGCTGTCTAACCCGTTGAAACGACGTTTGAAGACACCCAGGTCAAAGGATTGAGGAAACACACTCGCCGGAAGACAGTTCCGCACCCTAGTGGTGCGACAAAGAATCTATTCAGACAACCGATGGTTTCTCAAACGCCCCAATGTCAACAACAAAGGGGTGCTGAGTCACTCTGCAACGCGTCACGCGGAGATAGGACGGGTGGCAGGGATAGATATTATAAGGGAAGCTAGTTCCACAGAGCAGCGTCCATTCCATATAGCAGAACAGATATTATAACCCTAGCGCGAAGCAAACCAGCGGGAACATCTATCCATTCATACATATTCAAAAGGCTGTAAATATTAAAGTTTGCATGAAGTTGTCACACTAATTACCCGGGACTTCCAAATCCCTGCAGACTACTCGGTCCATTAACATAACATTCTTAAATTTTACCATAGAAATGGATAGCTAGAAACGGCATGACAGAGGACGTGAAAGGAAAGTGTACAAGTCAGCCTCGGTAGCTCCGCCGCCGCCGGTCGGTTTTTAATTTAACCAGTAATTGAGGTAAAATTAAAATAATAAAAAAATCACGAGCCCTTAAAAAGTCAAAAATAATTTTCATTTAGTTACTTAAAGGAGTCGGGGGACCGCTAAGTATATACACGCACAGCTCTGAGTTTTTATATTTAATTTAATTAGCGGTCCCCCGACTCTTTTAAGTAACAGAAATTATTTTTGACTTTTTAAGGGGTCGGGGTTTTTTTTTTTATTTGAAATAGAATTTTTAATTCAACCTTTTTTAAAACCGCATCCGAGTCAGTCCATCCGTGAGATGTAATTTTTTATTTAAATTACTCGATTACTAAGACATCTAAGAACCATCCCGGTAAAACAGCTTTCTAATAAAAAAACCGTTGTACCGTGTGGGGCCGGTACTTTAAAAGAATAGCCCCACTGCATCTCTCCCCGTGCATGTCGTAAAAGGCGACTAAGGGATGTGACTCCCTTCTTATATAACTAGGTGGTAGGGTTTAACCCGCCCGGGTTGGTACCACCGCACTGAATGAAAGGTCGGTCGAAACGGCTATGTAAATAGTTTGTGTTTTCCGTCCAGTTCAGTGTAGCCGACACGACCGAAGGGAAGCACTGACGTGGCACCAAATTCAACCTGGTGTTATGGGCTGACATCACGGATGTTGTAGGTGATGTAGCCAACCTTGTCAGTTTCAATAAAAAAAATAAAATAAAAAAAAAAAACCGCATACAAATCTGCCCATCAGTTTGGGAGCTACGATGCCAAAACGTAACAGGCTTTTTTTATGCTCTGTGTTTTGGAGCGACCTTCATTCAGTGCAATGTATTAAAATGCCATTTCTGGGTAGTTATTTCCATAAAATGTAACACAACTCGTGTTAAGCCCAACGACCGGTCCCCGCTACACCCTACGCCAGAGGACGACCGCGAATGAGTCTGTCCCTAGCATTAAAAATTTAGGCCGTCTACAAATGTGGGTCTGTTAGAATAATAAAGCGTATGAAATATAGTTTAATCTGAAGTATGGAATAACCAACACAGTTGTAAGTTAGTGTCTGAAAATTCTGGACCAATTCAGGACGGAGACAAAATTCATACTTTTTTTTAAAGGAAACTGACACGGTTGGCTACATCACCTACAACATCTGTGATGTCAGCCCATAACAACGGGTGAACTAGGTGCCATGTCAGTGCTTCCCTTCGGTCGTGCCGGCTGCACTGAACTGGACGGAAAACACAAACTCTTCACATAGCCGTTTCGACCGACGTTTCATTCAGTGCGGTGGTACCAACCCGGGTGGGTTGAACCCTACCACCTAGTAAGGTCAGAAGGGAAGGGACCTACAGTTTTACGTGGAATCCGAACCACGGTCAGCCTCCAACGGTCGAGCGGTCACCCATCCAAGTACTGACCGGCCCAGCGTTGCTTAACAATCAATAGCCTATTTATAATTCTCACATTATCCGTGCGCCTACTTATACGCCCTTTACCACATCCCAAAGGTTTGCTCTAACATAATGCAGATCTTGTACCGTGTGGGGCCGGCATTTTAAAAGAATAGCCCCACTGCATCTCTCCCCGTGTATGCCGTAAAAGGCGACTAAGGGATATGACTCCCTTCTTATATTACTAGGTGGTAGGGTTTAACCCGCCCGGGTTGGTACCACCGCACTGAATGAAAAGTCGGTCGAAACGGCTATGTAAATAGTTTATGCTTTCCGTCCAGTTCAGTATAGCCGGCACGACCGAAGGGAAGCACTGACGTGGCACCAAGTTCACCCGGTGTTATGGGCTGACATCACGGATGTTGTAGTGATGTAGCCAATCGTGTAATTTTCCATAAAAAAATACATTTTTATAGCCAAGGAATCGCGTGGTGGTAATACGAGTATTATGATGTCTAGCTGAGACAGCCTGTATAGGTTATTCCCAGGAATTACAATTTAGAGTGAATCCTCAATTTAATCTGTTAAAAAAACCGCGACGGTTTTAAAACTCTTAACACTTTCGCGGTCTAAAATTGTTTCGGCGTGGAAGACTCCGCCCCGCCGTTACCGCTGGCGGGTGGTTTAACTCGCAAATTGTGTTTCAGCGGGAGAGACGATTTAAAATGAAGACTTTTTCTGCTGCCCCTGTAATGAATATTTATAGCGTCGGCTATGCAGAGCGGACACATTAATTCATCTTCTTTCGTGGTTCGTCGGGTATTTATAGACTATGCTTGTGCTTTTCGTTCTTAGAGCTTTTAATTATTAGTACAAGAGTTGAAGATAAACTTTTCTAATGTTTCAAATTTTAAAAGACAACTTCATACAATATGGTTGAAAGCTAGTGTTATACGAGTATGTATTTTTTTTATGGAAACTGACACGGTTGACTACATCACCTAATACATTCGTGATGTCAGCCCGTAAAAGTTTCATTTAGTGTGGTGGTACCAATCCGGGCGGGTTTACCCCTACCACCTAGTAAGGTAAGAAGGGAAGGGACCTACAGTTTTACGTAGAATCGGAACCATGGTCAGCTTCCAAAGGTCGAGCGGTCAGCCATGCATCCACTGTACGCGACCCAGGTGTGCTTATGATCCGAACGACAGTCGACCGACCGTATCACTTAGCTGCCGAGGCTGACAAAAAGGTATTACGACAATATACATAGTTCCATCCGATAGTATAGATTTTCTGACTGATATTTTCATAATAATGTCGGAAACATAATAACTAATTGCTCCAGAATTCTACAGATATATTTATATCTATGTAAAAGTAAAATTACGCTCTTTCGGAGAGATGCACCATCAATATTACTAATCTGACATATTCAGTATTGATATATTTAAAACTTCATCTATCAGGGATGATGGATAGCTTTTTGAAAATCAAAATTTGGGTTCGACCGCAGATTTTCAATCGCGGCGATTTTTCGTCGCCAACAATATTCACCCGCCACTGACCCGAGCGCACCAGCCTTGCGGCCATAGCACCCGCACTGTGTCTCGACTTCATCGTGGGACAATCATTTGAAAGTCGTTGCACGCAGGATTTTTCGTCGCCAGTGCGCGCACTCTCGTCTCACATGGGACGCACCTCTCTAGCGACAAAAAGTCGCGCAGTGCGCGCTAGGTCTATGTCTATCCTCCGAACAGAGTTAAACCAGAAAAATCACAAAGTACGGCATTGCTTGGCGATAACGAGCTGAAGAAGCGCTTACACCGGGGCGATTTTTTTTATTAATTTTTTTATGGAAACTGCCACGATGCTACATCACCTACAACATCCGTGAGTGATGTCAGCCCATATGACCGGGTAAACTAGGTGCCGTGTCAGTGCTTCCCTTCATTTCATGTCGGCTACACTGAACTGGACGGAAAACACGAACTATTTACGTTTCGACCGACGTTTCGTTCAGTGCGGTGGTATCAACCCGGCCGGGATAAACCTTACCACCTAGTGAATGCCAGTCTACTCTGTCGCTTGCGCGATGCGGACGCAAAAAAAAATAATAATAATTCGTCAGCCTCGGTAGCTCAGTGGCGCGGTTGGTTAGTCAACTGTTATTAAGCAACGCTGAGCGCGGTCAGTGATTGGATGGGTGACCGCTCGACCGTTGGAGGCTGACCGTGGTTCGGATTCCACGTTAAACTGTAGGTCCCTTCCCTTCTTACCTTACTAGGTGGTAGGGTTTATCCCGGCCGGGTTGGTACCACTGCACTGAACGAAACGTCGGTCGAAACGGCTATGTAAATAGTTCGTGTTTTCCGTCCAGTTTAGTGTAGCCGACATGAAATGAAGGGAAGCACTGACATGGCACCTAGTTCACCCTGTGTTATGGGCTGACATCACGGATGTTGTAGGTGATGTAGCCAACCGTGTCAGGTTCCATAAAAAAAAAAAAACGCGTCTCTTGTTCTTATGTTCCTGTTTACCCTACGACTTGTCGTGATTCTCGGATTTATCTGTTTTATAATTCGAACTCTCTTGCAAATATAATTATATTTTTTGAGATAGATTCGCGTATTATCTTGCGTTGGTACAAGTACTATAAAAAGTAGGAAGAATATTGCTCCCCATAGAGTAAGCCATGTAAATATTTCTTGACCATTGTTTACGCCCACTGACCTCCAAATTCAGTCATCTGTCCCTTCCACTTTCATACAAAAGAGCGAAAGAGAGAATGCTATATTAACTCTGTTCGGCGAATAGAGTTATTTAAAAGTTATAATCATAAATGATTAATTTACGTACGGCTGTATGTTTCGCGCGCGAATCGTGCATTAGTTTGTTTTCCATGTAGTTAAAAATATTTCTTCGACCGTACGTTACTGCACGTGTCGAAAAAAATTAAAAATGCAAAACAGCTGGACTATGAATGTAGCGGAGAAAAGGTAGCATTTTCTTCTTTCTAGAACTTTTTTTCCAGAACACGGAGGCAGTTCGTTCGCAGAGGCGCACTAAGCTCCGTCTCATTATTGGACGTGTCTTACAAAAATAAGTTATAAAAAACTAAAACCCGACTACATAAAAGCTAATTATGAAAATCGTTTAAATAAAAAAAAATAGTTATAAAAAACTAAAACCCGTCTACGAAAAAGCAAATTATGAAAATAGTTTGACTAAAAAATAACAAAATAATGTTTTCCATATAATTTATCAGATACAGCATTTCTCTTTTTATATTGATTTTACCTTAGCACTAACTCTATAAATTTTGATAAATTTATTATTTTTAACGTTCTAAATATAGAGCCGTGGTCGGGCGTTCTTCGTTCAAAAAGACAAGTGAGGCCCTCGTCGTGCATTATTAGAGCGCGGAACTTAGGACGGCCATCGCCATTGTGTCATACTGGCATCTTTTTGTAAGATCAGTCAGAGCCAATCTAAAATTATTATAAGTAGATACATAGGTACATACCGAACGTCAACGGCTATAATGCACAACGACGGTCTCACTTGTCTTGTTGAACGAAGAACGCCCGACCACGGCTCTATATTTAGAACGTTAAAAATAATAAATTTATCAAAATTTATAGAGTTATTGCTAAGGTAAAATCAATATAAAAAGAGAAATGCTGTATCTGATAAATTATATGGAAAACATTATTTTGTTATTTTTTAGTCAAACTATTTTCATAATTTGCTTTTTCGTAGACGGGTTTTAGTTTTTTATAACTATTTTTTTTTATTTAAACGATTTTCATAATTAGCTTTTATGTAGTCGGGTTTTAGTTTTTTATAACTTATTTTTTTTATTTTAGGCTTTTTTAAAAACTGTTTGCATACTTTAAATGTTGTATGTAACTCGTATATTGATTTTTTTTTATGGAATCTGACACATCACCTACAGGCTACAACATCCGTGATGTCAGCCCATAACATAACACCGGGTGAACTTGGTGCCACGTCAGTGCTTCCCTTCGGTCGTACCGGCTACACTAAATACATAGCCGTTTCTACCGACCTTTCATTCAGTGCGGTGCGGTGGTACCAACACGGGCGGGTTAAACCCTACCACCTAGTATTATAAGAAGGAAGTCATATCCCTTAGTCGCCTTTTACGACATACACGGGGAGAGATACAGTGGGGCTATTCTTTTATATAAGTACCGGCTTGATACTATCCGTCCGTTTATTTGTCGTGATCTCTATTTGAAACCTCGTTTGAAACTAAAGTTTTCTGCAATAGCGCATGAGTGAGTACCTACATATATATACAAATTATGTATAGTTGAACGATGTATAGTCTTGAAGTAAAATGAAAAGTCAGTCAGAGCAAGACCGAAGACTGAGCTGTGTAAGTACACGATTTTCTTTGTCTATGTAAGTAAATATATCTGGCTGGGGTGAAGTGGATTCGGGAAGTAAGTAAACCAATCAGTTCAAGGCCGAAGACCGAGGGAGGTTTCAGGTTGTACATAGTTGAATAATGTACTCACTCGAAGCAGGTAAGCCACTAAGGCGAGGCCAAAGCTACTGATATTATTTTTATAGTAAGCGCGACATGTGGCGCCGAGCCACCCATAAGGTGTCTAGCGATGCCCATGGACCTTCGGTAGCATGCGGAGGCTGCGAATGCCATGCCGGCCTGACAGGTGCCCAGGTTGAAGGACCCGAGACTGTACTTGGGGGAAAATATTTCTCTCTGTTTGTATTTCAACAGGCTCTGATTTAGCTATGTATTCCTACGGAGTTGCAGTGGTTTTAGATCGCGGGACATTTGGGAGTCACCTACTATTCGCACGGCTCGACGCTGGATCGAGTCCAGAGGCGCCAGCTGGTATTTGACTGAGCCATCCCATAGGTGTGGTGCGAGCAGTACCGAATCTGCGATTTATACGGCCTTGCCCTCGATGTCACGCCGGAAGTTTAGATCGTGCGAAAATTCGACTCGGAGGACCCTGAGGTGGTCGCAAAATTTAAGTGACGTGCCTTGGTAGGAAGGAGCTGGTGTGAACGCCGCTCTCTTCGCACTGAACGCGCAAACTTGTATCTTGGAGGTATTTAACTTGAACAACTTGCTACGGCCCATTCGGAAATAGAGCCGAGTGTTTGCTCAAGTTCAGACACAAGTCTTCGCCTCTTCTCATCCACATCCCGCCTAGTTGAAGGGTAACTGGTGTAGAACCCGTGTTCCGTACTCTCGTATGTATAACAATGATATGTTGCCCCCTGAATGCTACGCCCACGCCTTCAACGTTAGCAAGGCTCAGTGCTGCGCATTATCTGCGAAGGTCGATTTGAAGGTCCTTTTGATTTCCAAGCCAGTTTCTAAGTCAGCGTCATACCTGTCTGGAAGCACCTGAACCTCCTGGGCACCGCCATTTCCAAAGACGTAGGGTTCCGGCAACTAATCGAGTCTAGGGCTAAAACTGCACCCAGAAAATTGGGAATACTTTTTCGCAATCGGCGGTTCTTCTCTTCCACAATATCCCGCTTAGCTGAAGGGTAACTTGCATCCGAAAATATTGAATTAATGTACCTACCTTTTTTTTTTATGGAAACTTGACACGGTTGGCTACATCACCTACAACATCCGTGATGTCAGCCCATAACACCGGGTGAACTAGGTGCCATGTCAGTGCTTCCCTTCATTTCGCGCCGGCTACACTGAACTGGACGGAAAACACGAACTATTTACATAGCCGTTTCGACCGACGTTTCGCTCAGTGCGGTGGTACCAACCCGGCCGGGATAAACCCTACCACCTAGTAAGGTCGGCGGTCATCCATCCAATAACTGACCGCACCATTAAGCTGCCGAGGCTGACGATCCCTTAGTCGACTTTTACGACATGCGACGGGGAGAGATGCAGTGGGGCTATTCTTTTTAAGTACCGACCCCACACGGTACACCTACACTACATATTATGCTTACACTAGGTACCTAGATGGATACCAATTTATTTTAGCATAGTACTGTGGTGGTACTGTATCTAATAAAATATTATATATCTATATAAAATTTGCGGTAGATCAGTGAGTAAGTATGTAGGTATATTACCAACAATACCATGTCGCTTCTTGGCGTCGTCGTCGCGCGTGGGTGGGGGCGCGCGGCGCGGGGCGCGGGCGACCACGGTTCATCGCGAATAATCGCGATTCATACATACATTCGCTACACATTTTGCTCTATTTCTCTGTACACATAAGTTTAATAGATAGCAAAGTATATATTTTCGGAATCGTAATTTAATTATCTTTAATTTGATACCCCACTCAATATATTTTGAAAAACTAATTTGACATTTTGACGCCGTGCGTCCGCCATTTTGAATTTTGAAAATTTTTATATAGCCTATGACACTCCCGTGAATAAGACGAATCCAATAGCACAAGAATTATTCAAATCGGTCCAGTACTTTAGGCTGTAGAGTGGAATATAGATAGTCACATACATACATACATACATACATACATACATACATACATACACGCCAAACTCATAACCCTTCCTTTTTTGGCTTCGCCGTAGTCGGGTAAAAATACAGCCTTCGCACTTTAGTTTATTCACACTTAAATGAAATCTAGGAATAGTTTGGGAATTTACTTCACGTCGCAACACGAAAACGTGTTTCTGTGCCTCAAATACAAGTCTCAAATAATGTTGCTCGAAGCTCAGATCACGAGAATATTGTTCAAAAATCTTCACCCAAATGCAACAGAATTTGGGTGAAGATTTTTTAATGGTATCCAGCCGCGTCGATAAGCGCCATCTACTGAGGTACGTCAGAACGAGATGTACACTCCGGATTGGTTGTCAATCTAGCGGTGCGAGGTCGTCGCGTCGTCATGGTGGTAGTCGTGCGGCGGCCATGTTGAAAGAAACACTTTTGGAGGAACGGTGTTGGGAAATGTACAATAATTAAATATTATTCATAGAATAATTTTCGTTACGAAATCAAATTATACAATAAAAAATTGGTTGTCTGTAAAGTCGGTTTACGGGCGATAGATTTACGTGATAACGTCATAATTTCTGCTGCCCTGGTGCTTTAGAACCAGAGAGATAAATGTGTACAAGCCGACGCTTGGGCCGATTGTGCCTCTCTATCGCTTGTTACGCGCTCTCGCTTGCACACACAGGCTCAGATGGAACGTGACACTTTTTCGTGCGTGCAGCCGGTGTTCATCAATTTTAAGACGTGACGTTATCACGTCAAAAATATAGCACCCTCATTATTGTATACTTTCACTTGTACACTTTCGCGCACACGTCTTTTAAATGTTAGCCGAAATATGACCGAACTGAAATGAATTTCGTTGAAGGAACGACGACGACGACGGCACAGAATAGAAAAGAGTACTCCGTACAGAAGCTTCTCTGTACAAACACTCACAAAGAAATAGCTACTCTGCGACGACGCGATAAAGTACAAATTGACTCGTACAGAGCTGCATGCCTAACCACGTTAACCACCTACATTTCGCTTCTCTTTCTGTCGCGTAACTCTATCTCGAAAGCGCGCCGTTCAGCGCGTGTTTGGGCTGTCTTTTTGTGAGGAATAAAATAAAGATGATACCTAGGTACCAACGATACGATATTTAGTTACGGCAAATTCATGCGAACAAATTCATGCATGCGTTAGCGTCACAATTAGTTTCTCACATGGAAGCGTGCAATCTTCCAGTGATAGTTTTGTTTGATCAATAAATTTAATGATCATCTACAATGTACCTATTCTTTTATTGGTGTTTTTTATTGTATAAAAGCCCACATTGAGATAGAGAACGAATGAATGTTCTATTTCTATCCTTATATGAATTAGGCCATACCTACATACCATGCTGTTCGGGGTCATCTAACTAATGTTATTGGCAATATGATAATAAATAAATTACTAGAAATAAATCAAAATGCTGCACAATAATGACGTGATTTCGACGAAACGTAGTAGATGCGCGGTGCGTGCGCTCGCTCTGGCTGGATAGCGACAGCCCACTGTTAACTTGTACATTAACCAGTACGCCAAGCGGTAGGCATTTAACGCGCGACCTTGAGCGAGTGACGAAGGCCTGACGACGGCCCGATTCTGTGTGATCTTACGAGTTACGATCTAGGTTATTTCGACGATTAGATGTCCAGCGTTAACCACCTAACTGCGTTACCCCTCTGAATTTCGAGGGTAATTCACCGTACGAGATGAGCCTTGGCACGTGGGTCACGAGACTTGTCGACTAGCATATCGCCCAGCTTGTCGACGAACTCTTTTGATTCTGGTGCCCATGCACCGAGGGTCTCGACGGCGGACGCCACGAAAACATAGGTATCGGCAACGAAGCCGTATTTACGCCGCTTGTTGGCGGTGGCTGAAGTCGCTGCAGCTCCGGCCGAACGAGAGGAAAGTGGAATGTTGGTCGGTGCTATGTGTCGGCGCATATTGCGTCCCACACGACCGCCTTTCCCTGTTGCCACGGAACCAAGGTCAAGCCGTCAGGTCTCTTGCCGTCAGACCGGCTAATCCCTTGTGGCTCCAGTAAGCTAGGGAAGTCTGAAGCTGAAGCCAGCGCTCCCTTTAATATGTGGTTCACGTCTATGTGGCAGGAGACATGATCAGCACTTCTTGCACAGCCCATGGTATCCCAAGGCATTGACCCTGGCGCCGCAAACGCACTCGTGGGGATGACATAAATTATCACCGACGCGAAGACCTATGGACACTCTGAGTGTGTGCCCGTCGAGAAGTGTTCCCAGGCTGGGAGAAGGATAGGCCTTCAACCACGTCCTAGATTCCATCTCGGATGAGGCCAGGATGCAGGCGCGGGAGATATCCAAGCATTCAGGAGGGATGCGTGAATTGATTTTGCTATGGGAAGATCCGAGACTTTTTGTGAGTTCACATAGATCGGCATAACCTCATTAGGACAGCGCAATTTCTACCTCTCCACGGCCCACTGTTACTTTAGAATTAAACGAACTCTTGTTAGACTGTTAATTGAGAGTATCTCGGCTACATACCTACTCATCATATTATCTGATCCCGATGATGAAGGTCGAGATTATGCGGCGGCGCCTGTGAGCCTTTCATATTATATAATACTAGATATATTGTTAGAAAATGTGCTACGAAGAACGTTTCAAAGAAATCATATCGCTAAAATTGAGGTGTCGGGGAAAGAAGCGGGGTCGAGAGCAGAGAGGGAGAGGGCAAGCTGAACTTCATACAATATTTCAATAATGCCAACCACAGTTATATGTACGTACATACCTACGATTGTGTGAATTTTCGTGCTCTTCTTTAGAGGACTAGGTAAAATAATACAGTGATACTCGTCAGCCGGCCGGAGGCTAGGTAAAACAATTAGTTATGCAATCACCGCTTGGTTTATATTCATAACGCCGCTTTCCATCACCGAGGAGGATTAAATCCAGAGGACCGGCTTGAGAGATCGCTTGGACCCGTGACATAATGCGCCCGGCAGAGCAACGCCTAGGGCACTTTATAGGGTTCAGAAATTAAAAGGAATGGATCTTCATGGTATGCTCGTCCGTCCGTCCGTCGATCTGTCGGTATGCTCGTTTTTTTTTTATTGATAACGCGACATATGGCGCCGAGCCACCCATAAGGTGTCTAACGACGCCCGTGGGCATTCGGTCGTACGCGGGGGTTGCGAATGCCATGCCGGCCTGACAGGTGCCCATTCACGCCCCTCTTGAAGGACCCGAGACTGTACTTGGGGGGAAATATATGGGCAGGGAGAGCGTTCCAGAGTTTATCGGTTCTGTAAAGGAAAGATCTGCAGAATCGATTGGTACGCATCCGCGGTAAATCCAGCGTCTAGGGATGCAATCCCTGCCCAGTGCGAGTGGTGCGGAGGTGGAAAGGAGACGGCGGGATCGCATTAAACAGCAAATTCGTATGGCAGAACTTATTAGAATAGTGCATTCAATTAAACAATCAGACAATTGGTCAGATGTATGTATGTCTGTACGTCTGGCTGTCTGTCTACCTTTCCGTCCCTCTGTTAGTCGGTCTGCCACAGCCCGTAGCTCATAAACTGTATATATACTATATAAATTTAAATTAGGAACGAAGTTATTTTCCTCAACGTGAACATCGAAAAACATTTAATTGCTAAATCTATATATAGTTATCAATAGCAGAGTTATTTAGGCTTCCAATATAAAAATTTGAACAATTTATATTTGCAAATTTGTAGTCGTAGATCATGTGTCGTAGTACGTAAAATGTTGTATGAGATGTAAATTTTCAACGTTTTTCAAAAAATGACTCCGTTTTTTTTTTCTTATTTTTCCCTGGGTTGTCATAAACTGGCCTACTCCCTGGTTCCCGCTTGACGTTGAGTTTTGGGACACGTTGTATACATATAGTCAAAAGGCTATTGAGAATCTAATTAATAGATGAAGAAAAAAAAATTGTGAAAAATCTATTTTATTCATTTTCGACTGAACGCTCTCTGGACAGTTCGTACTTTGCCGGTTTTATTTTTTACTCTTTATTGCCTGTTTTCTGAACAGAGGGGCGCTTTCTCTTTTCGCGCCTTTCATAGACTCACGGTGGCTTATGAAAATAAAGTAATTTATTTTTAAAGAACTAAGTTTATAATTGAATGAATTATAATTTCCCAAATTTCATTAATCCATTCTGGATTAGCTGTGACAGTAGAGTAACGAATCCTTCAATATTATATAGTTTATACCTATTACTTATACTTTATTAGACCAACATATGTATTAAGGTTACAGTTTAAAATTAGACTATCTATAATATAAATTTGGAAAATAGAAAAAAATGATTACTGCCAAGATTTGAACTTATCAGCATACAAATTCTCAAATCAGAGATTAAGTCCTATGAAGTAGGAGTTTCGATGGAAATAAATACCGAGAAAAGGATGCCCTGGAGATACAATCTTCTAGGTAAGAAAATTAATTCAAGTGGCAGTGGGCGGGGAACAGCTGTCGCGGACCCTATAGCCACTGGGTTAGACGGGTACTCTAATGAAAGCAACGTGCGAGCAAGCATAGAACGCCCCCGACTAGGTGGATAGGCGACCTAAAAGGTAGCCAAGAGTGCATGGCAGAGTACTCCATCCATACCGTATTCTGAAATAGACAAACGTATGATTTCGTTATCAATTTGTAATCATGTTTAACTACCACGATAATTTAAAACCTTATAGGTTTGTTCATACAAAAGAGACGAAAATTTTAACAATTTTGAAATTTAAAAATTTTACATGTCACAAAAATGTCAGGTTGTCATACTGAATTAGTTTTCAGTGAAATAAAAATAAGTCAAGTGCGAGTTTTACTCGCGCACGAAGGGTTCCGTTAATTCACCTACATGGCACCTAGTTCACCCGTTGTTATGGGGCTGACATCACGGATGTTGTAGGTGATGTAGACACCCGTGTCAGTTTCCATAAAAAAAAAAACAAATGCCTGTCGAAAAACCATATCCGTCTGTCTTTTGTCTTTCTAAAATGCAAAATATGAAAACCTGTAGCACCATCTATTATTCAGTAGTGGGACTAATCTATTCTTAGCACGTTTCTTGTATGAGGACCCCTTAATTGTCTACTTTTTGTGTGTGTTTTTTTAGTATTTGTTGGAACATCACATATTCTTTGAAAATTTCAACCGGATACCCGTTACGGTTCAAAAGATACAGCTGTCAGACGGGCGGACAGGCAGACAGACGACGGAGGCTTAGTAATAGGCTGTAAGTATGTATACGGAATCCTAAAAAAAAAAATTACTCATATAAAATTAAAATTGTGTGCAATGTACCAACCAAAGCAGTTCTAGTATTTTTAATTCTTTCATCGTTATATATGCAAGAGCATATCTCATGCATGACAATACAAGACGCAATCAACATGCATGCGTTATGCATGTAATAAGCAACATCTACTATTTTCTAATTGCTTGTCCAGAAACTACCTCATTGTAAGTATATGTTACATTTGTGAAAAAGTATCGCAAAAGTATCGTCGCAACGGTGTATTTACAAGTATATTTCTTAGGACATCTGGGTATCTTCAAAAGGCATGTCAATAAAATAGACGACGATCTTTTTGTCCGCCTTATATCTGGCATGACGCCTCTCTGAGCGTGATTTCGCGAGGAGCGGTGTTTTTGGCAAGTGTATCCTTCCATTGGAATTTTGGCCACAGCCACGCATGCTCTTGATTATAAAAAATAAAGACTCTGGCCTAAATGATCTGGCTTACGTTCGGCCCCTTAGCCACCCATAAAAAACTCACAGCTTTTGCGACAAATATTAGTAAATGTAATATCGGCTTGTTTGAGAGCTTAGGCAGCCAAGTGCCACACTGAGCGTATTTTGTGCCATGTTATAATGCGCGGGGCGGATCTTGGCGTGTCGCCGCCGCAGCGGTTCGTCGGTGTTCTCCCTCGCACCCGCACCGTACTTGTATAGTTTATTCGCGTGGCGGGTCGCCCGCTGCGGCGACGACACGCCGAGATCCGTCCCGGGCACTATACTCGCGTCGACTAAATTTGGACTTCGACAGGCGTATTTTGAGCACGGCGCGGCGTGGCGCTCTCAGTAGATATTTGTACGTAGCGGATACTTTCAGTTCACATTTCTCAAAATTTCACACTTTCCATATATCCGACTGGGTTGGTACCACCATACTGGATATAAGATAGCCGCATAGCGGCCTCGGTTGTGTTCTCAAGTCCAGTATAGCCAGCAATCCAGGGGAGTCTTCGGTACGGCACCCACCTTCTCGGAAGTGATATTGGCTGATCGGAGCATGTACTTTGGCCCCTCCGACTCAGCCACCTATATCGAAATATATTTAAAACAAAAACTCGTACTAAATTAATTTTATTACATTACAATAGAGTAAAAATCTCTGAAAACTCTTAACATTACAATTTTCAGTCGTAAGACAAAACTTTTTTAAACCTTAAGGCATTTAACATCCGAATTCAGGAGTAAGTTTTCAAATTGAAAAGTTTAATTTGCATGTATGTGAAACTTGGAGTCCCTTGCCTACGGCTCTTTAGAAGACACAAGGTACTGCTCGATCGTACATTCTTGGTTTTTTTGCAGAATTGAGAGGTTCGCGGCAAAAGATTTTGTTTATTTATTTATTTCAGCACATTACTGTGCATTTCAACTGTGCACATTTTTTAATAGTATTGAAAAATAATAAAAAGACAAATGAACAACACTAGATGATTCAGTCAATTAATCGTAAAAAAATTACTTAACCGAAAACCATGCCTTTATTTTCATAAAACATAAAAAATACCAAAAACCTAATAGTAATAAAATTTTAATTGAAATAATTAATTGAAATATAAGAACATGTTTCCTAGTATGCGTCAATATAAATTAGTCAATAAAATAATAATAAAACAATAAACAACATTTATATATTATTATTACGATTATTTGCCATTATTTGGCGTATTCAAATAGGTGAAAGCGACTCAACTTATGCAGGTTAAGGCGCCGCTGTAAGTAGCTGTATTAGGTACCAAAATCGTCCCTTTTTTCTTCGCGAAAGTTGAATTAAGCAGAAATGCGACAAGAATTTGAAAATACAGTGTACCTATAGAGAAGAGTATTATAAATTCTTTATCGAACAGAATTTTCTAAAATCTTCTAGGCACACACAAAAAATAAATATGCAAAAACTTTAAAGCTTTAAACAAAACTAATAATTAACTAGCTAACTTTAGCTTTAGAAGAAAATCACTTCCAAGATCTCCGGATTTTGAGTGAGAACTATATTATTTCTTAGAATCATTGAAAAGAGATTTTAATGTATTAAATTGTTTATCGAGTACTTATTAAAAAAATCATTTAATTTTCAAGACATTGAGGAACAAATTGTATGACAGACGTTGAAAAAACTTGGGTCAGAACAAAGATTTCTGAGCGTAAACAGAAATGCCTCAAACCAATACACCTAGCGACTCATCTCCTCGATCCATCTACTCAGGGAATTGAGCTAGACGCTGAACAGGACCTTGTGGCAATGGAGTTTATTTATCAGGTCGGCAAAAACTTACATTTAAGCATAAATGAAGTAATGACTGCACTCGCGAACTTTAAAAGCAAACAACGCTTCTGGGGGGAAAGCTTCATATGGATTGCAGTGCATGATACAAGCCAGCTATCATGGTGGGGCGGCATTTTTCGTTCCACCAATTTAAGCAAGATCTCCATGCTCATGTTCAGTGCATCAGTGACTTCTGCTGCCACAGAACGATCATTTAGCACATTCAGTTTCGTGCAAAACAAAAAGAGAAATCATCTTACTAATGATAGAGCCGCAAAAATCTCATTCATAGCTTACAACTGGAACCTACTCCATAAAAAAGAACTGTCAGAAAAAACAACCACAGAAAACGAAACTAATGATGACATCGAAAGTGAAGGGCCTGAAACATCTACCCCTCTGGAAGTTACAACATCTCCAAAACCCGCTGCAACCGTCAACCTCTCAGGGGCTATCTCATCACCTGCAGGACTTTCCTTTTATTAACTGTGGTGGACTATCATGCGATGATAGTGATGATTAACAACTAAGAATTGTATGAATGCGCTTGTATTAATAAATTGATTTAATTTTCTAACTAATACCAATTAAAGTCACATATCGCGAATATTACAATTATAATTACCTATAAATATTAAATCTCCTCCATGCCAACCGAGATCCCCATAGTTCCCAAAAAACTCTGTGCGTTACCCTCAGAGAAGCTGCACACTAAATTTGGTTGAGATCCGACCACAGGAAGTGCTCGGACGAACGAACAGACGAACAGACGAACAAACATCACGCTTAAATTATATGCCCGTCCTCTGGTATTACTACGTAATAACGGAAATGCAAAAAGTGAATTTTCGTTACCGTCGCCTTAAAGTCACATGAAACAGAATTTCTGAACGATAGCACTGTTAAACCACTAATATGGCTAAGATTTATAGATGATATATTCATTATATGGACAGAAGACTAACAATCCCTAGAATCTTTCATCTACCGACTAAACTCCTTCAGAGAGTTACGCTTCACCCATTGCATATCTCAAATAACGTTTTTGGACGTCGACATAACAATAAAAAATAACCAAATACAAACATCCGTCCATTTTAAGCCCACAAATACAATGCAATATCTAGATTATAATAGCTGTCATCCATCTCATACAAAGAGAGCCATACCATACTCACTCTCAATCCGAGGACGAAATATTTGCAATAACCAAGACTCTCTCAGACATTACAACAGAACAATACATAACGCATTACTGAATAAAAATTACCCTGAACATGTAATCACCAAACAAATGAACAAACCTCAATTCAAAAATAAATCAACAGATACAAAAAATGAAATAAGACTCATCGTGTCATATTTTCACGGATCTTTTAAACTAAAAGAACTTATAAGAGAAAATCTGCCCATCTTACAAACCCACACAGAGACAAAACATCTACTTCCACACCCGCCCCAAATTACATATAGACAAAAACCAAATATTATGACGCAACATCCTCACAAAAACAAAACCGATTCCTCACCAGCATGCCCACACATCACAATCATCCGAAACCGCCCTTGGCACAACACCCTGTCGCTCTCTTCGCTTAAAAACGTGTTCCATCATAAGCTCATCCCAAATAATCAAACCTGCAAATTCTGAAATGTCATATAAATCACAACCTTTCACAACCTACAAATCCAACTCCTGCATATACTTGATTGAGTGCCGACTGTGTAATTCATATTACATTGGAATTACCAATACTCTACTTCACATAAGGATGAACCACCATAGACACACTGTAGACTCAATCTTAAACTCTCCTTTACCAATCCCAATCCATGCAAAAACACTTCAACTATCCTTCAACAACTGCTATACAGTACGCATAATCGATCTGATTATGCATACCGTAAGACCAATCTCCACTAACACCAATCAACCTACGCACCTGGGAAGCAGCATATATTTCGTCGCCATCACAGATCTTTAGCTTTCCAAAGGCAGCCCAAGTGCTTCACTAGTATTAAATATGACAATTCGGAGGGGTTGCCATAGAAAAGAGGTGTCAGTTCACTTAAGCGTCTACTGGAGTTTCAGCCGTTTGGATTCCATTAATTTGCCAAGAATATATATTTGCAATACAATACAATGCCAAATGCTTGGTTGGTAAGTTTAGTTATGTCTCCATTACCAAATTAATTATATCCTACAAAACTGTATACAAGTTTCGAGACAGAAGAAATTGTGCGGGGATTTCATGTTGAAAACAATTTTCAAGTTTATTAAGTACCTAGATACTTTAGTACGTATAAACCAGGTAACATAAAAACGCCATTAGTCGCGTAGGCCTCGGTTACCTCAGTGGTGGGTCGATCGACTGTTGTTAAGCAACGCTGAGCGCGGTCAGTACTTGGATGGGTGACCGCTCGACCGTTGAAGGCTGACCGTGGTTCGGATTCCACGTTAAACTGTAGGTCCCTTACGTTCTTACCTTACTAGGTGGTAGGGTTCAACCCGCCCG
Source organism: Nematopogon swammerdamellus (assembly GCA_946902875.1). NCBI lineage: Eukaryota > Metazoa > Arthropoda > Insecta > Lepidoptera > Adelidae > Nematopogon > Nematopogon swammerdamellus. The sequence goes on along the minus strand of OX336358.1, from coordinate 6,060,649 downwards.
GGCTGTTACCAACGCACTGAGTGAAACGTCGTCGGTCGAAACGGCTATGTAAATAGTGCGTATTTTCCGTTCAGTTCAGTGTAGCCGACATGAAATGAAGGGAAGCACTGGCATGGCATCTAGTTCCCCGGTGTTATGGGCTGTCATCACGGATGTTGTAGCTGTGTCAGTTTCCAGCTTGTAGTATTCATACTATGAAAGTATTTTTAGTTGGACAGTGTCGATCACTTTTGAACTATTTTTTATCATCAAAAATATTTAATTTGTTGAGATTTATATCTAAGAGCGTTTCGATAGATGTCGACAGGTATCAGAAAAGGTGAATTTATTGAAACACCTATAATATGGGGTATATTAGTTTAGTATCGCGCGAGGCGGAGGCTTACGCCTCGACTATCTCAGATATTCGTTGCTTTTCACAATCTATAATTTATTATAAACGTCCTCCAGAGTTTATTCCTGTTCTTTACACTAGGCCAACATCAGGGGTGCAGAATGGGACTAAACATTCCGCATCATCAGTTTTTATAAAAAAAAAAAAATGTATTTAAATATCGGCTCCTTCATTACCATCGTCTTTTTCATGGGGAGTACTCGGAGAAACTATTTAAAAACATTTTTAACCCTTTTTTTTTGTTTTTTTATATATTATTACTTTATTACCTATTAAATGTTTGTCAGCACTGCTTTCATAATAACCTTACCTAATCTTACCACGCTTGCGTATTAATTAGTTTTTTGCTAAATCATCTACTACATTCGTGATGTCACCCCATAACACGTTGGTGAACTAGATGCGATGTCAGTGCTTTCCTTCGGTTATTACGTCTAATTCCAGTTGCTCAAATGAAATACCTAGTAACTCTAAAATTCGGCACTAAAAATCGTTTTATACATAACTCCGCTCAGTAGCAAAACACACGGTTAAAGAATCAGATCAGGTGAGTAGCTTTGCCGAATGTTAAAACTTAAACTGGATGTTCGATCGGATCCAAGATTTTGGAGTTCACGATTTCTCCCGAAATATATCCAATTTAGAGGAAGTGCCATCCTTCGCGCCCAGGAAATTACGTTCGAAATATGCACCCTAACGATCAGTATCATTTTCATTTTTGCTGAATGCCTTTTGCATGAAATATCGAGGCAGCGGCATTTAAGCGACATTAGGAAGGACTTGATATATTTGAGACTTTATTTCAAAGTGCGGCGTAAAACTTTTGTGAAACGGCCTCGTTATGTACGTTTGTTTGCCCGTCGCCGGTTACACCAAAAGCACTTTACTATTTATCTAAAATATCCTATAAATCTACTGGCATGGCACCTAACTGAGCGTGGTTTCGCGAGGACAGGTGATTTTGGCCTGTGATACTGTGAGAGGCCGGTACTTAAAAAGAATAGCCCCACTGCGTATCTTCCCGTGCATGTCGTAAAAGGCGACTAAGGGATAAGGACGAGATGCCGTGCTAAAGGGCGACAGGCTTGCCACCTCTCACCTTGGCGCGGTCCTTCCACCGAGTCGTGCAGCAGGTGGGTCTGCGTGCCTTACTTGCTGCCTGATAGTTATCTTGTCCGAATACTTTGCTAATAACATGGGTGTCGATGTTGTGTTGCAATTTTCTTGCAGCACAACACCGATTACTCTGCTTACCCTGATTGTTGGGATACAGCGTGTGTGGTATGTATGTATGTATGTAGGTGATTTTGGCTATGTTAGTTTTTTATAATAGGCTTTGACCTATGTTAGTTTACATTTTAAAAAAGTGTACTTTTATTGAGGTATACGTTCTGAAGTAATAACCTCGGACAGACAGACGAATGGACAGACACCTGACCAAATTTATACAGTTCTCTGCCAGCGTCGCTGGCTATGCATGCAACCCTAAAAACAAGACAAAATTGTTTTTATTTTTATTTTTTAGATTTAACATTTTTGATCCCACTCAAAAGCAGTTTTATCATCGATCGCAAATATTTTCAAGGCCTTACTTCCTCGCCCTTAGTTACTTACTTTCTTCGAGAAGGTTTATTGTCTTCCAGAATGCAGCTCAGCCTGAAGCCTCGCCGTTAGTTACTTACTTTATTTGAGAAGGTTTATCGTTTACCTTAACGCAGCTCGACCTTCGGCCTCGCCCTTAGTTACTTTAATTGAGAAATAACATAGTTTACGTGAAACAAACTCCGCCTTCGGCCTCGCCTTTAGTTACTCACTTTCTTCGAGACGGTTTATCGGTTACCTGAACCCAGCTCGCCCTTAGTTACTTACTTTCTTCCTTTGAAATACGAATTTCACGCGAGCGAAGCCGCGGGCAAAAGTTAGTAGTGTAATAAAATTACAGCTTTCATGTCAGTGCGACAACAGAGAAGAACTGACATGGTTCAGCTGGCCGATGCCGAAATATTTGATTTCTACTTATTATTGATTGTGTTATAATAACAACCGCCTCGTATTGAGGTGATTTTTTGTTAATACCTAACGCCTGTACTGGTAAAGCATGTGATTACAATCAAAGTGTACTGAGCTATGTTCTAATATTATGGCTATTTAATTATACGACTTGTTACCCGACTCTGCAAGTTTTCATTCCGGCTAGGCCACAGCCGCAAATCATGTCCTGGCACCCGACCTGCCTTCCTCAACATCACCACGACCCATACCGACTCACCTGTTACCGGGAAGCATATTTCCACTAGTAGGCGAGTTGCTCTGATTGGTCGTTCTCAGTTTGGCGGGAAATTTAAATTTCGGAAGTATTTTAGAAAATAAAGTTTTTTTATGTGGTTATAAAAAAATTACCATAACCTAATATTAACACCCTAACATTGCTTAACAAAAAAAGTAAGAAATATAAATTTCGGAAGTATTTTCGAAAATATTTTCGAAAATAAAGTTTTTTTAGGTGGTTATAAAAAAATAACCATGACCTAATTTTAACACCCTAACATTGCTTAACCAAAAAAAAGTCGAACAAAACAAATTTTGGCAAAAGGGACACGAACCCATGGTCGAGATCGAAAAAATAAAAACCCTACACTCTAGCACTGAACCACCAAATTACATAAACGACCAAACGAATATCGGATTCAGCAGGTACGCTGGGAGTGCCGAAGGCGGAGCCAGACGAAATTTAAATTTCCCGCCAAACTGGCATCGACCAATCAGAGCAACTCGCCTACTAGACTTTGGATATATGCTACCGGGAAGCAAGAAAACTACGTTGTAGTTTTACAAAAATTTTAAAAGGAAATGTCGGCACTAAATTCCAAATATTTCCATTCCCTTACATAAGATCCCTCTTTACTTACAAGGTTTCCGTTAGTACGCGTCTTCTGGGCGTTTCACCGAGAAGCCTTTCCTGTGTCCATAGATGTAGCAATGACCAGAGGCGCCGTCATTTGTCTCAAAAGTTTTTTTTTCAGTTTTTAGGGTCGTAGGCTCAATGACCCAACGATACGTCTGTGATTGTACATTGTACAGTTGAAGGTACATTGTGAGTACACAGATGTCAGCCCATAACACCGGGTGAGCTAGGTGCCATGTCAGTGCTTCCCTTCATTTCGCGTCAGCTACACTGAACTGGACGGAAACACGAACTATTTACATAGCCGTTTCGACCGACGTTTCGCTCAGTGCGGTGGTACCAACCCGGCCGGGATAAACCTTACCACCTAGTAAGGTAATAAGGAATGGGGCTTACAGTTTAAATGCGAAATTAAGGGAAGCACTGACATGACACCTAGTTCACCCAGTGTTATGGGCTGACACGACGGATGTTGTAGGTGATGTAGCCAACCGTGTCAGTTTCCATAAAAAAAAAGTTTAACGTGGAATCCGAACCACGGTCAGCCTCCAACGATCGAGCGGTCACTCGTCCAAGTACTGACCGCGCCCAGCGTTGTTTAACAACAGTCGACCGACCGCACCACTGAGCTACCGAGGCTGACTGTATGCATTTCTTTGGCAGAGATTTTTGAGAAAAAACGCCTTCACAACAGTTTTGACTCTCTGCCGTATTTTTTGTTCCTCTGCATACAGCCCAATCTTTACACAGACGCGGCGACGCGACGGCGGCGCGGCGGCGGCGGCGCGGCGTTGGCGGCGCCTTTCAAAGCGATCTCAACGTTAAGGCGATTAAAGGAATTTCGGAAGGATTTAACTTAAGAACGTGACACGTGACACGAGAGTGTGACAATTAAATTTTTATTTTATTTTTACAATGTGAGCGAGACGAACTCGCTCACTTTAAACGGTGTAGTCCCCAATTGGATACTCGTATTCTGGAGTTTTGTAAATTACAACTTACATACTACGGGGCGATACATTTTTACCACTCAAAAAAAAAAAACTAACACGGTTGGCTAGATCACCTACAATAGCCGTGATGTCAGCCCATAACACCGGGTGAACTAGGTGCCATGTCAGTGCTTCCCTGCATTTCATGTCGGCTGTACTGAACCGGACGGAAAACACGAACTATTTACATAGCCGTTTCGACCGACGACGTTTCATTCAGTGCAGTGGTATCAACCCGGGCGGGATAAACCCTACCACCCAGTAAGGTAAGAAGGAAGGGACCTACAATTTTACGTGGAATCCTAACAACGATATTACATTATCCAAATGTAATATCAATGTTTGATAGTAAGTAGTAAGGCGGCTTGCAAATATTGTAGACGAATTTACATACCACACGCTGTATCCCGACAATCGGAGTAAGCAGAGTAATCGGGGCTGTGCTGCAAGAACTCTGGCAAATTACAGCACAACACCGACCACCACGTTTAGCAATGTATTAGGACAAGATAACTATCAAGCAGCAAGTAAGGCACGAAGACCAACTTGCTGCATGACTCGGTGAAAGGACCGCGCCAAAGTGAGAGGTGGCTATCCTGTCGCCTTTTCGCACGGCATCTTGTCCTTGTCCCTTAGTCGCCTTTTACGACATGCACACAGAGAGAGATGCAGTGGGGCTATCTTTTCAAGTTACCTACCGGCCCCACACGGTAGGCTAGTTTATTATTTTAGATACTCCATTACAGATTTTACAAGGGACGCGTTCCGAATTACTTTCACAGCAATACATATATACAGCGCAAGAATTCCGAATTGAATATATTCACATGCACGCTTAGGATGTAGATCACTATGTAGGTACGCTGTAATTTTTGTCATTTGTGGGCTACTACTTCGGACCTGTTCTCACGTCTACAACGAGAATTACATCCTTCGTCGCCCTTATCTTCTGCTACATAAAATGGAGATGTCTTGAAGTTGTGATCACTAACAATCAGCCTTCAGAAATGTTATTTACGTGTGGGTGATGAAATCAATTCGGAACGGATGTGTTCACGATGCGCATTGTGTACGCAATTCGGAACGCACTACAGCTCTACCAAAATATTGCTACCAAAATACCTAGGGCTTTTGATAGAGTGAGTTAGCTGAGGCGCAACAGTCGCTCCTGTAAATCGGTATCCCTGAATCCTAAGTATCTTCAATGACGTCAGGTATGCGTCAAAACTATCTCCCTCTTGTTGACTACGAGAGAAAAACTTGTATCGGTTGAACACTACATTACTCCTCGGAATAAAATGCTTTTCAATTGCTGCTTTTACCTCATTGTACGTTTTACAATGCGCGAATGTATTGTAAATGTCAATTGTATCTTCCCCTGCAACATTGAGAAGTTTAGCGATTTTAGTTTCATCATCCAGATTAGTTTGTTCAGATGCCTTCATATCGTATATATCTCGAACATCGCATGAATACCTAGGGCTTCAGATAGAGTGAGTTAGCTGATGCGCAACAGTCGCTCCTGTAAATCGGTATCCTTGAATCCTAGTATGACTTTCTCTTATTAACCATTCTTCTTGGTCTTTAAATTCACAACTTTTTGCAAGTATCTTCAATGACGTCAGGTATGCGTAAAAACTCTCTCCCTCTTGTTGACTTCGGGTGAAAAACTTGTATCGGTTGAACACTACATTACTCATCGGAATAAAATGCTTTTCAATTGCTTCTATTACATCATTGTACGTTTCACAATGCTCGAATGTATTGTAAATGTCAATTGTATCTTCCCCTGCAACATTGAGAAGTTTAGCGATTTTAGTTTCATTATCCAGATTATTTGGTTCAGATGCCTTCATATCGTATATATCTCGAACATCTGAACAAATACCTAGGGCTTCAGATCGAGTGAGTTCACTTAAGCGCAACAGTCGCTCCTGTAAATCGATATCCTTGACTCCTAGTATGACCCTTTCTCTTTTAACGATTCTTATTGGTCCTTAAATTCAAAACTTTTCCCTAGTACCTAGTAGTTCAATGACGTCAGGTATGCGTTAAAACTCTCTCCCTCTTGTTGATTTAGGCAGAAAAACTTGTATCGGTTGAAGACTAGATAACTCCTCGGAATAAAATTCTTTTCAATTGCTACTATTACTTACCTCATTATACGTTCCACAAGGCGCACTTTTTGAAGATATGAAATGTAATAAATGTTTGAAATTTATGTTTTCGTCAAGTGTATTTGACGCGCGCGCGCGGTGAGAGGGTGTTGGCGCGGGAACAGTGAGGGTCAAAAAACTCACGCCGCGCCGCCGGCCGACTCCTCCGCGCATCTCCTCGCTCCGCCCACTCCTCCTTGTCGATCACTCACCGCGCGCCTTTCATTCCCACGTTTGTGCGGAACATTAGATCCTTTTTACACTAAATTAGTGAATTAGTTTGTATGAAAACTGTAACTTTTTATTCAAAGGGAATTCAGAAAAAAGTTATTTGACTTTTTTGTTAGTATTGATCCCAATAATCATTTCCTAAATTTAATGTAGTGGCCGTTACAACATCCTGTATATCGTCTGAACGAAGCGCGTCCACATATTGGGATCATCGCTGTCGCATGGTAGTTCACGAGGAGGTCTCATACTCTCTCAACCACCAATGTTGAAGTCTCCTCCGATGCGATGTTTTGTTGAATTATTGCGCCAGCGCAGGTGTTGGAGGCGTTGCTGATTATTGCGTAACTTGCAGTGAATGAGCATCGTAGACGGAACCACGACGGCAACTACAGAGGCGGCGGCTGCGATGAGCATCGTAGACGGAACCACGACGGCAACTACAGAGGCGGCGGCTGCGATGAGCATCGTAGACGGAACCACGACGGCACCTACAGAGGCAGCGGCTGCGATGAGCATCGTAGACGGAACCACGACGGCACCTACAGAGGCAGCGGCTACCTGGATGAAGCAAGACGCGAAGGCTCAGAGCATGTTGGTAACCAGACTGACAGAAGAGGTGATGACACACATACTTACGTGTGAAACGTCAGCGGAGATGTGGAAAAAGTTACTTTCTGTCTTCGAACAAAAATCGGCGACAAGCGTGCACCTTGTGGTGGTCCACAGATTTGATTTCTTTATTTTGTTTGTAATATCACGTAAGGTTTATGGTATGACATTTCTTTATTGTAAAAAATACTAATTTCATTCTTTTTTCAATTGTTTTAACAAGAAAAACGAAATATATTTTCACAACAAAATCAAGAAATATATTATTTATTAGTTCTGAGAAATACCCCAAAACTGGTGACCCCGAACACGCAAAATGGAGGAACAGATACACCAATTGCATGAACAACTACAAAGACTTCAGACTGAACACCATCAGGTTTCACCTGTTTCAATCAAGCTTCCTACTTTCTGGCACGCAGATCCCGAACTGTGGTTCACACACATCGAAGCACAGTTAAAAATTTCTAGAATTACAAGTGATAAAACCAGATACAACTATGTTATTGCCGCACTCGAACCAACAACCATGTCAATAATATCAGACATAACAAATAATCCATTGACCAGGACCTATGGTGCAGTAAAAGAAGCCATTATCAAACGATGCGGCGAGTCAGACGAACATAGACTGAAAAAACTGTTAAGCAACAACCAAATTTGTGATAAAAAACCATCACAGCTCTTGCGAGAGCTGAGAACGCTAGGAGGTTCATCTGCATCCGAGGAGCTCATTAAAATGCTTTGGTTACAACAACTACCGACCACTACACAAGCCAATCTGCAAGTAAGTAAGGAAAGTCTAGAAATACTCGCAGAAATGTCCGACAAGATATCGATTATGATGGTTTCTCCGACTCTAGTCGCTCAAGCCTCTACAACCACATCTCCAACGAACGACAACATTTTAGAAGAAATATCAAGAGAATTGAGAGCATTGAAGAGCACTGTCATTTCGATGTCTCAACGTTCATCTCGTTCCAATTCAAGAGACAGCTCTCGCTACAGCTCTAGAAGCAACTCACAATCCACAGCGACTACTCCGACAATACTTTGCTGGTATCATGCAACTTTCAAGAACAAAGCTCACAAGTCTTGCCAGCCGTGCAACTATAAAAAATCAACAAATTCGGAAAACGATCATCCGAACCTCACTCAAAAACCTCATTCATCAAAAATTCTTCAGTTTTAAGTATGACGGAGGCGGAATGGCGGGATGGCGATGGCTTATCAAAGAGTCAGCATATGGCGAACCAGATGTAACAGCTGGGAGAGGAAATCTGAGATAAAATGACGATGACGAAAATGCTAATGTCACTTCCAGCACAATACAAACATTTTGTATCAGCGTGGGAGTCGGTCAGCGAACCACGGCTGGAAGACTTGATAGCACGCCTGATGACCGAGGAGGAGCGGATGAAGAGTGACGAGGGCAGCGGTGAAGCGGTCACGTTAGCTGCAACATGGTATGGTTGCGGAAAGACGGGCCACATCAAGAGAAATTGTAAGAACAAAACGCAAGCAGGTAATGAGTAAGAAAGAAGAGCACGTACCATTTTTGCAAAAAGCCAGGCCATCTGATAGCAGATTGTTATTTGAAGAAAAAGGCTTCTCACAAACTTTTATGTGATCAGGAATCTGTGATGAAGAGGATCAGTGGCTACCGATACAGGAGCGAGCGATCACATGTCTCCTAGACAAACTTGGTTCAAAGAATTCAAACCTGCTACAGGTCATGGGCCCAGCACGCTTTCACTGCGATACATTTATCAATATGATCGATAAAGAATTAGAAAGAAGAAAGTCCTTGTAAAGAACGCGAATCGAATGAAAAAACCGGCCAAGTGCGAGTCTTACTCGCGCACCGAGGGCTCCGTATCGCCATGTCATGGTCAGCGCCACTCACGACATCTATGTATTAGTTAAAATGCTTAATACTATTTTCGGTAGGTGGCGCGCATACACTTTTTAGTTTCTTCTATGGGGACCACCGTGATTTTTTTAGTTTTTCTTATTTGTTGTTATATCGGCCATAATAACACATAGTCTGTGAAAATTTCAACAGGCTACCTATTACGGTTCAAGAGATACAGCCCTCGGACAGACGTACAGACAGACAAACGACGTAGGCTTAGTAATAGGGTCCCGTACGACGGATACGGAACCCTAAAAATGATATCAGGTGTTATTCAGATCAAGAAATAAATTTCTTTCCTTTTTTTTTGTACGTCTACGAACATAAACATAAATGACCTTAATATAAATGTTCTTTCGCGCGGTGCGGTCGAATGAAAGTAAAAGTACTTAATGCTTTCAAGTTTGAGTGAAATTGTGTTTGCATACATATGTGCGTAACGTCACGCACCTCGGCTTCCCAATGTGGTACTTAAGGCGCCATACAAGGTAAGCAAGCGCGGTGCGAATTCCGCGGATTCAAGCGGGATAGCGACACGCCGCTATTTTCGGGTTGGAGTAGGTAGGATATTTGCATGTAAATGTTTTGAGTAAGCGAAAATACTCTTTTAATTTTGTTTAAATGTCGAAATACGAATACAAAAATTAATAAGCTATCGACATAGATATTTAATGAAGGAATAATTTTTTTTCGAACATCGCTTTGATCACATGGCATTCAATACGTTTTAATAAGTAAACTAGCTGTGCCCGCGCGGCTCCGCCCGCTCTCATATTTGACTTCTCTGCTAACCTCCTAAGCCATTTAACGTGATGAAATGTAGCCTATAATTGATGGGAAGAAGCAAGCTATCCGTAGAAGCAAACTGTATTTAAATCGGTTCAGTTGTTCTCGAGTTATAAGCGGACAGACAGACATACCTACAGACAGAAAGCAGACGTTGAATTTTATTATATGTAAGGAAGCATTTTTAGTACATAACTGAAATGTATGTAACTGTATAATAACAATGACATAATTAAATGTGGGATTTATTATTGACAAAACAAAATGTATATACCAAATAATTCTTATTAACTTATTATATTTGTATTCTAATTTTATATTATTGTTTAATTTTTATTGTGTTTTACTGTATTGTTGTAATGTAATTGCTATTGGTTAAACCTGAAAATAAACCATTATTATTAAATTAAGTGAAATTTTCATCATTTCTTTTCTATCGAGCGTAGATAATCAATTCGTGTTTTCAAAAAGCTGTCTGATCTGCCCTAACAACAAATCACCGGGTGCCGCGGCCCTGCCCAGCGTACAGTTGCTTTCACGAGTCATGAGCACAGATGGACAGTGGACTAACATTGCACGCAAGTGTATAGTAGTCGAACGACGCGTGTGAACCCAATAGGCGACGAGCGTCGACTGACGCTGACTGACGAACCAATCGCGTGAAGCGTCGGCGCCGTTAACGTCACATCCCGTCAAACCGACCAATGAAAAGTGTGCTCATGACTCGTGAAAGCAACTGTACTTCAACATGCGATACAAAATATATAATAATAACGTATCTATGTGTATGTGTGTGCGTGTATGTATGTATGCATGTAAGAACTTCATGTGAAGGAAAACAAGTGCAAACGTAAGTTTTTTTAAAGAATTATTCGTGGAGTCAGTCAATCAAGAGTGTTCGCGTCCACTACAGCACTCGACGCTCTCCAATCTTCCTGCGCGTAATAAAACACGTAATAAGTAATATAATTTAATATTACAAAATTAAAATAAACGATTACAAACTCTTTCAACACATCGTTCAAACAGATAATTTCACTCGAAGCACCGAAGGCAGCATACAACTGCAAATGTCTAATATCTTTAAAATATTCATTCTCCTTAAAATGTTTGATATCTACCCACAAACAAGTAATTTTAATAAAAATTAATGTATAATTATTTTAAAATAATTATTTGCCTTAGATAGGTACAAAAAAATACAGTATGGCTTAATGTTTATGAAAATCTATACAAAAAAAAGTTCGAGTTTTACAGTATTTAGGTACCTAATTTCAATTATAACTGTTCAAATTGTAATAATTATATAAAAAGAGTTCATAAGTACAAGATATAAAAAAGATTGTTTAAAATTGTATAAAAAAAAAAACATAACAATAAATTTTATATTTAAAATCATAAGCATAGTAGTTAGATGAGCGCAAAAGCCTTACACATGATGGCCTACTGAAGAACGGCTCTTGCGTGACAGATGCAAATCTAGTGTAAGACCTAATGTATATTTGAACCGTTTTGCATGTTTTTATAATAAATCATTTCATTTCATTTCAATTCGGAAGACACTTTATACCTATACTTCGTAGGTATTGTATTTTTGGCTTGGATTTTGGGTACCTATATAACTTAATAAATAATTATTAAAACATTATTTACTAAGAATATATTGGTTTGTAAAAATTAACTTCTAATAGTTTATTTATGTAGACATTATAGACATTATAGAATACCTCATGCCATTAAGCTCACCCATTGTGCCTTTTTTTTTTTTTTATGGAAACTGACACGGTTGTCTACATCACCTACAACGTCCGTCATGTCAGCCCATAACACCGGGTGAACTAGGTGCCATGTCAGTGCTTCCCCCTTTGATTGTGCCGGCTACACTGAACTGGTCGGAAAACACAAACTATTTACATAGCCGTTTAGAGCGACGTTTCATTCAGTGCGGTGGTACCAACCCGGGCGGGTTAAACCCTACCACCAAGTAAGATTAGGAGGGAAGGGACCTACAGTTTTACGAGGAATCCGAACCTCGGTCAGCCTCCAACGGTCAGCGGTCACCCATCCAAGTACTGACCGCACCCAGCGTTGCTTAACATTCAAGCTAAAGCCTAATTTGTATAAATTGGTGTTCAATAAAGAATATATACATATACATTATTTTAGTTTAATTATATGATGAGAACATAAATTTAGCACCACAGCATCTAAATAGCTTTTTCTCAATGTAATATTAAAAAAATATATATTACACTTGCTTATCAATTGCCTACATAAACCAGCAACACTGTTTCTAATTTAAAATATTTTCATAAAACAAATTGTTGTACAATTTTCTGGAAGCTTTTCACTTTATAACTACATTTAATGACTTTTTTTACTTCTTCGTTCATATGCAATGTGATTCAATCACCATTGTACCTTTTATTATTAGTTTTCACTTCGTAAACCAATTCTTCTTAGTCTCTCACTTTACATTGAGTATTTAACCTACAAATTTTCTTCCTATTCAATCACTCCTTCCTTCGTTCCAATCTCTACAGAATCTCCATTCTCGTCTTGTTTACTGGGCGTATGCACCGGCGCCACATCTCCCAAAACTGGCGTAATAGGAACTAATCCACCGTCTTCTTCAGCTACCCTAAAACCGATGGTAGCACCTAGCTTAGCGCTAGCCTGTCTGAAAGAATCTGACAACTTTACTTGCACGACGTTAATACACATTGAAGTCAGTGCCAACCCAAAGACAAGATAAAGGATAGACATCATCATGAAAATCGGATGCCCTGGGACAAAGTCACCGAATCCAATAGTTGACATGGAGACAAACACAAAATAGAAGGACTCAAAGAAACTCCATTTCTCCCAACTTTTATAAATAACCGCTCCTACGAAGATGTAAACTATAAGAATTGTTATGGCTACAGAAATTGGAAGATTGAATTCGTCGTCTATTTCGAAGACTGATGGAGCCGGTGTTTCGGGTGGAGTAAGAGATTCTATATCTGGTCCGCCCATCACCCAGGTCGGTTGTTGGTTTGGTTTTGGAGGTAAAGGCGGTGGTGAAGCAGCGGTGTCCCCTCTTCTGGGGAGTGCTGGTGATGCGTTTTCTTCCTCTTTTGCGGTTTGTTCGCTGGGTCTTCGGATCGCATTGAGGTCTTCTTCGAAGAGCATCTGCGATGGACGTCGCACTACGTCATACACCATGTTAAGCCCTTTCATCATTTCCTGCAAATGTAAGAATTGTTGTTGATAATTTTTGGCTTAGCATACAAAAATATTTTGCGCTTTACAGGAAATCTTTTAATTAGTGTTACAAGATATTTTTTCTATCGGCTAAATCTCTTAATGTCATCCTCACATATACCCAGGTAATAAAAAAAAGTTCTTTGCCATAAGCGTAAACGATTCATATAACATATTGCCAATTGGAGTAGGCCAGTCTCCACAAACAGTACCAGTTCACGAAAATCACGCCAGGGTCAGCCAACCCTTCGTTCAATCATATTTGGGGGTGAGACGCGACCCGGACTAAGCGTCACTGTAAGCAAAGACCTTAAAGCGATGCACTACCCCAGCGACAACACGACATGATTTTTTTTCACACATTCACACATTCCTATAACGTATAAAGAATAACAATTTCACTGAGAATTCTGACTAAAAATTAATTAGTAATTTAATTGTACCCGATTTAAAGCGCCTTTGTCAAATTTTTATACGTAATTATTGGTATCAACTCAGAAATGTTAGTACATTACGCATACTACAACGTGGTAAATATAATTTATTGTCAAAAAATAAAATATTATGATACTTGAGGTATCAAATTGTAAAATTATTGAGGTACAAATTGTACCTAGTAAAGCGCTAACTAATTATGTCGTCTTATAATTAACATAACAAATCGTCAAGAAATGTCCAGAAATGGTAGAGTAAATGTATGAATATTCCGTTTGTTCGTTATCAAAGGCTATTACTACCCCTAAGTGCCCTGTCGACTTTGGGAAATTGTGGCACATTTTCGACCGGCGTTGCTAAAATATCTTTATCCACTTCGTTAAAACATATTTTCCACAGCCATAACATCACGATTGTCTAACAATGGGATAAGCAGAGGCAACAGGTATCCACGTGCCACATTCATCCACATGTGCCTACATCCTGATCCTTATGCTCAGATCTATAATAAAAGCAATTGGTGCAGGAGATCCCTCTGTAGATCCCGAAGATATCTACATGTTACCGACGCAAATACCCCTATCTGTATTAAGAACCTTGATCATAAGGTCGAAATTCTAAAATTGCCGCGTAAAAATTAGTTTTAGAATTAGTAATTCTAAAACTAATTTTTACGCGGCAATAACTGCCGCTCTGCAAGTTAAATTGTTCCGAAAATTCATCACGCTAGCAAAAGCCAAGAACAGAACAGAATAACCTAAAACGGAATGGTATGGAACCCTCTCCACGCGAGCTCACTCGTACTTGCCACTTTTTGTAATCAGAGTGTATGTAACTGTTTCTATCGATATCGTAGAACAACTACTCCCAAACAACAAGACATAAATGAAGGCATTATCTGAAGACGAGGTAGAAGAAGAAGACGATTTATCTGAAGGAGAAAAGATCCATCCTCAGAAGAAGATGATAATTTGTATTTTTTCAACATTTGAATTTTCGATATTATCGCTCATGAATCTTATTTAATTTTAATGTAACAAAAATACATTTAAACAGTAAAGCATTCTGGAGAGATTAGAAATTAAAAATATTTTCGATCAACTATAAGGGACAAACACCTAGAGGTATTTGTATTATATGTGATTCGTACAGACAGATAGACATAGAGACAGACACCAGAGCTAACCCATATTATGAGTAATTTTTTTCCCAATTTTGCAGTGGGGTCCTTATACTCGACGTAATTCCTAATCAAAACCCCGCACTGAAAAGACAATCCAGTGAACGTCCCATCAGGGAACGGCTTAATGAGTGATTGCTACGTGCTCATCAGTGTAACCGGTAACGTCAACATCGTTAATCAACTTGGTAAACATTCTACATTGTTCCAAACCTCAAATCCTCAATTCCTATTTGGCAAAGACTCCACAAGGATAGAAGCGACGTCAACTCGTGGACCATCTGGACTAGTCATAGGAATTACCTTATATTTTCTATCATCAAAATTTTGATTTTGTTATCAACTCGCATCCTCTAAATTAATAGATAATGCCCAAGATTGCAGAACCAGATGGATTTAATGTAAATAGTAAATAGGCAGAGTGGTCAGATTCTTAAATATTCTTAATTGTATTAATTTTACTATTTGAACTAATAAAACATTGTGAATTTGGGCCTCACTTAAAATCAGCGTCCCTCTCACTGGCCCCCGGATTGGGTGGTAAGGGACAAAGGCTGTGTCAGGTCCAATTTGTCTTGTCCGTATTGTGTTGTATCTATTGTGTGTGTATGTATTGAATGAGATAAATAAACTCATTTCATTTCATTTTGTCGGTTCTTCTTCGCATTGAAATAAAACTGGCGGAATTTTCCGAAGTATCCAATAGTAGGTTACCTATCTATTAATTTAATTATACAATAAAAAATTAAAAAGGGTCTTCCTTTACCTATAATAAAATCCAACGTCTGCTTTCTGTATGTCTGAGTGTCTGTCTGTCCGCTTATAACTCGAGAACCACTGAACCGATTTTAATAAAACAAAATTCTACGGATAGCTTGATTCTTCCCATCAACTATAGGCTACTTACTATCACGCTAAATGGCTTATGAGGTTAGCAGTGAAGTGAAATATGAGAGCACTTGGCAATATTTGTATGTAGCGGACACGGAATCATTCACCCGAGTAAGAACCGATGACATTACAATATACTGAAGGGGGGGGGGGAGGGGGGGATAAGTAGGGGCATATAGGGAGGGGGGTGAGGGAGGGGCGGGAGGGGAGGTGGAGGTAGAGCGATGGAATCCCCCTTATCCTTATCCTTTCCTTTCTTCCTTACCTCTAATAAAATCCAACGTCTGCTTTCTGTCTGTCTGTATGTATGTCTGTCTGTTTACCATCTTTGGGGTTGCCATATTTACTCGAAGTATCGATGATGGCGAGACTCAACGGAAGGGAGGGAGAGGCAGGGAGATGGAGGGAGAGGGAGAGAGAGAGGGAGAGGGAGAGGGAGAGGGAGAGGGAGAGGGAGAGGGAGAGGGAGAGGGAGAGGGAGAGGGAGAGGGAGAGGGAGAGGGAGAGGGAGAGGGAGAGGGAGAGGGAGAGGGAGAGGGAGAGGGAGAGGGAGAGGGAGAGGGAGAGGGAGAGGGAGAGGGAGAGGGAGAGGGAGAGGGAGAGGGAGAGGGAGAGGGAGAGGGAGAGGGAGAGGGAGAGGGAGAGGGAGAGGGAGAGGGAGAGGGAGAGGGAGAGGGAGAGGGAGAGGGAGAGGGAGAGGGAGAGGGAGAGGGAGATTAAAGGATGGGTGTGACGGTGGCCTCGCCCTTAGTTACTTACTTTCTTCGTGGAGGTTTATTGTATTCCAGAATGCAGCTTAGCCTGAAGCCTCGCCGTTAGTTACTTACTTTTTTATCGTCTTCCAGAATACAGCTCGGCCTTCGGCCTCGCCCATAGTTACTTATGTACATCAAGAAGGTTAATCCTCTTCCTTAACGCAGCTCGGCCTTCGGCCTGACCCATGGTTTATCCTCTTCCTAAACGGAGCTCGGCCTTCGGCCTCGCCCTCAGTTACTTACTTTCTTCGAGAAGGTTTATAGTCTTCCTAAAGGCAGCTCGGCCTTCGGCCTCGCTCTTTGTTACTTACTTTCATCGAAAAAGTTTATCCTCTTCCTGAACGCAGCTCGGCCTTCGGCCTCGCCCTTAATTACTTTCTTTCTTAGAGATGGTTTATCGTCTTCCTGAACACAGCTCGGCCTTCGGCCTCGCCCTCAGTTACTTACTTTCTTCGAGAAGGTTTATGGTCTTCCTGAACGCAGCTCGGCCTTCGGCCTCGCCCTTAATTACTTACTTTCTTAGATAAGGTTTATCGTCTTCCTGAACGCAGCTTGGCCTTCGGCCTCGCCCTTAGTTTCTTACATTCTTCGAGAAGGTTTATAGTCTTCCTGAACGCAGCTCGGCCTTCGGCCTCGCCCTTAATTACTTACTTTCTTCGAGAAGGTTTATAGTCTTCCTGAACGAAGCTCGGCCTTCGGCCTCGCTCTTTGTTACTTACTTTCTTCGGGAAGGTTTATAGTTTTCCTGAACGCAGCTCGGCCTTCGGCCTCGCCCTTAATTACTTACTTTCTTAGATAAGGTTTATCGTCTTCCTGAACGCAGCTCGGCCTTCGGCCTCGCCCTTAGTTACTTACTTTCTTCGAGAAGGTTTATAGTCTTCCTGAACGCAGCTCGGCCTTCGGCCTCGCCCTTAATTACTTACTTTCTTCGAGAAGGTTTATAGTCTTCCTGAACGCAGCTCGGCCTTCGGCCTCGCCCTTAATTACTTACTTTCTTAGATAAGGTTTATCGTCTTCCTGAACGCAGCTCGGCCTTCGGCCTCGCCCTTAATTACTTACTTTCTTCGAGAAGGTTTATAGTCTTCCTGAACGCAGCTCGGCCTTCGGCCTCGCCCTCAGTTACTTAATGTCTTCTTTGAAATACGAATTTCACGCGAGCGGAGCCGCGGGCTCAGCTAGTCATGTATAAATGCGCAAAATTAATTCCAGTTTTAAATAAAAATACAAATGCGATTACTTACAAAAATGTCTCCCCTGAATAAAATGAATGATTTTTTACGAAGGCACTCACTGACTGCATCACATGACTTTGGAATGACCACCGTATCAAGGTGAAAGATCGCTAGCCTGTAGATTTAGTAAATAGGAAATACTTTTCTAACACGAAATGCGTTTTACCTACATAAGCGAAATGTGGACTTGCTTAATCTACAAGATATCTACGCATTGCTTAGTGCGACTTTACTTAAAATTGCATTAATTGTTATTTTTCACCACATCTAGCATTATAATTATTTATCTTTCTTGCAATTGCAACTCAAATGTTCTTCCATTATACCATATATATATCAATATTGTTTGACTGTCTTATAATCTTAAATATTGTACAAGTTTATACTACTTAATTGATGGAAACTAAATAAATAAATAAAAACCTATTTACGTCGTGCGTAAATCAATTTGTGGAAAACACGCCATAGAGTTTTTGTCAGGCAGGACTCACGACCGTGGCGAGTGGAGTTTCGTTGTCACTGTCTACCCCACTGAGAAACAGGTATGTACGTAAAATAATTATCTTCCTTAATATGTACCTACGTCTCTACAAAGCCTTTGTGTAATGAGAAAACAGCGGTACACGCAGGGCTTATCTCTTTAAAGGTTTGCTACTTAATTTACTCTGCTGAGGGAATTTACGTTCTTTCTCGCACAAATCAAATTGTTGTTTCTCCGAAAACTCACGCAGACAATTCGGAAATCCAGGCCTCGGATCCGGGACCGTGAGCGTACAGGTCTGTTAACCAAAGCTGGCGCGTGCACAGTACTCACACCAATGCAATTGTGCAAGTGCGAGTGAGACAGATCGGGGCATACGCATCACGAAAACCCGATCTGTCTCACTCGCACTTGCACAATTGCATTGGTGTGAGTACACCACACAGTGCACGCGCCAGCTTTGGTTAACAAACCTGTATATGTGAGCATCCAAATTAACGAGAATTTTGCATAGCTTGTTCGTGAAAGGAGACTCGATATTATGGTAGCAGACGAGCTGTTTATTTTTTTATTGAAAGCACGGCATGTGACTCCATGTAATCCGGTATTGGTGGCTGAGTCGGAGGGGCCAAAGCGCATGCTCCGACCAGCCAATATCACCTCCGAGAAAGTAGGTGCTATACCGGAGACTTCCCTGGATTGCTGGCTATACTGGACTAGAGGAGAACACAACCGAGGCTGCGGCCATCTTACATCCAGTACGGTGGTACCAACCCAGTCGGCTACAATTTGAGCCTACCACCTAGTAAGGGGCAAGGGAAGGGACCTACAGTTTTTAACACTTGACAAAAACAAAACTTTACACAAAAACTTTTAAGATTGGCTCCAAAGGACATGGAATCCAGAGCGGTAAAATTGTTTATAACCCATACGGTGTCTAACGGCGCCCATTGACGTTCGATCGTATGCGGGGGTTGCGAATGCCATGCCGCCGGCTTGAAAGGTGCCTATTCCCGCCCCTCTTGAAGAACCCGAGAGAGACTGTACTTGGGGGGAAAAATATTTTTTCGTACCTTTTTCGTTTGGAAGCTGTCATGGTTGGATATATAATCTTAGAAGCTTTATTTCAGCCTATTACACCGTGCACCTGTCGGAGCTAGATACCATGGGCTTACCTTTGGTCGTGCCGGCAACACTCAACTGGCCGAAAAACGTGGACAATTTTCATAGATGTTTGGAACGACCTTAATGCACACCGGTGCGCCACCTGAAAGCCATTGTCGTGCCTGCTGTTCCTGCGATCCTGCGGAATCACTCCTTGAAGTGATAAATAAATGATGTTTTGGTGGTTTAAAAAAAACCAATATATAGAAGATACATCTTCTATATATTAACCCTAACCTAATTTTGAGGCGGTGCATGTCGTTTTTGCTACGTTTGTATTTCCGAAAATAAAGCTTTTAGGTGGTTATAAAAAAAACTAAACACCCTAAAAAAAATTCAATTTAACATGAAGACCCTTAATTAACATTGCTTAAAAAAGAAAAAAAAACAAAAAGATTTTGTGGGATTCGAACCCATGGTCCAAAAAATGCAAACCCTACACGCTTAGCACTGAGCTAACAAGTTACTTAACCGACTAAACGAATATCGGCTTCTGTTGGTTTGCTCCGGGCGAAGGAGTAGGAGTGAAGGAACAGCAGGCACGACAAAGGCTTTCAGGTGTCGTACGGTAATGCACACACCGCTTAGTTAGTTTTTTAGGGTCCCGCATCCGTACGGAAGCCTACGCCGCCGTCTGTTTGTCTGTCCATCCTATCTATATTTTATATGCCTATTGTTAGCTACTGAATTAAACTATTTTTTATGCATTTTGAGAATTTTTTTATTTGCCTTCCATTTTAATTTTTTTTACACAATTTCCGACACCTGTCTCGAGATTCTAATTTTGAATGCTTTTATTTTTTTATTATTTTACCACGTGCCTGAGTTCGTAACACCTCAGTTTTTTTAATATAATAATATTTATTATTATGGTGTATTTATATTCTAACAAACAATAAAAAAATTGTGGGTACAATAGTTATACTTACATACAAACGCCAAACATGGCGTAATTATAGTACATACTCTAAAGTAAAATATACGTGCATACCTACACACGCTGCTTCACCGTTCGGAACCGGTGTGTTATGTTATGTCATACATAAGTCCCTTCCCATAGACGAAATATACTGGACTTATCAACCATTAACGTCGTCAACAAAGCGAACCGGGGTCGCCGCGAAAGGGGTAAGAAGACGGCGGGGGAGCGGGGATGTTGCGTATGCGATGTTTTTCCATCTCTGTCGATCACGCAGTCGCACAGTATTTATTTCCTCGTCTACGAATTCACCTACACACACTTAAAGAGGAGAAAGAGATAAGGCGATCGAGTGCCTTCATGAGTGAGCGAGATGCAGTTCAGGCCGTAAGTGTGCCTGACGCCCGTGCGTGGTTACTCCCGCTCGCCTATGTATGATCGGTCCAGTATATTTCTTTCCCCTTACACGCCAGTACTCTTTTCTATTCTGTGCCCTTACTAGGTGGTAGGCTCAAATTGTAGCCGACTTGGTACTACCGTACTGGATGTAAGATGGCCGCATAGCAGCCTCGGCTGTGTTCTCCTCTAGTCCAGTATAGCCAGCAATCTAAGGAAGTCTCCGGTATGGCACCCACCTTCTCGGAGGTGATATTGGTTGCTTGGAGCATGACTTTGGCGCCTCTGACTCAGCCACTCATACCGGATTACATAAAAAAAAACAGAAAGTAACAAAAACCGGCCAATTACGTTGTGATACGGAACCCTCGGTGCGCGAGCTCGACTCACAAATGTCTTTTTGGTTTTTACTTTCTCTACAAGTAAATTTCTTTTTTACACGACTATTTTTAATTTCTTGGTTCAAACATAAATCACGAACATGGTTACAGTTTGGTCAGAGTATAGTTTTAGTTTCAAAAGTAACATGTCTACTTTTCCTAAAATATCCTTGGTGAGCGTTAAACACCAAACATTTACCAGACCAAATTAATGTGTACATAGAACAGGCCGAGAATAATAGCTCTTATCATATCATACACTAGCAATCCTGATTTAATTTGCTTTATTAGGGTGTAATTATTGAAATATTAATTGCTGTACCTGAGCTGAAACCCCTATTATTGTACCTATTATGTATGAGATATTAGTCGAATATTAATTTAAGTAAGTTATAACATTTGTGGAAACTGACACGGTTTGCTACATCACCTACAACATCCGTGATGTCAGCCCATAACACCGAGTGAACTAGGTGCCATGTCAGTGCTGCCCTTCATTTCATGTCGGCTACACTGAACTGGAAGGTAAACACGAACTGCCTAGCCGTTTCGACCGACGTTTCATTCAGTGCGGTGATACCAACCCGGGCGGGAAAACCCTATCACCTAGTAAGGTAAGAAGGGAAGGGATTTACAGTTTTACGTGGAATTCGAACCACGGCCAGCCTCCAACGGTTGAGCGGTCACTCATGCAAGTACTGACCACGCCCAGTGTGCTTATAAACCACGAGTCAGTCGTGTTATAAACAGTCGACCGACCGCACCACTGAGCTACCGTGGCTGACATGTAATTACATCACGGGTGTAGCCAAAGTTCAGGTTACATGCATATTGTAATTAAAAACAAAAATTATAAGAAGAATTTTGTACGAAGACTTAAATTGATTATTTTTTTTTTTTTATGGATACTGACACGGTTGGCTACATCAACTACAACGTCCGTGATGCCAGCCCATAACACCGGGTGAACTAGGTGCCATGTCAGTGCTTCCCCCTTTGATCGTGCCGGCTACACTGAACTGGTTTATTTTAGTGTATAAATTGTATTTAAGCTAAGGTTATTATTCCATTCTGTCGTTTAGTCACTGGCGATAAAAAGGTTTTGTATCATGCGGTGTCTGCTCCCTTTCAGTTAAAATCTAATTTCTTTATGATTGTGTTTTGTAATAAAGTTTTTGTCTAAATTCATTTTTTTTTCTTTCCTTTCTGTCATTCTTTTTTTAGATACCTGCCTAGAAGTTTCAAATGCAGAATTACTCCTGGTCTAGACAAAAGTTTAAACATTAAAAGTTTACGTCCTGTCGTTAAGAATTTTAATTAGTTCTACTCTTTGTTTTCTGCATAATAATGCACTCAAAATGGTGTACAATACATACATAAACAGCGGAAAACAATAATTATAATGGAGTACGCGAAGACACGTATTTTATCCACAATCATCATTTTTGTTTGTTTAATCCAGCGTCCCTGCCTATTCCATTGGAAAACTAGCCTGAGGTTTAACCTCAGATAATCTCAAATATATATACGTACTTATGTAACTTTCTCACCTGCATGGGAGCAGTCCTCCGAACTTTCTTACAGCTGCCCGTATAATAGAGTCTTCTTATGAAGGCCCAGAAGAATTTGATGATTCTCGTAAGGAGCTTGCCGAAGTCAGCCAAAACTATGAGGAAGAGCGGAATTCCGATGACGGCGTAGAAGATAGTAGCCACACGGCCACTGGTCGTGGTAGGTGCTATGTGACCGTAACCTGTAAATAAAAGATAGGTGTGAAACACCAGTTCAGTGTAACTGGACAAGAAGACTGATAGTTACAATAATTCAAGTGAGAGAAAGGGAATGTGGATGCTATATTGAGGAAGTTGGTACTAAACCTTTGAAGTAGATTACAAGACAAATTATTAAAGTTAAAAAAAGATTCCTACAATTTAGACTAAACATTACATAGGAAAACACAAATTGGAAAACACTGACATTCGATTAGGTTAATTCTTTATACACATACACTAACATGTAACACAAACAATAAATTAAGAAATGAATTATTAATAACATAGACAATTTCCCTCCGTTCTGCTTCGCGCAGCCGGGAAAAAAAGGTAAGAAAGGTATATCGAGTCTATTGAAACAGAATATGTTGTTGCACAGGTGATTTTATTTATGTGATTTAATGATCGAATAGGTAGACGATGGTTTAGCTGCCCTTTGAGTATTCGCTCCGCATCTTGGAGATTGCAGTACTGTGTAACTGAAATATCTGAATGAAAATCCTATAAACATTGCTCCACATTGACAGAACGGTCTTACCGATAGTTGTGACAATTGTCAAGCAGTAGACAAACGAATTCATGAAATTCCACGACCGCTGCCCACTAAAAGAAGTCACTCCAGCTTCATGCGCCGTATGCAGTTGGTTCTCAAATTCATGCAGCTTATTCCTGGCCATGGATTTCCAGTCCTCCTCCCTCAAGTAATGGCTTCCTTTCCACAGGTTTTCGATAAAGTCACGCTTCACGTTCCTAGTACCGCACTTGTAGGCACCCTCGAAAGATCCTTCCAAATTCTTGAACATCATTCCACCGACACCGCAAAATATTATCAGTATCAATATATCGCAAAAGCATGTATTGCGTAGCAGTTTTATTGCATCGTAATCTTTCTTGTAGTCTGATTTAAAACTACGCCATTCCCGACGTAAATTTAACAATCTATATTTCGACGGTGGAGGCTCGATTTTATGCACGATAAGTTTTACCTCGTCAGCTGTCTTACGTCTTTCCTTTTTTAGTTCTTTCTTGACAGTGGCTGAGGAACGCTTTCTAAGAATCGGTTTCGCTATAATTTCGCTGTGGTTTTGCTGTGCTTCGCCGTTTTGTACTTTGTCGTCTCTCATCTCTATCTCTTGGCTGAGCAGCGAAAGTTTCCGGTTTAATTCTGCAGTTTTGTTCACCAAATTAAATTCGAACTCGTTTTCACTCGGTGACGATGAGTAACAGCTCGAGGTGTACTCAGACTGACTCGCATCTACGTATCCGGACTTCCTGTTCTTCTCAAATTCTAGATCTAGCTTTTGCACTTTCGTAAGTCCGGCTAATATCTCTTTTTGGCTTATTATTTGGATAGTTTTTGGACACGATATACCTCTCGTTCGGCGAGAGGTGGCAGGAGATTTGTTCGGAGTAGCGAGAGTTCGTCGCTTGCTGTTATCCTTGTACTCGGCTGGAATTCTTTCGTCGTCCTTTGGAATAGACAAACTTCTCGCTCGAGCTTGCTGCAGTAGTTGTATGATTTCTCGACTAGTCTGACTCATGCCGGTGCCGGTTTTATCAGCTAAATCCTCTACCCGCGCCGCCGACATCGATCGTTTAGCTCGAGGGGATTTATTTCTAACAAACCGACGAGGTGTTGCTACCATTTTTCGTTTCGTCGCATTAACGTTGTCCTCCTTTGTTACTTTCGATTGATCCTCGCTCATCTCACTCTCACTCGTCTTTCCCTGCGAATTGTATGACCCTGTTAATTAATTCCTCTCAATGATTTACTTCTATTTACACAACTAAGGCATAGCGGTATGTTATTGTTCGGGGTTACTGTTTATCTGTAGAGAGTGTGAGCGTTTATTGGGTATTCAGGGCGAGATATAATACAATGGAAGCTACGATGAGCGCTACTACAAATATAAACTTGATGTAAAAACTGACCCCGAGTCTGGACGCCGATTTGCTTCGCGCGGGCTTCACCGGCGGTACCTTTTGCTGCTGATGCTCATGAGTCGGTTGCTCCTTGCCGATCGGCTTCGTCGACGTTCTTCTTACCACGACGGGTCTAGATTCTGAAATAGATGTTTTGCTGGGCGTTCTCTCGACCGGTGCCGTCGACCGCACTGCCACGACAGGTTTGTTTTCCGCTGCCAGTTTCCTGCTTGGAGACCTCTCGACTTGAATAATTTTGGTCACCAGTTCACCCGGTTGCAGTTCCTGTTTAGGAGTTGCTGGTGTTTTCGGAGCCTTCGGTTTGGTATCTTTGTCTTCGAATGTGAATACATCACCTCCATCTATTTTGACCGGGGTTAGAACTTTCCTTTCCGGGTGCGGTTTCTTATCTGCCTCATCGGGATAGTGGAGCTCAGTTTGCTTCCTGGGACTGGGCGGGGACGGGTACGAAAAATCGGTGGCCTCGCGAGGAGATCCGCTTGAGTGGAGTGGAGTGGAAGGCGATGGAGAGCTTCTCTTGGTGGGAGCGGTATCGATAGTGAGCGAGTTTCGTCTCTCGTCCTCGTCGTCTCTGGGGCTCACAGTGAAAGCTGTGGAGAGCAGATTGTTCCCAGGGTCCACGAAGCTTCCCTTACGCTGCAACTTTGCAAGTTCCTCTTTAGTCGGAATAGCGAACGGCGATATACTGCGTCGTCGACGTTCGTGTTCGGCGAATGCCCTGGCTTCTTTTATCTCAACTAGGTCTATATCGTCTGGATCTTTAGTACTAGACTTTTCCTGAACGAGTCGCATCATTTCCTTGTAGGTATCCTCGGCTTCAATCTCCCTGGATGAACGCGGTTTTCTGTTCGTATCTTCTTCGTCGGAAGTCGTGAGGTCTTCTGGAGCGACTGCCATGCGTCCCGGTTCGGGAGTCTTCTCTCTTTGCCGTGTCGCCTGTGCTCGGTTTTTCGACAAGTTCCTTCTCTTTCTAATAGATTGACTCTGTGGCGCATTCGACACCTCCATTTCGCCTTCTTCTTCTTGTTGTTTTTCTTTATCTGGTGTCAAGACGACGAGATGACCGGACGTCTGAGACTCACTGTCGGCTTTTATAGTGGGGATTCGAAGGGATATAGGCCGTGGTTCAATTTCTTCCTCACTCATTCCTCTCGTTACGCCCACTCAGAATGGCCTGAAACGTAAATAAGTTATTAATAACTTCTTAATATTTCAATGGAGGCACGTTCGCACTATGTGACAAAATCCGTCAAAGTGTTTGGCGGATGATTAAGCCCAAATTAATGACTATCGTGTGCGGATAAGAATGGTCTATTGAGCGCAAGGTATAGATGAAATAATTGTAGTGTTTTGGCAGCCGGCGCGTGATTGATTGCCAAGTGCTTCTGTCGCTTTCAAAGAGTACGTATTCGACGCACATCATCCCGCCCCGAGAGTCGAGAGAGTGGAATAAAAGAAAAAGTAATACAATGTGGAGTGTACTCACCTTCCAGCCATATTTTTCAATATCAATTAAGGCTGCGAGCGACGAGCGGCGCACTTGGAATATTCAAGATCTTTCTTCGCAAAACATCTCGGCGCTCTAATAAAAGAATCTATTTGTGACGCTTCAACTTC